>CM021101.1:476546519-477236318 GCA_007115665.2 Sequoiadendron giganteum | reverse complement strand
TCTATGTAGATCACACTTTTTGGTTGGTGCTCTACATTTTTCCTTATATTAAGTGGACAAAATATCTTTGGCATGGGATATTTCTTTTAGCTTTTTCTTTACACCATATATTTCTCTCTCTTTTTTTAATCTCTTTGTAATTTACTTTATAAAGTTACACTTCATATTTTATATTTGAGTTTCTCTAAATATTAGTACAAGGTAAGGTATTATAGCTAAAAGTAAGATCTTCTTAATGTAATCAATGATAGGGTTACAAATGAAAGGTAGCTTTATCCTTGTAGTAAGGCCACACAACATGGATTGTAATAGTTTCATAAGATTCATAAGACACCAATAAATTTTGATTTGAACTCTTCAAAGGGATTTAGCTCTGAATAGAAAGTGCACTCACCTAGTCATTGAACATGACTTCATAAACCATGTATTTATATTGATTTTGGTACATAAAAAAAATGGGTGTTTGGGTACATAAGGGGTTTCTCCTTAGTTCTTTAAGTTAATTCAACAATAATGTTGGATAAGAGCTTGATGTGTGTGAAACCCTAGGTGCTAAAGGAGTGTGTGTGTTACAACTATAGAGATCAACTAATGAAATCAATGGTGCCATGTGGTTGCTACTCCCCAGTATGCTAAATGACATGCATTTTGATCCAAGGTGTTGTCTCCTCGTGTTTGTGGCTCACATTAATTTTCCATTAAGTACTCATCTATAAAATATCCTTGCCCTTTTTTGACTATTTGAGGCAAATTAGGTCTCGTGAGGTGTCAAAATACAATTGCTTGGGCAGGGAAAATAAAATTTGAATTTAGGTGATGCTAGAACATTTGGTCTTGTCTAGAGGACAAAAGTAGTGCACTAACATCCTAAATTATAGAAAGGTTACAAATGAGTGAGGATAATTTTCAAGCGTGATAGGTGCCATGAGGTGTGGTTTTAGTGATGATTCTTGTTCCAGGGGGTCAAAATATTCATGGGTCATGCTTACAAATGAAGGTTTAAATTGAGTATGAAATAAGATAGAAAAGTGCGAAGCATTCATTTTGTAACTCTACATTTTCCCCCACTTTATTATATGTGTGAGCTATAACAAATCAAATATGATAAAGTAAGTAAAAATTATGCTTGTTACACTTGTTGAAAAATATACTAAATAAAAGGATACATATAAGTTCTCTTTTAATGCCATTTTTTTGTCTTAACACAAGCATCATATTTAGATTTTTAAAAAACATAGGAAAAGAAATAAATGTACATAATTAAGACCATGAAAATCAATCACAACTTTTAAGTTGTTCCATTTTGTCTTGTCGAATCTAGTTAGGGGGAGCCATAACATTGGAACTAGTGTGGCCTCCATGAAACCTATAAGTAGTTATTGAGAAAGTATAGGTTTGAGGGGATCCTGTTATATTTGGAAATCATGGAATTGTAATTGAGTTGGCCTCCATGAAGGATACAATTGTTGGAATATGTTGTCATTGATGTCAAAACGGGATTAGAGGAGATAGAGGAGAAGTGTGTTGATCCTGTACATAAGCACATAATGCTGTCATTGATGTCAAAAGGGAAAATCAGGCAAAAGAGATTGTTGGCATGATGATAGTTCAGTGGTGTGCCTAGATGTTATGGAGATGCAGTGAATCTGGGTCTGGAAGTATGTGGATTGGTTGTTGGTACAAAAGAGCAAGTTACTCAATAGGTTGCATAGTTGACAAATGTTGTCACCTCTTAGCAACAATTGCTTCCATATGTTTGATGGAAAAATAGGTACCAGATTCGATATGGGTTTCTCGAGAGCTTTCTAGAAATGTATTGTGTAGGTCGATAGAGTGATGGATACACCCATAAATGCTTTATTTCTGCTCTCGGGTGTTAGGGTTTATCAGTTAAACCCTAAAGATACTTGCAGTCATGGTGTTCAAAATAGATTTCGATTTTGATGTTGACCTTGTATCGACGGTTGTTGGTTACATTAGGTGAAACTTATGTCTTTACAGTTGTGAGGGTGACTAGCCCCTCTGCTTAGCGCTTTAAGGTTATACATCTCCATTAGTTCGACAAAAAATGGTTTATTTTCTTAAGTCATGGGACCCCAAGTTTTTCTAACCCATGTCATGGGGTTTTCAAGTTTCAAAGCCTCCCAACTTTGAAACCTAGCCAATGGAGAGATAAGGAGTAAGGAGAGCTTTATCGGAGTGACAGTGCATGATCGGCGAGAGAATGGGAGATGCCTCTTCGACGGGCCGATGATCATCTTATCGACAAGACATTGATGTATTGGTAGGAGTTTGTGAGAAGTCTCCTCGATGGAGCGATAAGGAGTGTGGAAATGTTATCGGCGAGACTAGATGACGTCGGTGAGACCTTTGGCTATGTCTCTCTGATTTGGCGATGAGAAGGTAGCACTCCATGTGGGACCTAGTCATAATGGCGTAGGTGACAATGATGACAAAGATAACACGTGGCATGACGAGATTGGATAAATGATAATCCACATCCTTTTTGTGGATTACGATGCAATGACATGGAAATGAGGTGGACGAGTGACATCATTAATGGTCTACATCAGCATGACTAATGGTTGTCAGCGAGACCTATTCAAATGTCTCTTTGATAGTCCTATATGTGCTTGATTGGAGAGAGCGATGCAATTCAGAGGGAGTTTCATGATTGTCTCTTCGATAATTTGATGACCTTCTCATCGGTGAGACATAATGGTGTCGGTAGAACTTTGAAGGATGTATCTTTGACAATTCGATGACCTACTCATTGGTGAGAATTTGGTGTATCGCCAGGACCTTGAAGAATATCTCTTTGACAAGGCAATGAGATTATGATGCTAACTGCGGGACCCAATAAGGTTGACGTGCATTGATGGTATAGTTAGAGAGCGAATGAAAAAAGGACACGTGGTAGGAAGCAATATCGGATGGTGACATGTGGTGGTACGATGGCATGGGGACCACTTGTCTACAACAGTGAATGGTATCGACATGACAACGCCATGGCGATGAGAGTGGAGTTTATGTCTCTTTGATAGCTTAATGGATATCTCATCAAAGTGACATTGGTGTATTGATAGGACTGTGAAGCATATATCCTCAATGAAGTGATATGCTAAGTGGGACCCGACAGGTTGGCGGTGTCCTGAAGGTGTGATGAGATCGACAACGTGATTAATTCTTGAAGATCTAACGGTGCCTGCATACCCTACTAAGATTTCAGCAAGGCTCATGAGGTCAATGGGGAACGATGCAGATTGCACGAGATAGATCGAATGATGCTGGTGAAAGGATTTCTCATCGGTGTGACTTTGATATATCGATGGGAGTTTGAAAGACGTCCCTTCGATGAAGTGATAAGGTGAGAAGTCAGTGTGACCCGATTGTGATGAAGGCTGAAAGGTGACGAAGAACGATTGCTCGATGCGTAAATTCACATCATTGTTGCGAATTAGGTGGCGATGACATGGAAGACATATGAAATGTAGGCCATGTACTTGAAGGTAGTTCATATCAGAGAGAACGATGGACATCAGTGAGACTATAATGGATGTCTCCTTGATAGAGCAATAAACAAGTTAAAATTCATCATCGTGATAGATACCTTTCGGTGGGACTTGGTTGGAAGTCTCCTCGACAACCTAATGGTGTTCTATAGTAAATAATTCTATGATCAATGGTGGAGATCAAGCGATGAAGATCAGATGACGATAAGTGACTGACATGAGATGAGGATCTTGGCATGAGAGAGAAGATCAACATCCAATATTCAAACTTGAAGATCTACAACGGTTTGGTCCGTGTGAACAAGGATTTCATCTGGTAACCGACACAAAGGAAGGAGTTAATTAGTCTAGTTGCACCAAGTGACCAATTGTATGAATATCTGATCTGTTAGGTGGAAAAATAGATTACAGATGAGATCGAGATCGAATCAGATCAAAGGATCAAAAGAGAGCATTAAATGCATAATTAGATTTTATGGTTTGACAAAGTGAACAAAGGAAAACTCTTAGAGACATAATTTTATGTTGTGAGGCTCGATACATAGAGGTATGGCGATATCTGATAAACTCTATCAAATGTCTTATTGATGAGCTGGACAATGGCATGTAGCTCGATGTAACGATAGCTTGCTGCTAAAGTTGGTATGACAAGAAAACCCTAACAATAAGTTGGCGAGATCTAGACCATTGGGAGGATCTCGAGGAGGAGATTGGAGGTTGGTGGAGTAAGAAGACAATTTGATATTGTCTAGTTGTTGTATCTATTGAGTGTGTGAAGTGTGTGAAGTAAGTCTGCAAGTAAAAGAGATCAATAGAGTGAAGACTGCACTAAGTGTGTACGAATAGAGAGGACAACCTGCAGTTGGTTGCAACACTACTAAAGGCTACATCTTGATGAGTATGTAACAAAGAGAGAGAAACAAAGCAAATAGAGAATGCACATGCAAGGAATCCCTAGACTGCAACATAGGACATCGTCTAGGTGTTTGCATTCATGGTGAAGATGTATAGTGCAACAAGATAGAAGAGTGATTGATCTATGTGTAGAGGAGAGTGCAGAGCAGGGGTGTGCTGCTGAGAGTGCAAATTTAGTAGCATAAAGTAAGTTGTAGTAAGTGAAACAATGTATTGTATGTATTGATGCATCTTAGGTTTTGTAGAACCAAGTCTATGCATATTAAAAATTGTAATCCTTCATAGGTTGTAGCCTCATTGTACTGAGTTGTAGCTTAGTTTAGGGGATTGTAGTCTACTTGGAGTTGTAGCTCCTAAACTAGGGTGTTGTAGCATCCTTGAAGTTGTAGCTTCTAAACGAGGGAGTTGTTGCTTCCTTGGAGTTATAGCTCCTAAATCAGGCTGTTGAAGCATCCTTGAGTTGTAGCCCTAAAACATTGTAACAGAGATTTGGATTGTGACGCTGGATTTGAGTAGTAGACTCAAGTAGCCTTGGTCACCGTTTTTCCCATCTTGGGTTTTCCACGTATATCTAGTGTTGTGGGTATTTGTGTTGATTGTTTGTTTGCATCTTTAGTTTACAATCTACACAGTAAGAGTTGAGTAAGAAATATGCACAAGGTATTTGGAGTTAAGGAAGTAATCTACATAAAGTTTTTAAAGGATATATTTTGAGTATCTACTGATTCACCCCCCTCTCAATAGATCATTGTGTTCCAAAAATTGGTATCAGATCCCCAAGTTCCCTAGGAGAAGCTTAATCATCTTGGGGTAGATATTGGATAAGGTGAACACAATGGTTAGTCAGGAAAGCTTACTTGCATATGATGGACCTATCTTTGATGGATCAAGATATATTTTTTGGATCTCATTGATGGAAGGATATTTGGGATTCATAGGATTTGATGTTTGGATGTCAATCATAAATGGATATACAGTTCATGCTACACCTCCAATAACTAAAGTTAAAAGGAAAGCATATTAGGATAATGCTACAACAAGAGATATAATTCTTAATGGACTGTCAAGTTCTGTGTTAGTCAAAGTCATGCATTGTCAAACATCACATGAAGTCTAGAACAAGTTAAAGAGAATGTATGAGGAGGATGGTAAAAATGAGGTGAAGGCTTTGATTCAGAAATTTGAAAGTGAATCTGAAAGTCTGAGTGCAAGTGAAGTTGCAACAAGAGGTAATGATGAAGAAGCATCTACTTCCAGATCTGAGGAGTTTGATGAAGTGGAAGCTGATTACATTAGGAGATTGGGAAGAGGCTCTAGAAAATACATAGGTAAGCTACCCGATAAAAGTTTTAAGTCTGGTAGAATAAGTCCTATAGCTGCTAAATGCTTTCATAGTAAAAAGGATAATCCTAAGAAAGAAGAGGATAGTAAGGAGAATGAGAAGAAGGATTTGCACAAAAGTGAGGAAAAAGGGTCATCTGATGTTAGTGGTAGATCAAATGATGAACGTGGAAGTTTCTATGGGATTGACCCATTTCCAACGAACTTTGATGAAGAGATTGAGAGGTTTGATAAAGATGAAGAAGATGAAACCTCT
Organism: Sequoiadendron giganteum; assembly: GCA_007115665.2. Classification (NCBI taxonomy): domain Eukaryota; kingdom Viridiplantae; phylum Streptophyta; class Pinopsida; order Cupressales; family Cupressaceae; genus Sequoiadendron; species Sequoiadendron giganteum. The sequence goes on along the minus strand of CM021101.1, from coordinate 477,230,294 downwards.
GATAATGAAGAAGGAGTAGACCTAGAAGGTGAACTCATTAGTGCTTTGAATGAGATTAGGAAATTGAGAAATGAAAATGAAGAACAAAAGTTGCATGCAAAAAATAGATAGATAGAATGAATAAAAGCCTTGAAGAATCTGATCAAATGATAGTCAGTTTGAAGACACAAGTAGAAGAAGCAAAAAGAGAAAAATATGTAGTTTAGATTGAACTACAACCTAAATCAGATGAGTGCAAGAAGCTAGGAGAAAAGATAGCTGCTCTAAGAAATGATTTAGAAAATGCTAAGGAGCAGATTGATAAAGGCCTGAAGTTGAAGGATGTCTCTGAGATACTTGATGAATTGGTTAGATCATAAAAGCCATCAAAACCTAAAGAGAAGGTTGGCCTTGGATTTGAGAAAGGAATGAGCTCCTCTACTAGTACTTTTGTGAACTTATATGACAGATTTAGAGCATAAGAAAGTAGCTGCACAAAGAAAGAGGAAGCCTGCACGAGTTGTTCCAAAGAAAATACCTTTGGAAATGGAAGATAAAAAAAGGCACTGCTGGAGTGAAGAAAGAAAAAGAAGAAAAGAAGCCCGCCACTCCTGAGATGAAGAAACTAGATAAGGATACGACTGTTAAGTTGAAGGAGCCCGCAATAGATAAAAAGATGGAGAAACTAGTCCCTAGAAACTTGAAGAAAAATCAATACACAAAGGGAGCTGATGCAAATGGAATCCAAAGAATGAGATATACAAAGAAGTCAAATCAAAGAATACCTCCTCATCCTATTCAAAGGAATGCTATGACTAGGTACTCCCCATGTTTAATGGTTATTGTTATGTCTGTAATCAGTATGGTCACAGAGCTAGAGAATGTAGAGCTGCACCTAAAAGGAGCACAAAATATGTAAATATAAATTCATTTGCTCCTATAAGAAATATTTATGTAGTATTCTATAAGTGTGACAATTTTGGTCACATAGCTAAAGACTGCAGATTAGATATTGTAAGACCTGTAGTACAGAGAAAGAGGAAGAATACAAGGAAGGATACATCTTCCAGAGTGAACAATGGTTCACATACTTGTGTGAAGAAGGTAGGTGTGACAAAAAGGCATTCAAATAAAGTCTGGAGAGAGAAATACTGGTAGACGGTGCTCCATATGGCTGCTTCTGCCTCACATCACTAAATATTAGTGATAAGATATGAGTCTAGGGGGAGCTAAATTGATATTTCATCCATCCTTAGAAATGAAGGAGATCAAGTCAAGTAAAATATCTCTTACAAATTTCTAACGACTTGATGGTTGTAGATTTATGGTCACATTCTTGCTCCTTGAAATGCTTGTCAAGGTGTAAGAAAATTAGTAGATGGTGGATAGTTTGCTACAAAAATTGATATCAACCATTGGTATCAGGTTTTTGAAGAAAAAGTGGTGTAAATAATGTGTGAGGTGGAATGAGGATGTTAGATTAATGATCCAAGAGGGACTTTATAGAAATCTGACAAAGAAATCTAATCTACAACCAAAAAGCTTAAATCTAAGATCTAGAAACTCCTACACATATGAAATTGAACTATACTAATGCAAACATAATAAGAAACCTACTGATTACCATATGAACTGAAATCAAAAGATAGTTTCACCATCCCGTAGTGGAGTGTATTCGCTTGATGTTGGATTGTTCTTATCACAACGAAGCCTCCAAAGTTCGTGTGCAAAGTGTGGATGAATGTTTATTGTGTTTGGTTGATCGAAGACGATGGATGAAGCTCTCTCAAGGATGCTCTTGACAACATTTCATTGCTCAATGTATGTTGATTCTTCAATCCTTATTTGTGAGGAAAGGGGTTTGTTAAATAGAAAATAAGATTTGAAATGGATGATCAAGATCGTTTTGAAGAATATCTAGATCAACGGTCGGAGTGTGTTGAGAGGATTTAGACATGAGATAATTGTGCAAAGTTGATTGCACAATTTTTGTGATTGGGAAATAGATTGGACAATCAGGAATGTGATTGATCAGTTAACATAATAGATTGATCAATCAACTTTGTGATGGCTTAGTTAGGAATGTGATGTTTTAGTTAACTAAATAGATTGTTTAGTTAACATAATAGATTGATTAGTTAACAAATTAGATTGCTTAGTGAGTAATCGTAATTTTCTCAATCAGAAAGTAGGTGAGGAATATGAATTAATTGATTTAATTAATTAATTCCTTTTTGGGGTTTGAATGTGCAAATCAAGTTTGACTTTTTCAAACAAAGTTGCATTAGTTTGATTTGATTTTTGATAATTGATTTGAATAGTTTGATTTAATTCAAATTTTTGGAGGGAAAGTGTTGTAATTAAATTATTATTTAATAATTTAATCCACTTAGGGGAATAAGGTGATTTAGCGACGTAATTAAATAATTGGCATTATTTAATTAATCAGGACAAAATAAGGTGGAATTAGGACTTTATTAAATAAATGAGATTTATTTAATTGGTCGAAATGATGAAACACAAATTAATTAAATAATGTTGTTTTATTTAATTAATAGAGGAATTAGGGTTTTTGGGACTTTATTAAATAAATGAAATTTATTAAACTTGTCTGAAATGATGAAAAAGTGAATTAATTAAATAATGTTGTATTATTCAATTGATAGAGGAATTTAGGTTTTGGACATCGTTTTGATGTGATACATTGTGGTGTGATGCGGGAACGTTGTAGTATGATTTCAAGATGATCCGAGACATTATAGGATAATTCTAAGATGTTCCGAAATGATTCCGAGATGATTCAAGACATTATGAATGATTTCGAGTTATTATGAGGTGTTACAAGATGATTCCAAGTCATTCCAAAGTCTTACAAGATGATTTCGAATCATTTCAAAGTGTTATGGGATGATTTCGAGTCATTCTGAAGTGTTACAGAATGATTCTGAGTCATTCCAAAGTGTTACGAGATGATTTCGAGTCATTTCGAGATGATGTGAGATGACGTGAGAAGATGTTCCATATCGTTTGACATTGCTTGAGGATTTTCGATGTTGTTTAGTGCTATTTGATGCCATTCAATGCTATTTGATGCCATTTAGTGTTGTTTTGATACCGTTCAGTGTTGTTTGATGCTGTTCAGTGTTTGATTCTGTTTGAGGTTGTGTGATAGGTGTTAAGTCAATTTTACATGTCTACATTTTTCCCCTCTTTGATACAAAGTACTGGTTGCTTTGTTTCAAAGATTCTATTTTTAAGATTAAGTTTTTGAAATTTTTTTGTGCCCCACTATGCCCCAGTGTTCAGTGGAATAATGGTAGGACTCTGTGCTGGGTGATCCCACAATAGTGGTTTACAATTTTTGGCCAAATTGGACATTGAAATTATTTTTTTAACTAAATCTTCACATTCGGGCACCTATAGCGGCCAAACTGTGAGGAATTTGAAGATGATGCAAACTAGAGTCTCGTCACATTTATCTATAGAGTCTAAAAATATTTTTTTCCTAAATTTTTGGAATTAGATTGCACTTCTTTTTCCATCTACCACGAAAACTAGTTTTTTTCTTTAGAAAATAGCATTTTTAAAAAGTGACGCACACCGTATAACACATAATTTTTTTTTCCATGAAGGATAAAATTCCAATTCTTTCGAATTTAGATTTGTAACTCCGATATCTAGTGCTTCCACTTGGTTAGATAGCTTTTTATTGAATATTTTTTCTTTAATCAAGTTTCGAAGTCAAACCAATTACAATTCAAACATAGCGCAACCGTATAACGCGTAACTTTTTTTGTATATGTCAAAATTCATTTTTTTTTTTGTTGGATCAAGGGCTTCAATATCTGGTGCACTCATATTTTTCAAATTTTTTTTGGACAATTTGCTATTTTTCCACATGTGCAGGACAAAGACCTTCATTTTTGGTGAAAAACCTATATTTAATAAAACTAAAAAAACAAATACATAACAAAACCAAAACATATCAAAATTATATTCGTTGGATAGCTCGTTCTGAGGACTACTTGATTCCAGTTGGGTTTGTGAAGTCTCTGCCATTTTAATGTTCAAACCAAGCTTTGAAGTGAAAAATTTTTAGTTTTTTTTTTGTGTCTGAGGGGGAGAATGAGGGATAAGGGGGGTTTGAGCGAACCACCTCACATAATGCATTTTTATTTGGTTTTTGGGTGGGAAACTAGGGAATGGGTTCACTCAAACCAGTAGGTTCGTACAAACCCCCAAAATCACATTTTTTGGCATAGGGTCATTTTTTGTGAGTTTTCCTTCCTCACTGGAATTGTAAACCACTATTGTGGCTTCAACCTATTGCCCCCTCAAGAGTGACCAAAAATTTCAAGCTTTGAGGTTAGGCTCTTGATACTATTGTATTATTGTTTTGATGTTTTTAGATGGAATATTCTATGTTAATGTGCATCGTTTCTCATTCAAAGCTTCTAATTTGTAAGTAGGAAGATTTCCCTAGATGAAATTAGGGTTTCCTTGAGGTGTTATATAGGCAATTTGTCTTCAAATTGGATCATTGGTGCTTGGTTCCTTTTGCTAATTCTTGTCTCTGGATTCCACATTTTGTCAGTTGTTGAGGGAGAATGCCGAGATTCGAGGTTGCCCCACATCATTTTGAGCTCGTTCGAGAGTATAGACGGTCTTCAAACATTAGTGCCCCAGTATGTACCTTTTTTCCTTTCACTTTCATCATGTTTTCATTCTTGTTTTGCGTGTACAAAGTCTTGTCAGAAAAATGCACTGATTTTGAGGTTTTGGTGCATCTATCTCAGTTTTGGTGCATTTGTCAGGTGTTTTTGGTGTTTCTTTCTAAAATTAGCGCATTTGTCCAAAACTAGTGCATTTGTTCTAAGCACTTGTTCATAAACTACGTAGTTGTCCTAAAGTTGTGCACTTGTTAAGAAATTGCACCCAAAATCTTGTGCAATTGTCCTTAAACTGCACATTTGTTCAAATCTGGCACATTTGTCTATCTCTTGTTGAGAATTTGTCTCAGAATCTGGTAATTGAATCTCTATCCATCATTTGTTACCTAGCAAGTGTTGTTTTATGTTGCTTTGCTTGTTTAGAGTGAAACCCTAGTTTGTGTTCATTTTCCGTTTAAGCATCATTTTGTTACCATGCCTATGTTGTAAACTCTAGCTTGTGTCCGTTTAGCATCATACATGTCGTTTGTCATCTAGCATGTGTCATTTTATGTTTTTTCGCTTGTTTAGAGTGAAACCCTTGCTTATGTTCATTTTTTGTTAAGCATCATTTTGTTACCGTGCTTGTGTTGTAAACCCTAGCTTGTGTTCGTTTAGCGTCATACATGTCGTTTGTCATCTAGCATGTGTCATTTTGTGTTTTTTTGCTTGTTTAGAGTGAAACCCTAACATCTTGGTTTATGTATCTTGCAGGCGAATCTTCGACCACTCACGATGAGAGAGAGATGTCCTCATCACCTGTTTGATCCTATTGCCCAGTTCAGTGTATTGGAGCGGTACTTTCTTGATGTAGTGGGTTTGTATCATATTTTTTATATGCCTCCTATCAGGACCCATACGACAATGTTGACCACTCTCATGGAGAGGTGGCACTCTGAGACATCCTCTTTTCATTTTCCTACAGGGGAGGCAACCATTACTTTAGAGGATGTGTGGAGGATTATTTGCCTTCCTATTCATGGCAAGCTTGTTGCATACCAGATTCATCGAGGTGCCTGTGCTATGCAACGATTGTTAGGTGTGGATGTTCATGATGTGGAGATTGATTTATCTGATTTTGTAGATAGTAGGAACCCTATCGTTCTTGTCCTTTGCAGCTTGGTATTGGGATTAGTTGTTCTCGATAGACAAGGTCGACAGTTTGTAGTGAGTTGGGGTGTATATATTGAGACTATGCTTGAGCATGGTATGATATATGCCTGGGGTGCTTGTTTGCTTGCCCACCTTTATTGAGACATGCACGAGGTGGTGTATTAGGGTAGGAGGTCATTTTCTGCAAGTGTATCCCTTTTGCATGTTTGGGCGTGGGACCATATTGGCATTACTCATCTTGACGGGATTCAAGATCGTTCTCTGGGTGATCTATACTGTTATCGTTATGGGGATTTATGCACTACATTTTTCCTAGAGATCTACCTTATTGGCGACGTGTGTTTGATGAGATGCTTGGTTTTGTATGGAGACCTTACATGAGCTGTGAGGTTTGGCCAAAGGATGTAGATCAACTTGTGTATTGCTGACAGACACGTTGGTTGCTTGGTTATTCATCATCCATGATAGAGCATTATCTACCCAATCAAGTTTGTCGTCAATTTGGTGAGAGACAGGGGCAGATTCCTGATGCCTATGAGGTTCGGTTTGGTCGAACTTGTCGGGAGGTCTATATATGGGGTATCTAGGTTGATGCAGATACTATTACTATCGAGTTTTTTGCACTTGCCCCAGTTGGTTGGTGTTGGTTAGTTGGAGTGGAAGATCTAGGTACTACTCAGGATTATGAGTAGTGGTGGACACGTGTAAGGTCCATAACACTCACTTACGAATTGTACCTTTTAATTTCCAAAATAATCTAATAGAATAAATTAATTAAAAAAAATGGTGTGGAAAAAGTGGAATAGTTAAATCACTTCATTATCATTTCAAAGGATTTTCATACATTAACGATTCAATAAGAATATCACCACAAAGTTGTGCCATTACATAACCTATCCATGAAGGCTTTCACAACGATACACAAGACACATAAATTCAAATACTATAATGCAATAATAGAAACAACCAGATCATCAATGCATCCACATAAGAGCCATAACACAAAGAATTTCATGAGTGGAAAACCCTTGTAGGGGTGAAAAACCACTCGTAAAAGTGCCTCACTGGCAGAGCCTTATTGGCTACAACATCTCAATGGTTACAAGTTTCCTCACATGCAATGATCATTCAGTCTCGTTGCCATGACCATTCATTACATATTTTTGGATATCATGGATATCACTCGCTACAGGGAGCATAAGGAAGTTCCTTTACCATTTACATAAGTCCATAAGCAACATTTACAAATTTTAGCAATGCGTCATCCTTGCAAATGAAAAATTACTGTAATGCCAACACTATCATGAGAGTACTCCTAAGCCTGCTAGAATGCACACAAGCCTATGCAATTATAACAAAAAGCTTGTTTCAAGACTTATTGATTCATAGAGGTTTCAATGATAAGAGAGTAAAACTATAAAAGAGTTAAGAAGGTATAACTCATGTATGTTTGAGAATACATATATAAGCTAATGAAAATATATGAGTATACATTCTTATAAAATCCAAATTTGTCCTGCAACAACATCAACAATTGTAAATAATATGTTTAGTATGAAATCCTTAATACATGCATGGGATCGATACATTTACAAGTCTGCTTGATGCATTCGTCCTCCAAATCAGAAGCTTTGAAATCATATAAGAAAGATACAGATAATGTACAAGACCAATAGGAACTCAAAGTAGTCCTCTACTGAGGAATTTGGTATGCAATGATAATAAAGAAAGGTATGGTTTAACATTTAGTTATCTCTTTATAGAATCTCTAATCACACAATATGCTCAAATTATTTGCTACCTACATTTATATATATATATATATATATATATATATATATATATATATATATTGATCAAGTGTTATAAAAATAACTTCGATTTCATACTCAAATCTTAAAATTTGTCTTCCTATATGAGACTCATACTTAGAATATCTTTCTACTGACAACTAGGACCTCAATAAATAATGAGTAGACCATTGCACAACCACGAAACTCATCCACATAAACAATAAGGTGAGGCATAACCCTTCCCACTCACATTTTCTAACCACATGGGTGAACATCTAGTGCAAGACTAACGATCATCAATTACCCCATGATTACAAAATAATCAACACAAGGAGATAACAAGGATTACTACAAGAAGACAACCTCAAAAGACCACTTCACCTAGCCCTTAGAAGACTCCACCATTCATTTCACAAAGTAACATAATCATGAACAAAATCCACTTTCTCCCCCCAAACACTATCCATTCCCTTGTTCTCACATAACAATTCAATAAATAAAGAAGAGTAGAGACAAGAGTGGGTTTATGGGACACTCATTTCAATTTAATAAATGATCATCATATTCAAGATAATTCCCTTCGATACATTCTCATTTTCATATATCCAATTATAATTACATCATTATTTCTATAAATCATATATTTTCTAATCCTACAAATACTTAAACAATAATTTACTCATGGAATACAAAATAGATCTATAATGCCACTATTTCAAATTCATGAAATACAAATCTTTTATTTAGTCAAGATTCAATACATCAATCACTTCTTAATTAATGTACTTCTAATTTCATTCAGTTAATTACCACTAAACAAAGTGTCAACATCCCTTAACAAAATACACAAAGCATGTACAAATATTAATTAGGCATAACAATATTTCTTATATTTGTATTTATCACATAATTACTTTTCAGAAATTTACTCTTGCCAGGAAATAAGATTTGCATTTATAGACAGAAGGAAATATTAATATTTTCATCTACAATTTGCACTTCATAGTTCCGTTGCTATTCCAATATATATATATATATACACACACAGAGGTATATATATATTTATTTAAATGTGTAAATTTATTACATACCTACATACATATATAAAAGTATATATATATGTATATATTAATACTTGCATATCCAGAAACTTATTGACATCAAAATATCCAGATTGAAGAATTATATAATACATGTTGAAGTGTATACTCACTGATAAATATATATATATATTTAAAAATAAAAAATCAAAATTCACAAGGGTTAATTTTTGTTTTGCCCACCGAAGGTTATGGTTGTGCCGCCATTGGCATGGCCGACAACCCTTCCCATGGGAGGGCGTGTTGCCTGTGGGGGCAACACTTCCTCCACAAGCCCAGCCTGTGGAGGGCGTGCTGCCTCCACATAGCGCAACCCCCCCTCTACGGGGTTCGGCTAGGGCCGAAACCCATGCCTTAGCAATTTTTGTGTAGACCAAATAAAAATAAATATTCGATGCATTCATATGACAACTCAGGTAAATGGAAATTCATAGAGGGTTCGCTTCATAGTGCAGATTTACATATTGCTTATATATATATTTATATATTTCAATAATAAATATATATCTCTGTATGCATATACAAGTTGTTTTTAAATTTGTAGCACTGGCAAACAATTGTTCCACAGTCTCTTAAAATAAAAACAAATAAATAAATTTGTTTCCCGAAAAGATAAGATTCGGGTTGTAAATGAAGGAATACAATATATATGTTTTCACAATCTACATACAGGTATAAATCATAGATTAGCAAAAGATTCAGATTGAATAATATTAGTTCAAAATTTCTTTTAGTGTAAGCTCAATCATTTGGAGAAAAATTAACAGAAGAACACCACTTTTCCATGACACAACAATTTGTTTACCAATTTGAATCGAAATGCAATGGGAAAGTAATTAAAAACCTGGAATTCACTTCTTGAAGAATTCCTTCTTGTTTTTCCTTCTTTTCTTACTTTCTTTCCCTTCTCCACCATGCTAGATTCACCGTGTTTCAGAAATCCTCTTCTCGGTAGCCATGTTTTCAGTTATTTTTGCAGAGCAATAAAGAAGATTATAAAAACAATTGTGTAAACTTTTTTTTTGGTCCCTTTTATTGATTTTTCCCTATTTAAAGATTTCACTCCCATTCCCCAAGACCTAATCTTGAAAATAAATAAATTAATAAAATTTATTTCGTGCTCAATATTTATCCCCCAATTAAATATTAAAAAGTAATTCCTATATTAATTACAAATCTACATTTTTCCTCAATTAAAATAATTAAATAAACCATTTTAATTTTCAATTTATATATTTATTCAAATAACTATTAACGAAATATCACTTACTTGCAAAATAGATAATTTTTCCTAAATAACAAATTATTTTCACTTAATTAACTAAATTGATAAATGCATTTTCTAATTAAAATATAATTAACTCTTTCATTCCTTTGCACTTTTATTTCATTATGAATTAATTTAATAAGTCATTATAAAATGCGAACCTTAAAAATAGGGGTCATGACAACACGACATAGGCCTTTGAGGCTTACTGATCCTAGAGGTGGTCCTATTGTGGGTAGAGCTGGCATCATAGGTCATCACAGTGAGCGACAGTGTGTTGAGGTTCTGGTAGAGCAGTTGGGTTGAGCTCGACGTGATGAGGTAGAGGATATTCAGGATGAGTGGGTGCCTCGTATATAGGGTCAGAGACAGGTTCCAGATCCTCCTCCACTAGCTAGGGATGTTGATTTGTTGCTAGCTCAGATGACTTTGGACAGAGATGCAGAGGTTGCGTGACGACATGCCGCAAAGGCTTTGGTAGATACTTTGAGGGTGGAACGAGATACTACGAGGGTTGAGCGAGATAGTGCGTTCGGTAGAATGCATGTGATAGAGGCTTAGGTAGTATTACTGACAATAGAGATAGATTCTCTTCAGGCAGATTGAGAGAGTGATATTGGTAGATGACATGCTGCAGAGGATCAAGTACTGTTACTGATAGCAAAGAGAGATACTCTCAGGACAGAGCATGATGGAATGCGAGCAGAGTGAGATAGGTATCTACAAGAATCTACCTATTATCAAACTTTATATGATGCTACCATTCCTAGGGCCTCTCAGTTGGTGAGCCTAGTGCTATGAGTGACGGTGGTGGTAGTGCTGGTTCTAGTGTAGGTGATCATTCTGTGAGACAACCTGATCATTTTGGTTTTCAGTAGTGTTCTATCCATCCTACTGGGGCTTTACCATTTTTCATACCTGATCTTCATGCTATTTCATAGTGCAAAGGAATTTTGTAGACATGTGTGTTATACATATTCATTGGTCCAATTGATACCTCTTATATATGTTATGATTTTTGAACTTTCCTATCACACTTGTGTCATTACGTATGTACTTATGACATATTCCTTTTTGATGATGATATATGAGATATACCTTCTTTGATTCAGCCTCATTGTATGTTTATGTGTTCTTGTGCCTTATTGATGTATGGATATGATGTAGATATGGGAATCATACTTTGTCTCATTTTATGATGATGGATGTTGATAGATGAATACCCCATATATGATATATGGTGTTTTTAATTGGTTTATTATCATCATGATATGTATTGATAATATTTGTGGATGTAGAATGGATATGGTACTGATGATGTGTTATGTAGGATGATTGTTAATTTAGAAGAACTATGATGATAGATAGAAAAAATGATGTTAATTAGAAATATGATTATGGATAGAATTGATGTTGTGACTTTGCTTCTCTTTAGATACTTTGTTGTTTGAACAATCCTTTTTGATGTAGAAAAAATAAATGCGATGCAACAGAGTATGAATCACCAAGGTGACTTTGTATCCATTGTGTGGAATTTGACTCTACAAACAAAGAGTATCTTTTTTCATACTAGACATACAAATTTTTTGTTTAAAGTATAGGGGGGATTGCGTGAAAAATGTTTCAAATCAATCACATAGAGAGGTATAGAACACCTAACATGTAACTGCTTCACGAACTATTTTAATACAAATTCCATACTCAATAAAGCAAATATTCGCCATGGTAATATTACAAACATTTCTTACAAATAGAAAATCGAAATGATGCTCAATTGCCCCCATTCCTTCTTCTCTAAATCCTCATGGACATCTTTGAGAGATCCTGGGAATGAGTAAATAAAATAAATCACATAAGTAAGACCATAAATGGATGAAAAAAAAGTTGCAGTATCACTTGCCATATTTGTTTAGGGTGGGGCTATTATCCATTGTTGATCATGTCTATCATAGGAATGGATCCTTTCAGGCATATCTCAGGATGTCGTTGGGACTTGTTTTAAAAAGATAGGTAGTTGATACTTTGGCATTGTTTTTGCTTGTTTTATAGTCAACTCTTTTGTGATTGTTTTTGCTTGAAAGCTCTAGTTGTTGATGTTTTCTTTCGTTGTTTGTTTGTTTTGTCAAAGGGTGATTGGGAGAGTTTATTTATTATGGTTGAAATTTTTATTGTGGATGTTGATGATGAGATAGGTCTTTTGTTTTTTTCTAAGTTTTTATGATGCTATTTTTGTTTTGTTTTCAAGGGACTAACCTAGGGCCTCAGGGGCTCATCAAAGATAACCCTTTCCTACGTTGTCCACGCAGAGGCTCGTAGTTTTCTTGGTTTGACCTTTTATGTTTTGTGAATGTTTTTGGGATTTTTTAATTTTGGATTTGTTTGGATTTTGTATTTTTGACTAAGTAAAATAAAGCATGTAGGAAACCTAAGGGGACTGAACTAGGGTCCCAGGGGCTAAAAATCCTTGCCTACATTGTACATGTAGAGACCATGTAGTTCGACCATTGAACTCAAAGCATGAACTATTTTTGGGTAAACAACATCGATAGTATGGATGATATCCTATTCCTATGTCTAGAGGATATGTTGTAGGAAATTCACTTGAACTAGCTATGAGGTTCAAGCAAATGTTGATATCTTAGACTATTTGATTGAAGAAATAACCCAACGATGTTGTTTGTTTTGATAATTTCTATATGTTTTTGATCTTTGTTGTTTTGTAGTGTTTTTGAATTTTGTTGTTTTATGACCTTGATTGGATTTTTATCAGATCTAAATTAGGATTAGGTTCGGGAAGTTTCCCCCAATAAAATGACTTACCCTAATCAGTGACAAGCCATGATTGGACATATGATTCTTGAAATGGATGGGTGGATACTGTGAAAAAGTGTTGATAGATAATAATGTATGTTTTATTCATACATAGCACCTATTTACCAGGTTTTCACTATGGTACCTATTCTAGGAGCACCACAAAGTGGTTTTCACTCAAAGAATAGTTTATTTCTCTTTACTATTTTTCTTGCTTTTTTTGATTTTTTTTGTATTTTTTTCACTTTTTTGTATTTTTTTTAATTTTTACCCTTTTTGCCTAGGGTATTTTGACATATTTCATGTATAGAATTTTTTGAGGTGGTTGTTGTTCATTGGTTTGGATAGAGGTTCTCCTTTGGGAGTATCCAACTGATATTCCCTAGAGCCATAACTTGCTATTATGATGAATGAACCTAACCAGTTAGGTTCAAATTTACCCTTGCCATCTTAATTCAATTGTATCTTCTAATTCTCCTTGAGGACCCAGTCACCAACTTGAAAGTTTCTATCTTTGATTCTCTTGTCATAGCTTCATTTGAGCCGATTCTAAGAAAACTATAGATGATTTAATGCGCTCAAATGCCTATCATCTAGGAGCTCTAATTCATTCAATCTGGATACCCTGTATTCTTTATTTCTTACCATGCCTTTTAGTGAGACTCGCAATGAGGGGATTTTGACTTCGATAGGTAACATTGCTTTTGATCCGTAGACCAAGGAAAAAGGTGTGGCACCAGTACGTATGCAAATGCTGGTTCTATAAGCCCATAAGGCTAGATTTAGCTACAAATGCCAATCACGACTGACATCATTAACAGTCTTTTTCAATATTTTTAGGATTGTTTTATTGGATGCCTCTGCCTAACTATTCCTTGAGGATAGTAGGGCGTAGAAAATCTATGTTGAATAGAGAATTTGGAATAGAGTTCCTGGACATCCCGATTCTTGAATAGGGTGCCATTGTCTATTACAATTGTTTGTGGGATTCCATACCTACAAATGAGATAATTCAAAATGAATTTTGATATCTATTTGCCAGTGATATAAGTCAATCGAATTTCCTCTATCAATTTTGTGAAGTATTTTGTGGCGGTGATAATGAATTTATGCCCATTGGATGAAGTGAGTGATATCTTACCTACCAAGTCTAATCCCCATTGCGAAAAAGGCCATGGTATTGTGATGGGTCTCAACTCTTGTGCTGTTGCATGAACTAGATCACTATGTTGCTGACATTGTCAACACCTTCTAGAATGTTGAATGAAATCTTGCTTCATGGAAGGCCAATAGTATCTTGCTCTGAGTAGCTTTTGGACTAGGTTAGGTCCGCTAGAGTGGGATCTGCAAATACCTTTGTGGACCTCTTGTAAGGCCATTTGTACTTCTTCTACATTAAGGCACCAAAGTAACATACCATTTAGGCTACGATGGTATAGTGTTCCTCTTAAGATCATAAAATGGGAGGTCCTACGGGTGAAGGTTTTCTTCTGAGTATTCGTTAAGTCAGGTGGTATGATACCATTCTGGATATAGTCAAAAGTATCTTGGTACCATGGGGAGTTAGGATCAACACAAAACATATCATTTCTATTTCTTGGATGTCAAACGTTGGCACCAGTAGTTCCATGAGGAATTCATATTTAGGTACGTTTTGAGGAATATCTAGCAGCGAACCTATTATGGCCATTGCATTAGCAGCTCTGTTATTAACCCGGGGAATCTGTTCAAAGGTTATTTTGAATAAGTACTCCTTGAAGCTATGCACCATTATTTTGTATGGTAGTAATTTGTCATCTTTTGTTTGGTATTCATCATTCACCTGTCTAATTATTAGCCGGGGGTCCCCAAAGACTTGTAGCTCTTTTATTCTCCATTCAATCGCCATTTTGAGTCATGTGAGAAGAGCTTCATATTCTGGTATGTTGTTTGTATAAGAGAATGAAATCCTGTGGGCTTTGGGTATACTATCTCCTTGTGGTGTGATAAATAATATTCTTGCTCCTGAACCATGTTGAGTATGGGACCCATCAAAGTATAGAGTCCATTGGCCTATCTGTTCTGTCATCAAGATGCTCTCATCTGGAAAATCCACTGTGAGAGGTTTGTGATCATCTATGGGTGCTTCGTCCAATTGGTTTGCTATGACTTGTCCCTTTATAGCTCTCTTGTTTATGTAATCTATATCAAATTCACTCAAGATCATCACCCATTTTGATATTCAACCTGTTAAGGCTGCTTTTGCTAGTAAATACTTGATTGGGTCCACCTTTGATATCGGTTTCATTTTTCTGTTTAAGATGTAATGCCTCAACTTTTGTGTAGAAAACACGACTAAGAGACAAGCTCTTTTAATGGGTGAATTGTTCAGTTCATAGCCCACCAATGTTCTAGTGATATAGTATACTACCCTTTCTTTATTGTTATCATCTAATTGTGCTAGGAGAGCTCCCAACGCTGCTTGTGTGGTAGACACATAAAACATCATCTCCTTTTCTAGAATTGGTGGCATGAGTATAGGAGGATAAATTAGGTACTCCTTGACTTGATGAAATTCCTGGTCACATCTCCCATCCCATTTGAAGGTGATGTCCTTATGGAGGAGATGAGTGAAAGGATGACATTTGTCTGCTAGTTGTGTGATAAATTGCTTGATTGACTGCAACTTCCCTTGTAGGCTCCTCATCTATTTGAGTGTCTTTGGTGGAGGCATCTCCATTATAGATTTTACCTTGGTAGGATCCACCTCTATCCCTCTTCTTGACACTATGTACCCTAATAGCTTTCTAGAGATTACTCTGAACACACATTTCTTAGGGTTGAGTCTTAGATTGTACTATTCTAATCGATCAAATACCTTTGCTAGGTTTATCAAGTGATTTTACCTTTTGATTGACTTTACTAGGATGTCGTACACATATTCCTCCATGATTGTGTGTAGCATGTCATGAAATATGGTCTTCATCGCTCTTTGATAGGTTGCTCTTACATTCTTTAGACCAAAAGGTACTACATTTCAACATAAAGTTCCCGAAGCACAAGTGAATGCCATTTTGTGTTGGTCATCTGGAGAGATCTTTATCTAGTTGTATCTTGAGAAACCATCCATTAAGGAAAGCATCCCATGCCTTGCTATTAGATCTACTATCATGTCAATTCTCAGTAATGGAAAGTCATCTTTCAGACAAGCTTTATTCAAGTCGTTGAAGTCTGTACATATCCTTATACCCCCAGTAGGTTTGGAAACTAGTACTAGGTTTGATATCCATTGCGGATAGTCGATGGGTCTAATGAAACCCACATCTAGTAACTTTTTTAGTTCTACCTTCACCAATAATTCTATTTGGGGATGCATCTTTCTAAGTTTTTGTTTGATAGGCTTCACTCTAGGGATGACGACTAGATGATGCACCACTAATGCTGGATCTAGTCCAGGCATGTCGACATAGGTCCAGGAAAATTTTATCTTTCTCTCATTGATGAATGCTATGAAGTTTGATTTCTCCTCAGGATCAAGTGATGCTGCATGGTATATTATCTTTGGGTCCTCTATTGTACCAACATTTATGGATTCTATTTCTTCTACGAGGATTGTTGATATTTCTTGATATTCAGATATGGGGAGATTGAATCCTCCATCTTTGGGTGCCTCTGGGAGGTTTTCACCTTCAGATGCATCCTTTATTTTTCTCTTTTCTAGATCCGATAGAGCCACAGTGTGGTTTTCTCTAGGGGATCGTATCTTTATGTTTTTTATTTCATTTTTGAATCTGGAAAATTCAATCTCTCCACCAAAGTATGCCTCTTGTTCTAGTTCCGTGATGAACCTTGCTTTGTGATCTCCTATTGGTATGTTTGTTCGAAGTCCCATGAACTCTGTGATGACCTCATCATTCTGGAATTGATCTAAAACAAGTGCATGTTGTCGTTGATCCCAATCTATGAGTTGAGAATAACAGAGTGGGAGACTATCATCTTGGTCTACAAAGCTTACAAAAGTAGGTGAAAGGGTCACTATGGCTCTGGTGTCTTTTTCCCACTGGGTATCTAGGTCATCATTACTAGAGTTGATGGAATCATATCCTATGACGAAGGAAGGAGAACCCCATTCGTATTCGTTAGAGTCCATTCCAGAATGGTAATAGATGTTGGGAATGGTTTCCATGTACTTGAGAGGGGACCTATCAATTCTAAATTTGTCAAATAAATCTTCAATGGGTAATTCATTGTCCATGACATGGTAGATATCCAATTCCTTAATGCTAGTAAAATTTTCTCGTTTCTTCCAAGAGGTTCGTCTGGTTTTTGGGATGACTGCATATTCTAGTTTATAACCTAGCCCCATATTCTTTTGTCTCTGTTCCAATATGATAGGCTCTGATCGGCCTTGTTTGTGTAGCCCTAGGCTACCTATTCCATATCCCATTTGTTTAACTAATTGATATCCCTTATTGTTAGGATCAATTAAAATGGGTTGTGACTTTTGGGGTTCTATTTGGTCCTCCTTGTAGATCATAGATGAAAGGTCATCCTCAAATATTTCTTCATCTTTCATGTCTCCCCATTTGGTAAAAATAGTGGGTTTGGCTATCATTTGTACTATCTGGATCTCTTTTGGACCTCCATACACTCTAGGTGTTGGTGGGAGCATGCCAATGCAAAATTCTTGGTTAAAATGGTAGTGCCTATTGCCCTTGTCAAGTACTTGGATCTTGGCTTCTACTTTTGGTTGTTCAGTTGATGTGTTTTTGGTGGAGGTTGATGGTAGCATGGAAGGGTCGATATAAGAAAAGGAATGAAAGGCTATATCATTGCTAGGCACACGTTGGATTTTATTTTATTTCTCCTCTAACTTCACACAAAAATGGAAAGGTTTAGGATCAACGTATAGTGTTACTTCCTTTCCTTCATGTGGAAACTTTAGGCATTGATGAAAAGTGGAAGGGACTGCTTGTAATGCATGGATCCAAGGGCATCCCAGGAGTAGGTTGTATGGTAACTCAAGATCCAGTACTTGAAAAGTAGTTTCTATTACTGTTGGCCCTATTTGTACCGACAACCTGATCGTCCCTTTAGAATTTATCTCTAAGTCATCATAAGCCCTTATAGTGATAATCTTTCCTTTGTCAATCACGTCATCAAAACACCCCAACTATTTTATGAATTTTAAGGTACAAATGTTTAAAATTGCACCATTATCTATCAACACTCTTTTGACCATGGTTTTATGAACACCAACCTCTATGTATAGAGCTTGATTGTGGAATGTTCTTTGTGGTAAATCTTTCTTTGAAAAGACTAAGTGTTTACTTGCAGCGATTTTTCAAATCATGGCCTAGAATTGATTGGGATCAAGGTCATTAGGGACAAACATTTCCAAAGATTTTTCCAATATCTCTATGTGCGGGTGATAGTTTTAACAATTCTAGGATTGAGATAAGGGCAGGTGTATCCTTTAATTGTTCCACAATACTGTAGTCACATGGTGACTTGATTGTGGGTTTGGGAGGTGCTCCTTGTATTGCAACACTTTCACGATAGGTAGCTACGTTGTAATTTTTGTCTCCTCTAATAGTTACTACATTTGCCCTATTGTCATCAACTTGTGATAGGGTTCCCAAAACTGTGTCACCGTATGTGTAATTAGCATTATGGTACTCTTTCCCCTTTCCTTTATCATTCCTCTTAGCATGGTTTGGAATTGGGTTTGAGTATATTTGTAGGTCCTTATTTCTAGGATGATGATCAACGCTTACTTCCCCTTTGTCTATTAAGTCTTGAATGATATGTTTGAGGCACATGCAATTATTAGTCGTATGCCCTTTGATCATATGGAAATCAAAGAATTCTTTCTCATTATACCATGGTGTCTTAAAGCTAGGTTCCTCATAATTTGGGTGGTTGTTTGTTTTTATGGGGTTCTGTTGTACTAGTTTGCGTATGATGGTCTCAAGTGACTCACCTAATACAATAAATTGCCTCCTAGGTTGATCATATTTGTTGGGTGAAAATAGTGTAATCAACTTTTCAATAGATTACGCCATCTAGACTTCAACCACAGCTGTGTGAGTTATAATCTCTCCTCTCAGAAAGGGGAGGCGCCCTTCTTACTGCTAATTAGAAGCTATAGTAAACTTAAAGGAATACTTACAAAATGTACACTGTACTCATGAAATGGGGGGGGGTGTGTTACATTCATACTTCTCTCTTTTTTCAGAGAAGATGTTTACAATGCTTCACGATGAAAAGCTTTAGATGTGATAACTTAAACTTAAACAACAATAGTAATGCCGATATTTCTATCTTGACAAAGCACAACATAGAAATACTAGGTATGATTTATAATAACAAAGGAAAAAAGGAAAAGGGAAGGCTCACGAAGGCACAAAGTTGTTCCATAGCCTTTTAAATGTTGAATCCTGTAGTAGTATCGTTCGTTGTATTAGAAGCACAAAGTCTTCTTAGACAAAACGATTCCTCGAACAACATGAAAGATTACAAGCACAAAGTATTGTAGATCCTTCAACAAAAACCTTAAAACATAAACAAATCCAAACGATAAATGTAACACAAAGTTTACATCAACCACTTGAAGCCCTTTCAATCTCATACACTAATCACTACTGATATAATCAACACACAAGATAATCGATTCCAACACAAAGTCTGGCATGCAATCCTCTTCTTTATTGATTAGATCTGAATTCACAATATTGAACACAAATTCTCAATGCTTGTTTCAAAAGAGCAGCACTTCGTTGCAAAATATCAAAAGGTAACTATTACAAAAGAAGTCCCTCTTATTTATAGAAAAGAGGGAAGAGCAAAATTAGGAAATCAGATGAGTAAAAATAGGAAACCCTAATCTAACTAAGTGCAATTTATTTCTACGTAATCGCACCTCATATTTTGGTGCAATTACATTTTACAAAGAGACACCTAAGATGTCAAAAACTATTTACAATGTGCAAAATAGGGGACACCAAAACTGGCGAATTAGATAGATCATTGATATTTTGTGTTCGGTCAACTACAGAAGAAACAACCACCATTGACACTACTGGTGGGGAAGAAACATATTCTACTCCTGTAACCATGGTAGGAAGAGGAGAAGAAGGAATGGGAGGAATAAGAGATTTAGGAATTGAAGGAGTGTGAGGAGGTGAAGACACTAGGACCTGTTCGGTTTCACCCCGAGAAGGGGAAAAAATCTGCTCATCCTCTTGGTATTCCTCAACCTCTTCTGCAAATTTCTCTTCTTCTTCATTTGATTCGGTTTCTCCAGAGTCTTCATCATCTGATTCTTTGGATTCAAACTCTGTATCTCCTCCTTCCTCATCTGAAGATAATTCCTCAGAAACAAGCTCCTTCTCTTCTGCACGAGATGTGGTAGCCCTTGTTTCTCATATTTCAGTGGTCTGTGGAGTATTTTTCCCCACAGTGAACTTGATCCTTGGCCCTTTTCGGGATGAAAAGGGAATCGCGGCTTGTTTTTCTTTGGTAAGAGATTCTGGTGGTGGACTAGGTTTTTCTTTGGGAAGCTCACCTTCAGAATCTGTCTTGAAGGCTTTCATTTGATGGCCATGCTTGTGAAGCCATTCTACTGTGTTGTGTAGGATAGGGGATAGCCTTTCCCTCATGTAAGTATATTCATTTTTGGACCATTGTATTGGAGGCAAAGGTTTCCCGGTGATATTATCCTCATCATAGGCAGATTGAGGATGTCTCCTGGATCTGTAAAATCTTCAGGCAAATCAGCTATATGGAGGGCCCTGATTTTTTCAACTGTCAACCTGTAGAAATTCATTTTATGTACATCCTCCTCATCTCTACATTCTACGCATATGTCTTCAAAATGGTAAACATGGCTGTGACCTTTCTTGAGTTTCTTCTTTACATCTCTGAAGTCAAAGTCATGCCTGTACCTATAGGTCTTGATAGTCATTATGTGCATCTCTGCTAAAATATTCTTGGCCTTCTGCACACTTCTGATCGTGTATCTACCAATGGTTAATGGAAACTTAAAACCTGGCTTATGATTCTTTTATCATTCTTTGTGCACTAAAATTGATTGCCTACACAACTCCATAAGAATCCATTTGTTTGAAGGGTATCTGGGAAGCATGTAAGGACATCCCGTGAAACAACCTACCCTTATGTAAGTAAAGGTTGGGAATTGTAGAAAGACACATCCAACCTTGCTGACTGCCTTGTAGGCTTCATCT
Source organism: Sequoiadendron giganteum (assembly GCA_007115665.2). Classification (NCBI taxonomy): domain Eukaryota; kingdom Viridiplantae; phylum Streptophyta; class Pinopsida; order Cupressales; family Cupressaceae; genus Sequoiadendron; species Sequoiadendron giganteum. Next base: position 477,209,297 of record CM021101.1, on the reverse strand, counting down.
AAAATCCTCTTCTTCTCCAGAGTCGGGTCAAAGGTGAACAATAAAGGAGCGAAGAAAGCATCTGTGACTCTCCTGAAGTGGTGGAAGCTTTCCCTCAGGTTCAATTGGTAATAGTAATCATAGATAGGGGTAGAATGTCTATTACCTTTGGTAGATGAACCTAGAAACTGCCTCATTACTGCTACTGTGTACACTAAGAAAGAAGTCATATAAAATTTCAAGGTGGTGGGCACCTTGATTAGCCGCTCATGGATTTCATCACCGATTTGTGTTCCCCAATCAATGTGTACTTTTCTCTTTCTGATGATCCATATGTATTCATACATCCAATCTTGAAAATGAGAGGATTCAGGGAAGCCCTTAACTCTACTTAACAAGGTAATCATGTCTCTCACATCTTCTTTGAAGTCACTCCTTGGGAGTCCCTTAGGCCACCTAGAAACATCATGTCGGGGAGTCTTCAACCATTGTGAGTTGATCAATGTCTTGGCCTTGACTGAATCATTGTCAAATATCTTGTGAGCCTTTTGGATCATGATGGGAGTGTATTGTTCCATCTATGGAACTTTGAAGACAATATCGAAGAATTCACCGTCAAGCCTCATTACAACCTGACCTGTAGAATCTCTCATAGTTCTGTCTTCTTGGATATAGTGAGCAGCAGAACTCTGTGTGATGAGATGAAGTTGGGAAAGTAGATACCATATGAATATTGCTATGTACAATGGCCTTTAGATTCTCATCCCATGGCCTCTATTGGATCCTCTTCACGAAATCTTCCAGATCTTGATGACCGATTTGAGTATCTTTGATCTCATCCACCTTGGACAACACCACGATCGGAGGGAAAATGCCTTGGTACTTATACTTCATCTTACCTTTTGCTTTAGGAGATGGTGATGGCATTTTAGCTGACATTTAGGGGAGCAAAGACTGATGTATTTCTTATCTCTGAGGATCTTTTGATGGAACTTTGGAAATTAACTGCAAGAATGGTGGATTCAATGATTGTTAGGAAATACATGTCATATGGGGAAATGTGAAATGAACATGGTGATATGGAGTCACTGTGTTTTGGCCATATGGTGCAGAAAATGAGGTGCAAAAATGAGCGTGGAGGCAAAAATGAGGAGAAAACACATTTCAAGTCTTAAGAGAAAAAGTGCAGATTTTGGTGCTCGGGTGGTGAAAATCACCACTCGAACACCAAAGTTTGAGACTTGGAGAATTTTAGGGGATGACAATGTTGGTGTCGAGGCGGTGAAAATCACTGCTCGAACACCGACATGTCAAAACTGTTGAGTGTTATGGCGGTGATTTTCACTGCCTCGACACCTGGGTATTTTTGTGAATGGGTGTCATGGCGGTGAAAATCATCGCCAAGACACAGGTGCGTGACTTAGCACTTTCGTGTGACGTCGGTGAAAAACCTCACCTGTACACCAATGTGAAAAACAAAGACCGATGCGCATGAAGATGGGGAGATCCTTTACCATGACGCTTGCAAAGGTTAAGAGGAAAAAATGATAGCAAAGAGAAATGAAAAAGACTAAGCGACATTAACAATGGAAGAAGAACACCATAGACCGATGAGAAATACGAGAGCATTCAAATTTAAAGAAAAATGACAAGCGAAAGGAAAAAAAAACGCAAACATACCTCAATGGTGTGGTAACTATGGCGAAGATGACTGCGAAAAACCATGGGTTGGAGGTAGACACCAAGGTTCGATCTCAATGGAGGCAACTTGGAATAGCACGAGAGCAAACTGTGGAGAGGAGTCACTTAGCGAAAATGAGGAAATAACTCATGTTAGAGTTAATAAAAACCTAAAAATCAACCTAAATCACGCGCATTGAATGCGGCAGGCAAACTCGACTTAACTCACAATTAGGTGTTCAGGCGGTGAAAATCATCGCTCGAGCACCAACATGTCAACAAAAGTTTAGGTGCAACGGCGGTGATTTTCACCACTTGAGCACCAAGAGTTAAAACTTTTGTTAGGTGCAATGGTGGTGAAAATCACCGCCAGAGCACCAAAAACAGTTAGAGTAAAAAGGTGCAACGGTGGTGATTTTCACCACTGGAGCACCAAAAACTAAAAAAAATGACTTAACTCCTGGGTTTGAAAGGAGTCAAAATTTAAACTCTAAACTCGAGCCTATTGTCACCTACCTAGACTAGGTAAGATTAGAGACCTCGTAAAACAAGTTTGCCTCGTTTTACATGCTTGAAACACATGGTCCTAGGAAACAAACTAGTTTCGTAGGGGGGTTATCCGTGAATCGAGCGCTGCTAGATTCTGTGATAACAACTGGCTCCTGCTGGGGATATTTCTTCAGTCGTTCTTTCAAATGAGTAAAGAGAGAAGAACCACCAGAATTCAAGTGCCTTTATCCATCCATTGGGCTTGGAGTCAGGTGACAACGACAAAACAAAAACAAAAAGACGCAAAGGACTAAAAATGAGAATAAAAATACTTACCTCTGGAATGCTCATTATTTTAACACACAAAGAGTTTGAGATGTTGTCCATTGTGAGGAAGAGCGAACGGTGTTCCATCTTTGTATGCTAACAAGAAACTATTTTCACCGTACAGCTGGTGAACTAGGAAGGGTCTAGTCCATAGTGAATCGAACTTCCCGTGCATACCTTTTGACTCTCTCCGTTTGTCCCACAGGAGAATGAGGTCACCAATTTGAAAGTCCCTGGATTTAACTTTCTTGTCAAACAATTTCTTTACTTGTTGCTGGTGTTCAGAAATGCGATCAGCAACTTGGACACGCTTCTCTTCCAGTTTGGGAGATACATTATGTGTTTGTCAGCAGAATTTTCAAAGGTCTCATCTTCGATAGCCTTTGCCAGCCTGAGGGCTAGAAATTCCAGAGTTATGGGTAATTCAACATTTAACTTGTACAAGAGTTGAAAAGGAGACATGCCAATTGCCCACTTGGGAGTGATCCTGTCTGCCCACAAGGCATCATACAAAGCCTTATGCCAAAGGCGTTGATTTTCCTTTACCAGCTTCTGGATGATAGTCACTAGATTTTTGTTGCTCGATTTAGCTTGACCATTACCCTGTGGATAATAGTCAGAAGAATGTGACAAGGTTATGCCATGTTCAAAACAAAACTCGGTGATCTCATTTGATGAAAAGGTAGAAGCATTGTTGGCAACGATTTTGTTTGGCACGCCAAACCTGGAAATGGTATTCTCTTTCAAGAATTTGCACACTACTTTAAAAGTTGCGCGCTTAGTGGGAATTGCCTCTACCCACTTGGTAAAATAGTTGGTAGCAGTCAGAACATAGACATGTCCAACACTTGAAGATGGATTAAATGCACCTATGAAGTTGATTCCCCATTGTTGGAAAGGTTCTTCGATTACCACAGGCTTTAGTGGTAAAGCTGCCAGTTTGGGTCTGCCAACAAATTGTTGACATAACTCGCACTTACGTACCCGGGAGTACGCATCTTGGAAGAGCGTAGGTCAATAGTATTTTGCTCTCAAAATTTTGTGAGCAGTGACCAGTGTTGAAAAATGTCCTCCACACGCCAAGTCATGGTATGATTTTAACAATTTTTCTTGTTGTTCCTTGTCTACACAGCGTAGAAAGGTACCATCAATGGTGCGTTTATACAAGCCATTGTCCCATAAGACAAAATTGGTCGATTTTAACTTAACAGTCCTTTTCTCTTTGAATGTCAAGTTGTTGGGGCATTCACCGTAAGTGAGGAAATGAGCGATATTAGAAAACCACTCATCAGTGGTGCTGACAAATAGCACGAGGGGTAGTTCATTGGAATTTTCTTTAGCATCTGAAACTTCTTCGTCGAGGTTGTTCTCAACAATGAGTTGACACAAGCCACGTCCCCGTATCAGTTTGGTGGGTTTAATCTCTAGATCGTACTCCTAAATCTTGGCAACCCAGTTGCCTCTTTTTGTCCTGAATTCCTGCTGTGTTAGAATTGACTTAATAGTTGTATCCGAAACTAAGACCTTAATGTGACTATTCAGGATGTAAAACCGAAAATGATTAATAGCCTTGACCACGGCAAAGGCGTGTTTTTCCATTTGAGAATACTTCAACTCATAGTTCTTGAGGGGGCAACTCATGAATGCAATGGGCGATTCAAAACCTTCATGGTTTTCCTGTACCAAAATGGCTAAAAGTGTATACTCGGAAGCATAACTATACATTATAAAATATTTGGTGAAATTAGGACAAACCAATACAGGAGCATGAGCGATCGCCTCCTTGATGTTGTCAAATGCAACTTTCCCTTCCACAGTCCAGTGGAAGGTGGTATTAGCTTTCATCATGTCTACAATATGACGAGCTTTTTCCGTAAAGTCTGGGAGTGACCTTCGTAGGAAATTTACCTTACCGAAGAATGAGTGAACCGCCTTCTTGCTTGATGGCAGGGAGAGGGTTCTGATGCCATTAACTCTTTCTGAGTCAATCTTAATTCCTTTGGTGGAGACAATAGGCTGAGTAGTTTTCAGTCTATAACCCCAAAGACTAACTTTTTTGGGTTGAGGGAAATGCCATGCTGATGACATCTCTCCAAGATTTGTCTCAGGTGATTATAGTGCTCGTGACACCTTTTGGAATATACTATGTCATCAAGATACACCACAATGAACTTTCCCATCACGTCACAGAAAGCTAGGTCCATAGCACATTGGAAAGTAGCGCCAACGTTTATCAAGCCAAAGGGCATCCAACGGTATGCAAAGGTACCCCATGGTGTCGTGAAAATGGTCTTGTGTTGTTCTTCTGCGATGACCTCAATTTGATTGTAACCGGAGAAACCGTCCAACAAAGAGCATCTTGGATTTGGTCACATTTTGTAAGACTTGATCCATGATAGGGAGAGGGTAATTGTCTTTAAGTGACAACTAGTTGAGATTCTTGAAATCAACGCAGATGCGAATCTCACCATTCTTCTTGCGCACAGGGATGATATTTGCTATCCATGTCAAACGGTGAATTGGGAAGATTATACGTGCGTTCAACATTTTCTGGACTTCTGCAAGGATGGTTCCAGAGATATTTGGGTTGTACTGCCTTTGATTTTGTTTGAAATGAAAAGCTCCAACCTTCAATGGGATATCATGTTTTACTTCCTTTGGTTAGAAAGATTTGAGATCTTCATATGAATATTCTAGAACATCCATATATTCTTGTAATAGTCTAGTGAACTGGGTCCTTTCTTCTGTGGTGCAACATTTTCCAATGTTCACCATCTTGGGATCAGCTTCAATTCCCAGATTGTATTGCTCAACCTCATTGGACGAATCAGAGTCGACGAGCTGTTGTTTGACATAACAATCATGTTTGTCAAAGAGCCTTTCCAGAGATACCAACCCCTTAAGGATTTTGTTCCCCTTAAGTTGTAGGAATTCTTCATCGAAAACTGGATCTATGCCAGACACAGATTCTCGCAAAGGAGAATCACTTCCTTCGAAGTACAATTCATTAAAATTCTCGACCTTTTCCAAGAAGGTGACTATTTGATGATCGTCGTTGAAGATCTACCAGTTCTCCGAATTATCAGGGACACTTGGACGGAAAACCAACTCAATAGTGTAGGTAGAACCTTGAAAATCCTTGTGCGGTATGAGAAGCATGGCTGACACTACCAAAGAATCTGCCTGGCCATTGTATTCCCTTGGTACCGCAGAAATATCAAATGCATCAAATTCTTCAATGCAATCCCAAACGAGATTGCAGTAATGGCTAAGCCTGTCATTTTTTTGTTTGGTACAAGTTTCTTACCTAACATACTATTAGCTCAACATCACCTTGTGCATGGAGGTTTTCAATACCTTTCTTACGCGCTACTTGCATTCCCAACAACAAGGCTTCATATTCCGTGGTGTTATTAGTATTGTCAAACTTTAGCTTGAAAAAAAAAGGGAAGATCTTCCCGTTAGGAGAAATGAAAACTATTCCAGCTCTAGAACCGGTTGAAGAACAACTACCATCGAACTCTAACAACCAAACGCCGTTCGGATTGCCGAGGCTAATGATATTAAAACTTGAAAACTCATCTTCTGGTAGAGTTTTAGGATTTGATGTCGACGAATCATTTGGTGATGAGTCGTTCGTCAAAGAAAGAGATTCAACAATTTCCAACTCATGTGCCGTTGAAGATTCACAAACCTCTTGAGTTTGAAGATAATAAGTCCCCATCCCTGAAGATTCAAACAGGATCTGGGCTCTTGGGTCATCTGATTGGGTTATGGAGAATTTGGCTTCTTTCTCAGGAATAAGCTTTTGCATTATGCCCTTTACTGGTATTCTAGCTTCAGACATATCCATACTTAGTTCTCCCCCAACATCCTTGCAGAAATTCCTTCCGAGAAGAATTCCATATGACGTTGGTACATCAGCCACTAAGACTGCCATTTTGATCTTTTTATCAGGATATGCGGCAAATGCATATTACGTGTCTTTGATCTGACTGATCAATGACACTTTTTTATTTTCCATAGAAAAGTAACTGCTAACATTTTTGGTCATTTCTAGACCCAAGGTAGTGGCTACTTTGGCGGGCATCACGTTGTCGGATGCACGAGAGTCTATGACAGAATTACTTAGTTGGAAACCATTTACTAGCAAGGAGATAAAGAATGGATCAATGCATCTAGAAGAAGTTGGGGGGTTGGATACCAAATTATTCTGAGGTACCTTTGGTTTAGGAGAAACTAGGACCTCGGGGGGTGAATCCCGAGTTGGATTAATTCCTTGATCCTTAATGAATTGGACAAGCCTTTTAAATTGGTCAGGATTAGCTTTGAGGTATTCTGCCTCAGACATTTGAACCTTGGTTCTTTTTGCATGGTTGATAATGTCAAAGGCTTGGAAAGAATTTTGTAAACTAGATGTAGTGACTTCACTAATTGGTTTAATGAAAGGCACATTGGTCTTTGGAACCAAGTGATTAACTTTGGGTACAACGGGAGTTGGAGTTGAGGAATGTGGCGCATTAGCTTGTGGATTTACTGCTTTTTTAGGTTGCCAAGGGAGGGGAGATCCTCTTTTGGCAATTGTGACGGGTGGATTTTCCTTTTCAGGTGGGGCAACTGCTTGAACTTTGTCAAGTTGGTTTTGTTGATGCCGCGTAAAGACAGCATAAGTGTCTGTCACCAAGTCCTCTGGTTCCTCTTCATCCATTATCTACAAGTAGCTAATCTTGGAGTCGCCATCCAATTCTGTTTCTTCCTCTTGGAAGAGATCGACGTTTTGTTCTTCAGGATAATCTGGCTAAGCATAATCTTCTTGTTCAGTTTCATAATATCCCACAACAACATTGGTAGGTGGAGCTTCAAGGGCGAGCCTACCTGGTGGTGCCGGAAGATGATTTTGAATTTTGTTCTTGACATAATTGGGGAAAGTCCTTTTGGGGACGTCCTTGTAATTCATATTATTGTTGGCCACTTGCTTCTTCAGAGTGAGGAGCTCATTTTCCAACCGTTGCACCATAGGATTAGTGAAGTTGGAATTTGTGCTAGGGGTGATGGCATTAGATGCTGAAGATCCTGACGCTTGCATCCTTTTGTTGGTGTTGGAGCTGCCGTTGATTATGATCTCTCCAGCTAAGATCATGTCATCTTCAAGGCTTGTAGCTAATTGTTGTGCCGCTTCAACATTAGCAAGAGTTTCCCTACGTAAGAAGAAACTTACCTTGGGTAATTGGGTATTGATGAAAAAGAACTTCAAGTTGTGATCCATAGGTTTAGCATCTTGTGGGATCCGTGCCAGCAACTTGTTGAATTTTACCATAAATTCTCTCATAGGTTCATGAGCCTCCTTTTGCATGGTTGTCAGTTGTGCTAACAAAGCATGCGCATCTTTAGCGGGCTTGAATCTCTCCTAGAACTTGGTTCGGAGAGTAGCCCAGCTAGTGATCGAAGCATTGGGAAGAGTATAGAACCATTCGACAACAACCCCTTGGAGGAAATCGATGAAGAGCCTCACATAAACGTCTTCGTGTTCAATGTCCAAAATGCCACAAACAATGTAGAAGGAAATGATGTGCTCATTAGGGTGTTGCTTGCCGTCACCGGTGAATTTTGGGAGATGTTTCCTTGAAACACGTGGGAGATTGTGTAGTGGTGCAGCCAAACGAAGGGGGACGAAGGCGTTTCCCCATGGTCCAGCAGGTGGTGCGGCCATTACTAGGTGCATGACAGATGCTTGAGTTGGACGTCTGCTGTAGACAGACCAAACAAGTGGGAAAGCAGATCTTTCTTTTCGAGGAGGAAAACTCGTAGCATGTTGCAAAGATGACCTCGTTCATGAAGGAGTAAAAGGAAAGTTACATTGCAGTAACTCTTCAAATAGGGGATTTGTAACTCCTTGAGCCCTCAAACTTCGTGTATAGCTTCAGTCCACCAAAATGTAGATCTGAAAAAAGATGAAGATCTACAGAGAAAAATTTACAAGGTACAATAAGAAACTGGAAAGCATATTCACTTCAATCAAAAGCATGAGGCTTCGATTATGTGATTTAGTCCCCAGCAGAGTCACCAAAAAAATGTTGGGTGAAAATAGTGTAATCAACTTTTCAACAGATTACACCATCTAGACTTCAACCACAGCTGTGTGAGATATAATCTCTCCTCTCAGAAAGGGGAGGTGCCTTCTTATCGCTAATTAGAAGCTATAGTAAACTTAAAGGAATACTTACAAAATGTACACTATACTCATGAAATAGGGGGGGTGTGTTACATTCATACTTCTCTCTTTTTTCAGAGAAGATGTTTACAATGCTTCACGATGAAAAGCTTTAGATGTGATAACTTTAACTTAAACAATTACAGTAATGCCGATATTTATATATTGACAAAGCACAACATAGAAATACCAGGTATGATTTATAATAACAAAGGAAAAAAGGAAAAGGGAAGGCTCACGAAGGCACAAAGTCGTTCCGTAGCCTTTTCAATGTTGAATCCTGTAGTAGTATCATTCATTGTATTAGAAGCACAAAGTCTTCTTAGACACAACGATTCCTCGAACAACATGAATGATTACAAGCACAAAGTCTTGTAGATCCTTCAACAAAAACCTTCAAACATAAACAAATCCAAACGATAAATGTAACACAAAGTTTACATCAACCACTTGAAGCCCTTTCAATCTCATACACTAATCACTACTGATATAATCAACACACAAGATAATCGATTCCAACACAAAGTCTGGCATGCAATCCTCTTCTTTATTGATTAGATCTGAATTCACAATATTGAACACAAATTCTCAATGCTTGTTTCAAAAGAGCAGCACTTCATTGCAAAATATCAAAAGGTAACTATTACAAAAGAAGTCCCTCTTATTTATAGAAAAGAGGGAAGAGCAAACTTAGGAAATCAGATGAGTAAAAATAGGAAACCCTAATCTAACTAAGTGTAATTTATTTCTACGTAATCGCACCTCATATTTTGGTGCAATTACATTTTACAAAAAGACACCTAAGATGTCAAAAACTATTTACAATGTGCAAAATAGGGGACACCAAAACTGGCGAATTAGATAGATCCTTGATATTTTGTGTCTGGTCAACTGCAGAATAAACCAACACCGTTTACACTACTGGTGGGGAAGAAACATCTTCTACTCCTGTAACCATGGTAGGAAGAGGAGAAGAAGGAATGGGAGGAACAGGAGATTTAGGAATTGAAGGAGTGTGAGGAGGTGAAGACACTGGGACCTGTTCGGTTTCACCCCGAGAAGGGGACAAAATCTGCTCATCCTCTTGGTATTCCTCAACCTCTTCTGTAGATTTCTCTTCTTCTTAATTTGATTCGATTTCTCCAGAGTCTTCATCATCTGATTCTTCGGATTCAAACTTTGTATCTTCTCCTTCCTCATCTGAAGACAATTCCTCGGAAACAAGCTCCTTCTCTTCTGCACGAGATGTGGTAGCCCTTGTTTCTCATATTTTAGTGGTCTATGGAGTATTTTTCCCCACAGTGAACTTAATCCTTGGCCCTTTTCGGGATGAAGAGGGAATCACGACCTGTTTTTCTTTGGCGCAGGATTCTGGCGGTGGACTAGGTTTTTCTTTGGGAAGCTCACCTTCAAAATCTATCTTGAAGGCTTCCATCTGATGGCCATTCTTGTGAAGCCATTTTGCTATGTTATGTAGGATAGGGGCTAGCCTTTCCCTCATGTAAGTACATTCTTTTTTGGACCATTGTACTGGAGGCAAAGGTTTCCCGGTGATATTATCCTCATCATAGGCAGAATTGAGGACGTCTCCTAGATCTATAAAATCTTCAGGCAAGTTAGCTATATGGAGGGCCCTGATTTGTTCAACTGTCAACCTGTAGAAATCCATTTTACGTACATCCTCCTCATCTCTACATTCTGTCCATATGTCTTCAAAATGGTAAACATGGCTGTGACCTTTCTTGAGTTTCTTCTTTACATCTCTGAAGTCAAAGTCACGCATGTACCTGTAGGTCTTGATAGTCATTATGTGCATCTCTACTGAAACATTCTTGGCCTTCTGCACACTTCTGATCGTGTATCTACCAATGGTTAATGGAAACTTAAAACCTGGCTTATGATTCTTTTGTCATTCTTTGTGCACTGAAATTGATTGCCTGCACAACTCCATAAGAATCCATTTGTCTGAAGGGTATCTGGGAAGCATGTAAGGACATCCCATGAAACAACCTACCCTTATGTAAGTAAAGGTTGGGAATTGTAGAAAAACACATCCAACCTTGCTGACCGCCTTGTAGGCTTCATCTGAAATCCTCTTCTTCTCCAGAGTCGGGTCAAAGGTGAACAACAAAGGAGCGAATAAAGCATCTGTGACTCTCCTGAAGTGGTGGAAGCTTTCCCTCAGGTTCAATTGGTAATAGTAATCATAGATAAGGGTAGAATGTCTATTACCTTTGGTAGATAAACCTGGAAACTGCCTCATTACTGCTGCTGCGTACACCAAGAAAGAAGTCATATAAAATTTCAAGGTGGTGGGCACTTTGATCAGCTGCTCATGGATTTCATCACTGATTTGTGTTCCCCAATCAATGTGTACTTTCCTCCTTTTGATGATCCGTATGTATTCATACATCCAATCTTGTAAATGAGAGGATTCAGGCAAGCCCTTAAATCTACTTAACAAGGTAATCATGTCTCTCACATCTTCTTTGAAGTCACTCCTGGGGAGTCCCTTAGGCCACCTAGAAACAACATGTCGGGGAGTCTTCAACCATTGTGAGTTGATCAATGTCTTGGACTTGACTGAATCATTGTCAAATATATCTCGAGCCTTTTGGATCATGATGGGAGTGTATTGTTCCATTTGTGGAACTTTGAAGACTATATCGAAGAATTCACCGTTAAGCCTCATTACAACCTGACTTGCAAAATCTCTCACAGTTCTATCTTCTTGGATATAGTGAGCAGCAACCTGAAGTACGAACTGTGTGATGAGCTGAAGTTGGGAAAGTAGATACCATATGAAGATTGCTATGTACAATGGCCTTTAGATTCTCATCCCATGGCCTCTGTTGGATCCTCTTCACGAAATCTACTAGATCTTGATGTCCGATCTGAGTATCTTTGATCTCATCCACCTTGGACAACACCACGGTCGAAGGGAAAATGCCCTGGTACTTATACTTCATCTTACCTTTTGCTTTAGGAGATGGTGATGGCATTTTAGCTGACATTTAGGGGAGCAAAGACTAATGTATTTCTTATCTCTGAGGATCTTTTGATGGAACTTTGGAAATTAACTGCAAGAATGGTGGATTCAATGATTGTCAGGAAATACATGTCATATGGGGAAACATGAAATGAACATGGCGATATGGAGTCACTGTGTTTTGGCCGTATGGTGTGGAAAACAAGGTGCAAAAATGAGCATGGAGGCAAAAATGAGGAGAAAACACATTTCAGAGTGTTAAGAGAAAAAGTGCAGATTTTGGTGCTCGGGCGGTGAAAATCACCGCTCGAGCATCGAAGTGATATTTTTCTTTGGTGTCAAGGTGGTGAAAATCACCGCTCGAACACCAAAGTCTGAGACTTGGAGTATTTTGGGGGACGATAATGCTGGTGTCAAGGCGATGAAAATCACCGCTCGAACATCGGTATGTCAAAACTGTTGAGTGTCATGACGGTGATTTTCACCGCCTCGACACCTGGGTATTTTTGTGAATGGGTGTCATGGTGGTGAAAATCACCCCCAAGACAAAGGTGCGTACTTAGCACTTTCGTGTGATGTCGGTGAAAAACCTCGCCTGTACACCAATGTGAAAACAAAGAACGATGTGCATGAAGACGGGGAGATCCTTTGCCATGACGCTTGCAAAGGTTAAGAGGAAAAAATGACAACAAAGAGAAACGGAAAAGACTAAGCGACATGAACAATGGAAGAAGAACGCCAAAGACCAACGAGAAATACGAGAGCATTCAAATTTAAAGAAAAATGACAAGCGAAAGGAAAACAAAATGCAAACATACCTCAATGGTGTGGTAACTATGGCGAAGATGATTGTGGAAAACCGTGCGCTGGAGGTAGACACCAAGGTTCAATCTCAATGGAGGCAACCTGGAATAGCACGAGAGAAAAGTGTGGAGAGGATTCGCTTAGCGGAAATGAGGAAATAACTCATGTTAGAGTTAATAAAAACCTAAAAATCAACCTAAATCGTGCACATTGAATGCGGCAGGCGAACTCGAATTAACTCACAATTAGGTGCTCGGGTGGTGAAAATCACCGCTCGAGCACCAACATGTCAACAAAATTTTAGGTGCAATAGCGGTGATTTTCACCGCCCGAGCACCAAGAGTTAAAATTTTTGTTAGGTGCAATGGTGGTGAAAATCACCGCCCGAGCACCAAAAACAGTTAGAGTAAAAAGGTGCAACGGCGGTGATTTTCACCACTAGAGCACCAAAAACTAGAAAAAATGACTTAACTCCTGGGTTTGAAAGGAGTCAAACTTTAAATTCGAAACTTGAGCCTATCGTCACCTACCTAGACTAGGTAAGATTAGAGACCTCGTAAAACAAGTTTGCCTCATTTTACATGCTTGAAACACACGGTCCTAGGAAACAACCTAGTTTCGTAGGGGGGTTATCTATGAATCATGAATCGTGCGCTGCTAGATTCTGTGATAACAATATTGCCTCTGTTGCCCTCCCTTATTTGTCTTTTGGTTTACAACTTGATTATTCTTGGGATAGGTAGTTTGGTTGCTTTGTGTGTTTTTGGGACCATAGTTTGTTTGTGCCACCTGTGGTTTATTTTGATTTGTGTTCTGTGCATTCCATACTACTCTGCCGTCTACCACTCCATCATTTGTAATGTTCTTGTTTTTAGCCCAGATTTTGGGTTTTTCATTTGAGCTAGGGGGATTGTCTTTTGAGTTGTTTTTCTTTAAAGTTCATCTTTCTATTGGAGCTCTCTCAAGATGTAACCCCTTTTTGATTATTTCTTCAAAGTCTACATGACATAGCATAGTGAGACGATAATTTATTTTGGGTAGAACATTCATGACGAATATATCCACCAACTCCTTGTCTGGAATGTGCCATTTGAATTGTCTTGCTTTGTGTCTCCATCTTTGCAAGTAGGAGGTGAAGGAATCTCCTGGTTTCTATTTGATCATGGAAAAACTCGTGATGGTGACATATTGTTCTATGTTAAACGTAAAGTGGGTTATATATTTGCTAGACAATTCATCAAAAGTTTTGATTCCAGGTTGCAGACGGGTGAACCACTCCATAACATGACCTGTAAGGCTACATGTAAAGAGCCTCATGAGATAGGAATCATTGTTTTTCACCTCCATACATGATATCGAGAAGTCTCGTACATGCTCTACTAGGTCTCCTACTCCTTTATACTTTCTTTCAAACTTGGGTATCTCAAAGATTTTTGGAAAGGGTAGTGCGGTAATGGATCGATCGAATGGGAACAAACAAATTTCCTGCATGGTGTAGGTCTTATTTTTTTTTCCTATTTGCATGTCTGCTATTTGTTAGGTGACCACATCTAGTTTTAGTTCCATCTTCATTTTTGGTACATGTATTTGAAAACCCTGCATGTAATAACCTTGTTGTCCTATCAAGTTTTGGTTATAGTTTTGGGTATTGTAAAGGTACAAGACCTTGATAGCTATATGGGATGTAAGGAGGGTTAATTCCTTGCTGTTTATAAGGAGGATTAATTCCTTGTTGTGGGTGTGGAATATATGGAAGGTTTCCCTATTGATGTGTTGGCGGGACACCTTGTTGTTGGAGTGACTGATTGAGGGCACTCTGTGACACACCCTAATGGGTAGGACTAAAATAAAGGTTACCTTGGTGATGCATTGGCGGGATACCTTGTTGTTGGGATTACTGATCAAGGGTGCTCTATGGCACACCAAGCTGGGCAGGACTATAATGAAGGTTACCCTGATGATGCATTGGCGGGACACCTTGTTGTTGGGATGACTGATTGAGGGCGCTCTGTGGCATACCCTATTGGATAGGACTAAAATAAAGGTTACCCTAATGATGCATTGGTGGGAAACCTTATTGTTGGGATGATTGATGGAGGGCACTCTATGGCACACCCTACTGGGTAGGACTAAAATAAAGGTTACCCTGATGATGCACTGGCATGACACCTTGTTGTTGATATTACTGGTTGTTCCGAGGAGGATTTTGTGTTCCACCTTTTTGGAGATATTGGTTATTTTGAGGGGGACCTTGTGTTCCACCCTATTGAAGATATTGGTTATTCTAGGAATGCTCGACATTGGATGTGTTCTGAGGTATGTATTGAGATGGACCCCCTTGGTACATTTGTGCTACTGCTGCTTGTTCAACCTGAGTTGTTTTTTGAACAAGGGGTTCTCTTTGGGTTGATCGTTATTTTGTGAGAACACTGGTGGCATATTTGGTCTTTTTGGAGGTTGGGTTATTTGTCTCACAACCAAGTTGTCCCCTAAGGGAATAAGATTGGGGTCTTTGAGATATTTATACATTGAAATCCATGGGTAACTTAGCACCACTTTGTGCTAGTTTGAAGAAATAGGAGTTTGGGTCTTTTCTTAACAACCTATCCATTAGTTTGAGAACGTTGGGGTTATTAGAATGTTCAAACAATTCTTCCTCATTTATCTCTTCATCATCATTTACCTCCTCTATAATCACTTGGTTTGGGTCTTGGTTGCCTTGTTCCATAACCTCCTTCTGTTTACGACTTATTTCCTCTTCAGTGAAAGTGTCTCTGTATACTGGTTTCTTCTGGGGAGTTTCAAGGTCACTTGGCCTATAGCCCCATGGGCTACTCTCATCATTCATGGAATTCATTGGTGGGATACTGGCAGTATTCTTGTTGGCTTCCATCTTTTTTCTATGCTGTGATCTCGTGGTTGTCATAAAGAACTTGGGTCTTGTATGGGAAAGTGGTATACTCTCTAGTTTGACTCCAATTCTAAAGACTTGGTGTTGTCTGGTCCTTTCATCTAGAGAAGTTCAGTATCATGGAGAAGACCATGATTTTGACCAAAGAAGAACATATATAACTCTAGATTGTCCTTGGAAGCACATTTATAGAAGTTTTCTACCAATTTGTTTCTATTTTTATGTAGCACTGAGAGGTGCTTCTTGAGAGCCTTTGGACTCAGATGTTTAAGTCTAAAATGATAACGTGTGGATTTTACCTTAGGAATCTTGACCTTGCGTGAGATCATGGAGGGAATAACTAGTTGACACAAATTTTAAAACCTGATGTTTCCTTACAGATTATGTAAGATATTGGAACTATTGGAACAAACCCAAATTTTGACAATAGTAGAAGGAATAAAAGTTCAGATTATTCTTGGAAGCTCATTTGTAGAAGTTATGTACCAACCTAGTTATGGTTTCGTGAAGTGCCCAAAGGTGTTTCTTGAGAGCTTTTGGACTTAGATGCCCGAGTCTAAAATAATGACCTATGGTCTTTATCTTGGAGATCTCGACCTTACGTGAGATCATGAAGGGGATAATTATTTCCACGTGGGTGGTGGTAATATGGGTCTCTCTGCTACTATGTCAGCCTTCTCTTTCTCTTCGTCTAGGACAATTGATGCGGTGAGAAACTGGCGGGGTGTTTCGTTCTTCTGAAAAATGAAGGTTCTTAAGTTGCTTATGATGTCCGTTTGTTCACCTTAAATATATGTGAGACTAGGTTGAAGGATCGGTGCTACAAGATCTTGTTGTTGAATTGGGGCTGTTGGTCACCAAATGGTCATAAAGTTTGATGGTGTTTTATGGGATGGTTGTTGTGAAGCTCAAGACCTTAGGGTTTGAGTGCTGTTTTGGATGACACTACTTCTTGGAAATCAAAATGTTGAAGAACTAAAGTCTATATTCCACTTCCTTGTCCAGAGGATATGTTGTGGGAAAGTCTACTTGTACTATCTACGAGTCCCAAGTAACTATTACTATCATTGACATCTGAGTGGAGGAATGACCTTAATGGTTTTTTTGATTTTGATTTCAAATAGGTAGGATGGCAATAATGGATGTGGGACTATTTGACCTTCTGTCTTTCCAATTGTTTTGGTTCGAACAATGATCTTGTGAACAACTCTTTTTAAACTTTTTCTCCGTGTTTTGAACTATGGAAAGTGATAAGACAACACTTGGACTGACTCAACAAGCATGGACTTATGTGACCTTCAGGTCTATAACTTTGGTCATGAAATCACAACACCCAAGCCATAGTTTCCAAATATTTCCTTTGATTAATGTGCCCTGAAATCAAAGCCAAAATTTTCATAAACCTTTAAGGAAAAATCCTTTCAAAGGGGTGCAAACATAAGGCTTCTCTCACAAGTGCACTAAATCGAAGGGTTTGTGGTTTAACCATCTCGTTCATTGTTTGTTTTAAATGCGTTCTTTTTCTTTAAATCAAACACAAAATTTGATGTCAATTTTTTTTGAATGTAATGGGCCAAGTTTAACATAAACTAGCAATTACAACCCTAGGGGATAGACACCATTCTCTTAGGTAGGCCTACCTCATGCTCCAAAGAGATGATTTTACATGCAACTTATGGTGTGGGCCTGTAGTTGGACATGGCAAGTAACTTCTCAGAAGTAAATTTTGATGCACCACTTTTAGATGATGCTTTTGGATAATAGGGTGGATTTTAAAACAATTTGGTTCTTAGTGGTAATTGTGAACGTGAAAATATGACACTCACCCGTTGGTCACTTAAGGCTCTTTAACCATTCCCATTCCACTTAAGGTATGGGATTAGGTGCAGTCTATTGTCAGAACGACTTGAAGCTACTTTATTACAAGTTCACAACCTTTAATATAGCCCACCAGTAAACATGCTTCGATACCTTGCAATGAGTTCTCCAACTTGGGATGTATCTCAAGGCAAGCCCGTTCTTTAAGGTAAATTTAAAAGTAAAGTGCAATGCTCAAAAATGTTCTTTTGCTCACCCAAGATCACCAAAAGGTGCGAGGGGAGAAGATAAAACACTTTAGCTTTGCCAATCAATGAATGCACAGTGAACAATCCATAGCAATTTGATTCATTTTAAACACCTCGAGCGATGTTATCCACAAAAAATTGTGAATAAACAAAAACAAATTTCTTTTTAACTTGCACCAATACGAAATGTTCAGGACATTAAGCAATTAAGATAGCAATGGTGAAAATGTCATAAAGAAACATTTGTTCATTTTTATGAGCTCCAAATGAGGTGTTTCTAAGAAAGGCAATCCTTGTCCTATCTTGGTCAAAAAATGTAAAAAAATGTGCATGCACCAACAAAATAACAAACGATTTCACTCTTTTTATGCACCAAATTTAAAGGTTCCTACTTTTGAAAACATCAAATGTCTTCATTTTTAGAGCCCAAAACTGAAGTGTTTTTTTCTTTTTACGAACAACAAATGAAAGTTCCTAAGTTAAAAAACTTTAAAATTTGTTCATTTTATCAACACCAAAATCAAGTGTGAGTTTGTTGTTGTTCATTTTTAGAGCACTAAAATAAAAATTCCTAAGTTTAATTAAAAAGTATTTCAACAATTGGGACCGATCGTCTTCCCTACAATAAACATGTTAAAGTTGTTGTGATCCTGCATCAAATCTGTTAATTCCTTCCTACACATCCAAAAAAAACACACCTGTTAGTGAAAACCTATTACAAGAGTGCAAGATTGGTGCATTTGTTCGTCAGAACAATTGCTTAGAACATAAAATACAAATGCACAGGTTTCAGACAATTGCACAGTTTTAGAAACAAATGCTAAAAACCCTGTCAAACAAATGCTAACTTAAGAAATTACAAATGCACCAGTCTCAGAAAAATGCGTCATTCCCATGAAAAATGCGCAGTTATTTTGACAAATGTGCCATTATTTTGATGAATGCACAGTTTTATTGATAGACAAATGCTCAGACTTTTCGGACAGATGCTCAGGTCATTAGAACGAGCGCATGAAAACTGTGACATAAGTGTTTTCGAGACCTGCAACTTCAAAAATGGCTCAAAAGAATGTTAGAGGAGGGGAAAAGGGTCCCATTGGGCATGCCAAAATGTGTGAGGGGGAATGAGGATGTTAGATTAATGATCCAAGAGGGACATTAGAGAAATCTGATGAAGAAATCTAATCTAAAGCCAAAAAACTTAAATCTAAGATCTAGAAACTCCCACACATACAAAATTGAACTATACTAATGCAAACATAATAAGAAACCTATTGATTACCATATGAATTGAAAGAAAAAGATTGTTTCACCATCTCGTAGTGGATTGTATTCGCTTGATGTTGGATTGTTCTTATCATAGCAAAGCCTCCAAAGTTCATGTGCAAAGTGTGTATGAATGCTTCTTGTGTTTGGTTGATCGAAGACGATGGATGAAGCTCTCTCAAGGATGATCTTGACAACACTTAGTTGCTCAATGTATGTTGATTCTTTGATCCTTATTTGTGAGGAAAGGGGCTTGTTATATAGAAAATGAGATTTGAAATGGACGATCAAGATTGTTTTGAAGAATATCCAGATCAACGGTCAGAGTGTGTTGAGAGGATTTAGACATGAGATAATTGTGCAAAGTTGATTGCACAATTTGTGTGATTGGGAAATGGATTGACCAGTCAGGAATGTGATTGATCAGTTAACAAAATAGTTTGATCAGTCAACTTTGTGATGACTTAGTTAGGAATGTGATGTTTTAGTTAACTGAATAGATTGTTTAGTTAACATAATAGATTGATTAGTTAACAAATTAGATTTCTTAGTGAGCAATCGTAATTTTCTCAATCAAAAAGAGGGTGAGGAATATGAATTAATTGATTTAATTAATTAATTCCTTTTTGGGGTTTGAATGTGCAAATCAAGTTTGACTTTTGCAAACAAAGTTGCATTAGTTTGATTTGATTTTTGATAATTGATTTGAATAGTTTGATTTAATTCAAATTTTTGGAGGGAAAGTGTTGTAATTGAATTATTATTTAATAATTTAATCCACTTAGGGGAATAAGGTGATTTAGCGACGTAATTAAATAATTGGCATTATTTAATTAATCAGGATGAAATAAGGTGGGATTAGGACTTTATTAAATAAATGAGATTTATTTAATTGGTCGAAATGATGAAGCGTGAATTAATTAAATAATGTTGTTTTAATTAATTAATAGAGGAATTAGGGTTTTTGGGACTTTATTAAATAAATGAAATTTATTAAATTTGTCTGAAATGATGAAAAAGTGAATTAATTAAATAATGTTGTATTATTCAATTAATAGAGGAATTTATGTTTTGGACATCGTTTTGATGTGATACAATGTGGTGTGATGCAAGAACATTGTCGTATAATTTTGAGATGATCCGATACATTACATGATAATTTTGAGATGTTCTAAGATGATTATGAGATGATTCAACATATTATGAATGATTCCGAGTTATTGTCAGGTGTTACCTGATGATTCTGAGTTACTCTGAAGTGTTATAGGATGATTCTGAGTCATTTCAAAGTATTATGGGATGATTTCAAGTCATTTCAAAGTGTTACGGGATGATTCCAAGTCATTCTAAAGTGTTACGGGATGATTCTGAGTCTTTTTGAAGTGTTACGGGATGATTTTGAGTCATTCCAAAGTGTTTGGGATGATTCTAAGTCATTCTGAGATGATGTTCCATATTGTTTGACATTGTTTGAGGCTATTCGATGTTGTTCAGTGCTATTTGATGCCGTTTAGTGCTGTTTGATGCTGTTCAATATTGTTTTAATGTCGTTCAATGCTGTTTGATGTCGTTCAGTGTTGTTTGATGCCGTTCAAGCTTGTGTAATAGGTGTTAAGTCATTTTTACATGTCTACAACTACTCTGTTAGGAGATATGCTTCATGCATGCTAGAAGAAGATATATATATTAAGGGGAGCTGTTATGTGTATATTGATTTTAAATTGATATTAGACCATTACAAATTGGTTTAGAATAGGTTAGTTGGTACAAAGCCCCTGAAATGAATGCTAGTGTAGAATGGAGCAAGGTCTAAGGGGGAGCCACTATAGGTATCAAATAAATGCTATACTTGATACAGTGCAGTCCTAGATATCAATTGGTATGTAGCATAAAGTGAAAACATTCACAATTGGTATCAAAATTATAATTGGTATCAGGCCATGATATTATCAATTGGTGTCAAGTATGTGATGCAATTGGCATGAGAGAAAAATGGTTTTCAATTGGTATCAGTCAAAGGGGGAGAAAAGTACCTTTTCCATTGCTAAGAATAAGTAAAGGCTATAGTAGTATGATGACTCAAGATAAATAAGAGGAGAAAGGATAAGCAAGTGCTCAAAAGAATTGAGCATGAGGGAGAAGAAGTGAGCAATGCTTGAAGTAAATCATAAGAGAGAAAGTCGTGTCGATGCTCATAAGAATGAGCAAAGAAGAAGGAATTCCAAAGGAAGATATTAGAGGATAGATATACCCTTTGCACTGCTTGTAAAAGGGGGAAACAATTTTAGGAGTGATCCCTTTTCCATTGATGTCAAAGAGGGATAAAGTATTCAACTTCTCAAGTATTTGAGCAAGGGGGAGAAAGTCATGCAAATTCTCAAAGAGGAGCATTGGAAAAAATAACAATAGAAAGAGAAAGTAAAGATGATACTGGTACAAATGTTGAAATGGTTAATTGGTATCATTGAGCATTTAAGTTATTTCATCAATGACAAAGGGGGATATTGTTGGAATATGTTGTAATTAATGTCAAAAGGGGATCAAAGAAGAAGTGTGTTGATCTTGTACAAAAGCACATAATGCTATCATTTATGTCAAAAGGGAAAATCAGGCAAAAGGGATTGTTGGCATGATGATAGTTCAGTGGTGTGCCTAGATGTTATGAAAATGCAGTGAATCTGGGTCTGGACGTATGTGGATTGGTTGTTGGTATGGAAGAGAAAGTTACTCAATAGGTTGCATAGTTGAAAAAATGTTGTCACCTCTCTACAATAGTTGCTTCTAGATGTTTGACATAAAACCAGGTACTAGATTCGATATGGGTTTCTTGAGATCTTTCTAGAAAGGTATTGTGTAGGTTGATAAATGTTGGGAAAAGGTGCCTCAACTTGTTGGCTTGGAAATTTTGAACTTGGTGTGTTTTCCTTTTTTGGCCTATATGTCACAGGATCGCTGAAAATCCAAACTTCGAAACCTATGAGTCATGGGTTGTGAAGTTCATGAAATCTCTTATAGTCTGACTTCATCGGCGAGACATTGTGTGGTCGACGAGACTTCACCCATTGTCTCCTTGATAGATCAATATCCCTTGTTGTGGTGTCATGTTTACATTGTCGGCGAGAGTATCTCACTTTGGTGGGAGTTTCTAAGATGTCTCTTTGACATTCTAAAACACCGATAGAGTATCTTGTTGGCAGGAGGTTGCATTGTCGTCAAGAAATTGGACAATGTCTCCTTGACATCTCGATGGTAGGCTGGAAAAATATTGTCGGTGTGACTTTGTGAGTTCACCAAGACATTGTGAAATTTCTCTTTGACATGCCGATATAAGTCTTGAACATTCTTGTCGGTGTGACTTTGGGTGTTCATCGTGACTTTTGGAAATGTCTCTTCGACGAGCTGATAAGCTGATAGCTTATGAAGGTAAAGCGATAGTGGGGACCACATCGATTAGTGTGAACTTTATCAGTATGAAATCCTCATATCAGTGAGATTCAACTTGTTTTCTCACTAATATACTGATACATGGTAAAAATTTTGAGTGGTAAAGAGGACATCGACGAGATATTTGTGTATCAGTGGGAGAAGCTAAAATCTCTCATCAACAATGGCGATGGACTTGGTCAAAAGTGTATCATGAGAAGCACGTATTGGTGTGACTAACAAATTGGTGAGAGGTTCGTGGTTGTCTCTTCGACATGGCCTGATATGGTAACTGTTGTGTGACAGTGTGTGGTTGCATATACGAATTGAAACGATTGGTTTTCTTGTATGGTCCGAGATGTAGAATGAATGGATTATTTTTGGGTATGCTACAATATGTAATGGATGGGAATAGTGATCATGTTGGAGAGTTCAATATGTGAACAAGGTTGATGAGGGAAATGTTATGCTACCTGAGTTGACATTGTAATTTGACATATGAAGAGCACGAGTCTGTAACTCTGTATGTGAACATGGTTTACTGTAATACAAAGTGACTTTGCTCCACGTTAAATACTAGTGTTCAATTCTATCTATGATTCTAATCATCTATTATGTTTCAATTGTGCATCTTTAATAAAATGTAATTCAAAATTGAACCTTACTATTTGTATTCTCCTCTTAGAATTGGCATTAGGAAAGTAATTCCACACTTAGGATTTCTTTACAAGTGGTATCAAAGCCTAGCCAGTTGTGTTATCCTTGTGGGTTGGATGAGTTTTTTGTGCCAATTCTGAAGTAGGATTCTTGTAGAGGAATTTGGTAATTTCAATTTCAAATTAAGATGGCAGGCACATCGGGAAGAGTAGAAATTGAAAAATTCAATGGTGGCAATTTTGAGTTGTGGAAACTCAAAATGGAAGACCTGTTGGTGGATAGAGATCTTTGGATTGCTGTTTCCAGAACTAAACCTTCAGGCATGAAGCAAGAAGATTGGGAAATTGTAGATAGAAAAGCCAAAGGGTTGATAAGACTCTGTCTAACAGACCCTGTTCTCCTAAACATTCATGAAGAGAATTCTACATCTTCTTTGTGGAAGAAAATTGGTGACATTTATCAGGGCAAGTCCTTGGTGAATAAGTCATTCTTGAGGAAGAAGATGTACTCTTTGAAAATGGAGGAAGGGGCATCTATGGCTGATCATCTGAATATGTTCAATATGCTCATTGCTCAGTTAACATCTATAGGTGTGAAGATAGATGATGAGGATTGTTGTATGCTTCTATTATATTCTTTGACCAACTCGTGGGATCATTTAGTGATGGATATTGGAAGTACGACAACCACTTTCAAGATGGAAGATGTGGCTGCTTTATTATTTTTAGAAGAGATGCGAAGGAAATCTTCTGAGATGGAAAAGGAGGCTTTGGCTATTTGAGGGAGATCAAAGTAGAAAAAAAAGAAGAAAGAAAAGAAGTCTAAATCAAATTTTGAAGGGAGATCAAAGTCTCTTGGCAAGAAGTCCAAGGTGAAATGTAGGAACTATGGGCAACCTAGTCATGTCCGTAAGGATTGCAAAGAGGAGAAAAAGAATAAGATGAAAAACAATTATTCGAATAATTCTTCTTCTTAGAGTGATGCAGATGCCTTCATTGTAGCCTTGGCAACTTAGGCATCAAATGATGTCTGGATAATTGGATCAAGTTCATATTTTCAAATGACATCTCATAGAGATTGGTTTACGAAGTATGAAAAGTATGCTGGTGGAAAGTGTATCTAGCAAGTGACTCATCTCTTGAAATTGTTGGTCATGGAAGAGTTAGAATTCAATTGCTTGATAGAAGAATCAAAGGAATTGATGGCATAATGCATATACCAAGTTTGGCTCAAAATTTACTTTCTATTAGCAAGCTGAATGATGTTGGTGTGTGAGTTGCATTCTCGAGTGGTGGCTTCAAAATGACTAGAGGCTTGATGGTGCTGGCTAGGGGTGCTTGGATTGGTACTTTGTTCAAGCTGGATGCACATGTTGTTCAATGTAACCGTGTCTTTGTCAAGTCAAGCATGGCTTCTCATGTAGAGAAGGAGAACAAAGTTCCTTTGGGGGAAAATTATTTGGAGGTGAAACTCCTTGCAAAAAAGACCATTCTCTAGCATCAAAGGCTCGACCACATTGGTGAGAAAGGCTTAAAAGCTTTGAAAAATGAAAAACCTGGTTGAAGGGCTTGATGATTGTAACCTTGAGTTTGATTTTTACAAATATTGTATATATGGAAAACAACATCATGTTTCATTTTATTCTAGTCCTCATAGATCTTCTGGTGTTCTGGATTATATCCACTATGATGTTTTTGGTCAAGTAAATGTTCCTTCATTATCGAAATCAAGATATTATGTTTCATTTATTGATGATTATTCGAGAAGGGCATTTGTGTATTTTCTAAAAAGTAAATCAAAAGTGTTCAGTCGATTTAAAGAGTTAAAAAACTTGGTTGATAATCGGATTGAAAGAAACATTAAATGCTTGAGCATAGATAAAGGAGGTGAGTTTTATTTTATGAATTTTGAAAGGTATTGCAAAGACCGTGGAATAAAAAGGCATAAAACATAACCTTACACTCCACAAAAAAATGGAGTTACTAAAAGGTTGAACATGAAGTTGATAGAAAAGGTGAGAAGTATGTTGAGCAATGATGGTATGGAGCAGAAGGTCTGGGCTGAGGCTCTGGCTATAACCTGTTATTTAATAAACTGATCTCCCTCTTCGACACTTGTTGATAAAACACCTATGGAAGCTTGGTTTGGTAAGAAGCCCTCTTTAAGACATGTAAGAGTCTTTGGTTGTGAGGTGTATGCTTATGTGCCGAATGAGAAAAGATCTAGATTAAAGAACAAGGCTGATAAATGTATCTTCATTGGCTATGACATTGGTGTGAAAGGATACAAGCTTTGGAATCCTATGACTGAAAAGGTTATATACAGTAGAAGTGTAAAATTTCATGACCTAAAACCTTCTTTAGTGGACCTGTAGTCAGAGATGAAAGAAGAAAAGAAAGAAAAAGTAGTTGAAATTCCTCGAAGTCCAAATAAAGAGGAACTACAAAGTGTACCTAAAACCGAGGAGATTTCTTGTAGCTCTAAGAGTTTTGAAGAAGAAGACCCACAACCTTAGCCTTAGCCTTTGAGGAGGTCTACACGTGAAAGGCAACAACTTGAAAGGTATGGTTTTTACATGTTAGATGTAAATCGTGCCTATGCTTTGATTACAAGAACTGATGAGCCTAGGAACGTGAAAGAAGAAATTGAAATGTATGATTCAGATTCCTGGATGGAAGCCATGAGTGAGGAAATAACATCATTGAAAAATAATGAAACTTGGAGTCGGGTGCCCTTTCCTGAAGGTAAAAATTCCGTTAGTTGTAAATGAGTATTTAAGAAGAAAACTGGTCTAGATGGTAATGTTGAAAAGGATAAAGTTAGGTTGGTTGCAAAAGGTTATTCCTAGGTAGAGGGAATTGATTATGGTGATTTTTTTTCTCTTGTAGCTAAGTTGACATCTATCTAAATTTTTTTGTCACTTGTAACAGTGTATGACTTAGAGATTGAACAAATGGATGTGAAGACAAAATTTCTTCATGGAGATCTTGAAGAAGAAATTTATATGTCCCATCCCAAGCACTTTGTGGAAAAAGGTAAAGAAAATATGGTTTGCAAGTTAATGAAATCTCTATATGATTTAAAACAATCACCTAGGATGTGGTACCGAAAGCTTGACACATTTGTGTTATGATTGGGATTTGTAAAATAAAAATCTGATCATTGTGTGTACTTCAAAACTGAAAATGACTAAGTTCTTATTATTTCCTTGTATGTTGATGACATGTTCATAGGAAATAGTAAGACTATGATTTCTAATCTAAAATCTCAATTGTCAGCAAATTTTGAAATGAAAGATCTATGTGCAACAAGTATATTTTGGGATTGGAAATAAAAAGGGATAGAGGAAGTAGAAATATTTGGCTCAACCAGAGTAAGTATATCAATACTGATATAGAGAGTTTTGGTGTGACTAATTGTAAGCAGCTAGTTGTTCTAGTGTTGCAGGGAATGAAGCTATTTGTTGAAGATTGTCCAAAATCTCCTACCGAGGTGGAGGACATGACCAAAGTGCATTATGCAAGTGTAGTTGGTAGTTTAATGTATGCAATGGTCTATATTAGACAAGACATTGACCAAGCAGTGGGAGTTCTTAGCCATTTTTTGTAAAATCTAGATAGACCACACTGGGATGTTGTGAAAAGAGTTTTTAGATACTTAAAAGGTTCCTCTCAGTATGCTTTGTGCTATCATGGTAACTCAGTTGGATAAAAAATATCCATCAACATTCAAGGTTATGTGGATTTTGATTGGGTAGGGGACATTAAAAGTAGGAGATCCACCAGTGGATACATCTTCACGTTGAATGTTGGTGCATTTAGTTGGATGAGCAAGTGGCAGGCTATAGTCACTTTATATACTACTAAAGCAGAATATATGACAACAACACATACCTGCAAGGAAGCCATTTGGATTAGATATTTGTGTTATGATATTGGGTCCAATGCATGGAAAATTACCATTTAGTGTGATAGTTAGAGTGCTATTTTTTTAGAAAAAAATCTAACTTTCCATGCTAGGACGAAACATATTGATGTGCAATATCGTTTTGTACGGGATATGGTGGAGGATGGAAAGGTCAGTCTTGAAAAAGTGGATACTCTGGAAAAAAATTTAGATGCATTAATGAAACCAATAAGCATAGACAAGTATAGGTGGTGTGCCAGTCGATGGGCCTTGGGGCCTATGAATTTAAGTAATCTTCGAGTTTGGAAGAATCCAGTAAGTATTTGTCAAGTGGGAGCATGTTGGGAAAAGGTGCCTAAACTTGCTGGATTGAAACTTTCAAACTTGGCGTGTTTTTCCTTTGTTGGCCTGTATGTCACAAGATTGCTGAAAATCCAAACTTCGAAACCTATGAGTTGCGGGTTGTGAAGTTCACGAAATACCCGATAGTCCAACTTTATCGGTGAGACATTGTGTGGTAAAAAAGACTTCACCCATTGTCTCCTTGACAGATCGATATCCCTTGATGTGGTGTCATGTTTACATTATCAGTGAGAGTAGCTCACTTCAGTGGGAGTTTCTGAGATGTCTCTTCAACATTCTGAAATATTGATAGAGTATCTTGTCAGGAGGAGGTTGCACTATCACTGAGACATTGGATAATGTATCCTTGAAATCTTGATGGTAGGCTGAAAGACTCTTGTTAGTGTGACTTTATGAGTTTGCTGAGACATTGTGAAATATCTCTTTGACATTCCAATAGAAGTCTTGAACGTTCTTGTCGATGTGACTTTGGGTGTTCATTGTGAATTTGGGCATTGTCTCTTCGACGAGTCAATAAGCTGATAGCTTATGAAGTTAAAGCAATAGTGGGGAACACATCGATCAATGTGAACTTTATCGGTATGATATCCTCATATCGGTGAGAGTCAACTTGTTGTCTCATTGATATGCTGATACATGGTGAGATTTTTGAGTGGTAAAGAGGACATCGATGAGACATTTGTGTATCGGCAGGAGAAGCTGAAATATATCATCAACATGGTGATGGACTTGGTCGAAAGTGTATCATGAGAAGCACATATCAGTGTGACTCGAACAGATTGACGAGAGGTTTATGGTTGTCTCTTCGACATGGCCTGATATGGTAACTGCTATGTGACAGTTTGCGGTTGCATACATGAACTGAAATGATTGGTTTTCCTATATGGTCTGAGATGTAGAATGAATGGATTATTTTTGGGTATGCTGTAATATGTAATGGATGGGAATAGTGATCATGTTGGAGAGTTCAATGTGTGAACAAGGTTGATCAGGGAAATGTTATGCTGCTTGAGTTGACATTATAATTTGACATCTGAAGAGCACAAGTCTGTAACTTTGTATGTGAACATAGTTTACTGCAATACAAAGTGACTTTGCTTGGTGTGTGGGTTTTTCTCCCATAAGGGTTTTCCCACGTTAAATACTGGTTTTCAATTCTGTGTATGATTCTAATTGTCTATTATGTTTCAATTGTGCATATTTAATGAACTGTAATTCAAAATTGAACCTTACTATATGCATTCTCCTCTTATAATTGGCATTAGGAAAGTAATTCCACACTTAGGATTTTCTTACAAGAAAGTGATGGATGCACCCATAAATGCTTTATTTTTTCTCTCGAGTGTTAGGGTTTATCAGTTAAACCCTAAGATACTTGCAGTCATGGCATTCAGAATAGATTTTTATTTTGATGTTGACCTTGTATCGACGGTTGTCGGTTGCATTAGGTGTAACTTATGTCTTTACATTCATGAGGGTGACCGGACCCTCTACCTAGCGCTAAAAGGTTATACATCTCCATCAGTTCGGTGGAAAATGATTTATTTTTTTAAGTCGCGGGACTCCGAGTTTTTCTAACCCATGTCATGGGGTTCTAAAGTTTCAAAACCTCCCGAATTTACAACCTAGCGAGTGGAGCGATAAGGAGTAAGGAGAGTTTTATCAGAGCGATAGTGCGTGATCTGTGAGAGAATGGGATATGTCTCTTCGATGAGCCAATCATCTTATCAGCAAGACATTGATGTATTGGCAGGAGTCTGTGAGAAGTCTCCTTGATGGAGTTATAAGGAGTGTGGAAATGTTACCGACGAGACTAGATGACGTCAGTGAGACCTTTGGCTATGTCTCTTCGATTTGGTGATGAGAAGGTAGCACTTCATGTGGGACCCAATCATAATGATGTGGGTGATAGTGATGACGAAGATAACACATGGCATGACAAGATTGGATAAATGGTAATCCAAATCCTTGTTGTGGATTACGATATAATGACATGGCGATGAGGTGGATATGTGACATCATCAATGGCCTACATCAACATGACTGATGGTCATCAACAAGACCTATTAGGACGTCTCTTCGACAGTCTGATATGTGTTTGATCAGAGAGAGATGTAGTTCGAAGGGATTTTCATGATTGTCTTTTTGATAATTCGTTGACCTTACCATTAGTGAGATAGAATGGTGTCGGTAAAAATTTGAAGGATTTCTCTTCGACAATCTGATGACCTACTCATCGGCGAGACTTTGGTGTATCACCAATATCTTGAAGAATTTCTCTTTGACATGGCGATGAGAGTATGATGCTGACTACGGGACCTAGTAAGTTTGACATGCATTGATGGTATAGTTAGAGAGTGAATGACAGAAGGCACATGGTAGGAGGCGATAGTGGATGGTGACATGTGGTGGTACGATGGCATGGGGACCACTTGTCTAAAGTAGCGAATGGTATTGGCATGAAAATTCCATGGTGATGAGAGTGGTGTTGATGTCTCTTTGATAGATCGATGGCTATCTCATCAAAGTGACATTGGTGTATCGAAAGGACTGTGAAGCATGTCTCCTCGATGGAGGAATATGCTAAGTGGGACCTGACAGGTTGGTGGTGTCCTAAAGGTGTGATGAGATCAACGAGCGTGATTAAGTCTTGAAGATCTAATGGTGCTTGCATGCACTATTGAGATTTTAGCAAGGCCCGCAAGGTTAGCAGGGAACAATAGAGATTGCATGAGATAGATTGGACGATGCTAGTGAAAAGATTTCTCTTAGTGTGACTTTGATGTATTGGTGGGAGTTTGAAAGATGTCCCTCTGATGGAGCGATAAGGTGAGAAGTCAGTGGGAATCAATTGTGACAAAGGCTGACAGGTGATAAAGAATGATGGCTCGGTGTGCAAATTCACATCGTTTTTGCAAAATAGGTGGTGATGAAATGGAAGACAGATAGCATGTGGGTCATGTACTCAAAGGTAGTTCATATCAAAGAGAATGATGGACATCGATGAGACTGTAACGGATGTCTCCTCGAATAGAGAAATAAACGAGTTAAGATTCATTAGCGTGACAAATACCTTTTGATGGGACTTGGTTGGAAGTCTCCTCAACAACCCAATGGTGTTCTATAGTAAATAATCCTATGATTGACAGTGGAGATCAAGCGATGAAGATTGGATGATGATGAGCGACTGAAATGAGATGGGGATCTTGGCATGAGAGAGATCAACAACCAATATTCAAACTTGAAGATATACAATGTTCTAGTCCGTGTGAACAAGTATTTCATCTAGTAACCAACAAAGAGGAAGGAGTTAATCGGTCTAGCTGTACGAAGCGACCAATTATATGAAGATATGATCTTTTAGGTGGTAGAACAGATTGTAGATGAGATTGAGATCGAATCAAATCAAAGGATCAAAAGAGAGCATTAAATGCATAATCAAATTTTAGGGTTTGAAAGAGTGAACAAAGGAAAACTCTCTGAGACAAAATTTAATGTTCCGAGGATCGATGCACAAAGGTATGGTGATATTATATCTGATAAACTCTATCATATGTCTTAATGATGATCTAGACAATGGTGTGTAGCTCGATGTAATGATAGCTTGCTACTGAAGTTGGTATGACAAGAAAATCCTAACAATAAGCTGATGAAATCTAGACCGTTGGGAGGATCTCGAGGAGGAGATTGCAGGTCGGTGGAGTAAGAAGACAATTTGATATTATCTATTTGTTGTTTCTACTAGTTGTGTGAAGTGTGTGAAGTAAGTTTGCAAGTAGAAGAGAGATCAACAGAGTGTAGACTGCAGTAAGTGTGTATGACTAGAGAGGACAACTTGTAGTTGGTTGTAGCACTACTAAAGGCTACATCTTGATGAGTATGTAACAAAGAGAGAGAAGCAGAGCAGATAGAGAATGCATATGAAAGGAAGCCCTAGATTGTAACACAACACATCCTCTGGGTGTTTGCATTTATGGTGAAGAGGTATAGTGCAACAAGATAGAAGAGTGATTGCTCTCTATGTAGAGGAGAGTGTAGAGTAGGGGTGTGTTGTTGAGAGTGCAACTTCAACAACATAAAGTAAGTTTCAGTAAGTGCAACAATGTATTGTATGTATTGATGCATCTCAGGTTTTGTAGAACCAAGTCTATGCATATTTGAAATTATAATCCTTCAAATTTTGTAGCCTCATTGTACTGAGTTGTAGCTCAGTTTAGGGGATTGTAGTCTCCTTGGAGTTATAGCTCCTAAAACAGGGTGTTGTAGCATCCTTGAAGTTATAGCTTCTAAACTAGGGAGTTGTTGCTTCCTTGGATTTGTAGCTCCTAAATCAGGGTGTTGAAGCATCCATGGGTTGTAGCCCTAAAACATTGTAACAAAGATTTGGATTGTGATGCTAGATTTGAGTAGTAGACTCAAGCAACCTTGGTCACCATGGTGTTTCCCATCTTGGGTTTTCTACGTATATCTGGTGTTGTGGGTATTTGTGTTGATTGTTTGTTTGCATAGTTATGTTTGCATCTTTATCTTAAAATCTACACAGTAAGAGTTGAGTAAGAAATCTGCACAAGGTATTTGGAGTTAAGGAAGTAATATACATAAAGTTTTTAAGGGATAGATTTTGAGTATCTACTGATTCACCCCCCTCTCAGTAGATCATTGTGTTCCAACAACAATACATGCTCAATGTAGGTGGTGTGGGATTTGTGAATGATCACTTTAATCATAATGATATGGGGCTCATTAAGAGCCACTTTAACCAAGAAAGTGTGCTTTAGGTTCCATTGAATAAACACTTCAAATACTTTGCATAGTGTAAGACACATGAAGGTGTCACTTTTAACCATTTTGTAGTGTAGGAACCATGCCATAGAGTCACTTTATTTAAGGCATGTTGTGTAGGATCCATGAAATACCACTTTTTCCATTGCATGATGTAGATAAAGATAGCAATTGTAGGAATGCATGCCCCCCAAATTGATTGTAGAGATGAAAGGAATCAATTTGAGGCAAGGGAGGGAGATTTTTGATAGAAGGATGAGAAGTAGAAAGAATAATTGAAATGATCAAAATAAGGTAGTGTTGTGCCTTATATAATGAATTATTGGAAGAGAGGGAACCCATAAATGTAAGGAATATGATAAGAAGGTAAATCTCCCCTCCAATTAATTACTCCTAGGATAATTTATGTGGGAGATTTATCAATAAATTTCTAGCAAAGAGAAGGGGAATTATAAGGTTGGATTTATCAATATGACCATTTTAATAATTTGTAGAGAAAAACCAAGAATTTCAAAGTGGTGAAGGAAGAGGAAAGAGAGACATTATTTCCACAAGAATAGAAAAAAATATTTTGGTTGTGTGTGATGATGAAAAAGGGAGTAAGAAAAGTGGCTGAGGGGAACCAGAAAGTAAATAAAAAAGTTAAAGTTGAAGGGGATGTATAAATAGAGAATATAAATGTGAAAAAAATAAATTTCATTTTTATTATTCACTTTGAGAATTCAAAGCATAAGAGATATCAACACGTGCAACAATGACGAGAGTTCATAGGGATAAGGTTCGACAAGGTGTGGGCCATCATAGAAACCAATGAGATGGTAGAGTAGGTATGAATTTTTTCAATAGAATTATGGGAAATGGGGGGAGTATATTTTGAGGGATTTTTAGGGTCATAGTTTGTTCGCATTCTTGTAGGAAAATCCAATCTTTGTGTGCTCATGTCCAATTTTATGTAGTAATTTCCAACACTCACCTACTAGAGTCTAGCTTCATGTGCAATCATCTTGCATCGTATGTTGGTGACCCACCATTTGTATCCTATTATCTAGTTTCGTATGACCAAATTTTGTAAGATAGTCCGAGGTTGCATGGTAGTGTCTAAGGGAAAAATATAATTTATAAAATTAAGTTATATCAACAATTTTGTGAGGACAGTGACTAATGATATGTGGTTTTGCATGTGTTTTATTTTACGGTGTGAAGGTTTAGTTGAGATTTAGGATTAGTTGTATAAAATAATGCACCAATTATGAGATTTCATAGGGATAAGGTTGGACAAGGTGTGGGCCATTCATAGCAACCAATGAGAGGGTAGAGTATGTATGGTTTTTTTTAATACCTTTTTATATTTAAAAAAATTGTAGAATCACGGGAAAATAGGGGGAGTATATTTTGAGGGATTTTTAGGGTCATAGTTTGTTCACATTCTTGTAGCAAAATCCAATATTTGTGTGCTCATGTCCAATTTTATGTAGTAATTTCTAACACTCATCTACTCATGTCTTGCATCATGTGAAATTTTCTTGCATCCTATGTTGGTGACCCACCATTTGCATCCTATTATCTAGTTCTAGATGACCAAATTTTGTAAGATAGTCCAAGGTTGCATGGTAGTGTCTAAAAGAAAAATATAATTTACAAAATTAAGTTATATGGAAATGTTTAAATCATCTTAACCATGTTGATACAATAGTCATCGATAACCAATTGAATTTAATTATCTATGTCAAATAAACACCTACTACAATATGATACAAATAATGCATGTAATAATTAAATGTAAAAGTTTAAGAAATAAAAAAATTAGTTCAAGGTAGCTAAAACTAATACCATCATAAAGTGCTTATCACATAATTTAGGCCGCAAGTTAGTTGGCTCTAAACACGAAAGGGGATGTTGTTGTCTATCAATTATTTGAAGCCCAACTCACAAATACTCATCCATTGATAATATATTTTTTTGATGAATCCATTTTTAAAATTAATGATGCACAATCATGGAAACTATATTTGTATAGTTCATCTGCATAGAATGTCTTAGGAGCTAGTATTCTCTTTATCACCCCAGGGTGACTTTGTACATAAATATTTTAGGTTGTAATTTCCATGCACAAGTAACATGGTAGAATATGAGGCTTTTATCACATGGATTAACATGAAAATCCAATATAATATAAACAAGTTAAAATTCTATGGGGACTCTCAATTTGTGTTCAATTAGGTTAATGATTAATATCAAATAAAGGATGAGAAGCTCCTCCCATACAAGCAAATGGTTGATAGCTCCAAATAATATTTTATCTACATCTAATTTGAGAATTCCCTTCAACTCAACAATAAAGTTGTAGATACTATGGATACCATTGGTCCTTGTTAGATATGCCACATGAAGGTCAGTGGTGTGAATTTCTAGCTGAACAACTCCTATATCTGCATATGATGTCCTTGAATTATAGTTTTTTATGATATTGTTGCTCCTAAATACCCTTGGTACCATGAAATCTAAACCTACTTACATGAACAAACATTAGCCCCAACCCCTCATGCAATCAACACAAATATTTTATACAACTCACTTCACATTGTATCATCCTTGAAGATACACTTTAATGTTAAGGCTATGATGGTTCTTTATTGCGATGTTTAAATATGTTAGAATATAATCTTGCATTACAAGAGGTACATGATGGTATATGTGGAGCACACATTGGTGAATGGTCTTAGCAAATAATATTTTCAATACTATAAACTATTGTCTTACAATGGAGCATGATGCTTACTAGTATGTCAAACAATTCCAATCATGTCAACAACATAGAGATCTTATTCATGTTACCTTGTAAGCCTTTCAATCTATTACAACAACATGGAAATTTTCTCAATGGGGTCTAGAACTTATTGACAAGATTCACCCTTCATAATACAATTACCATACATTTATTATTACTACCACAAAGCATTTTATGAATTAGGTTAAATCTACCCCTCTCACCTTCACTGCTAGAACCCAAATATCCAAATTCATCTTCTATCATATTATTTGTTACTAGGGTGTCTTGAACTCCATATAGACAATAGAAAAACCTTCAAAAAACATGAAGTTCACACCCTTGGAAAATTATTACATATCAAACATCATTATTCCATCGTCAATTACCCTCAAGGTAAATGACCAAGTACAAAAAATAATAAAACCTTGCTCAAAATCCTCAAGAAATTTATCAATGATACTAGTCATGATTGGTATTTCCATCTTAATCCCACCCTCTAGGCATACCACACTAGAATCCATAAATATTCATATTCATCTTCTATCATATTATTTGTTACTAGGGTATCTTGCATTCCATATAGATAATGGAAAAACCTTCAAAAACCATGAAGTTCACACCCTTGGAAAATTATTACATATCAAAAATCATTATTCCATAATATATTACCCTCAAGGTAAATGAACAAGTAGAAAAAACTAATAAAGCCTTGCTCAAAATCCTCAAGAAATTTATCAATGATACTAGTCATGATTGGTATTTCCATCTTAATCTCACCCTCTAGGCATACCACAATAGAATCCATAAATCCATTAGTGCTACTCCATAATCAGTCTTTGGTACCAAATCCATATTTCTAATTGAGGTCAAACTCCCATCATTGTACATATCTTTGAAGCATCTTATTGATGATGATGATGAGTATTGGGTTGCATGATTGCATCCATTAGAGTGAATTGATGAATGATTCCTCAACACCTTCTAACATTTACAATCCTATGAGAATAATCTCCACAAAATTTACAACAATAAAATCAAACCCAAATAATTATAAACCAGTGAACTTATTCTCAAGGAGAATTATAAAAAATCTTTTGGACTGAGAAAAAAGGAAAACTTGAGCCTAATTGGTTGGGTTGTCATTTTGTCATAGCTAAGTATAGATCTAGTGTATATCAGTTGGAAACTTCAGAAGGATAAAATTTGGATGAATTGCTCAATATCATCCATCTAAAATGTTTTTATGCCTAAATCCATGGGATATCACTTTTTCAAAAATCCAAAAACTAATAAAAAATACAAAAATACAAAAATAATAAAGATATCTAATTCATCCTATGGTTTAAACCACTTTTTGTTGTGCCTTGGGCAAGTATCATGGTGAAACCCTAACAAATAGATGTCATGTGTAGAAGGTGGTCCCATTATCTCATATATCCTCCCACCACACTTATCTCATCTATCATATCATATCCTATCATATCCCCCACCTTCCCTAGCCAATCCACCCTAAACCTTTCTCCATTGATCCTTTCATGAATTGAACACCCTTCTATTTTTTGATTATGAGCTTCATGCATGGACTTTATAACAACCCACTTTGGCCCCAACACATGACATCACATACCAACCACATATCCATTTATAATTTTTATACATGCCTACATTTGATTTGATACCCCATGACCCCACCATATGGTCCAATTCACCTTCCACAATCCTATTGGTAATTCCATTTTTACCATCATGTCTTAGTTATACATTATTTAACGTGATAATTGATTCAATCCAACACTATCATATAACTTCATGTCATTTTATTCACACTTTAACTTAGAGAAAGTAAAAAGGTATGAGATCAATCACACTATATGATGCCCATCCCTCATGGTCTTATTTATGATTTTATAGATAGAATGTAATCAATGGAAGTAAAAATTCCACAAGAATGCACCACAAATCGCTATTGTAACTTATCCATTAGTAATCCCAATAACATCTTCCTTTATCCCCTTTTATTTTTAAACCCATGTCACACCATCCATCCTTTTCCTTTGTAGGA
The DNA here is from genome assembly GCA_007115665.2 of Sequoiadendron giganteum. Taxonomy (NCBI): domain Eukaryota; kingdom Viridiplantae; phylum Streptophyta; class Pinopsida; order Cupressales; family Cupressaceae; genus Sequoiadendron; species Sequoiadendron giganteum. The sequence goes on along the minus strand of CM021101.1, from coordinate 477,172,612 downwards.
TATATCATTCCTCACATCAAGCATCATATTCACATCCCCTTGCCTTGACAAAAAATAATAATCCAGTGTATGTAAGTTGACTATTAATTTTTTTATTATTTGCATTTATTTTATTCTTACTATTTTACCTCCTCAATTTCACCATGATCATTCATATCATGGTCTACTTTGAATAATAGAAACTAGGGGCAAGTTATTCATTTTCTACATACCATGTTTTGATGGTCATCCCATGTTTCCCCCACCAATTCCCTTTGCAACCTTTTGTTATGTTGGAACATTCCTTATATCATTGGTTATCTCATATTGTACCCACCAAGGCCTTCTATGAATTTATGAGGCAGATTAACTTTTTTTTTTTTTTTTCAATCCTTTGCATGAAATACATTATCACCTTAGTTAGTTATATCTTGGTGCATAATATCTCATGCTATATCAAAATAAGTGCTCACTAATTTTAGTTTAATAAATACATTCAAAATCCCTTCTCCCACCCATTCCTATATCACTACATATCCTCCCCCCCACCCCATCCAACCATTTCATCCTTGATTGATCCCTATTATCCATATGAATTTAATTCCTATCCATATATTCTCATTCATCCATCTCTTTTTCATCCCCTCCTATCATCCTTCTTCTGCTTCAGTTGTACCATGATATGTCACCCATATCCATCTTGCACATGTTAGTGTTTCATCATATATAATATCATTTATATCCATATTCACTATCATATATTAGTTTAATTCCCATTCATCATATTTATCCATCATAAATTTTATATTACTTATTTTATATTCATATTTGTTAGTCTAAGCATCTAAATCATATTCACATAAAATATGTAACTACATCATGTGTCCATATAAATCATCATACTAACAATAATAATAATCATCCCATCAGAATCATAAGCCTACATCATACACCGTAATCATAAACATATTGCACAACTATTCATTCATTATATATGTTTTACTCATATATATGCAATATAATCATGTATGTATGCCATATCCTAATCATCATGTAAGTAACATCATGTGTACATAAAAACCAAATCATAATAATACATCATGCATCACAATCACATACATATGATATCACGTCTCTATCAAATATAAAGATAAACACAATTTTTTAGTCATAAACATGCATCATGTAACATAAAAGTTATCATATATATAAATGAATGCTATATAAAACTATCTCATATGTACATTAAAAAGTTGAAAATACATTAGATTTATAGAGAATTAGAATATATACATATATATAATGCACCTCTAGGGCCTATGTAAAAAAAATGTCAACACTTGGCTATCCTTGGATCTTTATGACTAGCCCCCTCCCTTATTGAGTATCCTAGTGATGGTGAAAATGATGGTGGACCTAAGGATAGCCCCATATATGTTGATGACCCTCACCTAGTTGACCTTGAGGATCATGATTTAGAGTGCTCTATAAAACTCAAATCCATTTTCCTTGCTAGCATTGGATTCTCATATAATGATAGTCAACATGCTAACCTTTTTAAAGGTTTATGTTGTATCTCTCCTAGCACTCCCTATCTCTCCCATTTCTTAGCTAAACCCTTGTGGTCCCAAGAGCCCTATATATATATCTCTCCTATATAATCCTCTCCACATAATCCTATGACCTCTATAGCTGGGCTTGTAGACCATATCACTTAGCTAATATATACTCTCTCTCTACTTGAAGGCTATCAGATTTTACCTACAATGTGTTCCTACCTCCTTACAATCTATCCCTATTTTATGATAAATTAACATAATCACTCAATTACCATGTCAATCTTACCTCTAATCCCTCCTAATTCTACCTCAATTTTGATAGGGATCCCTTGACTACACCAATGGTGGCCCCTATGCCTATTCTTATCATCTAACATCTAATCTTGATGAGATCAAATTAGATCTCAAGAAACTACTATTATTTCCACTCCCTCTATAAACCCATCTCCTACCCTTACCTAATCCTCATATCCTATCTCTAACTCCATCTCTAAATGTTGTATCCCTGCAACCTCTAGCTCTAGTCCCACCTCTCCATAGAATATGTATCCTCCCTCCTCACACAATACCTACTCGTATACCCACCTTACCACCACTGCACCTCTTCACCTCCATTATGGCTACTTGAATGTGATATTTATTACACTTGGTTATGGTAATGTCGATCACAGGGGTACACGTTTCCTCCACCATTGGCACCTATATATTGTGTCTCTCTTGCATCTATCACATCTACCCTATCATCCCAATTGATTCTTTGCATTTGTCTCCAAATATACTCTATTATCTCCCTATCAATCAAGTCCCCCACTACCCCACCTCCTTAGATAATTGTGCAAATATACAAGGACCCATTAGTACATCTTGTAATAGCTCAAACTACCATTATAATATGTCTAATTGTTATCTCTCGATAATATATACACGCCTCTCAATGAGATAGTACTATGTCATGGAAAATAACATATGTATAGCATCATTTGGTCATCCCCCCTCTCTTCATCACCTCCATACAATATCTCCCCTCTATACCTCATCAAGTACCCATTGTAAGTAATACATATCAACCAACTAAGGTTATATCTCACAATTCTCTTCTATCTAAACACATAAGGATCACCAAATTCAATAATCACCCTATTTATAATGGGTCATAGCACAATAATCACCACCACACTACTAAAACCATAAATGTATCTCACTATGATCAAATGGTAAACATACTGACAATGTACTCTAGTTCTCATGCTCAAAAGATCACTCTCTCTACCTCCCCAAAATCCTCCATCAGGGTTAGAACTATAAATACCTCTCACATGTCTCCAATGACCTAATCATTCCTCCACACCATTTAAAAAAATCCATTAGTTGTCATTAATCCACTAACCTATATGTTTGCATGTATCCCCATCCCCCTTACCCATCTTTATTACCAAGAATAATCGCTAATTTAACCTATGCATATGTTGGTTTCTTATGTAGCTATTGTTTTCACTTTTCCCCATACTAGGTGAAACCACTGAGTCATCCTATGCATCTATTGGTTTCCTCATGTAGTCATTGATTTCCATTTTCTCATACTTTGTGCAACCATTGTATTATTATACATAATTGTCTTGCCTTGGATCATAACTATCATTTTACACAACCATTGGATTTATGCAATAATTATGATTTTATGAATCTAACCCAAACCTTGTCACATTTTTTATTTTTTATTTGTGAATTTAATGCTTTATTAGTTGCATTGTTCAACCCTAAAATACCCTCATTAATAACATCAAAATATAATTAATTCCTAGGTTATGGGTACTTACTATTGTTATGAGGATTACACCTTGACTGAGTGTGAAACTTAGCCATCCTGTGAAACATGAGATCATCTTCAAGCTATGAGTCACTTATGGTGAAGATGAAACTCCAAAGAGGTTTGTTTCCCTTGGTGAACCTCTTATAACTACTACCTTGACAAGGAAAAAGGATAGAAGAACTAAAATGAAAACATTACTTGATCCTAGGAGGTGATGCACCAAAAATTTGAGACTTATACCTATTGTTTCAAATCACAACTTCTCTCAAGAATTAGCTCTTCCCTATTCACAACTCAGTTTCCACAAGCTCGTACAACAATGTTTCATAAGAAGGTTGTTTTTAGGTTCTTGAAGGAAAACTGAAATTTTTCACAACTACAACTATTGAAAGAAATAACACAACCTATGACTCGTATAAGTTTTTCTTATTCTAGTATAAAATGTTTTGAAATGAGACATAATTTAAGGATTTTTCATTAATAATCATAAAAATAAGATCAAATCATATACGAAGGCATTCAACAAAATAGTTTTGAGAAGGAAAATGTGCTGCTTTTATTAAAATAGCAGAATTTTGATTGATACATATGAAAATATCCTTGAGATTACATAAATTTTTTGATCTAAATTGAAAATATCTCTCAAATATGAGTTACAATCTCTTCTCTTGCATAAGGCAAAAAAGAAGAATAGAAAGAACTAACTCTAAAAAGAGTTGAATGCTTGGCTTTATGGAAAGCCTTCTCAAGATAACTGAAGTTGATCCTCGTGGAAGATGTTGAGTTTGGATGGATGTGGAACTCCCTCTGAAATGGAAGCAAATAATGCAAAGTCTGGTGAAGAAGGTTTGGATTTGACTTTGACCTCTTAAAATTTGCATGCTCCTTGAAGTGTGTCCATGACTGAACCTGAATTGATCTTCATAAATATGCATGAAATTGATTAGAATTGATGTCTTCAATCAATTTGAATGAAATTATAGGTTGCTAGGCATTGAAGGCAAAAAAAGCCTCTATTTTAGGACCCCAAATTACCCTAAACTACATTCTTTTGGCTTCAGACTCCTCTTAACTCAGGTTATACCCATGCAAGCTTCTCAAATAGGCCTAAACTGATTGAAAGGACACCAAAATTGAGCATTTAGGCGACTCAACTTGTGATTATTATTGCATGATGATAGGCATGTGAATTGTCTAAAGATGTAACTATCATAACATTACTTTAATAGGTTCAAATTTATCATTTACCATCCTTAACACTATAATTCCCATGTGACAACCATTTTAAAAAACTTTTCCCTCTATGATGATTGTCCTTCTATTGTGCTTGCTCTGTGCTTGAAACTTGACTAGCTTTTCACTTTTTTGTACTTTCAATTTTTTTTTATTGAATCTCTCTTCATGAATAAGGACTATCTTATTGCTTCAATACATTATTTAGGATTTCCATATTTACCATCTACAAGGTGAAATTTTGAACTTTCGATGGAGGACTATCCTATTGCTTATCATGATCTATAAAGTCTTAAAACACTATCATCCTTTCATAGTCTATGATTTCAAAACATAGTCAAAGTCTTGATTTTATAGTACAATCCTTGATCTCCTTAATATAATCATTGACATAATCAATCAAGGTTATAGTTATAGAGTCATAAAGACCTTGAGTATGCCTCATTTACCCTACAAAATCTGCCCTATCATCACTAACATTGATCTATTTGGTTTGTCTTTTCACTGTCTAATGACCTTGGATTTTATTTTTGCATATTCCTACCCTCATAAACCATTAACATAAGGAGTCATGAATTTCTTAGTCCATTATTTCATTGTCATAATCTCATAGTCCATGTGTCCTATGGACAACCATCTTCATGATAGGAATAAGGACTATCCCTATCTTCATAAGTGTTGTCCTTTGAAGCTATTAAAGTCCCTCTAAACTATAATTTATGCACTATTATAAATATCTCAGTCATTAGGCCCTTTTTGCACAGTCCTTTACCCTTAATGCCACAATTAATGTCGATACACAGTCATAAATGATTGTAAAAAAGGTTTCATTGACCATCAAACCCTTGAATGTCACCCTTTTTCTTCTTTTCAACTATCCATGAAGTTGACTTGATGACTGTCACTTATTTGATGCTTTATTCTAGGTCTTCTACACTTGATGGAGAGCTCTCTTGGTTTGAATCACTATCATTTTTATTTTCTTAAAGACTGCCCTATATGACTGTTTTCATGATTTTGGTTGTCATCCTTTGAGGGGACTATCATGAAGCTAATAATGGATTCTCATATGTTAATTTTCTCATATATTCTCAATGTTACATCTTTAAAGTATGCCACTACATCATTACTACCCTCTCTTCATAGGTCATTCACATGGGTTCCATATTTTGTTGAAGGGACTATTCTTTCATGCTTTTGACTTGACTGTCCTAGGTTAATGGACTATGATCTGCCTCTAGCATGTTATTTGTGATTTTTCATTATTATCTTGATTATCCTTTTTTGATGAAATCACTGCCACTATATGCTCTATATGATAGACTTGGGACCACCCCTTGAGATTTTTCAAGCGTAGTGAATCATAGCTCTCATCAATACCATTGCCATAAGGTTTCAAAGTCACAATAGGTATTGACTATTAATTTATAGTCATACTCACTTGTAAAACACTACCTTGAAGTCCTTATTAAGCACAAACATTGACTCTATCACAAATATAAATCACATGATCTTTATTTCAGTCAAAAGATCCATAATAACCTACTATGTATGCATTCAAGAGTGTTTTCCTTTTTTTGGATTTCTCATGAAACTAACAAAAGATCAATAATAACCTATTGTGTATGCATTCAAGAGTGTTGAATGAAAGTTTAAATGTAAGAAATAAGGGTTTATTTAGTTCACATGTCAAAATGAGCCCCATAGCTTTAAATTTACATGGTTGGGCATGATTGAAAAGACTCATGATTAGCTGCAACTCCTTCAGCTCCTTGTCTTCATGTTGAGATCATCTGAAACCTCTTCAAATCTCCATGCAAGCTCCTTCAAACTTCAATTCCAACAAGAAAAATAAAAGCATAAGCCTCTTCCACATGATGTATTCTTCAATTTTCTTCTTTTCCACTAATTTTTGGCACCCAAACATGAAGTTTTCTCTTTTACTTTACCTTCCAACATGAGGTTTTCATGCAATTAGAAGCTCTTCCTTGTATCTTTACTATGGAAACTTCCCCTTTTTTTCTTTTTTGGTGTGGAAACATGATGTCCGATTTTTTTAGAAATAAAAATCTTTACCAAGCCTTAAAAATGAAAACATTAACACTCTTCTATTTGGATTAAAGACTTAAAACCAAAAATATTATTTAAATGAGACATTTAAATAATACCAAGAACTTTAAATAAACATTCTTGGCAACCTTTGAGGGTATTTTTCCTGCAAAAACAAATAAGACCAATATCCTTTCATATTCATTAGGAAAAAGAGTCATTTAGGCTTGAAAATGACTCATAAAACTCAAGGCATAACTGAGAGAGACATAGAAAAATAACAACCTAAGACCAAGAAACCTAAAACAATACCCAACCAACCCCCTAAAAGGACAAAACTAACTGTGCATCAGTGGAGGAAAATAAATAACTCAAAAGTCCTCTAAAAGGACAATAAGCTACACATCAACACTTATTAACTTGAAAGAAAACCTATCCTAACCTACACTAACCAAAAGTGGTAGTGTTCAAACATAACCATTGATTGGTTCTTTGAAATAGCTTCATTTTCTGAACAATTTGTAATATTTCAAATGCTTATGAGCAACCAAAAAGAGGTAGAGAAATGAAAAACATTTGATCAACTACTACAACAACTGCTGGAGAATGAAAACAAATCCACTTACCTCTTCATATTAAGTGTTGTTTTGAGGTATATAGGTAAGATGAATCTACCACTCTTCATCTACAACTTCATGCTTGGGTGCAAGCATGACTTGTAGATTTTTTTTGGACTCTCTCTTGGATAGATATTTGATAGGACATCCTCTTGAATGGATAAAAAATAAGTTTTCCTTGCTAGCTTGTTACTTGTGCAATGTTGTCTCATCATTTTGCTAATTATTGAAGAGCACTTCTTATGACTAATTTGGGAAAAAACAAAGATATTTTGCACTATGCTCTTGCTTCTCATGATTTTCCTCTTTGAAAGGTGCTGGCTTGTTATCTAATTGAAATAAAATTTCAAGATCATCCCAAAGCAGGTCTTCTTCAAGCTCTTCTTTTCTTTTATGTGTGAGAAGACTGATTTTGACCTCGTGGACCAACCTCTCCTCATGCTTTTTCTTATCTTTCATCTGCACCAAAAATTTTGATGATATTGAAGTTTGCAAAATTTCTCCATCCTACTCAATGAAATAAGGAAGTTCATCAAATAAGACTATGGAATCTTGGTTTTCATTACCTCCTTCAAGCTTTTCAATATACTACCTTGGTTGATCATGTAGATACCTGAAATTATCCTAGCCTATGAAATAACATTTTAACACTAATATTCGTCTTTCCCTAATGATTAAATAATGTCCAATTATTTAATTATTGTCTAAAATCATATATCCACTATTAATTAAATAAAATTATTTTATTTAATTAATTCATTTCAATTACTCTTCTTGATTAATTAAATAAATCCTATTTATTTAATTATATATTTAATTAAATAAATCCTAATTATTTAATTATATCTTTAATTTTTTATTCTTCTTGATAAATTAAATACATCCTATTTATTTAATTATATATTTAATTCTTTATTCTTCTTGATGAATTAATTAAATCTTACTTATTTAATTCTTTATTCTTCTTGATTAATTAAATAAATCCTATTTATTTAATTATATATTTAATTCTTTGGGAGGTAGGGTGGGCATCCCTCCATGGTGGTGGAGGGAGGTGGCACTAGTTGCCACATTGGCAATAGGTTGGGAGGGCTTTGATCCTAGTTGGTAGCTTTGAAGGCAAGGTGATGAAGGCTTGTCTTGTTGACAGGCTAGGAGTACGGGGAGGACATTTATGGCACTTGTTTCTATGTAAAGGTGATGATCATTCTTCATGGGAAGTGAAAAATATTCCCTGCTAAGACAACTCGCACATAGGAGGCAGTACATTTGTGAGGTTGGCGGCATTTTCGTGGGCTGAATTCATTAATTGCTATCTGAGCCTTTATTTTGGTATAAGTGATTTTCGCATGTATGTGAAGCTTGTGGTTTTTTCTTCTTTCTACCGAGAGATTTCAGGGTGGAGTCGAATGGCGAAGTCTTCCAAGTTTGTCATTGAGGTTTCGATGGCAGGCTTGACACGATTTGGGGCCGACACCCCCATTTCACTTCAGTCATTGGAGAGGAAAACTTCTTTTAGGGCAGTCACAGACCAAATGCTTAAGCGAATATTGCTTAATTATGAGTTGTTGGTGTTAGTGGCTATGAAAATGGTTATGGGTTTAGGCCATTTGGAAAGTTGAGAGTATGGAAGAGAAAATTTGTAGGTTTCTTCCCGGTTCTTAGCCTCTCTGTTGGATAATTTGGTGCCGAAGGCGGAAGAAAGAAGCTTAATGCTTAAAATGCTTAGAACAAACTTGGTTGAAGGGATGGATGCGATTCTGCGTGTGGTGGTTGAAGGTAGAGGATGTCTGAGGCCTTGCGATGTGGAGAGGGTGAGCCCGAAGGATACAGTGAAGCTATACCCATTTCTTCTGGACCTGCATGGACTTGGTTTGATGCGACATCAGGTGATTGTGGCAGTTGCTGTGGTTTTTCTTAAAAAATTATTTGGGCTGATGGCAGTTGACAGTGAGGATTAGAAGGAAGAATTCAAATATTTTGCAAGGTTGAACAAATTTTTGTAAGCTGGGAGATGGTTCTTTTTTGGCTTATAGGCGCTAGTTACTGGTTCGTCTTTGCTTTGACAATCATGTCTGGTTAATAGTCGTAGAATGCTTTAAATGGGGTTTTTTTGGTTGAATTTCCTGGGGGTTTGTTTTGGATTTTAGATGGTCATTGTAATCGAATTTTGGTGGGATGGATAGCATGCTATAAACTGGCTTAATTACCTACATGGCAGATGTTTGTATCTCAACTTTATATTAATAAAATATATACCTTACGTATCAAAAAAAATTATATCTTTAATTCTTTATTCTTCTTGATTAATTAAATAAATTCCATTTATTTAATTATTTATTCTTCTTGATTAATTAAATAAATCCTATTTATTTAATTGTATCTTTAATTATTTATTCTTCTTGATGAATTAAGTAAATCCTATTTATTTAATTATATCTTTAATTCTTTATCCTTGAGTCCACCCATAATTAATCGATTGGGACCAACAAGGACCCCTGAGCTTGGATACATTCGAAAACGATGAAGCAATAGCAGAGTTTATGGGACTTTGAGAAGGTATACCTAATGGGGATCAAAAATCTAGATTCACCGATTTTGATGCCAAAACTAACTTTGGGGAGTCCATCTTGTCCTCTAGTCACAAAAATGATAAAATAAGAAAGAATAGCTCTCTAGGTGAATATTGAAAGGCACCTCTAGACCTCGAAAAAGTAAAAACAAAGGACGTATCTGAGGGTGAAAACCTCTCTTAGGAACCCAAGGATGGAGGATTGGATGTACTACCCATAAGTCAAGAGAGATCACCATTGTTAGTAGAGAAATCAACACAACCGATAACATCAACAATTGTGTTGATGTTAAAGTTGATCGGTTGTTATTGTTGGTGCAAAATGATGAAGATGGAAAGGAAAGAGCAATATACTATATCAGTCGTACACTTGTGGGGTATGAACTAAATTACAGTCCTATTGAACGTGTATGTTTAGCAATTGTATTTGTAACACAAAAGATCTGGCACTATATATTGAATCTTCAGGCTAAGATGATAGCAAAGATAGATCCTCTAAAGCACTTACTTAGTAAGGAAACACTAACAAGTAGATTGGAAAAATGGGTAATTCTCTTCAGTGAATTTGAAATAGAATATGTGGAAAAAAAATCTATAAAGGGATAGATAATAGCAAATTAGCTAGCTAATGCTCCTACTCCTGCATTTCAACCTCTAGTATTAGAATTTCCTGATGCAATAATTTTTACACTAGAAAATTCGACAAGATAAAAGCTATACTTTGGTGGACCCTACACCCATCATGGTTCAGGTGCAAGAGTTATTTTCATAACACCACAACATGATACAATCCCTAAATCCTATAGGATAGAATTTCCTTGCACTAATAACATTTTTGAATATGAAGCATTGCTCATAGGAATTCAAATGGCTATTAAATGGAAAATCAAGAACCTACATGTCTATGGTGATTCTCAGTTAGTTTCCCAACAAGTTAATGATGATTATAAAATAAAAAATGAAAATTTTATGTCGTACAATAAAATGGTTGAAAGTTTCAAGCAGTACTTTGATGCCATTGTCCATGAGCAGATTCCCAAAATTAAAAAAAAAGCAGTAGATGCAATGGCTAGTATAGGATATCTCTTAGAAATACCTACTAATGTGCCTTAATATGAGTTCTTGGTGGAAAAACTTTTAATCCCTACGTTTGATATCCCCAAGTCCGAGCTCGTGTGTGAAATTATTGGCCCTGATTCCTCATGGTACAAAGATATTTATAGTTACTTGCATGACCAAATCATTCCCCTTGACTTTTCATCCAACCAACGTAATCTAGCTTTATCCGATAATCCTCTAAATACGTCATCATCAAAGATACCCTATACCACTATAGCCTAGACAACACCCTCCTTATATGTCTCGAATCTAACAAATCACAAATGAATTTACACAAGGTACATGATGGTATATGTGGAGGTCACTCTAGTGGTCCTACCTTAGCTAAGAATGTCATGTGAACCGGATATTATTGGCCTACCATGGAATGTGACACATATCACTTTGTTAAAAATGTCAACAATGTTAGATACATGAAGATATTGTTCATGCACCAACATAGGAACTTCATCTAGTTACATCACCTTGGCCTTTATCTTAGTGGGGACTTGACCTTGTGGGAAAGATTCACCCTACATTCGCCAATGGCCATAAATTCATTATCATTGCAACCAAATACTTTACAAAATGGATTGAAGCCATACTAATGACCTACATCATTAATAAGCAAATAGCCAAGTTCATCCTTAATTACATCATATGCCAGTACAGTGTTCTCCAATCCATCGTTATAGATAACGATTGGCCTTTCAAAAATCAAGATGTTTGAGAATTATGCGATAAATTCCATATCTAGCATCACTTTGCCACTCCCTATTACCCCCAGGGTAATGGTCAAGCAAAGGTATCTAACAAAACCATTGTCAAAATCCTAAGGAAGACTACCAATGGCACTGGCAGTGACTAGCATATCCCAACCTTATGAGCTTATCGAACCAACATTCACACTCCCATTGGTGCCACTATGTATTCCCTCATCTTTGGATTCAAAGTCATTTTCCCTATTGAGGTCGAGTTACCATCCCTAAGAGTCTCCATGCAATAGTTCATTGATGACGAAGATTACCAAATATCTAGATTACATGAGCTAGAGTTATTGGATGAGAGATGAAAAATTGCATTAGTCCATTTACAAGCTTATCAAAATTGTCTCCATTGCAGCTATAACAAGATAGTTCAAGTTCAAAATTTTGACATGGGTGATCTGGTCTTAAAAGAAAATCAAAAGAATAAGCTAGATAGTGAAAAGTCTAGAAAGTTCAAACTTAATTGGTTGGGTCCTTACATTATCAGTTCAACTTCAACATATGGATCCGATGCATACCAAATTGCTACTCTTGAAGGTGAATTGCTAGAGAAAATACTATCAATAGCATGCACCTTCGCAAGCACTATACCTAGTCTTTAGAGAGCTCGAAAAATTTAAAAAAAAAAAAATCAAAAATCAAAAAAATCAAAAAACAAAAAAATTGTCACCGTAATGAAAAATTGGAAAATAGGCATCTTGTGTGACATCAGAAAATAGAAAAATCAAAATAGTAAAGGGAAATAATCCATCCAACAGTGAAAACCACTTCAGGGGCACTTTGGATAAGTACCATGGTGAAAACTTGGCAAATAGGCACCATGTGTAGTCAATATTTTCTCTACTATCTATCATCATTCTATTTGATGTATTCACTTCACCCATAATAAATATTTTTCACCCCTCTCATGGACCGAGAATAGTTGAAATTTGGAATCTACCACTTTTCATACCCATCCATAACAAAATATCGCCTTTCAAAAATTTCAAAAATCCAAAAATCCCAAATATTTTAAGAAAATACAAAAAAATTCAAATATGCCTTGAAAAATCTAAAATAGTCATAAAATGTCACAAATGTCAAAAACAACATTGGCAATCTAGCACATGCTAACATTAGTCCAAATAGTCGAACTACGTTGCCTCTGCGTGTTACATAGGCAAGGTAATCAATGATGAGCCTTGGAGGCCTAGGTCTGTCCTTTAGGGTATGTCATAATAAATTATCAATTCATTGCCATCCACATTCCATACTAAATTATCCTTTGTGAAAGTTAGTCGAACTACATTGCCTCTGTGTGTCTACATAGGCAAGGCCATCATTGATGAGCCCTTGAGACCTAGGTCTATCCCTTAGGTCCTGTCACAACAAATTGTTCATCACAATCCACATCTCATAATAAATTGTCCCTTGTTATGGTCGACATTTTGATCAAACACAAACAAGATATCTTATAGAGAATTAAGCTTAACAAATCATGAAACAACAAACAAACTATCCAAATAGTCTCCAATCCTAACCCATCAATTGCCTAATCATAAGTATCTATCAACATAAGTTACCATTATCAATCAAATAAATTGTCTTATACAGGTTGTTATACCCTCGAAACTAGACCAAGAATCTTATATAAGGTGTCTCATTCCTGAAACTAAACCTTATCTTATCACTTGTCTTATACAGGATGTTGCCTTTTCGAAACCAAACTCGATGTCTTATACGACATGCTTCATTCCCTAAAACCAAACACTTATCCATACAATCTTATTAGAAAACACTCATTGATTGGAAAAAAGATCTAAATGGCTATCGACTCGTTTGGTCTAGTTAGTCTTATCTTTTTATTTGATTTATCTTTGGTCATGTTACTTTGCACCTCGAGGAAGTCCACAAGTGATGAGAGGAGAAATGATGGATCATGGCCTTTTTCTCTTTGATTTTTGTTTATGGTTTGTCTTGATAATATTCTTGGGGCAACTAAGTTCCTTGTGTGTGATTGGGGTTCTGTCTGGCATAATCAAAATATCTTATGTAAGTTAAAGGTCATCTAATGCTTTCTTGCATCAAGACTAACATGCTTTGTGGTTACTTCCTCACATATTTTGACAAGGTTCTATTATCATTAGTATGCGTCATGGCATTCCTTGTCTACAATGTGTCATACCTTGGTGTCTGTTATTCTTTTCCATAATAAAACACTCTATGATAATAATCGTGCACAAAATCAAAGCTTAAAATCTATCAGAAAAATCCTACATCAATATCAATCCATCTCATTTCATTTCATCTAATTATTCTTCACTTATTATATTTTTCCTCTCACTAACGTTTCATCCATCAATCCTCACACCTACACATCAAATTAACCTGTTAAAAAAATTGCCAAATTTTTGGAATTTTTCCGAAAATTTGCCAAATTTCCCAAGGGGGCACCACACTATCCCGCCATCACTTGTGCATACTGGGGCAACTCCTAAACATGAATTTTTGAATTTTATTTGACACAATGCTATAAAACACATTGTATCAAAGAGGGGAAAAGTGTAGATACTTGAAATTGTCCTAGCTTGCAAATTAGAATTTTAACAATAATATCTACCTTTCTCTAAAGATTAAATAATGTTCAATTATTTAATTATTGTCTAAAATCATATTTCCACTATTAATTAAATAAATTTATGTTATTTAATTAATTCATTTCAATAAATCTTCCAGATTAATTAAATAAATCTTCTAGATTAATTAATTAAATCTTATTTATTTAATTATATCTTTAATTATTTATTCTTTGATTAATTATATCTTTAATTATTTATTCTTTGATTAATTATATCTTTAATTATTTATTCTTCTTGATTAATTAAATATACCTATTTATTTAATTATATCTTTAATTCTTTATTCTTCTAATTAATTAAATAAATCTTATTATTTAATTATATGTTTAATTATTTATTCTTCACGATTAATTAAATCAATCTTATTTATTTATTTATTTTTTAAGCAAAAATGATGAAGCCACTATAATATATTAATAGATATATAAATATAGTTTTGTACATCCTGGTTCGAGGGGCATACCGACAGGAAAGAACCAGGAGGAAAACCTCCGGTTATAGCCCATACCGTTACAAAATTTGGTCTAAGGCCCATCAACATATTTATTTAATCACGTCTTTAATTATCTTATTCTTCTAAATTAATTAAATGATTACTATTAATTGTTTAATTAACATTCACCCACTTCCTAAATTAAATAATTACTTTAATTATTTAATTATCCCCTTTTTGAGTTAAATAATTACTTTAATTATTTAATTCTCCATGTTCACACTTCCTAAATTAAGTAATTACTTTAATTATTTAATTATCCTTATTCTCTCACATTATCCATTCATTATGAATAAATAAAACATTTTATTTATTTATTTATTTAATTTCCACTTGCACATTCTTCAAATAACTATTTCATTTAATTAATTATTATCCTCTCATGCAAATCTAAATTTATCTTCTAACTAACACTTTCTTCCACTTCATCTTTAATGCAATCAATTAACTCTATATTTAGCTCACTTATCTTTCATGCAATGAGTTAACTAGTTGATCTATTCTTATCAATCAATCTTCACCATTGATAATATTTCATCACCTCTTAATCCTCACCATTCGTCAAATCTGAATTTCTATAAAAGAAAGCATTCAACCTCATTCCAATCTAACCATATTCTCTGAGATTTTTCTATCATTCATTTATATTGAGCTTATTATAGATTGTGCACACTTCATATTTGAGAGTAAACAAGAAAAATTGAGAAGAGCAATGGAGGATAATCAACCTTGACATAGGAGCTGTGGTATATCTAATTTATAATGTGATTTCTATTGTCATTTTTTGCTTCATTGTTAGATTAGGGTCTCTATAGCTTGAATTAGATAGTTTTGTGGTTGCTATCAATGATTCATGCTTTCCTTCTGATTTTCCTTGTTGACAAATCATACTCATCCACCTCTTGTAACAAGTCTGATTTGTTATCTTATGCATTATGTCCCAACATATCAACAACAAAAAAATTTGCCTGCTTCTCTCCAAACACATCTTCTTTCTATTCTCTAAATCAACTATCTTGATAAACATGTTGGGATTAAGGTGTCTCAACCTTAGAGTCCTAACATGTTTAATTTAATGTATTATTGTATTTATTTGTGTTATTTAATTGTCTATTTTTTCATGTCATATATTGGGACCCACTAACTGGGTGGCATCCCCATTGGAGGTGACTAGATGAAACATCATCATCCCAAGTGGAGATAGGCATCCCACTTTGAAATATTTTACTTATGATAGATTCTATGACATGTCATAAGGAATCTTTGTGAATGGAAAAAGTTGGTGCCC
The DNA here is from genome assembly GCA_007115665.2 of Sequoiadendron giganteum. Classification (NCBI taxonomy): domain Eukaryota; kingdom Viridiplantae; phylum Streptophyta; class Pinopsida; order Cupressales; family Cupressaceae; genus Sequoiadendron; species Sequoiadendron giganteum. The sequence continues at coordinate 477,156,529 of CM021101.1, read as the reverse complement.
AAGTTGGGTTATGATAGACTGTAAGAGAATCAAATATTTTGGTTAGTTATGACAGATTCTATGATGCATCTTATGGTATATTTATGATAGTTATAAGGCATATGTCATAGGCCATTTTTAGCATATTTTGGACGCCCAAGCTTGAGGAGAGAATATTTCATGTTATGACGGTTCTAAGAGGTGTAAGGGAATATTGTACAAGTGTTCAAATGCATGTCTCTGACATGGGATATTGTGCCATGTGGATTTGGATGCCCATCCTCTTCTAGATGCTTCTTCTACCTTGTATCTCTCTATGTATTGTATGCCTTGCATTGTAGAATGCATAGTTTGTTTGCAGGCAACATAGTGCTACTAGATTCACTCTAGAACAAGTGTTTGTTTCAAAACACTTGAAAAATATTTGTACTTGGGGCTGCATTGGAATTCTTATTTTAGATAATGCAATAGTATTGTGCTTTTGGAGGGTGTGGTTTTTTACTCAAAAGGGTTTTCCCCACGTATATCTAGTATTATTGGTAAATATTTATTTGATAATTATTTATCTAAGCCATATTCTCCCATTTCTCTCAAATGAAACAAATATTTTTTATTTATTTAATATACCATTTTATTCACTTTTCATTATCTATCATAAGCCTTTCATTTCCCCTAATCACCATCTAATTATTTGCACATGGGATTATCAATGATTAATCAAGGATTTGACCCACCTAAGTCCCCATGAAGATCCATTTGTCATAGCATGTACATGAAAAGTGGTACTCGAGTATATGGCCAAATATTCTTTTCCCTATTTTTTAATTTAATCCAGGTACTTGAGGCATGCGAAAAATCTCACATTCCTAATAAATTCAAAATTTTAATTCCTTGTCCTTAGAAGTATAGGACACTTAGAAAAATTCTTTTTTATAATTCTTCCAAAAGTACCATATGATACCCCATTAAATCCATGCCATCCACTCTCCCCATGCTTAATACCTACCATTGATATTCCTACAACATTTGATCCCCTCTTTTCAAACAACCTACATTGGACACTTGTCCACCCAGATCCTTGAGAGTTGTCATGCATTTTGAGCCCTTGATCATCCCTTTACATTCAAACCCTCCATTCAACTCTCCAAAAATATATAAATTAGAGGTCCTCCTAGCCATTTTTATCAATATTTCAATGTAATATTATTCTATCAAATTCAACACTAATATCACATATAAAATTAAACAAATCCACTTTTAATAGTGTAACTAGGAGGTTTTATATGGGTGTTGTTACATATTTAGATTATTTTTAATCTCTTACCTATCTAATCTTGAATATTTATTTTATTATTGTGATTGATAAATTTAACTTGTTTTAGGTTGTTCATTTGTATTCACTTTCAATTGCACACACATATCTTAACCCCTACTAAACAACAATCCATATTTCTTTGCTACCAATTATAATATTGTTATACTAGCATAGAAACCACACCATAGAAAATTGTTAAGTTGTAACAAAGTGTGTGTTCATAGTGCCATTATTATTAAACTCCAAAAATAAGTAGATGTTTTGAATATTCAAATAACTAAAAAAATAAATATAAAGAATGCATTTTCATCTTTCTTTTTTAAGTTCCAGTGGACCAATTATCAAAATTTATGTTATATAAAGAAATATAAAGATATTATATATACATCTTGTAAAATACATAAATTTTTAAGACTTATTATTTTATTTAGAATTTGATATTTTTGAAAACATATTATATAAAAATCTATATTATAATATGCAACTATTTGAGTTATATTTACTTCTTAGAATGAAAACATTGGGATTTTAAGTGCTAACAACTTCCCACATTTCATGCATTTTGTAGTTTATAGAACACAAATAAATTGTTAATTATAATTTTTTCTTGGGTACACAAGGATGGATGTAAAAAGTTTTCAAAGTTTTTGTTTATTCATTATGTTTTCATTAAAAAAGTGTAATGAGAGTATGTTAGAATTATACCATGTTAAAGTTCAATCACATATTTTTGTAATACAGGAGAATTATAAAGTGCACATGTTCTAATTTACACCAATTAAATTCATCTCTTAAGTTTGGAATAAATTTTAATTCTCTAAGTTTAGGGTTGGACATACAATTTAGGTGACCAAAATCATATTTTATGAAAAATAAAAAGGTATACAAATGTTGAGTGTGCTTTTCATTAAGTTTATTTATTTTAATAATATTTTTTCAAAACAATATTATGAAATCAAATTATGTCTTGAATTTTTAACTGTGTATTTTTCCATTTTTTAGGACATTTCTACTTTAGAAATTAGTTAAAAAGAATATATTCATTAAAAAAATAAAAAATCATTTGAACTACTGCATGATCTTAACTAACTTTCCACCAAAGGAATTTACAAAATACATTTAAAACTAAACACATATCCTAAATTTCTTGTCAATTTTTTTTCTAATTTCAAGAAAAAAGTGGCCCTTTAATACCCCCTTTGAACCCCCATTTATCTACAATTACCCTCTTGAAAAACCTATGCACAATATAGAGCAATAATACATATACATGCCTCTTTATTAGTATATTTGTGGATTGAAAAATAGTAAAGATTATATATTTGAGAGACAATGGTGATGAGTACAAAAACTTGTCTTAGTGTCAATGGGGGAATATATTGTATTGGTGTAGCTTGATTTCATTATTAAGATTAAGATGTCATTTATCTTGCATTTCGATGCATATTTTTTGTGTCTCCAACACCCTTGGAAGGTGTACATGTATGTCTAGGGTGTAACTAGAGATAATTTAAAATTTAAATTCCCCTAGAATCTTGAAATTATTTTTCATATGTATTCATGAAGAAGGTAGAGCACTACATTGGTGGTTACAATTGATTTTGAACCTATTTAAGACACTTTCAATTCCTAGGTGCTAGAAGAAGAAATTACAAATATTGTTACTATTGATAGGGTCCACATGAGTTAGTGGACTCTAAAAAGGAGTGCTAAACGTGAGGATGTGATCCACTGGGTAGCTATTGGTCAAATATGCCTTTGAGATTATGGTTTCTATTTTAGGACTCATTGATTGAGCCCATGTGACACCTGTTTGAAGTTATTTTATGTATTTAACATTCTTAGAATATGTTCTCTAAGGTAAGAATGGGGTTTTTACATGATACTAAGGTTTTGGAGTCCATTTTTGATAAAACTATTTGTGGTTTTGGAATCTCTCCTTGCCTATATAGTGAAAGTATGAGATAGTATTTTCATATAATTATTTATAGGTACACAAGTGTTATTAGAATTATGTTAGAGTATAGATTATTATAGTGTTTGTATTATATCATGTAAATCAAAGTTTGATACATGCCCTCTTTTTCTTATGGTTTTCTCCTTAAAATGGTTTCTCCACATAAATCCTATGCCTATATAATTGTTAATTTTTATTATTATTACTAATTCATTCTTCCTCTCATAATCTTGTGTGGTAATCCTATAATAAGAAATAAGTTTCATATCTTCAAACACTTTAAAGAAGATTTAATTGTAGTAGTTTCACCTTATTTCTCAATAGTGGGTATCAAATTTAATGGTTTTGTATGAAGGGGGACATCAATATGTTAATATTGATGTAGCTTAATTTCATTGTTAATATTAAGATGACATTTACCTTGCAATTTTGTGTATAATTTATGTGTCTCCAACACTCTTGAAAGGTCTACATAGATAAGTAGGAGGTATTTTCCACAATGTGTCAAATTATGATATTGCTATCAGGATTCAACCGTGTAGTTTTCGAGTCAAACTCAGGTGTACATAGATTCTTACGGTATACTTTGAGAAATAATTTATAATTTAAATTCCCCTAGAATATTGGCATTAGTTATCATATTCATTCATGAAGGATGTGGATCACTAAAATAGAAATTATAATTGATTATGAATCTATTTAAGCCATATTCCCATTATTAGGTGTTAGAGAAAGAAGCAAAAAATGTTTTTATGATATATGGGGTCCACATAAGTTAGTGGACTCCAAAATTGAGTGCTAGACTTGAGAATGTGAGCCATTGGGGAGTTATTGGTTAGTTATTCCTTTGTTATTATAGTTTCTATTTTATGACTCATTAATTGAACCTGTTTGACACCCATGCAAAATCATTTTATGTGTACAATTATCAAAAGATTCTCTCCAAGATGAGCATGAGATTTTTGCATGAAACCATGGTTTTGGTATCTATTATTTTGGTAAAACCATTTGTGATTTTGACCTCTCTCCTTACCTATATACTAGAGGTATGAGGTTGTATTTTTATATAATTTTTTATAGGTATATAGTGTTATTGGAATCTTGTTAGAGTAAAAAGTGTTAGATATTAATATTATATTTAAATTGAATACTAATAAATATTTTTCCTATTTATTTGATGTATGTTTTCCAAAAGGATTTCTCCATGTAAATCCTTTGTCTATATAGATTGCTGATTTTCAGTGTTATTTCTAATTTATGCATTGTATCATAATATTGTATTGTAATCCCATAATAAGAAAATATTTTATATTCTCATAAAATTTGAAGAATATTTCATTTCAATAGTTTCACCCTGTTTCTCATTATTTGCTATCAAATATAATGGTTCTATAAAAAGGGCGACACCATTTGTTAAGCATTAAATTATTTTCTACTATAGTGGGAGCTTGTATTATACAGTTTTAAATATTTGTAAAGGTATTTAAAACCATGAAATTTACATATTATATAAATATTGATAATTTCAATGGTACTGAATATGAAATTTGGAAACTAATGATGGAAGATCTCAAAGAAAAAGACTAGAGGATGCCAATTGTAAATGAAATAAATTTATCCAAGATGTTTGATTAAGATTGTTTAAAGATGGAAAATAAGGTAATGATGAACCATTCAGTTGTGTTGTGTATATTCTATCCTTTTGAATGTATTCAAGGAGACCATTATGTACTAGCTATGGAAGAGGATAAGTAATATTTAGCAAAATTAAAATCTAAGAAATAAATTGTATCTCAAAAGATGGTTAAATCTTTGAAAATAGAAGATGGTGATTTTGTTGTAGATCATTTGAATAAATTTAATTTAATTTTGAGATAGCTTATTCTAAAATGTGTTAAGTTACAAGAATAAGATAAATATACCTTACTACTTTTTTCTTTACCTAAATCTTGGAAAAATTTAATTCTTCTCATTAGTGGTGGTGGTGTATAGATTAAATTGGATAGTCTCATTGTTGAATTACTTTCAGAGAGATAAGAAAAAAATCATGAATGATTTATTGAAGGATGCCTTGCATATTCAAGGAAGACCCAAGGAAAAAGAAGGGTCCAAGGGAGATAAAAATAAGGGTAGATACAAATCAAAAGGATGGTAAAAAAACCTAGATAAGAGAAAATTAAAATGTCATAATTATGGGAAGAGAGGACACAGGAAGAAGGAATGTAGAAATAAGAAGAAATATTTAGATTCTACCACAAATAAATAGTTAGATTCTTGTATAGAGAAATATTCTAATGATGTTGAAAATGTTGATTTATTTATGTTTTCTAACATTATTAGTGATGATGCTTGCATCATTGATTTAGGTTGATCCTACCATATTGTTGATGAGTGTTTTTGCACATCACAAAACAAATAAAATATGAAGTATTTTATCTCTTGAAAGGAAATATTTCTTAGAAAGATTACCCCAATGCTTCAATAGTCAAGTTCTGAATTTGTAGGAAACAACTCAGTGGTTCAATAATGTTTTGTTTAAAAAGGGTCCTTACAATTATTTAGCTAGAACTTTGACAACAAGATTTTGAAAGATATTAAAATTACTATGAGAACTCTAGATAGATTTCCAGATTGAAGATCTAAAAACAACACTCAACATCTAATATGGAAATTTAGGTAATTCTTCTCCCTAAACCAACTCATTCTTCAAATAAAAATCAAAAGGTAGGGTGATAAGAGACTAAGTTGAGAAACCATAAGGATAATGACAATAATGATTCAATGCTATAGATAGATGGATCCCTCATAAAACCAAGTACAGTTTAATAAAAATTAACTCACAGTGCCAAAAAAATGGTGCAATCTTCAAAGGTAAGGAAATCATTTTTAGATCATAAAAATTCATATAAACACCTATTTCTGACACAATTTAAATAAATCTTCACAATTGAACTAAAATAAAAAAGGTTTACACTAACTTTGCAAGTAACTTACAATCAACAAATTATGAATGGTATGAACCAAAGATCTATATAATATTTTCACACTTCACCATTATCACAATTGAATTTTATTTAACATTGAAGAAAGGGACCATGCAAACATATGAAACCACAAGTAGAACACCAAAACAATGCTTGCTTGTATTGATTCAAAATATTTGGTTACTACAACTCTTGTTCAACAACCTTTTACAATAAGAAAAGAGTGCCTTTTATAGGAAAGGAAAACAACACCAAAGCAAAAATCAATGGTGGATATTATCTCAACACAAAGGGCCAAGATTATATTTGCATTTAATATTAGGAGCACATTAAATGTTGGCTACATATTCTTCATTTATATCAAACTAAATTATGTTACGAATGTACCTAGGGATATGTAAAAATACATTATATTATATTTACAACATCCCAAGAAATTTGGGTCACAAATTCCCAAAAATATTATATCAAAATACATTTCAAATAGCTAGTTGGTTGTCACAAAGCAGTTATCAATAATTATCCTCCCTTTTGATTTCTCCTTCATAGAAAACTTTACAAAAGTTGTCAAGGCTAAAGTAACTTCATAATTAGGTAAACCTACAATGGAATGAATCTTGTAACATTGAAAATTGTATTTATCAATTAGCCAAAGGTAAATATTCATCTAGGGAGGCTTATGTTCAACAAAGTTTTGTATTTGTACCCAAATTTGAGCAAAATCATTCATGCAATCTATTGATAGTTCAACAATGAGCTCTTTATGGATCAAAACCTTCCATTGATTCTTCTGATAATACATATTTATTCCTCCAAAAGGATCAACTACATAATTCATTAATTCCTTCAAAAATTGTTCACACAAAGTTAGGACCTTCTTTATTTGAGCATCAATCCATTTTACCTCCTACTCAACTTGAACAACAATCTCCATACATAAGTTAAGGGCATGTATCTAGTAATGGGGTTCCTTGACCAATTATTTCTTTAGGATACCTTCCTTAACTAGCAGCTCATTAGGAAGTTTTTTAATGGCCTCAAGTTTGGGAAATACCAAAACCACATGGTATTTCTCATTGTTGCTACAACCTTCTACCGATTTATCCACTTCTTCTTTAAGAATGAGAAGATCATTATGTACTTGAATAGAAATATCAATTTCTTTATTACCACTATCAAAAAAATTCTTCAACCAGCTCTGAGTGGATTGAGCCCATGAACTCATCTTTTCCACTTTGTTGACCTCATCCTTTGATAAGACAACTCGACTTATTATTTTTCCTAGCTCACTTTGAATGGGAGTCACCAAATGTTGGATAAAGGCAGTGATTTTAGCCACTTGAGACATCAAATAATTTTTTTTTACCTCATCCTTATTCATTATCTTCAAAATATTGGGGACAGATCCCTACAATTCCTCCATATCTTGGGCTTGATTTGTAGGACCCAAATTTATAGTCAAAATATTGAAGTCCTTTGGTAAAATTTTCTTATTATCTTTGTCTACCATGTGAGTGACCACATGCAAGATTATAGATACTTAGGAATATTTGGTCATTTGAGACATTATTCTTGCCTTCTTCTCTTTGGTCTGCTCTATTCTACTCAAAATTTACTCCAAGCTCAACTTGAAAAATTCAATGATTGGATTTTTATTATTCAATTGTTCACCCAACCATGTAGGAGCTATAAATTTATCTGAATATTCTAATTGTTGAGGAGGAGGAGAAGTCTCCTTTTGAGTTCCACCTACATGAACCTCCCCTCTTGCCTCACTAATTAATCTACTTTAGGCTTAGGTCTAGGAATGTCTTGCATAGTGTTCACTTCCTCTATAGAAATATTAAGATGGATTATTAGATATTTGTGTGGGATTTTTAATTATTATTTGTGTTATGACGGTACTAATGATGTGGACAAGTCATTGGACATACATGACTTGGGTAGTCGAAGGTCCACCAGTGGATATGTGGTTTCTTTATCTAACAATGTAGTGAGCTAAATGAGTAAGAGGCAACCCACAAATTCTTTGTGTACTACTAAAGTAGAGTATATAGCTACACACGACTTTAAGGAGATAGTTTGGTTGCAAATACTTTTTATAGGTATTAATTTTGATTGTAGGGTTATTATAATTAGTGATGATAGTTAGAGTGCTATTTTTTGGGATAAGAATCCCACACATCATGCTCATACTTAGCATGTTTATGTTTAGTATCACTTTGTGTGAGAGATAGTAGAGAATGGTAGAATTTTGATACTCTGGGTAATGTTGCATATTACCTCATGATCATGGATACTTTGTCTTGGTTCAAGAAGACCATGGGCCTTGGTTCTTATACTTTATTTTATTTATATTTCCTATGGATGTATTTGCAATATAAAATGTAAATTTTAGTAATGATAGGATTAAGGTTCTATTTACCTTGCAAACATATATATATATATATTTCTCTCCATCACTATTGGAAGGTGTAATTGGAGAAATTATTTATAATTTAGTCACCAAAATCTTGGTGTTGATTTTCATGAATTCATGAAGGAGGTGGATAACAATGGTGGTGATTACAATTGACTTTGAATTTATTTAAAGAAAATTTCCACTCTTAGGTGCTAGAGGAAGAAGTGGATAACATTTTTATGATGGATGGGGCCCACATGAGCTAGTGGACTCCAAAATGGAGTATTATGCTTGAGGAGACGATTCACTAAGTATTCATTGGTCAAACATGCCTTTGTGGTTATGCTTTCTATTTGGGGACACATTGATTGAGCCCATATAAATTCATTTAATGTGTTTACTATTATTGAAAGGTGTTCTCCAATGTAGGAATGTAGTTTTTGCATGATATCATTATTTTGGTAAAACTATTTGTGGGTTTGGCTTCTCTCCTTGAATATATATTAGAGGTATGAGATAGTGTTTTCATATCTATTTAAACATACACAAATATTATAGCAATGTAAAGTGTTAGTGTGTTGATAATCATGTCTATTAAATATTAATATATACTTGTCCTCTTTCTTTTATAGAGTGTTTTCCTGAAAGGGTTTCTCCATGTAAATCTTGTGTCTATATGGTTTGTTGGTTTTTATCATTATTGTTGATTTATGCATCATATCGTAATCTTTTATGGTAATCATGTAATAAGAAAAATATCTCAAATTTATGTATACATTGAAGAATATTTTATGCACTATTTTCACTTCATTTCTCAACATTCATATGGAAAAAAATCTCAGTATACTCAATTAGAGCTTAATGAAACACAAGTTTCTCAAACTTGATTGCTAAAAAATATAATGTAATATTATGATAGGGAATGATGGGTGGTGGTTTTAGTGCACATTTATTGTACACATTCTTTGATATTAATTTGAAAAAAGATTACTTTATGATTTTCGTTTATTAAATTTTGGTTGAGACATGTTGGTGTTCAATTTTCAATAATAAATAACAAAGATGGTCATGTCATGCAGATCCCATGATTAGAATAAGAAAAATCAAGACAAATCACCGCATCAAAAAATCAAATGAATATGCTAGGAATATATACTCCATGCTTCCAAAGACTATTTGTACCAACTTTAATGTGTAATTGATATGGATTATTTTATATCTTTGTAATAAATATTTTATTGCTTAATTTTGATATTTGATACAAGCAGGTGTGAGGGAAAATGTCACTTCCTACACTAAGGATCTTGAAATATAACCCTAATTAGATTAAATTTTATATCTAATAAGAAGATAATAAAATAAAATAAGATTTAATTAATTAACATAGAGGAAGTGAAATAACTAAGAAGGAAATATACACTTTTTTTTAATGTGATCTTAATTTTGGCATTGTTAGTCTTTTACAACATAGCAATAAGAACTAGAAAATATAATCTATTATTAAACTAGTGAACACAATATTGAGACTGAGTTATTTTGATATTTTTGATGCATGTGATATTTACCCCCATAATTTATTCCTAGGCCTAGGTCACATGTGCATGGCATGTACTTCATTAACTAACTAGCATGGTTTAGTTCTCTAGTCTTGTTGAATTCTAGAATATGCTTGGTTGTGTCAATACCTATGAGAAATTGATGGTGCTAAAAAGTTACCTCTGGGGGCCTACTCTAGAAAACAAGCATATTGTTGAATTCCTTGATAGTAATCAAGCCTTGTGATTATTGTACAAGATAAAAAAACACGTCAACTAAATAATATAAATATTAATGCAATTGAGACTAAGACTATGATAGTTGTGATTATAGATGAGTGTAAGATACTTTATGATGCTAATATTTGATGAAGAAAATGACCTAGAATGATGTATTAAAGTACAAGTCTCGCACAAAAAATATAACCTTTAGCATTCAAGATGATAATTAACAATAATATTTGGGGAAAGTTAACCTAAGATGCAAGAAATTTGGAATTTAATCTAAGAGGACTATACTACAAGTGTGGCCTTTTCCACTAAATAAGAATTCAAATGTGACCTATTATTAGGAGGCATAAACCTTAGGAAATGGACTAGTATTGTTCTATAGTGATATACTTAGCATATTAGTGTGATGTGTTTAGGTTTAGTGTCAAGGCTTAGTGTCAATTAGTGCACCAAATGAGTCAAATTGAGTGCTAATACCATACATAGATGACATTCACAATTTCACATAAATAACATAAAACAAAATGGTAAAGGTGCAAGGTGTGCACTTTTATCTATTACAATATGATTCTTTAGTTTAGAACTTGATCACCATATTTGTAATTTATAAGATGCATACCCTACCCTTTTGCCATTTGTTTTATGCCATTTTGTATGGATGTCCTAATTACTTGGTCTCGATGCATGATTTTGAGTATTTTAGAATCCTATTTGACCTAATTCATAATTTTCCTATCAAAAGTATGATATAGCCCCCTTTAAAAAAAATCTATATTCTTAGTTTACATTTTCACTCTTGTCTTGATTCTACAACATGATATTGAACTTATTGACCACTATATTTTCAAATCTAATTTTTAAAAATATGCTCATATGAACCCCTTCCAACTAGTTGTGCATCACTTTCCATGCCAAAAAAAATAAATTTGGTTTCCAAGTCAAGTATAAAAGATACCATCCTTACCTCATTTTATCATCTTCTACTACCTACTTTCTATAACCCTTCCAATAATTCAACAATGCTCCATTATATCAACCATCACCACTGGCTTACAAATGAATCCATATACAATTTAGTAGCCTTCCAAATTACTCTTGCTTGTTGCCATAACTTCATGCTACTACTCCAAAAAACCCTTACACGTCAAGATCTTGTATTACATTTGTTGCATTTTGAAATTTTAATCTTTAGAGTTTGTAACACCCGTATTTACAATAGTGTATGGTGTATTCATTGCATGCTAGCTTCCAATCTTTTATCGTGTACCATTAACTAAAAAAAAAGGTTTAACTAAGGAAAACATGCCCCTTGCTTAAGAAGGCATCTAAAAGGTGTTTGCAAACACTACTGGTCTCTATTTTACAAATCAACACATCAAGGAAAAACTCTATTTTGTGTATATGGAGACCACAAACTTGTAAGTCAATTTCATGTGTTTTAGAAATAATTTCAAGAAACAAAAGTCAATTCTATGTTGGATGTCCCATCTAAATTGATTTTATGGTGTGAAATCAACCTTCATAAAATTATAAGACTAACCCAATTCATCTCATCTTAGGGGAGAGGACCCAGTAGTTGAGCATGTTTCAATAGTTGTGATAGTAGTTGTTAATATAATTCCCAATAGTTGTGATAGTAGTTGTTTATATAATGCCCAATAGTTGTGACATAAGTACCTTAGTTTAAACAAAATGTATCCCTTTTCTCTAAAAAGCAACCAATCATGTGATGCCACATTAGCGCTCAACTACTCATGATGTGAATGCACAAGTATTGGTAGCACTTTTTTTGGGCCTTTTTGGACACCTTGACAAAAAGCATGCTGATGTGGCATCATATTTGATGATGTGGCCCTAAAACGAAAGTTATAAGCAGGGGACTTGCCAGGTAAGTTGTAAAAAATTTGGAGTAATTTGAAACTCCACGTAAGATTTTGAGAAGCCCAAAATTAGGGTGCACAACTTCTAATCCTCTCCCCTATTACTTTCTAATATATCAAAAAACATACAATTCTAAATTACAATTCAAAAATTATGATAATGATAATAAGATAATCATCTATCAAACATCAAAATTAAATTTTTATTAATTTTTAATTTTCCAAATTTTATTGCATAATTTATCAAAACCATATATTAAATTAATTGAATTATATTCATAACATATTCTTTTAAGTCTAAGTTAAATAAAAATATTAATATTATAGTACCAAAAAAAAATCTTCCTTTTAAATATTTCCGAGTTATTTGAAGTGTTGTCTTAGTAGTTGATAACCCAAAAATAAAATTTACCTTCAGTAAATTCTACATCGTTATCAATATTCCAACCATTTTACGCGTGGGGTAAATAATATTAACTTTTGAAGACCAAGAGTGGTGGGTGAGATTGTTAGGTGAATAACTAAACTTCTTCCGCACGTGATAATAAATAATTACACCACGTGTTATATACGGAAGGTTTTAACTAAGGTAGGTGAATATTCCCTCATATCTATTTCTCACACACTTCCTCCTTGTTGACCACGCAATCCTTTAAAAAAGTTATTTTAAGTTGGTTGTCATTCTAGAAAGTATATATATCATAATAACATCTCCAAACATAAAGGGCAAATAGAGGAATTTACATTTCTACTTCGCTTGTCTTTATAGTTGTTCCAACTGGGGCATATGACCAAGCAAATTATTGAATAGATCAATTAAGACACAAGCGGAAAGCTAGTAGATTTCTCTATCTTGTCATAGGAGGTTCCAACAATGCTTTTAATTGCTATCATTTTTTATATATGTAAGGTAAATAGGATTATCAAATTAGAAGTACAAAGATTATGGTCACAAAGCAAGATCAAAATTGCAAAAACAAGATCAAGGCAAGAAATGCAAGTTAAAACAAAAACAAAGTGAAGTTTAAGGAAGATCAAGTGGTTGATGTCTCCATTGCTGCTGAGAAGACAAAGAAGGATAACAAGACCAAAGGAAAACATAGCCACCTAGAACAGAAAGGACCAAGCACATGCACTAGGGGAAAGAAGAAGAGTTTCCAAGAAGAGAAGAATGATATGCTCGGTCTAGTTGATCTTCATAAGAGCTTCTATCAATAGGAGTTGGAAGCGACTAATACCCTTAAAGAGTTGCAGTAACTTTGTTGTTTGTTCCTAGTTGTTTTGCTATTTTTTGTTGGTTGTTTTGTTGTTGGTTTGCTACTAGGTATCTGGTTTTTTGTTTAAGATTGTTATGAACTTCTGGGTTTCAGGTCCTTGTAAAACCTATTTAGTTCTAGATGTGCTTCTTTGCTTATCTTTTTTCCTACATTTTGTATAAGCGTTTTGGGTCCCTCTAAAAAAAACATGTTTTTACCTTAATAAAAATTTAGCACATATTTAAAAAAATAACAACAATCACATATATGATAATAAAAGTCAATTTTGGATCATAAAGTGCATACTACAATAAACCATCCACATGTTGCATCTAGAGTTGAGTACACTTATCCCTCTTTTTCAATTTAGCAATTATTTGTTTACATATTTCAATACTATTTTGAGGCTCAACTCTATTATTTAGGTTAGTTGCTATATTTTTTTCTTAGTTAATTTGTTAATCTAGATAATTTGAAAAGGAGTCTTTTATTTGTTTTCATTTTTGTGAAATAGATTGATCCTACACCCTTGAGGATTGGATATTATACTTTTATTTTTTAGGACATGCTCCTATGATTTTATGGTTTTATATCAACCCACTCTTTTTCATTCCTTATGGATTCCTAAACCCCTTATTATTGACTTTTATTCATACAAAGCTTTGAATGTTTTCTTACAACTTGTTATATCTTATTCATTAATCCTTGACATACTATCCTTTTACCACATGAATCTTGTTCCATGCTCCATGGATGCATTATTATATTGTGTTCAATTTATCATTCTCTGATGAGCTTGTCATCACCTTCCCTCATGCATTAGAGATACTTATTATGTTTGGTCATGATATTTTTTCTACATCAAATGGCATACCTATCATGGGGAGCAAGAATTTAGACTATGCAATGTTCGTTCCCTTTCACACGATTTTACTTCAATTGATAATGTTCCTTCTTCTCAAGTAATTTATTGATATCTCTAAGGTACCATATTCCACACATTATTATATCCAATCTTTTAGAGAGTTCACTAGATGGGATGATCCTACAATTGTCATTTTTAAACTTTTCTAAATTTATCTTATCACATTTCTTCATATCACACCAATTGCTACAATTCAAGACTTCTTACTTCATTCCAAGATTAAATTATGGTACGATTATCATTGAATGGATGGGTATACCATGGGTAGATAATTTACTTTGAAATATAAGACATAAGATCTCACTAATAGTAAAGATGTTGAAAGGAATACTATTGGCTATAGCCACATATCTTTTCCATATGAGGCTTCATCCAATGCTAGTATCCCTAGCGATTTTAACAACTCCTCTACTTGGTCATTAGAACAACCACACATAACTCAAAAAATATATATTTTAAGAGTGTTTCAATTGAACATGTACACTAGGTGCATCTTCATTATCTATATCACATCACATATGCTCAAATGGATTTAATTCCTACCCATAAATATATAATGACATAACTAAGAACTAACCATTTCTTTATAAAAGATCATATTACACACATGATGTATCAAATAATTTTATTCATTGGTCCATACAAAATAATTTCCCCTAACCATGTTTAGTTCAAGTGTGATGGTAAATAATAGCATACAAGTGCCATCCACTAACATATCCACAAACCCATATACAAATATATGTAACCATGTTTAAACATGTAATCCTAAGAATTTGGTGTATTTATGTTAATAACTATTTTTATCTCCACCCTAACTACTAGCTGGTTAAGACCACTATGATTTTCCCAATGATTTACAAACTAGACTTTGTGCCTATTTTTTTTACTAAAAGTGTTGTAATATTATTTTTTGCCTTCTAGTACTTGTTTACTTAAGTAATTAGCATTATTTTCTTGGAAAAATTAGGAAATAATCTAGCATATGTCAACTCCATTGATTGATGTGATCCTTGGCCACATCTACTTATTAATCTTCTTGACTAACAGTAGTTGGGTGCCACATCCCCCTCATCAAGATTAGTTCACTAGGTAACTCTACTCCTACAATTGAGTCAATCTTATAGTTCACTACTCTCCTCTAGGACACTTGTCACCTTAGCTTGTGCATGTCCAAAGTCTAAATATTGTAGTTTTTTCCCCTTTTTTAATACATTTGATCCTTGAATATAAATATTGGAGTGTTTTTATTTTTATCTTTTTTGAATTTGAATTAGTGTCATCTTTTTGTTATTGTCCTAGGGAGATTTAGTATCCCATGATATTTGTTGAATCTAACATGGTATCAAATTTGCAATGTCATAGGATTAGTCCTTTTTTGGGTAATGGGAGCAAGTAGACCTTGATGGCTATAGGAAAATTCATCTCCAACAATTCACTGCCATGGAAAATTCATTGACGGAAAATTCATCACCAAGTAAAATTCACCACCAGCATTTCACTGCGGCGAAAAATTACCCGCATTAATATTTTTTGATATATATTTCAAAAACTTTGATTTTATTAAAAATATGAATGCAGTTAATTTTCTGCCGTGGTGAATTTTCCATGGCAGTGAATTGTTGGTGGTGAATTTTCCTTCGATGAATTATTGGCGATGAATTTTTTGAATGTCGATCTTGATATATAGCATATGTAACAAATGGTCAAGCTATTCCAAGTTCAACAATATTTATAGAATAACCAAATTAGCTAGGATATACTATTATTTTGTTTTGACTTGTTAGTGTATTTATATTTTTCTACATGGCTTATTTTTTTGTCTTTTGTGAAAATCTCAATTTTCAAAGTACTTTAATGCAAAATAGATGTCATTAGGCCTAGAATAGACAAAAACCCATATTCTCTTTCAAATCGTTGAAATTAAAATAATGTGATTTTTTTATTTTTTTTTGCCCAAGTACTCTAGCCAAAGCTATGTGGCTTGAGTTTAGGTCTATGCTAAAAGAAAATTAATTTTTTGTATTGTTTAAAAATAAAAATAAAATATTATAAATAGAAAAATTCAACATCCATTTACTTTGTTAGGGATTTGTAAGAACTTTGTGTAGAGGGTACCATAGGGCATCCAATCCCCTACCACCACTTATTATGTCATGTCTAGATGGCCCTATTAGTCTCACCCCATCACAAAATATTTGGAAACCTTCTTAAAAATTAGTGGTTTCTATATAAAACAGTGGAAGATTTTTAAATGAATTAAAATGTAAAAATGTGGGGATTCCCTAAGTTTGATTTCCAAAACCTAGGGTTAATTCCAACATTTCTAGGATTTCATTAGGATTCAAATCAACAAGGTGCATATATTGACTTACAACCTCTTAGGTGAGTCAATGAGACCTAGATCTAATCCTTTTGAATCCTAGGAATGAATTGAAAATTATTGGGAATGATTTCCCTAATTAGACTATATGACCTAATATGTAAATTGTAAAATATCAAAGATAAATAGATGGAAACAATGATTTACAAGTGGATCTATGGGATGTTTGATGATGTGTACCTATCACCAAAAGTTGGGTTTAGCATGCCAAGAGGAACTTAGTCACCTAGGGATGAATGGGTCTTTACTAGGGGGTCCTGAAACTCTTTTTGCAGTCCTCTAGTGTTGGATCCGAGCTCCTGATTCCTAGTTGTAAACTTGTCAAAATGTCATCAGTGAATTTTGTAATTGAGTTTTTGTGGCTTGACAACTTTGATGACAACAAATACAACAATTGACAATTTAGCTTCAATTTACCTTTGATCCTTTCCAAACCTACAACCTACACATTCAAAGAGGGAGAAAATGTTGTGTCATATGGGGGTTTGCTTCTATCAAACCTCGTGTAAGTGTTTCCACTTCCACATTGGCAATGTCAATGATAGGAGTGATAACTAAAATGAAGGAATGATGAATGGAAAAAATGTTGCAACTCACCACCCTTCAATGGATTCCTTGAAGGACTGAAGTCAGACACATCACCTCAAGGATTTGGATCTCGCTTTGTTTGAATGCTTGAATGTTTTGGAGAACTACAACGAGGGCTAGCCTTCAAAAAAAATGAACAAGAACACACATATAAACTCACATAGAATTTGACATGATGTTGGATCTTGAATTATTGTAATAATGCTCTAAAATGTTGCTCTTGACTTGCTCAATAGTGCTCTTGATCATAAGTTTTCCAATATATTTCATGTTAGTGTTTGTTAGATTTGAAATAATAAAAAGACTAGGTATTTATAGGTGTTTATAAAAGCAACACTTCATATTTGAATTTTGGATGTTAAAATGCCACCAACAACATATTCAAATTTGGGTTCTTGCTAAGGAGGGGGACCCATTCACCCATGGGCGAATGGGTCTTGGCCCAAATTTCCAAGACACTCAAAGTTAGGGGAAAATTAATGATCGGATGCATTTATTCAATGCTTGTCCTCCTTCAAAAAATGGTAAAAAATAGGCTTTAGAATGTATAATTTGAAAAATTAGAAGCTTAATTAAGTCCAATAAATTAGGGGGACAAAACATAATGTGAAATTGTTATGGTATACAATTTTATACACTACATTTATCCCCCACTTTAGTGAGAGTATCAACTTACACTTAGACTCACACTAAAGTAGAGAAATATATGTCAAGAGGGGTTCGATTGTCTAAATGTTGAAGAGATAGGATGACAAAGGATTAAGGGGTGGCCAAGCCCTTAGGATCTAAAATCCCATGGAAAACCAACCTGAATACAAAGGAACAAACATGAATTATATGCATCAAGACAAGATACACAAACATACAATGTCAAAGTAAATGCAAGAAAAAAGAGAAAAAAAGTTATGGGATAACAAGTTGTATTATGATAGCGGCCATAAAAAAATGTTCATGATTCAAAAAATAGAAAAGTCTAATATTTTCTAGGTGAATTACAAATAGGAAAACACATAGGCTAGTGAGGAATTTTTTTCACTAGGTGAGCTCCCAAAATAGGTAGCAAAATGAGAATCAAACACTAGGTCTACAAGGTGTGCTCATAACCATACCAAGAGTTATACTCCCTGATAACCTTGATAGAGTGCTACAAAAATGATCAAATTTTATGTCAATGCTTATACTAAGTTCAGCCCCTACGAACAAAGTGAAGCCAAGAAAATTCCAAATATCAAATGTCAATGCACCACTAAGTTCAGTCTCTGTGAAAAAAGTGAAGAAAAATAATGCCAATGTATGCCCCACTTTAAAGAAATTGCTAAACACCACGCTCTGATCAATTACTTTAAATTAGAAAAATGATAAATTTCATGCAACAAGAGATCACAAGAGCTTATTTGGAAAGCCCTATGCCAAAGATATGTTTCCAAATAAACTACATCATGATAATGGGTTTCCCTCGGAATGTAATATAAAGAGGTACACTAAGGTATCCATGAATCTGGGGTCACTATACGTATTTTCTATAGTGGTATAATAGAGCTAGAATTGACATCATTCCCCAAATACTCGTGGAACAATGAACACAATGGAAGAATGACACATAAAGAGAAGACAAATAAAATTTTGGGTCAACATGGAAGAGACCTAAATATCTCGATGCCTTGCATCGTCCCCAAAAGGAGAACACAAGATAAAAAGAAAAGATAAAGTTTACGACATATAGAAGAATTTCATTACAGGTTCATTTCCTTTGTATCCTTGTGCCAACAGAGTGACAAGGGTCATCCAAAGTAAACTCATAAACATAAAGACATGCTAAGCAACACAATAAAAGAGATCACATTACATGTAAGAAAACACAAAGAACATAGAAAGAAAATACAAAAAATAAGTACTTCATAATTCACATGCAAGCCAACCTAGAGTAGTTCGTCAACATCCAAATCTTGCTCATCATATAAGGAAGGAAAAATAATAGCCACGGGGAATACAACAAGTGTCATACTAGGAGCATC
The DNA here is from genome assembly GCA_007115665.2 of Sequoiadendron giganteum. Lineage (NCBI taxonomy): Eukaryota > Viridiplantae > Streptophyta > Pinopsida > Cupressales > Cupressaceae > Sequoiadendron > Sequoiadendron giganteum. The sequence continues at coordinate 477,137,080 of CM021101.1, read as the reverse complement.
ACCAGGTTCAACATGTGGTGGGTCACTCTCATCAAGAGGATCATCACGATTGCCCCCATCTAACCTCATAGAAGTGGAAAATAGAAAATTCAACTCATTATGCACTTATTCATCAATTTTAGCAATCTCATCATCATCCAAATTGATCACAATGAGAGGTTTTATGATTATTGCATTTAAATTTTCTTGTTTCATCTCTTGTTTTGGTGGAAGTTGGATTTCTTCTTGAGTTGTTTGCATAGGTGTTGGTTTATTCATTTATTCCAATTGACAAGCAATAGCACAATGTCTATGCCTACACTCTTTAGCATTTTAGTTTCTTCTTGCACAATTTTCAAGTTGTGATGGGGTAGGAGCAAGTTTCTCAACCATAAATCTCTTTTCTTCCTTTAAGGGAGGAACTAAAGGGACCGTTGAGGGTTGGGAAACCATTGTTTCTTTAGGTCTATACACTTATTTTATCTTTAGAGGCACAAAGGGAATAATCTTATTGTCTCTTGGTAACTTATAGGAGATGGGTGGAGGAAGTGCAGTGTATTTATCTTGGTTACTTGGAAGGGTTTTTGGCTCAATCATAGGTTCATCAATGACAAGATGGGGAGAAGGAGCAACCATGAATCTATCAAGCGCGAGAATATTTCTAAGAGATAAATCTGATATGTGCTTTGCCTTGAAATTTTGATATGAATTGAAAAAGAAATATTCACGAGGCTTTATAGGCTCCATAGGTTCAGGCTAAAAAAAATATAAGAAAAAATTCTCGCGAGAAGACAAAGGATTGAATCTACTATGGTGCACTATAAATATCTCATTTTAAAAGGGGAACTTTATCCACTTGTGAATAACCGACAAGATGGCATTCATGGAGCATAGTCATGGATATCATAGATTCACATGAAATTGTTCTGAAGTCAAGATGATGGAGAATGACACATCTAGTTATTTTGATCCAAATTTTAATGGAAGAGTGACCGAACCTATCATAGGGCGAGCAAAACCATTGTGTTTTTATCTATGCTTTTGATTATTCATAAGAATCTTGATAAAGTTCATGCACAAAAAATAATTCCTTGGTGATCACATTCTTTACACACACAAGATCATTAAGTATCCCAGTTGTGGGATTATCATTAATTTGTCTAGCGATATAGAGAGGACCATTGGGTGCATGTATAGATGCATCAATATGTGTAAAATAAATGTTAGGTAACAAAGTGGTTTGGCCCTTACCAGGATGAATGTCTATGAGAGTGACCATGTCATGTAGATCTTCCTCATTATCACTCTTATCATCATCATTATCATCATTTGTATCCTCAATCTTATCAACATTCATCACATCATTCTTGACTTCACTAGCTTTCACAAAGTTAGTTGAATGATTTTGCATTGGGTTGGTGAAAATTTGCAAATTTTGGTTAGGTGGGGCAATTGACTTAATCCCTTTATCATTAACACCTCCTAATTGGATATGATTGGAATCAATGAGGTCTTGTACTTTATATTTAAGGAACATGCATCATTTTGTGTCATGTCCACTTTGTTAGTGATAATGGCAAAAGGCATTTGGGTTATAATTTGGAGGTAAGGGTTTGATTGTGTCCATAGGTTTGACTAGAGGTAAACGGATTAGGTTCTTACTCAAATATTGCAACATAACTAAATGGAGGGAATCAAGTAATGGTGTAAATTTCCTATCCCTAGGTCAAAATTGGTATGGTGTAGAGCTTATGGTAGCAACTTGAGGTTCAACATGGTTTGCTTGGGATGGATTTATCTTTAAAAAGTTTTTGTTTGGCTTATTAAATTGTTGATAGTTGTTTTGATGTACGGGCTTAAATTTTTTAGTATGTTTGGATGAAGATGCCTCTTCATACTTATTAATCAAATTATGATAATCACGGTGCGTCATACACAAACTTATAAAGGACAAAAATTTCATTAATATAAATTTTTACCTTATGTTAGTTGCAAGTTATCAATAAGCATTCTTTAAATTTTTGCATCAGGAAGAGTTATATTGACTTGTGATAATATCAATTGATAGCAACTTATGAAATCTATCTTTTTCACCTTGTCTTTGTTTGCATCACATTAAATCGATTATATTGATTTTGGGACCAATGTGCACTTGGAAATGGTTGAGGAAAGTTTCAACAATCTCATTAAATGAGTGAATTAATTTATTTGATAATGAAAAAAACCACTTTAAGGCCATGTCCTTCAATGACCTACAAAAAAATTTAGCCAAGAGCTTATTTGAACAAAAATTAAGTCATTCATAAGGATGTGTATGCAAATATATAGTTGCCAGGGTCTCCTTTATTGTTGTATTTCTCAAAGAGGGGTCTCTCTATGTTTTGTGGAATTTATGATTTCAATCTCCCCAGTGAAAATGAATTTATTTTGGCATATTGTGATGGTTGTCCATTGTGGGTTTGGTTCAATATTGATATTCGTTGTTGAAGGGATATCACATTTTGCAAGAGTTGGTTTATGATAGAATCATTTCTTATCATATTTCAGGAATGAGATGAATATGATGGAAGTGTATATGTGTTAGGTGGACCACTATATTGAAATTTTGTGAGGGGTGATGGGTTTGGAGATATGATGTTTGATTTCACAAAACTATAAGGATTTCTAGTGGAAATACCTAAATTTGGAGCTATATTGTTGCTTGGTTGCATCATTGTGGTAATAGTTGGATTTGTATATGTGGGAATATAGGTTATAGTTGGAGGGAGAGAAATTTTATTTCATCGTTGAATTTAAGTGTACCCCAAAGCTTGAGCGCAACTAGCCATTGTATGTACATGATTGTCTATGATGTAGGCTAGACTACGCATTACCTCTAGTCCTTGAGCATCATCAAGCAATTTCCTCATGTTATCTATCATAGGGAGCATTGTGCCAACATATATTCCATGATCACAAAGTCTTAAAGTTTTTCTAAGGCTTTGTCCATTTGTTTCAGTTTCTCTTTAGGAACATGGGCCACCATGGTTTCAACATCAGTGATAGTTGTTGATGATAACGTCATGGGAATAATGGAATTAGGGATGGAGTCCAAAATGGGTTGAGTATTGACAAAACTTGTCATAAAATGGCTGGAGAAATCAAAATCCATAATTGATATACAAATAGCATGGGATGTCATGAGTCTCAAATTACATCTCACTGAAATATTGGCAATAGGACACTAGGTTGTGAAACTCATGCAAGTTTCACCAAAAGTGCACCCAAAATGAATACCAAATTGCTAAATAAGTACAACAAACACTAAAAACTAGAAAGTAGAAAGAAGAAGTAAATAGGAACCACAACAACAGAGGTCTCAATTTATTTTTTAGCCAGGACAAGGTCACCCAAGGGCATCTAAGTCTTGGTCAGGGGTTTTGAAAGTTTGAAGTTGGACTATAAACTACATTGCTTAAGGATTCTGATTCTACTTATAAATAGTTGTAACAATAAATAAATTTCTAGAATTTTCTTAATGTGTTCCAATTTAAAGCATAATGTAAGTATGTAGCAATGTTGAAAATGTTTAAACAAATTTAAATGCAACTTTCAGATCTAAAATGTAACAATTGACTAATTGTAAGATTTGCAAAGACCTAAAAAATGTTAATTTTTGAATGAAAAATTTGACCCTAAACAATGCACTTTATTTCACTAATTAAACTAAATGCAAAAATTCTTTAGAATATGAAATTATGCAATTCAAATAGAGATCTACAAGTTCAGGAAAACTAAGCAAACAAAGACAAACAACTATGAAAAAAATTGTTCATGTAACTGTACAAGGATAGGGTCGCCCAGGGGTGAATGGGTCCCTATTCAAGGTTTTGAAAATTGAAATGTTAAATGTTTAAGTTGTTTAAGGTTACTATTCCTATTCACAAATAGGTTTGATAGTGATTGTTTTTCTAGAATTTTGCAATGCAAATGTAAATGTATGACAATTTTGAAACAAAATGACACTTTTTTGTATGCAATTTTAAATTGAAAATCTAATCTAAATGATTGAACCGCACCATAATGCAAGCTATGATACAATATGGATGTAATATTTTTGGATTTTTATGACTTTTTATGATGCAAATATGAAACCCTAAATGGAAGATGCAAAACAAAATGATGTAAAACCTAGATTTAGGGTTTGAAAAACTATCAAATCAGAAAGCTATGATTCCAAATTTTAGGTTCACCAAAATGAAACATAAAAATGTGTGGATTCCCTAAGTTTAATTTCCAAAAGCTAGGGTTAATTCCATCATTTCTAGGATTTCATTATGATGCAAATCAACAAGGTGTATAGATTGAATTACAACCTCTTAGGTGAGTCAACCAGACCTAGATTTGATCATTTTGAATCTTAGGAATGAAATGAAAATGATTTGGAATGATTTCCCTAATTAGACTATATGATCTAATATGTAAATTTTAAAATCTTGAAGATAAACAGATGGAAACAGTGATTTACAAGTGGATCTAGGGGATGTCTGATGATGTGTACCTATCACCAAAAGTTGGATTCAACATGTTAAGAGGGAAATAGTTGCCTAGGGGAAAATGGGTCTTTGATAAGGAGTATTGAAACTATTTTTGTAGTCCTTTGGTTCTAGATCTAAGCTCTTGATTCCTAGTCATAAACTTGTCAAAATACCGTCAATGAATTTTGTAATTGAGTTTTCGTGGCTTGACAACTTTGATGACAACAAATGCAACAATTGGAAATTTTCCTTCAATCTACCTTTGATCCTTTCCAAACCTGCAACCTCCATAGTCAAAGAGGGAGAAAATGTTGTGCCATATAGGGGCTTGCCTCAGTCAAACCCCATGTAAGTGTTTCCACTTCTACAATGGAAAAATGTCAATGATAGGAGTGATAATTGAAAGGAAGGAATGATGAATGGGAAAAAAATTGCAACTCACCACCTTTCAATGGCTTCCTTGAAGGACTAAAGTCATACACATCACCTCAAGGAGTTGGATCTTGCTTTGCTTGAATTCTTGAATTCTTTGGAGACCTACAAAAAGGGTTAGCCTTCACAAAACATGAACATGAACACACATATAAATTCACATATAATTTTACATGATGTTGGATCTTGAATTGTTGTAATAATGCTATGAAATGTTGCTCTTGAATTTATCAATAGTGCTCTTGATTAGAAGTTTTCCAATATATTTCATGTCAATGCTTGTTAGATCTTAAATGATAAAATACTAGGTATTTATAGGTGTTTATCCAATTTCACAAAAAATAGATTCTAAAAGCTTATACTTCATATTTGAATCTTGGATGTTAAAATTCCACTAACAACATATATTTAAATTTGGTTTTAGGTTTTAGGGTTTGGGAGACCCATTCACCCATGGGTGAATGGGTCATGGCCTAAATCTCGAGGACACTCAAAGTCAGGGAAAAATTAATGATTGGATACAATTATTCAATGCTTGTGCTCCTTTAGAAAATAGTAAAAATTAGGCTTTTGGAATGCATAATTTGGAAAATTAGAAGCTTAATTAAGTCCAATAAAATAGGGGGACAAAACATAATGTGAAATTGTTAAGGTGTATATAATTTTCTACACTACACAAATTATAATGGAAACCATCTTATCTCTAGCACCACACAAAAAATTAAACCTATACAAAGGACTTGACCTCATGAAGAGGAGACACATGAAAATTTAAAAAAACATAAGACCCAACCATTTAAAAGAAACTATAGAATTAACTAGTTTGAATAAAAATAACATAAATTCTATAAATTATGGAAATAAGTTCATTATGATTGGAACCCAAATAAGCACACCAAAAACCAAAAAACCTACAAACAAATTGAACCAACACATTCTATTTGTCTCATGTTTATATCTCATCCTACTAATGTCATACTTTCATCACATCTTGCTTGTTTCATGCATGTCTTTCCTCGTATAGTGTTGATACCACACATTATCCTCCTCCTAATACTACCATGTCAAATTTTCACATCATTTATACCCCAACCTCTTCATCATATCTCATCTTATTTATACCTCATCCATAGTCTTTCATAGATCCATCTTTAGCTTAATATATTGGGGTAATTTTCCTAATGGAAATAAAGATGAATATAATGAAGCACAAAACCTAACCCACATGAATATTATTGTTACCTATTTTAGCTACCAGGTCAAACGGGTAGAGTTGTTTAGGTTTTACAAAGTGAAACAAAAGGTACATTATACTTTGCTATGTTATATTATATCCATGTGCATAAAGAAATTATCAAAATACTAAATTATTATTTTATGCAAATGCATACAACAAAGAAGAGAGTGAAACATTTTTTGCAAAAGTAATCTTTATTGATAAACATAAATGTATGGTGTCCCACACAAGCCATGGGACTAACTATTTCAATGAAAATAAAGGAAAAGACTATACATTTATAGATACTTGAAAGAAATAGTGCATATATAAAGAGAGGGGACCCACCATTTCCTGAATGACGAATCCTAGTTGAGTTGCTTTGCATTTGTTGTTGCCCCTCTTGCTTGTTCAACTCCCTTTGCTCCAATGATCTGGAAGGTTGCTCAGTTGCTCCAAAAGTAGTTGCTTCGAAAGTTGCTCAGTTGCTCTGAAAGTTGCTTGATTGCTCTAGAAATGCTTACATAAGATGAGAGTGTTTGTGTTAGAGCTCAGGATCACCAATCAACATATATGCAAACATTCGTAAACATATAGCCTGATCCTCATAAGCATCAAAGTAGTTTGCATAACACATATGTCTAGGAAAAAAAAAAGTTTATCATAAACATATATCATATGCTCTATTTTTATCCGACATGTTTGCTCATTGTCCAGGTGTAGGTGAAATATTTATTGCTGGTTTGTTTCATTGGATCATAACACAGTGGAGTAAAATGGGATCCCACAAGGGTTGAGCCCAACATGCTTCCTTCTTGTGTTTTGAGAGGGATAAGAATTTTACTTTTTCATCTCAATAATCAATTAAGTAGGTAAAATTCCATCATGGAGTAGCAGCTCACAGAGTTTTGCACTTGCATTCAAATCAAAGAACGGTCACATGGTGACCTCTTTTCTATTATGTCATTTTAGGGAAGTCATTTAAAGAGCAAGTGCTATGCTAGTTGCAAAATAGCTTCAGTGTTTGTTCCAACATGGAAGAAAGTATGGTTTACTACCCCTAATTTATGGACATCATTCTTGTAGATAAACCTTAAATACAATGATAGTATTAATGTGAAGGAACAACCACTACAACCTACAAAACATGCATTCAAAATGTAGTGATAACTAATGTGCCAATTGTAGATAATGTTAACTCCATGTCAAGTGTAATAGAGATCTCTACTCATGACTATTGTTTCTTTATCTAAGGTTTCTATGGATTGTACTTATTTGGCATCATCTATAGTTAAATATGTGTTTATTGTGAGATAAATAGTGCTTCAAAAAAAAGAAATGGAGGACAAATAAGATCATATGCAAAGAAACGATTCTTTCTCTATCCATGTAGCAACATGTTCATGACATTTATGAAATGGAGAAATAGAGACAAGGTCTAAAATAAAGTTAAGAATCTTAAAAAAACTCATTAGTAAGATAATCACATTCTTATGAGAATCGTCAAGAAAACAGATATATTTATGATTGAATAAAGAAGACAGTCATGATAATGATAGATTGACTTGATAGCAAAGGTAGTGGTCTAAATTTACAAATAAATGATTGAAGGATAGTCATATCCACATAGCCATTAAGTTTGCACCATCTATAAAGGGAAGTCCTCACTTAAGACTAGACATTCAATAGTCTAAGAAGCAATATAGATAGTCTTTATACATGAGGTTAGTGAATAAAAATACAGTATGATAGTGGTGAGCTAGTAGAGGGTTTCCAAATTACATAAGAGAAAGTGTTCATGAAGGAATGAAAAATATGTGTTGATCCTTTGAGTTATACCCGTGTTGTGCGAGGGTTTTTAATCATTTAGCAAACCATTTTTTCTTTCACGAGGCAACTCTTTCTTATTTAAACAGTTGACTAAGATAGCTATGGTTTTAACTATTCACATCTTATGACATCTCATTCATATTATAATCTTGCATTGTATTTTCATAGCAAGGGTGATTATGACACTGTTGGTCGCTACTACTTGGTATCACAAGGAAAAAAATACATTAATAGTAGAAATGAGGAGGCTGAGTCACATCCTATGTTCTTTTCTCAAAACCCTAAAGTCATATGCAACAGATATACAAATCATGGTATAAGTGAAGAAAAAAGGGTATATACCTGCAAATATTGTGAGGTCGCGAGCATGGGAGTTAATAAAATAAAAATGCATAGGAAAAAACAAGGAGATCCATCATTCATTTTGCATATGAGCTCGAAATGAGAGAAGAAAAAAGCAAGTAATGTATGTAATACCCAGAAAGGCAAGAAATGTATACAATAGACAAAGCAAACAAGGTATTCACAACCATGGCATGGAAATGAAAAGAGAAATGCAAAATGTGTTCACCAAAAGCTCACCCGAGCTTGTCCTTTTATTTTTGCATGAAATATGTTGGTGAAAGCCCATTGTGTGTCCAAAATCCACCATGGAAGTCACCTAGTAGAGCTCCATCAAAACCCTATGGCGGCACCCAGTAAAGTTCAAGGTGAGGAATGAAATGTATTGCATAAGTTTTGGGCGAGTTTTGTTTGCTAAGTTTTTAACCCTAATGAATGTTGACAAGAGAGAAGGCATTTTTTGCCTATCTTTTAAAAAAATGCAATGAAACTAATGTATGCCTGTGGTCTAGTTTATGCCTTAGTGAGTTTTCATGTCCCCTTATGTTTGAAGCATAGGAGTCTTTAGGAATTGTAATTTTTTCTTTTGATTCATGTATGGTCGAACCTTGTATTTATTTTTGCATTAATTTGAAATGTAAATCATTTGATTTAAGTGATATCATTATAAATCACTTAGTCAAAGTTTCTATTTTAAATGCAAAAATGGAGTATTATGCCTTGTAAATGCACATTATGAGTTTTTGTTCAGTCTTTATGCTTTGCAAGCATCTTGGAGTTGGTTGGAGCAGTTGGTCAACCAAGGGAGAGAATATAGGAGTGTTTGCTCACCTTTTGGAGGGAATGCGAGTATTTAGGAATTGGTTTCTTATGCCTTCATGATGGACATGGTCAAAGTTGACCTTTTCAACATTTTGGAGCTCTTTTGGAGGGGATTTGGTTGATACATTTTTAGCTTTTTGGAAGCATACGACCAAGGAGTTTCTAGATCCTTTTTTGGTGGATTTTGGAGGGATGTTTGGATATAGTCAATTGCTGACTCATTTTACACTTAATTCTAATTATGCTCTAGCTTGTACTTAGTGACTTTTGGAGTCCTTTTGCAGACTGCATTTTTTGTAACTCTTTTGAAATGTATACCAATGAGTACCTTGGATATCAATGATATTGAGTATTTTCCCTTCTCATTTTGTGCTTTATTGTGTGAATCTAGTTGATTGATCAAATTACTTGTGAATTTTATTTATTTCCTTGTAATTTTGTCTCATGTCAAACACCTTTTTGAAGAAAAGTATGTTGTTGCAGGTTATAAGTTGTGTCAAGAATGCAAACACTTTTAGATGTGAAACCTCTTTCGTTCTAAGAGTTTAGCATTAAATCCTCCTTATAAAGTACTTATACAAGAAACATACAAAAGTGTTGTGTAAGCCAAATTCAATCATTGTTAAAATTGTGTATGTAATATGAGTTTGCAGGTCCTAGTTAGTTTTTGGTGCATCACCTTTGTTTCAATTTTTAGTTTTTTAGGTTTATGTGCTCTTTCTTACCCTTTTCCTTGGAAAAATAGTAGAATAGTTTAGGTGATTACCATTTAGTAGCTAGCCTTATCTGGAGGTTCACTCCAAGTTTAGGTGGCCCACAGCCTAGGAGTGTTCCCATGTTACTCCAAAATGCTAAGTTCTACAACTTAGCAAGGGTGCAGTTTTGAGAGCTAACAATTATATTATGATTTATTTATTACAAATTAAATTTGTGGCACATTTATTTGAAATGTATGATGGTGAGGGTGATCCTACAACACTTTTGAGGTCTTTTAAAATTGCATGATTAGATTTTGCATCTAAGAATAAGTTATTATCTAGGTTTATTTCACTTACATTTAGAGACTATGTTATTAAGTAGTTTGTTTCTATTCGATATTGTTTTTCTTATATTATTTGACTTGGATACAAAATTTATGTTTCAGTTCTATGTGAATATGAGGTTTAAAACCACACTTCTATATTTTTCACTTGTGAACATGGGTGTCATGAGTTTAATCATGATTATGTCATGAAATTTCAATCCTTGTATTTTAATATGCAACACCACTCTATGACAATAAACTCTAAATCATTTTTGTTAATGGATTATTCTCTCTTACCTAGTAAAGTGTATTTCAAAAATTGTGATCCATTTATGAATTCATGTGAACATGTGAAAAATAATAAATTGAAATTGTTAGCACAAAGTTAACTTAAGTATGATTCTTATTATGCTCTTTCCATATCTTCCTTTCCTTCTAAGAACAAGTCCAAAAGAAAATTAATTTTCAAATGGATAATAATAAATAAGAGAAAAAGTTTAATAATCATTATGTGGCCAATGATTCAAACTTTATTACTTTCAACCTCAAATTTTTTACAAAGTTTATAAGATTGAGTGATTCCTTAAATAATGTGATTAAGAGTCTCCTTCATGCTAATATAATTACGCTTCCTCATATTCGTCCATTGGATACATCTAAAGGGATACCTAAGGAATATAATGAGAGTACATATTTTAATTATCATAGAGTTGAAGGGCATGATACATTTGTTTGTATGAGTTTCAAATTTAAAGTAAAAAAACCAACTCATAATAATATCGAGTCCATGGAAAGCTTTTTAGTGATGGGGGGAATTATTTAGTGGTTAACCAAAATAAAAAATTGAAGATCTAAATAAATCCTTTTTCTCCTCATGACCAAGCTAGTAATGTGGATATATTTGAGGATGGTCATGTGGAACATGATCATATGGATGGTATTAAGGTCTATGAAAATTATGATATTGATCTACAAGCACATGAAGATCATTTTGTGGGTATGTTTTAAGGTGTTTATTATTCTTTTTTCTACCATTGATTATTTTTTCAAATGATGATATTTCATCAAAAAATTATTATGGGTAAGTCATGGAAGTGTGTACATATTGATCCAAATTTTCAATTTAATATATGCACATATATATTTGTATTTAATAATCATTTGTATTAACAAACATATGCATATTTAGGGGTTTCATAAAACATAACAAATAATATATTGATTGAAGTAATGGGATGCATTATTTTTCCTTAAAAGATTGATATGAAGGAAGTTTCCATCTTATGCCATACTATTCCTTATTTAGATAGATTTGGTATTTTACTTAGAGGATCATGGATATAATAATTTATATCAATATCATTCAGTTTGCATCAATTTATCAAATATTATCGTGATGATAAAGTGGTTAAAATTGATATAGATCCATATTATCCTTTACTTGAATTGAATCAATTTATTTTGGATACTTTTTTTAATACACCAAGTGAGCCTCATGAGAAAAAATTATTTACATGATATGTATAATTATTATAAGGAAAAATAATGGCATGAAATTGTGGAACTAAATCAACAACCTATTAGACCTATTGAACCTATAATAATTACATCAAAAGTTTTTTATGCACTTTCATATTATAAAGTGGTTAATGAAGATACAAGGCTTAAGAGGCCTCAAGTTCTCACCCTATATTTTGTGTATATAATGGATTAAATATATGTATGACTACATGAGATCCTTATGAGAAAGTTATTGCACAATGTCAAAATTTTCTTCTTCTTCAAAGTTTTCCTTAGTTGTTTGAGTACCAAAGAAACACTCCAAGGTTAAGAAAGTTTAATTTATATGTAATTCCCACCCATTCGTTGCCTTGAGATGTTTTGGTTTTGCTATTAATTTTTTACTATGTAAGGGGATGCATAGGTTGTGCTTTTTTCTTTGATTATTATATGGTTTGTTCAGACCACCCACACATTTTAAGATGATGTTCCTTAACATGTTGGTTGTTGGTGTTTCAATTGCATTGAGGTGTGTATTTGACTCTATGCCAAGTTCCTTGCAAGGACTCGATGTATTTCATTACTATTATGTTTCTTGGTATGCATGTGTTATAATTTGTGTGATAAAATCAGTATGTGCTAAATTAATAATATTAGTATCTATCATTTTAATTGATTATCGTAATTTTATAATTATAAGATATATATGACATGTTGAATCCCATCGGATAATTTTCATGTGCTTCAAATATTATATATTGATCAAATACATTTGTGTTCATTGAGCGGGTATGGGTACAAGGTTATTTCTCCACCTAATTATGTAGGTTTGAGTTATTTCCCAATAATGGTTAATCAAAAACATCACGTTGGGATTATGTGTTTGGTAGTGAATATTGCACTCAATTGAGTGTATGATGAGATTTGTTTTCCCTTGTGTTTTTAGATTTGAATTGTTGGTAATTATAAACTCCTTGGGTTGTGAAAAACCAATAATTGCATGAGTTATGTTGTAGTTATTTATTTTGTTTTATGCATGCAATTGTATTTTAATATTAGATCTTGCTTGTGAATAGAGCCTAATACATTAGGAATTGGTAAATTAGGAAAGAAAAGAAAGGGAAACATACTATTCAATATTCATTAAAAATAATATTTAATTGATGCAATCAGTTAAATTATTATTTGAAATTTATTCCTTTGGCTTTGGAAAATTAATTAAAATATTTGAACTAGATAGGAAAAGATTAAATGGTGTTATTTTAATTGTCATGTGTATTTTGTGAAATGAAAATAGAGGATAAATAAATAAAATAAAAGTGAAAGAAAAAATGGAAAAAAGATAGAATCTTCAATATCATAAATAACGAATGCATATGTTCATAAGGAAAAAAACATTGGCTCATTATTCACAGATTGGGATTCAAGATTAATATAGAAATGGACTAATATTGTGCTTCCTTTCAAAGGAAGTCTACAACAAAATCCAAAGAAGAAGATAGAAAGAAGTAAAATAGCTTGGATACCACCTCCAACAGATTATTACAAGCTAAATTTTGATGGTGCATCACATGGAAATCCATGGATATCAAGGGCAGAGGTGGTAATAAGGGATCATAGAGGATCTATCATTTCATTCGAATCAATAAAACTCACAAAAGGAACTAACATTGTTGAATCACAAGCTCTTTTGCATGGACCACATTTGGCAATGCTTTTGAAGCTCTTTTTGGAGAGTGTTATTCTTCATTTACAATATCAGGTGAAGATAAATGGTAGTGTGAATCTAGATAGTTTTCTTCTTCAAGATTTTGAAATCAAAGACTGTATTAGCATTTTGTGAGTAAGCTCTAACCTATTTCTGGTTTAACTTCTTCGCGGATAAGTTTAAAGCTTTCGGGGTTGAGTTTGAAGATTCCTTATGGGTTTCTTTATTGGGTTTGTTTCCCGCTTTTTAAATAGTGGGTTGGTGCTATTTCAAAGTTATTGTCCATTATTGGTTTGTGGTCTTTGCAGACAATCCTTCTGTTGTGTAGTGGTTTTCTTTAGTGTTGTTGTGTGTTTGCCTCCTCTTTAGTTCTCACCATAATTCCTCACAGTTTCAAGTCTGTGGTGTGAAACTAACTATATTTCATCTCAATTTTCCATCATGGATTACACACCTAGAAAATATAGGGCGTCATTCCCTATTTTTCCATGGGAGTTACCATTTTCAGGGTGTTTAGAAAAAGAGCAATTGTCACATGTTTTCAAGGTTGAATGTCCATCATTGCTAAAGTGCACAAAACCATAATAAGGGATGAAATATTGCATCCCAAGGCTCAAGGATAATCTTCCTATCGAATTTGGTGTCCATTTTTGTTTCAAACATTATGGATATGAATCCAAATCCCCTGGATGTGCAACAAATTGGGAATAAAGTGGTTCAAGATGTGTTTCTATAGAACAATGCTTTGCTCAAAAGTGTTCAGAACTATGACCTATGGCTGGGTGAAGCATATGTTGGCAGAATTTTTCCTAAGCATTATTTGCACCACAAGGTTTATTATACTAGCATATATATGATGTTATGAAACTGTCATTTCAATTCAATTCACTGCCATCAAGTTGTGCACATTAGGCCTCCTCTTGTACCTCCAAATGGGTCTCATCCTCAACCACTCTTGTCAGACATGAATGTACCAACAACGTCTCAAGCCTCTCCAGTGAACCAGAATGTGTAGAAAGTTGGGCCTCCTCTTGCACCACCAAATGGGTCTCAGCCTCAACCATTCTTACTGGACATGAATGTAACAACATCATCTCAAGCCTCTTTAGTGAACCAGAATGTGCAGAAAAGAGGTTAGGATGAAAACTCCTCAGTTGGTTGTTCCTGAAAGAATAGCTAGGAGTTAGAAAGATTTGTTTGTTTTTTATAAAAAAGAAGTATGTTGATCATAGAACAATCATATTGTATATATCTTGACACGTATGCCAAAATAGTATCATATTAGTAACTATGTCAATCAAAACAGTATATATGTTGTTGAAATTTTACTAATCTGAATTTTGTATAAGGACAAAAATACACGTTGAAATCCCTTTTTCAAACTTGTAAATTTCCACTGATACTTCATGATGTAACCTTTCTTATTATATAATATATTAAATCGGCATAATTCCTTTTATTAAAAACAAAAATGGAAAAAAATAAATAAATAAATAACATGAAAAATACTAAGTCTTTTATTCATTCCTCATTTTTTGGAAAATGTTCTCTCAAAAATTGTAAAAAGGGTGGATTTGCTTGTATTTGGATTTCTTGAATTGGAATGAGAATTTTCAAGTAAGGATTGGATGTATGTTTGCATTTCACATTGGTTTGGATTTGAAATTAGAGGAAAGTGAAGGAAATTTTTGTATTTTTGTGTGTGCAAACTTGAGCTAATTCTCCTCATTTTCTCCATAATTTTAATTATTTGTTGGATGCTTTCCATACATAACTTTAACAAATAATAGGATCACCATTCTAGATTCAATTTCATTCTTTTTAATTGAGAAAACTGATTATTTAAAACTTTAGAGAATTTTTAATTTGTGCCCTCACTACAACATTTTTTTCCAAAATCTTTGAATTGTAAATTTTATGTTAAAAGTGTGGCTTTGGGAATACCCAAAGCCAAAGTATATTCTTAGAAATTAAAAATCATAAATTTTAATTTTTAAGTATTCAAAAATGGAGTTTGGGAAATTTTTATGGTTTTGCTTTTATTTTTTATTTTTTTTAAATTTAAAATTGTGAGTGATTCTAAATGAATTTGAATGAAAGAAAATAGGCATCCTTAATGTTTTTAAATTTATAATATTATGATACCATGTTTTATTTTATACTCTAAAATTTTGTATTGAAATGTGTGTCATGCCAAAACAATGCTTTGGCATGATGAGCCTAGGTTTTGAGGTGTAGGTTATAGGAAGGCAATGGCTCTTGATGTTAGTTAGGGCATAAAGGGGCTTGAGTATATGATGGTTAAAGTTTTTTCTACTTAATTAATAATTAAATATATTCGGTAATTAAAAATAGCCAAGATATTAATTCTTATGGCATAGCCAAAGTGTTTGTATAGGCTTGGTATAATGAGCATAGAAGACATGTCTTCTTGGGGAGTAGTACTCCTTATTAGTTGGTTCCTCATAGGGTGAGTTGATGCATATTTGAACTTTCTTATCCATCCCTTTGAGATATTTTGATGCCACTCCTCTATACCCTATGTTTCCTCATCCTTAATATCATTGCACATGGCTTCCAACAAGAGAACCATCTATGACCATGTTGTTATTTTTAGAGACCTTATTTGCATGTCTTCTTGTATGTGCTATATGATTCCTTGTTGGAATGTCTATGGAATATGATGTGGATCATTATCAATGCTTTTTTTTGTGATGTTTCCCATTAAGCATTCATATTTTTGATTTGATGATCCTTTTTCTAGCCTAGTATATATTTGATGTCAGTCGTGATTATTAGCCTATATGCATTTGAAGTTGATCATGATTTTGGTGTGTATTCCTTCGTGTATTATCTAATTCGATGTCATGTATATATTATGATATTTATTCCTATTGAGTGGTGTTTTTAGTCATGCTCCTTTCTTTATACAAGTGATGTGTTTGTGTCGAAGTGACTATCTCCTAGCGTGATGGGGTAGACATAAGGGTACCACATGGTTAGGTGGAATGGAAAGTAGCATTGGCTATTGGAGTTCTTTGAGGCTTCATCTTGGAGGAACTTTGGTTAGCATGCAAGTGGAGATTCTCTCTTTGCTTTAGTTTCTCATTTTTTGTAATATGATGCAAAATTTATAATTCAAGACTTGAGTTCTCTTTGTAAATTCCAATATGTTATTATGGAACCTCTCATTGGATAGAATGTAAACCTCCCATATAATTGGTGAATTATCTCTCTTGTTTTGCATGTTATCTTAATATTTGTGTCAAATTTTTATGTTGTTTCATATGCAGCTTATATTTTTAGAAATGTTGGTAAAATAAACTTATATTATATTTGGATTTTGGATGAAAAAAAATGTTAGAAAACATCCAATTTGGCATTGGTTCATGTTTAATCTTGTGTGGTTCATCTCCCAAGTATGGGGTTGAGTATTGGTGATAATCCACCATGGGGTGGTGTTGTTTTAGTTCTCCCCTTGGATAAAGGACTAGTGGGGTGTGTTAATAATATGTTCACTTGTCCCTCATGTCTTTAGAATCATTTTAGAGTCCCTTTTAGGCCTCCCAATCCTTAAGATTTATCTCCTTTGTGGGCTAGTGGATTTGGAGATAGAGTGTTAGAGCTCACTTTGATCTCTTGGTCTTTTTTTTGAGTTTATTATATGTTGTCTCTTTTCTTTCATGTCATAAGTGTTTTTCTTGGCATGGAGGTCCATAAATGATCTTTAGTTGGCTCTTATTCTAGGACATTACTACAACAATATGACATCAATACAAGGAAAGGACTACAATGCATTATACAACTCCACTTCTAGTTGAAGACTCCAATACATTCCAACACATATTCAATACATTGGTAAACTCATTATAGTTTCTTTTTTTTGTTCTAGCGTCCTATAGGTGTGTTTTAGTCCTCTAGTACATTGTTGTCTCCTATTTCATTGGATAGTGAGATCTTCCATCCGTTTCTCAAGGAAAATTTGTATATGAAAGTTGCTCCCCTTGGCCTAGGTAGTGAGTCTTTGCATATTTTTTCTTTAATTAAAAGTGTCATATCTAAGGATTTATGGAACTTTTTGCATTGGTAAGTATGTAATTACTTAAAAATCACTCATCATCATTTCAATTGGTGGAGAGCTTGTAACTCCAAGTAAAGAAACCTCTTTTAAACATTTTTCCTTATGTTTAGGTGTTGTTGACATTTTTATTGACTGGATTGGAGATGAATGTTACCCTCATCCTACTCATTTAAAAATTGGTGGTTGCATTTTATAATTGAGGTGTGATAGCTCCTAGTCATTCCACAGTTTGTGGGTTTTCTTAGGTGGTGTAAAAGTTTTTAAGTGTGCTTTTTGTGGGGATTCAAGGTTGATGATTCCCTCATCGTACCCTTGTGCTATGTTTGTGAGAGATCATAATCATGGGTTATAACCTAATCATTCTTGGATGTCATTTACCTCTCTTGTAGGTTCATCATGGTGGTTTCATCCCACAATTGGTAAGTATTCTAGTAGTGTCACCTTTCTTGTAGAAATGGTGAGTATTTTATTTTTGTTAGTGTCTTTGTGTTATTCTTTTTACATGACACTTTTTTACACATTAGTTTGTGGTATGATATATTTTCATACCTTGGTTGATGGTGTTATTTCAATAAAAAGTTATCCAGTCAACTAATATCCTAGATGTGTGGCTTGGTGCATTACATCTAGTATCAAAGCTCATATTTCAATGCTAGGATATCTAGTTCATTCAATTTCATATGTGGTTTTTGTGTGCGTGATGTGTGATTTATTTAGTTCTTTTTATTGTGAGGCAATTTTTTAGTTTCTCTCTTGTTGTTCCTTAGTTTGGTGTTATAGAGGGTTATATGTGTGTTAAATTATGTAGTGTATTTGTGGAGGAAGGATGCCTCATAAGACTTAAAACACTAGACAAGTAAGGAAATATACCATTGGTTGAGAGTCTCCTAAGGTATATAGTGATCAATATCCTATGATTTGGTTGTTATGTATGAGAATATAGGGACCCTAATGTTTTTGTATGCATGTTGTATGTGGGTATTTTTTGTTGCCTGGTTTGTCCCCTTGTATGGTATGTTTGAGGAGTGCTTGTTTGGGGTTTTTTTTGGATGCTTTAGTTGTTAATAAATTTATTTTATGTGTGATTTCCTCCTTGACACATGTCTTAATTATTTCATCTAAAAATAGAGTTTTTTTGTGCTATTCTTAAAAAAATTGAGGCCCATGGATAGACAAGAAGATGAGAAGAGCTCATTTAGCTTTGAATCTTTATAAGAGGAGGAAGAGCCTCCAAACCATCTTGTATGTCGGTCTACAAGGCATAGACAACCACCTGAAAGGTATTTACCTAATGATTGTAGATGTATTTTTTCTTTGAATACTAACATGGATGAACCCAAATCTATAGAAGAGGCATTAGGTATGGATTATTTATAATCTTGGAAGATTTCTATGGATTAAGAAAACCTATTGGCTGCAAGTGGGTGTTCAAGAAATTTTTTGGTTTAGATGGAGGTATTGAGAAGTACAAAACAAGGCTGGTTTTGAAAGGTTACTCTCAAGTTGAGGGCGTTGATTATGGTGATATATTTTCTCTTGTTGCAAAAATGACATCCATTAGATTTTTGCTTTCTATTGTTGTTGCTTATGATTTAGAGGTTGAGAAAATGGATGTGAAAACTACTTTCCTTCATGGTGACATGGAGGAGGATATTTATATGACATAGCCAAAGCACTACTTGGTGAAATTTAAAAATAAATTGGTTTACAAAATGAAGAAATATTTGTATGGCCTTAAACGGAGTCTTAGGACATGGTACAAAAAAATTGATACATATGTGTTGAGTTTGGGATTTGAGAATTCTAAATCAGATCATTGTGTTTATTATAAAACTGATGGTGATCATTTCCTATTTATTGCATTATATGTTGATGATATGTTATTTATTGGCAAAGGGAAATGTATGATTTCGGATCTAAAGTCTCAAATTGTAGCTAAATTTGAAATTAAAGATCTTGGTGCAACTAGGCACATTCTTGGGATGGAAATTAAAACCTGGATAGAGTGAAAAAAAAGCTATGGCTTGGCCAAAGTAAGTATGTCAATTCAATTTTATAGAGGTAAATAACATGCAAGATTGTAGACCAAATTGTGTGTTCCTTTTTTAGCTAGAACAAAGTTATCTATTTCAGATTGTCCAACATCCCCATCAAATATGGAAGAGATTGTCCAACATCCCCATCAAATATGGAAGAGATGAGAAGAGTTCCTTACTAGAGTGCAATTGGAAGTTTTATGTATGCTATGGTTTATAATAGACCAAACATTGCCCAAGCAGTGGGAGTTCTTTCCAAATTTATGTCTAATCTTGGTAGAGTTTATTGGGATGCAATTAAAAGAGTCTTCAAATATTTAGATAGTACCTTAGAGTATTCCTTGTGTTATCATAGTAATTTGATTGAAGATGAGATTTCCCTTGATATTCATGGTTATGTGGATTCAAAATGGGCAGGTGATGTTGATAGTAGACAATCCACCAATGCTTATGTGTCTACCTTATTTGGTGGTGCAATTAGTTGGATGAGTAAGGGATAGGATGTGGTTGCTTTGTCTACTATTGAAGATGAGTATATGGCAACATACTCATGCTTGTTAAGAATACATTTAGCTTAAGAGACTATGTTTAGTTATTAGAATAAAACAAGGTGCAATGACAATTTATTGTGATTGTTAGAGTGCGATTTGTCTAGGTAAGAACTCGACATTTCATGCCAGGACCAAGCATATTGATGTATAATATCATTTTGTTAGAGATATGATCGAAGATGGCAGGGTGAAGTTGGTTAAGGTAGAGACTTTGATGAATTTTGTTGATTCTTTAACCAAGCATGTGAGCACAGAGAAGTTCAGATGATGTTTGAAATCTATGGGCCTTTCAACCCCTAGCAATTAAGAGACAATGTTTATACTCCCTCCCATTGCTCTTGCAAAGTGTCCAACAAGTGGGAGATTTGTTGGGAAAATGTGTCTCAACCTTGAAACTATATAAGATTTATTGTTGATAGGATTTATTTAATATATGTATGCTAGTTACGTTGATAGGTGTAACCTACAGTAACAACACAGGGTGGAGCGGAATGTAAGCGTGTTAACAAAAACATATTAAATTTTTGGCATGCATTAAATTATAGATATATTATAAATTTGGACCATTCATAATTAGGTCTCAGATATGATGGTAGATATTTTGTTGGCTTGTCTTGTCCTAGAAGGTAACCCTATTAATGAGGGTGTTGTATTACAATTGTGTATTTTGATGTATTCTAAGAGTCTGATAGCAGTCGTGTTGCCTCTAGATCTTTGGTTGGTGATACGTATTGTGCCTTCGCACTCACACCCCTCTTTTCTCTTTTGCAAAGTGGGGACCCCCTTTTTTTGGATTTGGGTGTTGTGTCTTTTCCCCCTTTTCCTTTTTTCTTTTTTCTTTCTCTTTTTCCTTTGTTTATTTTTCTCTTCCTTGCTCTATTTATCATTTGACGTGCACATCATATCAATCTTGTTGGCTAGAAAGAATGTGAATTTGAATTAAATGATAAGTGTCATCGGGAGTTAATGCCACAAACCCACAAACCGACACACCATAAATGAAGTTAATTGAATACGGTATTAACTAAACAACTTCATTCATTCTGAATTCATTCATTCAGACAAACTCGTTTCTTCATAGAGCTCTGCAACTCTTTGTCATTGCCTCAAGGAAGATCGACCTATGTTTTAGTGTGAATGGGTGTGTGTGTTTGAATTGGTTTGGTTGGTTTACATCCATGATGTGATTTTTTTTTCTATTTGTGTGCTCATCTTCTCATTTGTGATGTGTTTGTCTCGTGTGTTGTGTACTTTTTTTTCCTTCATCTTCCAAAGTGCCCCTCGTATTTTACAAGTCAATTATTTCTTATGCCTTTGATTTGTTTATTCAAATGACTGGTCTAGCACGAGTGTGCATTTTGGGATTGTTGTGTTTGTTTGATTAGTTGTTTGGCATAATTTTGTTCTTTGTTCTTGTGTTTTTTCTTTTGGTTTCTTGGTCTGGTCTTCGCATTCCTCTATTCTTTTATTTTATTTTTTGTTTTTCTTATTTTATTTTTTCTCTCACCATTTTTCTTGGCTCTTTTTGCCAGCTAGATCGTGTGTCTTTTTGGAACATTGGTCAATGATTTTTGTGACATCATCATCAGGCATTGCACCTTGGGATTCCCTTGTGATTTTCCCTTGGTCATTTTGATGGTTTAAATTTTAATCACTATCAGGCTTCGGGCTTCATTGTTCCCTCTTACTCCCTACTTGAAGTCGTTTGCATAAAGGGGTAGCTTTGATCACCCACCCCTAATCATAACTTGGAGGAACCCTTTTTAAAAAATAACTTCAAATTTTGGATTTCAGGGATATCCTGTAACACATTCCTTATAAAGGTGGATGCAGTAAACGGTATGCCCGACCTCTGATATCCGACCAAACATTTAAATAATAGGCAAGTGGCATGTAGTCTCAAAAATTTCCTTCCCCACACAAGTATATCGTTTCCTTGGGCTTTGACTTGGATCCTTGCCTTAGCATTGTTAATACTTAAAGCACAATTTCGGCTTTTGGAGTTTGTGATGTTCATTTGTTGCTTACTCAAAATTTTTGCAAGGGGTGAGGGAAAACCCCAAACCCCGACCAACAACCTTACCTTTTACTTAGTTTATGTGATAAATGACTTTCAGACATTGGAATTCAAAGATCCTCCTTGCCTCTTTCTTATAGAGGTGCAAAGGGTATTAAGGATCCCTGACCTCCGATCCTTAATTTTTTGGTTGAATGAAATTCAAAAATCTTATGTGTTTGAGTTTCCTTTGAAGATTGCACTCCATTAACAATAGATGTGTGAATCCTATCTAAGATAATGTTGTCTGAAATACCTTATTTAAACCTGCAGATGTGATTAATAGAATGCTTTGTGTTGTTGTTCAGATGGAGTTGGATTTATTTTAGTAATTTTGTAGGTATCTTTTGGAATATCTCTTGTTACCCTATTTTGTTTTGTATTTTATTTTGATACATGGTTACTAAAATAGTTTGAAAGAGCACTAAATTATCTTAAATCTACTTATGTTCTATATGCAATCTGATTCTAATCAATGAAATTATTATGTTGTGATTGAATTTAAATTCCCAACTTTTTTGAAAAATTTGGATCCCTCGTGTAATCACATTGTTCTCACCTCTAAGTCATCCACATTGTCAAGACCTGACGAAAAAGGAACCTTAGAGTAGTTTATACTGCTTTTTAAGAGGGGAAATATTCTTATTACCTGATATGTTGTGAGTGACTAACATCCCCTCAAAAAAATTTGTGCTAGAAGGAGGAACTTGAATAAAAAAATCTAGAAAACATTGGGTCATTCTTCGTGGAAAGATACCATAGGGTCCTAAAGTCTTCTCTTGACAAAGGAGATTTGATTGAGCTACTCCAACATAGGAAAACCTAAAGTGACAAAGGTAAATATAAAGGTGAAGCTTCCAACCTTGTAGCTCCACCACTAAACTTAGGTTTTCTATCATTGCTTGTAAGTCTATTAACACCCCAGATCACAACTATTGTTGCACCTCCACTACTACAAATGGCCTTTTCACGATAAACAAAAGTTTCCCGTTGAACATACAAGGAGCTCTACATGACTTTCCTAAGACCCCAAAAAAGTTATGTCTTAAATTTTTGTATGGTGAAGACAAGACATTAGAAGATCCTGTCAAATTTTTTAAAGAAATAAGCAATAGAACATAAATTTCTCACCAAGACATGGTTTGTAGATTTTTCCCATATTCCTTGGGAGATTTGCATACAATTGGTATTTACACCTTCCTAGAGGAACAATCCACACTTGGAAGGATTTGGAAGATAAGTTCCTAAACCAGTTCAAAATATATATAGATCCTACTATTTTGTACCATCAATTCATAACTTGTAGGAAGGAGCCAAATGAGCTAATTAGTATCTATAGCACTATATTCCACAAGACATACAAGAAGTTAGAAACCCCACATGTGATACCAAAATTAGTAGTTGTCCAAACTTACCTGAGATCTATTGACACTTTCAACAATTTTTTCTTAAGGAGGCTACCCAAAAATGATAGGGATACATTGGATAAAATCTATAAAAAATCCATCATAATTTCCTAGCAATTGGATCAATAAGCAAGAGACATTTTTAGATATTTTCCATCCCTTGGTCCTCTAGGAATGGCTAACCAAATGTCTACTATAAGTAATGCTTTAGAAAACCATACACCATTGATGAATCCTATCCCTACAACAGTAAACCAATTTCCAAACCTATTGCCATATCAATCCCCTATCTAGAAACCCCTCACCACACCTACACTTACTTTCCTGAGTTATGGACAAGAAGCCAACATCACAAATGGTGCAGGACAACCAACCAAACCATTTTTTGAGAAACCAACATTATCCTCTGACTTAGGTCAAAATTCTTAGTTGGATTTAGAGATGGAGGCCATGAAAAATATGTTATCTCAATAAAAAATGCAATGACACATCTAAAATTCCCTCCCCAAGAAGGGAACACTCGCAATCAAAATAACCAGGGTTTTAGTCAGAACCAAGGAAATAATCAAAACAACCAAGGGTTTCAAAATAGAGGGTTTAATTCCCAAAGAGGCAACCGAACTTGGAATACATGACCTAAGAATAGAGGAGTTCCTAGCCCCTTGAATGGTGCTAATGTGGTAGATTATGTAGACAACCTTGGTTGTATATTTCATGAAACATATGATCATAGTGAGGCCAATTTCCCAGACATGGAAATAATGTCATCATTAATGCATGGTGATTCTCAAACCTCTACTAGTGAATGAATTTTATGATGGTATATTCCTACAAGACTAACCCAAGACGTTATACATAGGATGAAGGGTTCACATTCCCATTTGAAAATGAAAATGAAGCAAAAAGCCACAAAAACTTTGCCTTTGAACAAAACAAGAGCAACTATAATCTAAGGAATAGGAAGGAACCTCTGACTAATGGGACCCCACCAAGTTCACATCCAACTCCCTTAGACCCTCATGTGGACAAAAACCCTCTTGCTCCAAAAGAACCCTTTGTATGGAATACTAGATCCAATAGCTTCACCCCCTATAGAACTCCAAGCCAGAGTGAAGAGAAATATAGTGTTGTTGATGATTTAAAGAAAACAAAGGCCAACAACTCTATCTATGATATGTTGCAGCACTACCCAACCCAAAAAGAAGCAATGTTGAAATCTTTAGGCAATACTACTAGATATTCTTCTAGTTATACTAAAAACTATAAAGGGAAAGTTCTTAATACCTCTGATGCCATGTGGCAACTATCTTCGAAGGTAAAACTAGAATCCCACATTTTTTGTTATTAATACACATGTTCAGAAAAAATGTTCATAATAGTTTAGTGGAGTCAAAGGCATCATGCAACATCATACCTTATTCCATCTGTCAAAATCTAGGATAACACCTATACTAGCCAATAGAGTTGTGGTCTAGTTAGATAAAGCTAAAGTCAAGGTTATAGGGGAGTTAAAAAATGTTCATATGCAATTATCTTTTGACCCAAGGGTTCAATAATATATTGATATACATGTAGTAGACATCCCCAAAATGTATGGAATGCTCCTCAGTAGAAAATGGACCAAAAACTTAAGAGGATGGTTCTCAATTGACTTCACTCAACTTTGGTTGCCATGGAAGGGCCTTAATAACTAGATCAAGATTAATGTCGAGCCTAAGTTGAAACATGTTATAAATGCATGCAATGCTCTAGATGAAGTGGCATTCATAGAGCTAGACTTAGGTGTATATAAAATGAATGATATTATGATGATGTCATTAGAAATCGAAGAACAACCAAAAGTAGATAGTCCTATCAAGGGGTTGCAAGAGTTTGAAACTGTAGATCATGTATTTCAAGATTTTTTGAATAAAATGTATAATGGCATAACTAACCTCAGAGAATATGTAGATTCATATGTTCTATTATTACCAAGGTGGTGTAGAATTCATGAAGCAGAACACTCTGAGTTTACTTGTCGAGCTTGTCAAGATGCATGGGCAAGAGTTAGAATGATGCAATACCCAAAGATGAAGGGTAGTGATTTAGAGGCAAACACTACAAAAGATGAAAGTTCTGACTCATTACATCAGTTGACCTTAGAATATGAACCATATTTTGAAGAATAAGTTCTCATTTTTCTCATAGAAGATCCTCTTGATGAGGATAGTTTGACATCTATGGAGAGAAATCTATCGAAAGACGTAGGAAAAAAAGTAAAGGAATCAATTTTTGCTAGTCAATATGGCCAAGAAAAGGGAAATGTTCCACCAACATCACCCCTAGAAAAGTGGACAATGTGGAAGCTTAAATCTGATGGATCTAAGCGCAAGTAGGGAAATGGTGCTAGGATAGAGTTGGTTAGTCCATAAGGAAAATCTTTCTTGAGTGTTTTCATATTGCAGTTCACGTGTACCAATAATGTCACTCAATATGAAGCTCTAATCAGGGGTATGTTGTTGGCATGCCATAAGAAGGCCAAACATCCGATTGTAGAAGGAGATTCTCAACTAATTGTAAGGCAGGTAAGAAGCCAATATTCTTGTCATGATAAAATATTGGATACCTATCCAAATAGGGTATGGGATATGATTGAAGATTTTGAAGCTTTTAACATAAAATCAGTCCCAAGATGAAAGAATTATATTATAGATTCCTTCACTGCTTCTGCAAGTACCTTGGAACCTATGAATAATTATCGATTGAAATGGTTTTCAATAGATATGGTTCCTATTCCATCAATTTTAGATAACATCACTAACTTTCAGGTGTTTGAGGATGATCAATGCTTCCTCGAATTCATTACTAGCTCTGATATTTTCACTGCTTAGATCATTGATGAGGATGATAGGGATCCATTAGAAGAGGATGGAGATGGTATAATAAAATTGAAAAATAACACCATTCCCAAGGGGATTGTTTCCTTAGAAAGGATCTTTGATCTTTACAATACATCAAAGGCTAAAAGGACTACCACATACTCGAAAGGTAGTAAGTGTGATGTCCATAACCTGGGGAATGAATCAAATAAAAGAGAAGTATTCATTGGACAAGTCTATACTCTAGAAGAAAAGAATGAAATAATTCAAGCCTTGAAGTATTGCATGGAAGTAATTGGTTGGAGATATGAAGAGTTAAAGACATAGGAAACCTCCATCATTACCCACACCATCCCTTTGAGGAAAGAAACAAAACCTTTTAGGTAGAGGCAATGTCTGGTCAATGCATTGTTAGAACCTTTGATCCAAAAAGAGGTTTAAAATCTGTTGGGTGCAAGGATAATTTATATGGTATGACATTCTACTTGGGTGGAAAACTTGGTACTGGTATGAAAGAAAAATGGAGAAATCCGACAGTGCATGGACTTTTGAAATCTCAACTAGGCATCCAAAAAGGATAACTATTTGTTGCCTTCATTTGAAAAAGTTTTGTAGATAGTCAAAGGTTCCCAAACGATGTCTTTCTTGGATGTGTACTCAGGATACAACCAAGTGATGGTTAGAGAGGAGGATAGATTAGAGACCTCTTTCACCACCAAGTGGGGCACCTTTGAATACAAAAGAATTCCATTTGGGATAATCAATGTTTGAGCCACTTTCCAAAGTGCTATGGACATAGATTTTAAGGGGATAATTGGAAAGTGTATAGTTATTTATATGGATGACCTAACGGTATATTCTAAAAATAGAGTTGATCATGTAGAAAATTTCTGTAAGATACTACAATGTTGTAAAGATTTGGAATCTCCTTGAATCCCAAGAAGTGCATATTTAGTGTGATAGAAGGGAAGCTTCTTGGTCACATAATATCAGAAAATTAAATTTCTATAGATCAGGGAGAATTGAATCTATCCTAAAACTGTCACTCCCAAATAGTAAGAAAGAATTGAAATCTTTCTTTGGAAAGATAAACTTTGTTAGGAAATTCATTAGTGGGTTCGTAGAGATCATTCACCCACTGAATTACATGCTCAAAAAAGATGCTAAAATTGAGTGGACAACTAAATCTAAGAAATAATTTCAGGAAATCAAAGGGGTTATCACAAGTGCACCAGTAATAGTTAGCCCAGATTAGTCCATTCCATTCCACATATATAAGTTTTCCTTGGAACATTCATGTGTGTGTTCTCACTTAGAAAGGAATAGAGTGCGATGAAAGACCAATTTCCTTGATGAGTGCTCCATTTAAGAATGCATAGGTTAGATATCCCAATTTGGATAAGTAGTCATTTGCTTTAGTCAAGGTCGTTAGACACTATATTCTAAGAAGCAAGGTAATTGCAATCATCACTGATGCAATAGTTAAAGCAATGTTGATGTAGAATGAACTCAAGGAATGACATGGAAAATGGATGGCCATCCTTCAGGAATATGACATGGAGATCCAACCTATGAAGCTGGTGAGAGGACAAGGTTTATCGAAGACACTAGCTAGAGTAGATCAACAACTGATATGTCAACAATATTCCTAGCAAGATATATCATCTAATGACTGGTACAAAGATATCATCCAATACTTGTTACAAAACAAGTGTCCAGATAGCATGAATGTAGCCCAGAGGCAGGCTCTAAATATCAAAAGGCATGCATATATGATAAAATCCAGGGTTTTGTATAGAAGAAACCATAAAAGAATTTATTTAAGATGCTTGGAAAAGGAAGATGCTATTGTATTCTTGATGGAATTCCACAAAAAAATTGGTAACAATCATGGATCTATTGAAGCAAAAACCCGTCAAGCATTGCAGGCAGGATATTATTGGCCAACCATGTTTAAATATGCATACCAACATGTAAGATTTTGCCATATCTGTCAGACAATGGCTAGAAAATAAATAAATGCTCTTATGCCCCTACAGTCGATACACAAGGTAGGTCCTTTCACCCAATGGAGCCTTGATTTTATTAGTATGATACATCCTCATTCATCTATATTGCATAGACTCATTCTGGTGGCAACTGATTATTGCACAAGGTGGTCTGAAGCCATAACACATAGACAAAGCACTATTGCCAACATGATCAAATTCTTGGAGGATCACATAATGACTAGGTTTGGGATGCCCTTCGCTCTAGTATGTGACAATGACCCTTCCTTTTCTTTGGTTCAATTCATAGAATGGGCATTTGAGCATAAAGTATATTTAAAATACTTGTTAAATTATCATCCACAAGGTAATGGGGTGGTTGATTCTACAAAATAAAACCTAATAAGTGTCATCAAGAAACTATTGGACAAAAACCCAAAATATTAGCCTCACATCTTAAATTTGTGTTATGGGTTGATAGGACTCGAGTAAAAAATGCATTAGGGATGTTCCCTTATCAGTTGATCTATGATTTGGAGCCTATTTCCCCTCTTAATCTTAGAATACAACACTCAAATTCATGGAAAATTATTTGGAAATAGATGAAAAACTTCAAGTTAGGTTGCTTAACCTATTAAATTTGGATGAAAAGAGAAACGTTGCCCTATAACATGTATCAAAGCATCAAGTTGTGGTTAAATGGTGCTTTGACAAAAGAGCCAAGATTAAAGACTTTAGGATTTTAGATCTTGTCCTATTATGGGACAAATCCAAAGAGAAGAAAGGAAACCACTCAAAGTTTGATAAACTTTGGATAGGCCCTTATCAAATAGTTGAGATCTTAGGGGAGAATACTTTCAAGATTAGTACTATTACTAGGAAGCTTACCCCATTTCCTATCAATGAGTAGTTCTTGAAACATTATTTTGAGTCCTAAGAGTAGGGATCATCCCATATTATACATTGTTTTCATTCTTTGTTCTTTTGGTTCTATTTTTTAATTTTTTTCCCTTGTCTTGTTGCTCTATTGTTTTGTGCTTTTCCTTTGTTCCACCATAGAAGAGGTGATTGAGGTATTTCTATTTTCAAATCTTTTCCTTGTTTAGGTTTAAAGTTTGCTAATCTGATTTTAAACTTTGGAGTCTCGATTTGTTTAATGTAAGAACCCAATTCATCTTGGAATCTTGTTGATTGGATCTCAACACTTAAAAATACTAAAGAATCAAGATTAGAAGTAGAAATGAAGGCCAGTAATCTACAGGTTCAAGAAAATAAAAAGGGTGTTGTCTTTCATATTGACCACCATGATTCCCAACCCAACACTAGGTGATAGATTGGAAATAAATTAAAAAAGAGAAAAAATGGATTAAATGAAAAGGGTGATTCAAACAACCTCTATTGGGGCTATGGATGCCCAACTGGTAGAAGAGCTAGGTTTGAGGGAATCAGAGGTATCTCCATCAAGGCTATGGATGTCTAGCTAGCAGTAGAGCTATGCCTAGGTCATACCAACTACAGTTCTCAAACAAAAAAAGGAGAAAAAAAGTGTAATAAAGTAGTTGGAAGAAAGGCATGATCAAATAAATTGTCTTGATTTGTTGGTTATTATATTTCAATGATGCTTCCTTTCTGAAAGGATTAATCACATGCACACACTTTGAAATCTATGAGAACTTTTGTGAAGGGAAAAATTGGTTGAATACTTGGATACATTTTGACTTCGTTGTTTAGTGTTGAATTTGTGATGCCTTTGGGTCTAAGCCTATTGGAAATTTCTGAATGCGAGAATTCTCTACAAGCATTTTGTTCTTTGGTGGCTATTTGTTGTTCCTTCGCATTCACGCCCCTCTTTTCTCTTTTGAAAAGTGGGTACCCCCCTTTTTTTTGGATTTGGGTGTTGTGTCTTTTCCCCCTTTTCCTTTTTCCTTTTTTCTTTTTTCTTTTTCTCTTTTTCCTTTGTTTCTTTTTCTCTTCTTTGCTTTATTTGTCATTTGGTGTGCACATCACATCACTCTTGTCGACAAAAAAGAATGTGAATTTAAATTAAATGATAAGCATCATTGAGAGTTAATGCCACCAACACACAAACTAACATGCCATAAATGAAGTTAATTGAAGAGGGTATTAACTAAAAAACTTGATTCATTTGGCATTTTCTCATTCAGGAAAACTCATTTCTTCATAGAGCTATACAAATTTTTACCATTGCCTCAAGGAAGATCGACCTATGTTTTAGCGTGAATGGGTGTGTGCTTTCAGATCATCTAGGCTAGTTTTTGTTTGCAGCATGCTCTTATTTTGTTGTTCGTGTGCTCGTCTTCTCATTCACGGTGTGTTCATCCCATGTTTTGTGTGCTTTGTTCTCCTTCATCTTCCAAAGTGCCCCTTGTATTTTATAGGTCGATTGTTTCTTATGCCTTTTATTTGTAAATTTATTTATTCAAATGGTTGGTCTCGCATGGGTGTGCATTTTTGGATTTAGTGTTTGTTTGATTTGTCATTTGGTATCGTTTTGTTCTTTTCTCTTATGTTTTTGATTTTGGGCTCTTAGTTTGGTCTTCGAATTCCTCCATTATTTTCTATTATTTTTTGTTTGTTCTCCTATCATTTTTCTTGGCTCTTT
The DNA here is from genome assembly GCA_007115665.2 of Sequoiadendron giganteum. Lineage (NCBI taxonomy): Eukaryota > Viridiplantae > Streptophyta > Pinopsida > Cupressales > Cupressaceae > Sequoiadendron > Sequoiadendron giganteum. Next base: position 477,106,111 of record CM021101.1, on the reverse strand, counting down.
TCCCCACCAGATTGTGTGTCTTGTCGGCACGTCGATCGATGATGTTTGTGACATCATTGTCGAGAGTTAGACCTTGGGATTCTCTTATGATTTTCCCTTGGTTGTTTTGATGGTTTTGTTTTTTTATCACTATCGGGCTTAAAACTTCATTGTTCTCTCTTACTCCCTACTCAAAGTCATTTGCGAAAAGTAAGGGGTATCTCTGATCACTGACCCCTGATCATGCCTTGGAGGAAACCTTTAAAAAAAAACATTCATATTTAAGAGTTCAGGGATATCCTTTAACGCATTCCTTATAGAGGTGGATGTGGTAAACGGTATGCCTGAACTCCGATATCTAACTATACATTTAAACAATAAGCAAGCAACATGTAATCTCCAAAATTTGCTTCCCGATATAACTATATGGTTTCCTTGGGTTTTGGATCCTTTCCTTAGCATTATCAAGACTTAAAGCATAGTTTCAGCTTTTGGAGTTCGCAATGTTCATTTGTTGCTTACTCAAAATGTTTGCAAGGGGTAAGGGGAAACCCCGATCACTGACCAACGGCCTTACCTTTTACTTAACCGATATGATAAATGACTTTCAGACATCGAAATTCAGAGATCCTCCTTGTCTCTTATGTATAGAGGTGCAAATGGTATTGAGGACCCCCGATCTTGGATCCTCGATTTTCTATGAAATATTACACTTAGCTAAAATATTTGTCTTCATTTTATTATTTCATATATTGGATGTCAGGGATCTCGTTTTTTCATTTCCTTATAGAGGTAGGAGGTATGAAAAACCCCCAACCTTTGATATCATCCATCATGAAGTATTGTTTTCATCATGGTAAAATTGCCAAGTAAGCCTTCATTGAGTCTCATCCAAAACAAATAAAGTTTGATAGACAAAATGTGAATCAAGCCTCGGGTGTCAAGATTTTGTTTTATGTAATATCTAAGTGAAACATAAAAATGAAAATATAAAACCTCGCATCCTAATCTCTAAAACCCTTTTAAACTTTGCAAGTCAGGAATACTGATTACATAGTGAAAAGGGTAAGTGTGATCCCCGACTCTCGATGTCTGGGAGCTTGCTTTCGACTATTATAAAAAATAGATGCATCCTTTGTGTTCAAAAGCTAAGGTTAAAATATGAAATGAGGTTGAGTAAAGGTCATAAAATTGGTAGCAAGAAGTAAATAAAAAAGTCAAACTCTGCTCCCCAAAGTCCTTTCATACTTCACGAGTTGGAGATGCCACTTAACTGATACCATTACCAAATAACAAAAGTGGTAAAGAGGATCCCCAATCCTTGATACCCAATCAAACAAAAATATTCCTAGAGAGAGATTTTGTTGACAAGTAAAGGGTACATGATACCTTTGATGCCCGATGATGAAAACATCCAATGGAGTAAATTCATTTAATATGTATCGGGTAAAGGGGATTCCCGATCCTCGATACCTAAAGGTGCTTACAATGAAAAGATGAAAGCTTAAGTGTATGCAAACGATAAAGGGTAAGGGGGAGGCCCAAAGGTTGATCCCCAAAGTTGTATAACTTTTTCTTAATGAATTATAGCTTTGAGATAAGAGTGTACATGGCCTAACATGATTTATCTTGCAGTTTTTCTCTTCTTGGTGTAGGAAAATGATAATGCATGGTATTGGTTTTTGCAGGAGATATGCCTTTGAAGGATTTTGAGGAAATGAAGTACCAATTTAAAGGATACCACTGAATGGAAAGGATGAATCAGATCATGCCAACCTAGTCCGATCACTTTTCCAGATAACTAGAGATAGGTGGAGATCGATGTTGATATCTACCGATATTTTATAATGAGCGACACTGCCAATATTGTGAATGAAATGTTTTCCTAGTGTCGCCCAAGTTAAAGATGTCTAAGGATGTGCGCAATAACTGCTAGAGAAATCAAAGCACATATCATGCACCTGAGTTTAGTGGTGTTGGGAATTTTGAAGAATGTCACTTGTTTCAGTTTACTTTTAGTTGTTATTTTCATGCTTACCTAAATTAGCAAAAGATTCGACTACAACTAGGGCACCTAGTTCAGTCTTATTGTATTTTTTAAGTTGAAATTGACTCCAACTAGGGAACCTAGTTGTGCTTCTATTTAATTTTCAATTTTCTTTTAGTTAAAAACTTAAGCACTGGAGGTACTTCTAACTAGCTTTTTTTATCAAATCCATAGTTTTAGGAACTTATTTTTCTATAAATGTTTGATTCTAGATCATTTTTAAGGGTCTGAATTCTTATGTAATTTTTGCAACTACAAACAATACAATCTCAGTGTGGAGTTTATCTATTGAATTTTGTGCAAAAAGCCTTGATTTCTTTATCTGAGGATTACACCTATATTTCATATATTAGGATTTAACACCATGGTGATGGTATAATCATTTTATTTTAATCACAATTACTAAATTAATGAGATATGAGTTAAATCTATGTAATTAAGTAGGATTTTGTCCTAGATCTGTGCATGATTGTTGGTGTTATGGTTGAATGAAATTCAAAAATCTTATGTGTTTGAGTTTCCTTTGAATATTGCACTCCATTAATGGTATATGTGTGAATGCTATCTATGTTAATGGTTATCTGAAAGATCTTATTTAAACCTATAGACATGATTAATAGAATGCTTAGTGTTGTTGTCAAGATAGAGTTAGATTCATTTCAGTATTTTTTGTAGGTTTCTTTAGGAATATCTCTTGTTACCCTATTCTCTTTTGTCTTCTATTTTTAAACATGGTTACCAAAAAAGTTTGAAAGAGCACTAAAGTGTCTTAAATATTCTTATGTTCTATATGCAATATGAGTCTAATCAATGAAATTAATATGTTGTGACTGTATTTAAATTCCCAATTTTTTTAAAAAATCCAGATCCCTCGTGTAATTGCGTTGTTCTCACCTTTGTTTTTTCCACACTGTTAAGACCTGATGAGAAAGGAACCTTGGAGTATTTTATACTACTTTTCAAGAGGGTCAATAATCTTATTGTTTGATACAATGTGAGTGACTAACATCTCCCTCAAAAATACTCATGTGAGAAGCTTTCTTTGCAAGTATATTGCAATCTGTGTGATTTATGAATAATATATTGGGTGGCTTTTGGAGTGTAAGGTTTTTCTCATAAAAGGGTTTTCCCCATGTAAATCATTGTGTTTGTGGTATGCATTGATATTTATGTTTATTTTTGTTTAAGTTTCTATAATTGTTGAAAATATCTGAAAAGTTTTACATTATTCTCCTCTCAAGATTAGTGTAGGAAGTTGTTTTGCTACCTTAGCTTCCTTATAGTGTGTACTCTTGTGTGGGTAATGCATTTGAATGTGAAAGGGATTATGATTGTTCATATGCATATTATGTGGGATAAATTAATTGTGTGGTAGTATTATTTTAAAGGAACCTTGCATAGTCTACTTTGTGGTGTGCATGTTGTGTTGCAAGAGTAGCATACCTTTCTTTCCACATTGTCGTAATTATAAAATGGTATATTCCTTCTTTTGTAGTAATTTTAGATAAATTTTTGAATTGAATTATGTATTGGTATTTGACTGAGTGCAATTCATATGCATGAAATAAATATTAAATTATTATAATAGATCATTTGGGTTAATGACTTATGTCCTCAAATTGTAATTATTTTCTAGGAGTCTTGTGAGAACATAGATGGATTATTGCATTGCATCATTTGAAGGGATTAAAAGGGGTGTAATTTGGTCATATTCATGGTGACTATGATAATTTTTTAGAAAAAATAAATAGTGCATTAGTAAATCGTGTGTCTATTAACCATAATATTATGTCATTACCTCTCTTGGATAGTATGCATATTGAGTTGTAAAATGGAATTACGCATTATAGAAGCATTGTGTTGGTGAGGAATAAAGGCCTCAACTATATTAATGTTCTTCATGAATCATGTTGATTTTATTGTATTATAGTATGAATTAGAAATGGATGTTGTGATTAAATGCATGTCCCATGTGATTAGTTACTTCTTTCCTTGTGTTTATCATCTTGCATAATATTGTCAATGTGATGTGGTAAAGCTATAGGTTCTTGAAATCTTAGCTAATGGTTTGAATGGTTAAGTGGAAATGGCTATCTATATTGTGTGATATGTCTGAAGTCTTAGAAGACTCACTCACTTAGTGTTCTTGAGCATGTTCTCTATTTCACCTTAGATGTTGCATTCCAGGTGTACTGTATCTATGTACTCCATCAATTCTAGCTATTATTAGTCATTAGTGAATGTAATTATGCCTTCTAATTTTGAGACTCTATTATTTTAATTAGTGAAATCTCTTACTTTTGTAAGGACCTACATTGTATTTTTAATCGGACTCTTATGAGTAGTCTAGTTACCAAAACTTTCCATCTATTTATTTTGTGACCCAAGTGATTACAATCGATTTATTATTTCAATTGAACTTAATTTATTCTTTAATGTTGGAATTGGTAATTATTCCTCTTTTGAATTATTTTATTGTGATGGCTATACTAAAAACTTCAAAAATTTAATTCATGTATCATATAAGTGTTGTTCTCTATCACATTCTTGTTGAACATCTAATGGAATGTATTAGCAAGTAGACTGTGGAGAACATTGTGGTTCTTGATGTTTGTACTAATTATAACTATGTTGAGTTTTAAATTCCTTTCTCCTTTTGGAATTAAAATGGATGATAGGGAAATTTTTGAAATTCTTTGAATTCTTATGGGTTTTTTGGATGAGGGTGGCTTATAAATTAGTGTGAATTTTAATGTGTCTGATGTTGATTGAGGTGTATGAGAATATATACATAATATTTATTATTGTTCTCTATATCTTTGAGCTTAAGAATGAGATTTTCTAAATCCCTTGTTTGTATTGTTCATTTCTTTATTTTCTAGTAGATAGTTGATTGTTGATTTAGTCTACCAACTATGCTTGTTCTTGCTTGTTTTTTCATGGTCATGTGATCATTTTTCCTAGTTCTCTAGCCTTCACTAACTATTTTTTGAGATGTTGTAGACATCAAATCCATACTATTGGATAGAATGAAGGCACACATAATTTCATTTAGATATGATTTCCATAGCTATGCTTATGTTTGATAGAGTCTAGGGGTATGACAGTGCATTAGTAAGTGCTTTGGCACATATTATTTATAATTATTATATTATATTTAGATATCTATCCCTTGTTGGGTTTCTAGTTCAAGTTAACCTAATGGTTGTAGGATTTTATCATTGATAATTTAGGGTGTTGCTAGCTTAGTGATAGAAGTGGTGTAGTTCTTGCATGAATTATTTTCTATCACTTGTATTCTATTTTTAAAATACTTGGTGTTTGAGCCTTTTAGTGGTCCTTTGTTTCCTTTTTATCATGGTTTCATGGTCTTGTTGGGTTTCTTAACCCTTAGGTCAGTTTTAGATGAGTATCATTGTGGTTTAGATCATACCTTTCCTTGTAAGATTTGTATTTAGTTACCTCCTTGGTTATTTACTTATAATTTTTGGGTTGCTAAGCCTCACTTATTAAGTTTTCTTATAATGGTTTTTTCTTAGATTATTTTCTCTAAGAACCCAAAATTTGTTCCTATTTTTTTGTTGATAAGTTAGTGTTTTAAGGAAATTGTCACTTTTCTAGAGTGGTACTTAAGGGAGAACTTCATGGAGTGAGACCATGTCTAGAAATGAGGCATTATTTTGGTGAGAATAGAGGTGGGTTATTGTTGTATCTAGCCTTGTGGGATGGTTTTTACTTGGCATTTGAGTTGTAGATTTGAGTATTAAATTATTTCTACTAGGAGAGACTATTGGAAATGCAACCTTATGTTCACTACTCTCATGGATAGCTAAGGTTTGTAGGTTTGTGTTCTTTTACTTATCTAAGTTAGTGGATAGATGGATTTCCTATAAATAGTAGTGATGTTGTTTTAGGGCATTATTGGTTGTGGTCACTTGGACCATGTGGATTAGATCTTACCCTCAATTACAATGGTATCTAGAGGATGGAGTGTTCTAATATCTAAAGTAGATTCACAACTTATAGCTAATATTCACCTAGCTTGTGCACCTTTAGATATGTATGTTTGTGTTTTGTGTTTGAGGCCTAGAATTGGTGATTATATATTGTAATTCCCCTCCAAGGAACCAAGGTATATTAGCTTGAAAAACACATAATTTTTTTAATAATACACTAACACTATACATACAATGCATTAATGTTGTATTACACAAGGACACATTGAATGAGTTGTCACCATTGCTTTACTTGGAACAAGCAGATGACTTAGAAACTAAACCAAAAAATCAATCAAAAAGAGGTCTATGAACCAACAAGGGGCCTCTGACACATGGGATAGACCCCTACAAGAGTAGACAACCATAGGAGATACAAGCTCCTTAATACAAGAAGTGACAATAGGTTGATTTTGTGTAAAGGCACATTTCCCAATATAAATATTGGCATAATTTCTCAATGATGACACATATTTAGTAAATTCAAGAGATTCACAAGACCATGGGGAAAAAATTATATTCACAAAGTTTTCCCCAAAAGTGTCTAGAAATACTCATTCTTCAATGAATGGAGGGACAAAAACATCCCAAAGAACTACGATGCATATAAGGGATAACATCATTCTAGAGGGAAAGTATCATGATTACACATGTATAGCTTTAGTGTTGGAGTCTTGTTTTAGTATGATTGCACTATAGTCATTTCCGAGATTGGTATCATATTCTTGCACTAATGTCCTAGCTACTGAGCCAATCAAGACCTATTTCTAGTCCTCCAAGACTAAAAAATTTCTTGAGAACCTCCAAGAAAGAAATATGATACAAAAAAAGCCTAAAAACAATAAAAATAGTCAAGAGATTATAATGGTCCTAGAAAATTGATCTCACACTACACTAGCCCACAAAGGAGATAACTCCCAAGGAGTGGGGAGTACTCAAGGGGATCCAACATAGGACCAAATATGGTAAGGATGAATGGGAAGGTTCCACATACCTCCCCTCTATATCAAAAATAAATAAAGAACCTTAAGCAACCTAGAAAATGAGGTAGAACCTTACGAAAAACATACTAAGGAATAAGAGAGGAACCTACTGGTTTTAATGTTTAACTGAATGTTTTCTAAAATCAAATTTACTTTAAAACCACTTGAAAAGCTCTCTAAATTCATTTTATTGAAAATATAATTAGTTAAATGAGCATAGTGGAAGGCATGTGTTTTCGACTCTAACGTTGAATCATGTAAAATCATTCATAATACTAATACCAATTATATAGATAGTTTTCAATACACCCACTAAGGAGGTTTCAATAATCCAATCACAAAATGATATGAGGACTCAAATTTCCTTCACAATATTTTTTTATAATAATGTGTAACAATATAATAAATTGTTTTCAAATCCTTTCTTTACAAATTTCTTGTGATGCCAAGCTCATTCCAAGATCCTCCAATCCACAATGATGGTTGCATACCACCTAACCATGTGGCACCCTTACATTTGTTGGGACTCAAATATGCATTTTACTTTTGGATTTAGTCCCTTCTTGTTTTGTGCCTTAGCCATATTTTCTCAAGTTTATAATCGAATTAAGATATCTGTTATGGATGTTATTTTTCCAAATTTATTAGCACGATTGGGTAGAGTAGGAAAAATAGGCCCAAGTTCCTTTTAAAGTTTTGAAATTTTCTTTAAAGGGTGGGAGTTTTTCCTTTGTGATTTTTCTTCCTCCATCTAGATTAGTCACGTTTTCCTGCAAGGTCACATCTAGTTGGATTCTCTCATGAGTCTGCAGTTCAATTATCGACTACTACAAAAGGTAAAAATAATATAAAAATGGCTAAAAGGTGTTATGTTGGGTTTTTGTAGATGTTTGATGTCCATATGAATTAACCTAGTAACTTTATTCTTCATCTAGTTTAGATGGGTCTCTTTGTAGGGCTTCTCTAATGTTGATTAAAACTTGGTGCTATAGGTAGATACACAATTCAGAGGATGCCTTCCTAACTGAACAATTCATCTTCCATGAGAGGCTTCATTTAATTATCAATCAGGTCTTCATAAGATTTTCACAATGTTGGCACTATATATGCATTCATGGATTCTCAACACGCCCTATATCAATGAGTATAAGTGATTACACATCTTCAAAAAAATGTAAAATCTAGAAAAGAAAATGAATGAGTTTAACTTGCAAAATAGGAGAATAAACTTAAGTTGATGCTTATTCTATAGGTGCTTATCACTTAATTCTATGACTATTAACTTCTAATATTGAACTATAACTAGTTACTCCTCGTGTATGAAACACACATTTAGCTACAAAATCTAATTTAATTATAGAATCATATTCATGAATTCCACATGCATGAAACTGGAAACTATATTAACTAAACTCAACAATGCATGAACTAATATAATAATAGGAAAGAGTGGATAACAATACCTTAAGTGGCCCTTTCTTGAGTTGTTGCTTCCACAACAGATGTCAACACTTACTACTTGATCAGAAAATCATGATATTGAACTAACTCCTTTATTGAATAAAAATATAAAATCTAACAAGAATCTACTAAAGATTTATCATTCAACAATACATATCAATTATTCAACTGATAACTGAAACTAACAATGATCAACTATCAACTGGTAATTTTGCAAAAGAAACTAGATAACTAACTAGATTCACTCCTCACTATAGATCCCACTATATAGGGTCTACGAGGAGTCTTATTCATTCATCCACTCTCCCTCAAAAGATAGGGAGATGACTTAGACTTTATAAAAAAAAACCATAATTGAAAAGCATAAGAAGATAAATTAAATTGAAACCCTACCCTAATGGTTAACCGCCATGACAAAGACATGTTTCATGGGGAATGTCATCTCATGGGTTAACCTACTCATAGCAGAATTCTTCTTCTCCTAGTTGTCTTACTTGGTGGATAGGAATGTGCTTGTGGTGACTCATGGTTGACCATTCAATGGTTACCTTTTCTCTTCTCTGGAACTGTCATGCTTCAACCATTCTGGCTTCTCTCCTACCACTATCTATGGTCCTTATGCTACAGGCTAGAAATCTAATTGTTGTGGGTTACAGTTCTTCTAGTTATAAGAAGTTGGTTTCATCCTTAAGACATACACATCATTAACAATCATAATTTAAGCATAGAATCATACTGAATCTGATGAACATTCATACATACAAATTTCAACATATCATATTTGTATTTCAACATACTAAAGTCTGGTTTAAAGTGCATGAAAGGTATAAAAGATGTATGAAGTCTTAGGAATTTTTGTGAAACTTGGTAGATTGAAATGATAAAAAAATATAAACTAAGGAAGGAAAACTAGCCATAAATTAAGCCCATCACTCTCAAAGATATTCCAATTGACTAGTAGATTCCCCCAAAGGGTAAAAAGAGTTAAAAAAATACAAAGAAATGGCTAATTATTGGTTCAATAGGAATCCACCAGTTAACTAAACATGTTCTTTCTACAAGTGTCTAGTTCTATTGATTTTTCTTCTTTGTGAGAAAAAAAACCATATCTTCTTTTGCAAGCATTTCCATGTGAATCGTCTTGGTTCTAGATGCCAATGGTTTTTTTTCATTTCCACTTGTTGATAAATTTTTTTTATTTTCCTTGTACTCCTCAGATCCCCCCCAATTACTCTCGGTTCCATTCTTCCACCAACTGCTAAGTCTTTGCAGGTGGACGGAGTCTATCTTCCCACATCTACCCCTCTTGATATCATTTCCTTTTGTGAAATTTTCCCTTTCATCAAAACATCCACTCCAAATTTGTTCATCTGGTTCAAATGGATTTGTTTGCATGATGCAATTAGAGGCCAAACCTTTGTAAATGATAAGTAAATTGTTTCAAGACCAAAGAGTGCACTTCAATTACAAGTCTCTAACCCACGTGGGTCAGATGAAACTTATTTACCCACATAAATCTGTTGAAGGCCAATAAATTTGAGAGAAAGGTTTGCAGATAAATCCAAGTGAACTAGATTTTTTTTAAAAGGTGAAGTTCACTTGTAAATAAATTCTATGCAAGAAACTTTATTGGTGTCAACTTCACAGTTGTGCTCGATAGAAGCTAATATTCTAGGTAAAATATTTTTTGGGGATATTGATAGCATCCAAATATATCTACCAATGGTCCAAACTTCCATTAGAGCCATATCAGACCATTTTTTTGCATGATGACAATAATATAATTCAAAGGGGCACAATTATCATCTTACATCTGGATTGGGGTTGATGACCCACATCTTATAAGGAGCCAATTTCCTACAAAGGTTAAAAATAAAAAGAGAAGAATATGTGGGAATATGTTAGTGAAACGTATGTTGGATGACCTTAGATGTTTCATAATAGTTTTATATGGACCCCTAAGGCTCGTAAAACTTCATTTCAACATGTAGAAGGCTTTGATGGTATTTGGATGCCTATATTTTCACAATTTTGGTATTGCACTTATATCTCCATTGATATGTATTTAAACTCAAAAAATGTGTCATTTTGAGATATTTTCTTCAACACATTTGTTGTTTTGAATGTAATTACCATTAGAGGATGTGACAAGTTCTATGTTTGTTAGAAATGTATTGTAATAATTATTTTATGTGTTTGCATGTGGGTTTGGATATTTTACTAATGGATTACTAAGTTGATAAGGCTAAAATGATATTTGATAATATTTGGATAAGTGGAACAACTATAATTATTCTCCTTTCTTGCTATTTCCCCTTACTTACTATGACTTCGTGACCTTGGAATAGGAACCAGTCTCTTGTATGTGTTACAATCACCCACACTTAAACAAAACCATAAAATTATGTATTTTTCAATTTTAATTTGTGATTTTATGATATCATATCATGCATGGAGTAAAGAAGACTATTTTCTATGATTAATAGAACTCACCCTACTTTTCAATTTCATCCAACATATTATATAAACTATATAGACGTTAGAGATAGCTAGTTTACTTAGTCCAAAGATAATATTAGGGGTTGAATAAGAAATTTGGGTTTATCTATATTTTAGTTTATTGTTGTTTATCATAAGTGATCCCAATACTTGCTAAGGTATACTCTTAGTAATACACTCTCAAGTCTAAGTTGAGCTCAAAGTGGATAAAACCCTCACCCATTGAGTTAGCTCTTAATCCTACATAGTTATGTTGATGAATTTTTTTTTCTTACTTGTTGATAGTATAATTTTGTTCTAGGAAGTGTAGCAATTATTTTGACACTTAACAAATTCATGTTTTTTCCAAGGATAGATAATAGTTGTTGAAAATTACTTAATATCATTTGTAAGAATCAAAATCTAATGAGTATTTTGTAGCTACTATTTTGGGTTACCTCAGTGGGAATAACTTCAAGAGAAATCATATCTCCCTTGAGAAGTGGCAACTCTATTGTAAGAACCCATTTTTATCAAAAGTTTGTTTTTCGTGGATAGAACAAGACAAAGCGATGAATTATATGCATAGGGATTTATTGTAGGTAATGGATGGTATCAATGTGGTAAATGGAAACCAAAATATGAAGGTAGTCCATCCAAACACAATGATATATATTGGGTTAGTACCTCAAGTAGAGGTGATGTCTTTGTTGATCTAAGAAAACAATACTGATATATTTCTGATGATTATGCAGATTAGTTTCTCAGGAGAATAAATATAAATTTTGATGAATATTATGTAGGGATAAATAATACACTAGGTAGGGTAGATAGAGGTTCTCATAAAATTTACCACCAATAACCCTCTCCCATTGGCTACCAAGGTTCTCAATTTGATTATACTTTCCATGATATTGATCAATACATTCAAACTAATAATGGTGAAAGGTGAAGATCCATAGGTGTCTTGGAAGCTTGTTGGTGTTTTCATTGATGTCAACCCCTAGCATTGGAGTTGTTGGAAGCTTGTAGTTGTTAGTGTTGTCAACATAATGGTGTTGGTGTTGTCATTGTTGTTAACTTTCAGTATATTTGTGGAGATTATTGGTAGTATGGATGTGTTGTGGTTAATAAGAAGTGGTGAAGATGTTTTAGATGTGTTGAAGAGGTGTTAGTAGTGTTGTAGTTCTAATTGGATCCTTGGTTTCCAAGTTCTTTTGATAAATTTGAATAAAAGAGATTATAGTGTGATAGAGTGGTGTTTTGTATTCTTCTCCATATTTCTTTATTCTTGAAGTTATGCTTGTGTGGTTTGGATATGTTGATAACGGGTGTATATAGACCGGTTACATCAAGATTTGTAGTTTTTGGATCATACGATAGTAACAATTGTTTTCACCAGTGTGTGTGTCTATGAGCAAGGTTGTCTAAGAGAAATGAGATTGCTCTGCATTTTTCTGTATTGAGGTTTCTTGTCATGTAGTTCTAGGGATGTGCTTATAATTTCTATATCTAATTTCCCTTGAGGTGTTCCGCGAAGTTGGTTAGTGAGTTGGATGTCTTTGACAGTGTGTCTAGTTGGACAAAATGATGATGATCTTAGTTATAGGTGGTTGTGATAGAGCTGCAAAATATTTTGATGATGTTGGAATATTATGAGATGTTGTATGTACATTGTGGAGCATTTCTATGTGGTCAACATGACCTGAAGAAGTGTGTATGTGGTCTCTTTTAGTGTTAGTTCAAGTTTGGTTGACCTAGTGTGTTAGCGCTATTTATGGAGGTACCTCATGGATTATGAATGTGTTGAGTAGCATGGTGATATATATTTGGGTCCTAGTTAACCCTTTGTGTGGTTGTCCTTCACTTCTTTCCATCATGGAAGTGTTTGGTGTCGACCTATTTTATAATTGCATGTTTGAGGTGCATAGCTGACCTTGGAGATTATTTTCAAGGTTGTGGATGGTATAAATACAAGGTAGAGTGTCAGAGAATGGTGTGTGTGTGTGGTGTGTTGTGGTGAAAAATTTGATCAAGTGTTGTGATGTGAGTGTGATATTTGATGACTAAGGCTATTGGAAGTAGTGAGTAGAAGGTGTCTACATTTTTAGTGTACCTAAAGTTACTAAAGGCAGTGAGATGAAGGTTGTGGATGGTTCAAATTTTTTGTGGTGGATCTTCCTATTTTTTTGAGATGGATTTCTCTTTGTAATAGTCCTCTTTCTTTCTTCTTTCTAATCTGGCAGTGAGCCCTTCTTTCTTTTGGGTAGTGAGCCTATTGTATTTGATGTTGCAATTCATTTATATAGTGAGTTAATCCTCACCATGGTTTTCCCTTCTTGGGTTTTCCATGTAAATATGGTGTTCTATTGTGCATTATGTTTTGATGTGTTGTTATTTCACTTGTTTATATTCATGTTAAATTTGATTAAGGTTTTAAGGGCTAATAAAGATTTGAATGTTAATGAGGGTTTTGATGTTTTAATGTACAATTGATTCACCCCCCTCTTAGTAGTCTTGTGTATCTAACAATTGGTATCAAATAAAGGTTCCTTGGAAGAATATTAACTACTTGAGGTAGATCCTGATGGCACATAGGAAGGAGGCTCCCTTGTTTGATGGGAGAATTATGCATTTTGGAAAAACAAGATGGAAGTTTTCCTTGTTTCCCTGGGGTTTGGAGTTTGGAAGTCAATTGAAGATGGATATACCATGCCCACTAATGGTTTAAAAACTGATGATGAAACAAAGCATATGAGAACAATGAAAAAGCAAGGAATTCTCTTTTGAGTGGTCTTATTAATTTGAAACTTGTGAAGGTTATGAGCTATAAATCTAGTAAAGAAATATAGAAGAATTTGGAAATTATCTATGAAGGAGATGATAAGGTCAAGCAGGAAAAGATGCAAAATTTGAAGACTAAGTTTCAAACCCTAAAGATGTCAAAAGATGAAGATATTGCAAGCTACATGCATAGAGTGGATGAAGTTGTCAATTACATCAATGGCCTTGGTGGAAAATTGGAAGAAGATGAGGTGGTAAAGAATTTATTAAGAACTCCTTCTAAATCTTATAGTTCTAAAGTTTATGCCTTAAGGAAGCTTGGTATTTAGATCATTATTCTAGAGATCAGTTGTTTGGTGCTTTAACTACTTTTGGATTGAGAGAGTTTGGTCAAAATGATTCAAGAAAAGAGACTGCTTTTAAAGCTATCAAAATAGAGGATGGTGGATTGGATTTGGATGATCTTGATGAGATAGAAGAATTTTTTTTTAGGAGATTGAAAAGGGGGACTAGAAAATATAGAGGTAAGTTACCTTTCAAATGTTTCAATTGTGGAAAGATAGGGCATTATGCTTCAAGATGTCCAGTCAAAGTTTCAAGTGATAAATATAAGGATAATAAAGGTAAATTTGTCAAGAGAAGTTATTATGTTAAAGAAGATGCTAACATATTTGATGATGAATCTGGCTACCCAGATGATGAAAATGATGAATTCTTGTTCATGGATATGAATGTTGGAAATAATTCTACTAACTTTGAAAGATGTATGAAGGAAATTCCTTCAAAAACATGTCACAAAATCAAAGGGACTATAGTGACTATTTTGCATGCTAGAGAGGAGAAAAATCACTGGATAATTGATAACGGATGCTCAAATCATATGACAGGTGATAAGAGTAAGTTTGTTAAACTTGAGAAGTTTGAAGGTGGTCTTGTTAAGTTTGGTGATGATACATCTACTAAGATATGTGGAAAAGGTTAAATTAGTTTTGATGGAAAGCATAATACAAATGATGTTCTTTATGTCAAGGGTCTCTGGCATAATCTTCTGAGTGTAGGATAATTTTTTAGCAAAGGATATAATCTTTTATTTCATAATGGTGATTGTGAAATTAGAAAATGAAGATCCAAAACTCTAGTTGTTGTAGGAACAAGGATGGATGGTAATGTTTATCAGATCAAAGGTGCTAATGGTAAGTGTTTTATGACACAAATTAATGAAAGTTGGTTATGGCATAGAAGAATGTGTCACATCAATTTTGATATTCTAGTGAGGATTACCTCTACTCAAGCTATGAGAGATCTTCCAAGAATTACAAAGCCTATCAATGCAATTTGCAAGGGATGTCAGTATGGGAAGAAAAAAAGAAAGAGGTTCGAAATCAAAGAATATTTTACAGCAGGAGCTTTGGAGTTGGTGCATACAGACCTATATGGACCTACAAGAACAAGAAGCTTTCAAGGTGATAAGTATTTCATTTTGTTAATTGATGATTACTATAGAATGACTTGGAAAACTTTTCTCAAAGAAAAATCAGAAGCTCTAGAAAATTTCAAAGCATTTAAAGCTATGGTTGAGAATGAAATGGATATGAAAATCAAGTTCTTAAGGTTTGACAGAGGTGGATAATTCACCTCCAATGAGTTCAATAATTTTTTTGATCATGGAATAAAAATGCATTTGTCAGCTCCTAGAACTCCTCAATAGAATGGAGTGGAGAGAAAGAATAGAATGACTCAAGAAGTAGCAAGGACGATGATGAAGGAAGTAAATTCATCGGATGTATGTTGGAGAGAAGCTATTCATATTGCAATATACATAGATAAAAGAGTACGAGCAAGAGTAAACAATTTAAAGACTCCATATGGACTATGTTATGGAAGAACTCCTATTGTCAAATATTCTAGAGTGTTTGGAAGAAAATGATATCTCAAGAGAGATGAATAAAACTTGAGAAAGTTTGATGCAAGGTCAAATGAAGGAATCTTCCTTGGATATTCTACAAGAAGCAAGGCTTACCGTTGCTACAACAAGAAGATGAAGAATATAGTTGAAAGTGCGAGTGTCAAAGTAGATGAACCACATAAAAGCTCAGTATTGATAGAATGATATGAATCTAATGAGACATCTTGTAGAGAAGAAGAAAAATAAGAAGAGAAGGAAAAGGAGATGCGGGTTGAAGAGGATATGATCTAGAAAGGATTCCTAAGACTCCTAAGTATGTGCAAAAGAATAATTTTGAAGATCATATCATTGGTGATAAGAGCAGAGGCATGTTGATAAGAAGAAAACTTGTTATGACAAAAGAATAGGTAATTTTGTGTCTACTTTCCAAAGTAGAACCTAAGACAGTGATTGAGGCATGTAAGGATGAGAATTGGACCAAAGATATGAAAGAAGAATTGATGCAAATTGAGAAGAATTTCACTTGGTAATTAGTCTCAAGACTAGCAAAAAAGAATGTAATAGGAACTAAATGGATATTCTAGAACAAGTTGAATGAGAATGGAGAATTTTTCAGAAATAAAGCTAGAATTGTGTGTAAGGACTACTCACAAGTGGAATGAATAGATTTTAAAGAGAAATTTTCTATGGTGGAAAGAATGGAGGCCATTAGGATATTTTTGGCCTTTGCAAAATATAAGAATTTTAAAGTTTATTAGGAATGTGAATTTTGCTTTCTTGAATGGTGAGTCGTAAGAAGAGGTATACATTGAACAACTGGAAGGCTTTCAGTTATCAAATAATGTTAATATGGTTTGTAGATTGAAGAAAGAATTGTATGGACTCAAGCAAGGTCCCAAAGCTTGGTATTGAAGATTGGATAGGTACTTGTTGCAATGGGGATTCAATAAAGGTACCACAAATAGCAATCTTTACTTTAAAGTTGAGAAGGATCATATCTTGATTGTGGTTGTGTATGTTGATGATATAATCTTTGGAGGAAATGAGGAAATGTGCAAGAAGTTTGCAAAAGAGATGTAGAATGAATTTGAGATGTCAATATTTGGGGAGATGAATTTATTCCTTAGGCTAAAAATCAGTTAGACAAAAAAAGGAATATTTATTTCATAGTCAAAATATGTCAAGGAAATATTGAAGAAGTTTGGAATGGAAGATTCTAAACTGGTATGTACTCCTATGGTTATTGGTTGCAAGTTGAGCAATAATGATGAATCTCGTAAGACTTATTAGAGCAAGTATAGATCAATGATTGGAGGACTGTTATATCTAACTGTTATTAGACCGAATATCAAGCATGTAGTTTTTCTTATGGCCAAATTTCAAGAAGATCCTAGAGAATCACATGTGGTAGTTGTAAAGAGGATATTCAAATATTTGTAGGGCACTCCAGACTATGTTCTATGGTATCCAAAGGATACTAATTTCTCTTTAAGTTCCTATACTGATGCAGATTGGGAAGGTTGTGTGGATGACAAAATAAGTACAAGTGGAGGTGCTTTCTTTCTTGGAAGTAGGTTGGCTTCTTGGCTAAGCAAAAAGTAGGGTTCAATATATTTATCTACTACAGATACAGAGTATATTGTGGTGTTACGGATGAAGCATATATGAATATCATATAATGAACCTATTTCTATCTTGTGTGATAATACAAGTGCTATCAATATATCAAAGAATCTAGTGATGTATTCAAGAACAAAGCATATCTCAATCCAGTATCACTTTCTAAGAGAGAAGGTTGCAGAAAATGAAGTAAAGCTGGAGTATGTGCCTACAAAGGATCAAGTTGTATATATTTTTACTAAGGCTCTTCCTAAAGATACTTTTGAGTATCCCTTATAGAAGTTAGGGTTTATTTCCCCTCCTTTCAATTAGATGCATAAGTGTGTGCATATGTTTGAGAAGCATTTCAAGATACATTCTTGGTCCTAGACTAATATTGAAGGCTACCTCTCAAGGGGAGTAGGTAGTAGTATTGTTGGTTGGTGAAGTCAGATGGAGTATATTTTATGCCCCTAAGGGGAAGAGTGTAGAAAAGTAAGTGTAGTAAAGAGAGAGTGCAGTTTCTTGTTGGTATTTCAAGTGGTGTATGCAAATGGAAAAAGGAAAGATTCTATGCAAGTGATGTGTGAAAGGTGTAGGTATTTCTCTTTGAATTTTTTCAAAGGGGGAGAGCAAGATATTTCAATATAGGAAAGAGATTTGGATGAACTTATGGCCCTTTTCCATTGATATCAAAGGAGGAGAGAGTTGGTTGAAAAACCATAGTGAAAAAAAGAATATGGTCTGAAGAGCATAGGGGGAAGGAGTTTTTAGGAGAAAGAGAATGAGAATATGAAGAGTGAGAGATGCCCCAGTCGAGGAGAGTATTACTTGTTGTAGATTTACTATTGGTATGATTTTTTTGTTGATGGTTTTTCAAAACTAATGTTTCCAACAATGACAAAGGGGGGGATTGTTGGAAGCTTGTTGGTGTTGTCATTGATGTCAACCCCTAGCATTGGATTTTTTAGAAGCTTGGAGTTGTTAGTGTTTCCAACACAATGTTGTTGGTGTTGTTATTGTTGTCAACTTTTAGTATAGTTGTGGAGATTCTTGGATCCTGCTTTTGTTGATGAGATTATTGGTAGTATGGATGTGTTGCGGTTAATAAGAAGTGTTTTATATATTGTAAATGTGTTGAAGATGTGTTATTAGTTTTGTAGTTGTAGTTGAATAAAAGAGATTATAGTGTGACAGAGTGGTGTTCTATATTCTGCTCCACATTTCTTCAATCTTGAATTTTTGTTTGTGTGGTTTTGATATGTTGATCAGAGGTGTTATTTCTAGATTTGTAGGTTCTAGATCATACAACAGTAATAATTATGTTCACCAATGTGTGTTTTTATGGAGAAGGTTGTCTGAGAGAAATGAGATTGCTCCACATTTCTCTACATTGAGATTTCTTGTCATGTGATTTTGCAGACGTGTTTATAATGTTTGCATATACCTTCCCTTAAGCTTTCAAGTGTTGAGGTGCTCCACAAAGTTGTTTAGTGGGTTAGATGTATGTGACAATGTGTTTAGTTGCATAGAATGATGATGATCTCAATTTAGGTGGTTGTGACAGAGTTACAAAATATTTTGATGATGCTAGAATATTCTAAGATGTTATATGGATATTAAGGAGTGTTTCTATGTGGTTTGTGTGACCTGAAGAAGCATGTATGTGGTCTCTTGTAGTGTCAGTTCAAGTTTGGCTGAATTGGAATGCTAGTGCTATTTGCGGAGGCACCTCATGGATTGTGAACGTGTTGATTAGCATGGTGATGTATATTTGGGTCCTAGTTAACCCTTAGTGTGTTATCCTTCACTTCTTTCCATTGTATAAGTGTTTGGTGTCAAATTATTTTGTAATTACATGTTTGAGGTGCATAACAAACCTTGGAGAATATTTTTAAGGTTGTGGATTGTATAAATACAAGGTAGAGTTTCAGAGAATGGTGTGTGTGTGTGTGGTGTGTTGTGGTGCAAAATGTGATCAAGTGTTGTGATGTGAGTGCAAGCTTTGATGAGTAAGGTTACCAGAAGTACTGAGAAGAAGGTGTCTACATTTTTAGAGTACCTAAAGTTACTAAAGGCAGTGAGTTGAAGGTTGTGGGTGGTTTAGAGTTGTTGTGGTGGATCTTCTTATTTCTCTGAGATGGATTTCTCTTTATAATAGTCCTCTTTCTTTCTTCTTTCTAATCTAGCAGTGAGGCCTTCTTTCTTTTGGGTTGTGGTCTCTTCGGTACTGAGCCTATTATATTTAGTGTTGCAATTCATTTATATAGTGAGATAATTCTCACTGTGGTTTTTACCTTCTTAGGTTTTCCACGTAAATTTGGTTTTCTATTGTGCATGGTGTTTTGAGTTGTTGTTTCACTTATTTACTTTCATGTTAAATTTGATTAAGGGTTTAAGGGTTAATAAAGATTTGAATGTTAATGAGGGTTTTGATGTTTTAATGTACAACTAATTCATCCCCCTTCTCAGTTGTCCTGTGCATATAAAAAGGTGAAGAGTTGGACCTATTAGACAAAGCTATAAGTAAAAGGATAGAATTGGTACTTAATATTGATCAGTTGACTCAAACTCATGCTAAGGTTGCTAAAAAATAATGTCAAAAAATACCACAACAAAAAATATAAGAAAAAATGGAGGTAGCCCTATGACATAGGCTCAAATATTTTCTCTAGCTCAACCACCATTAGGAGCTAAAAGGTATAGGAAACTAGATTTATTTGGGATCCCAAATTAACCCAGTCCTATTTTCAAGTGTTGTGATGTGAGTGTGATCTTTTATTACCTTACCTCTGATGTTATTGCATTGTTTCCTTGGTAAGGTCATGAAATTACAAGGCAACAATGTAATAATGGGAGAAGAGAACTTAAGATAATTCATCAATATCACTAATGAGTATGAGATTGATGATGAAGATATGATGATGAAGCTATTTTTTCATTCATTGGAGGAAAGTGTTAGGGATTAGTTTAGAAATTTTCCATAATATTATCCACCTTTCAAAGAAAATAAAAATTTAATAAATTTCATCATTCATCTTAAGACCTAATCAAGAAGAAGAGAACTAAACATACCCTAGATTTTAAAATTTTCCAACTATAAGCCTTCAAATCTAATTTAAAATTTATGCATTCTAGGCTTCAAAATACCAAATTTACATTCAAATTTATTAACAGAGTATAAAAAAATATGGTTAAAGCTTCTTTATGAACTAATAAAGAGTAAGTACCCTCAAGTGAGTAACACAATCTAATACTATATACAACTCTAGCATGCAACATCCTTTTATATCTTGAAAATGGTACATTATAACCTACACAATAAAATAATTAATCTCATCCCAACTTTAAACACTCATTCACAGAATAAGTTATAATTATAAGGAACTCCTCATCTTAAGCACCACTAATTTCTCTTTGAAGGAAATAAAAAAGAAAACAAATCCTAATATCTCATGTAATTATTACTCAAGCTCCTATAGTGAAGTCCTATACTTTGGATGATAATTGATTACCTTGAATAGTCTTCAACATACATTAAATCAATGATGATAGTACAATTGGCACTTCCACCTAGTTTAAACACTCTAGGTGATAGACATAGGCAATGAATATATTAAATCAATGATGATACTACAATTGGCACTTCCACCTAGTTTAAACATCTAGGTGATAGACATAGGCAATTAGCTTCATTAATTTGTATATTACCAAATGATTTTAGGACTTTTTATTGATCATATTACAAACATGATAATAATAAAGGATACATGGATAATCCTACAAGTTATAGGACCTTCAATAACCAAGAATGGGCATTTTCAATAATTCTAAATTCACAAATATTATAATAGTATCTTATTTTAGTTAACTACTCATACTCATGATATTACATATTAATTTGGGAGTTATCCACATAGTCCTACATAGTATACACCAATAAATATAATATAATCTTATGAGGTTGTAAATTTATGTTCAAAATTATTATTTATCCCCAAAGAAGTTGCATTATTGTTTGGTCACTAATCATACATCTTCGTTCAAATTAAGCATTATAACAAGATTTTGTACACGATCATTGTAGAAAAACTTATTAGAATATAATTTAGTTAGTTACCCATACTTCTATCAAAGTTCAAATCAAGTGTATTCCTATCCTATTAATCTTCAAAATCATAATAATAGTATTATAATTTTAAAAATTTGTAGTTGTCTTGGTATTTATCATAAATATCATTAAATTACATTCAATCTAATTGATTGAATGGATTCCATATTTTATGTTGTAATCAATTGTAGAATGGAATATTTAGAGCCATAAAGTAATCCCTATATCTTATGTATAATAGACAAGTTGCATTGAATTGCATTCAAGAGTCTATATCAATATCTCTTGGATATCCTAATAGCTATTAGCAAAGACAATTCTTGTCTTTACGATTTTGTTAATTCTCTAGTGATATATTATTGTGTTCCTAGTCTTTGTTATTTTTAAGATTCAAGGTATGAATTTTGGATGTGTTAAGTGGGTATTTTACCTCATTTGGAGACTTATTTAGATTATATGGATTTTTCCTCTAGCTTGAAGGCTAAGCTAGGATATTAATTTCTAAGGCTACACAAATTAGGAAATTTCCCATGGTTTATAACCTTGTTGTTAGGGACCAAATATTAAATCATTTTTATGCTTAAATTTCTTTCCCAAGTGTTCATATCTAGAAACTAATTGGATCTTTTACCTGTAATCAATTCTCATGTTTCATTAACAAAGGAGTAACCCAGCTAATTATTCCTTGAAATTAGTTTTCCTTTTAAGTACTTGTTGTTGGTTGTATTTAATCATGAATTAAAGGGTACATCCTCTAGAACTACTCCCAACATGAGATATTTAAAACTAATATCACTGATTAAATACATTGGTTGAACTTGTAAACTTGTCATGTATTGATTTTCACCATTTTGTGCTTGTTCTCAACTCTATGATAAGATTCATGACTTGGTGCTAAATATTTCATGTTTTATTGAGTTTATCATTTATTTGGATTGGTGTTAGCAAGGAGATTCATGGTTTCTGATCTCATTATGATGTAGTGCCCTACATTATCATAAACCTTGTTGATGCATATTATCACTCTTGGAGTGCACTATCCATCTGACTCCACTTTATCCTAAAATTCATGAAACTTGTAAGTTTCAACTTAAATACATCATATCTCTCATGAACCAAATAGTTTAACTAAGTCACAAATAATTTTGAGATGGGCCCATATCTTTGGTTTTCTAAGTATTCACATATAAAAAATGAGAGCATTGACTTACCACATGATAGTTTCATGCAAACCAAAGGGTTTTGTATTGTCCCTATGATGCTAGCCTATATCAACCATCTAATTAGAATAGAATCCAATGAATCATGCAGTCATGTGAAGTTCCTCCAATGTTTTTAGAGTAGAAAATAACTATATGGTCATGAAATTTTGGACAAGTTATGTAAGCCCTCTTTCTTTTGTTTAATAAGTTAGCAAGTCAATATTTAATAACATCAAGTGAGTGACATATCAAGTTTCCACACTCCCAAGGTGGTGTTGAACCTAAAATATTTTAAGAATACATTAACCATGCAACCAAGGATGTGTTGGATCATCCTACCTAAATTATAAAGGAAAATACAAATTGGGTAAATATTTTATGATAAGATTTTATGTATCCCCTATTTATCGAATAGTAAAGCTCTTACTAACTAGAATAATATAAACCATATGTTAAAATTTCCTTTTAAAATTTAAGATACACTTTTAATGTCACCTCATGCAATTAATTTTAACAATCCATTTAGTTGTCCAATAAATTATATTAAGAGATACAAAAAACCCCTTTTGTAGAATACTAAAAATATCTCTAGTTGGGGACATATACTTCTTGTGGGCATAGCGAGGTTCTAGAAGATTTTAGATTGGAGAGGATCTGATCATTGGCTGATCAAATTCTCTACCAACCTTTCCATAAATTCCAAAATGCAATCCTTCTGTTTCCAATTGATGTGGCTTCAAGATCCATCACTTCATGATCTTGTTCCAATTTCATGGGAATCTGGGAAACCAACTTATGTCACTATAATGCATACCTCCACCAAGAGGTTGCAATATGTCAAATACATGTTGAAAAGGTGGAACATATATCATTTTGGTAATGTATTTCAGGCCAATAATTCTTCCCAAGCCCATTTGGATCCCATTACTAGACAAATTCGAGACCATGGTCTTTTTGAGGAAAACTGCAATTGGAAGCAGAGGCTCTAAAAATGGTTGAAGAATGGGAGTTGAGGGAGGAAACTTTCTGGAAGCATAAGTATCATATTGATTGGTTTCAAGAAGGGGATATAAATACATCCTTTTTTCACAATTTTGTGAAGGACAAAAGACAAAGTAATCTTATTTCTTCACTTAGGTCCTCGAAAGGTAAGCTTCTTTCTTCCTTTGGTGCAATTTCTGATGAAGCTATTCAGTTCTTTTCAAGGAATCCCCCCTTGCCTTTGAGGAACAATCCCAAATTTTAAATTGTCTTCTTTGGTTTCATGAAATGAATTATTCTCTGATCAACCCTATTTCTATAAATGAGCTAGAAGAGATAGTGTTCCTTTTGAAGAAGGGGAAGGCCACGGGGCCAACTAGGTTCCCTATTGAGCTTTTATAGAAGTTTTGGGATGTTATCAAGTTGGATCTCCTTGAGTTTTTTCAGAATTTTCATTGGAACAAGCAAATGTTGAGAGCCATGAACGATACTTTTCTCGCCCTTATTCTAAAAAAAGGAAGGAGATAATTCCCTGGATCTCTTCAGACCCATAGCCTTGTGTAATCTTGTGTAAAAAATTATTAATAAGCTCATTTTTTAACATCTCAATCCATGGCTAGAAAGATCAATTTATGAGGAGCAGGGTGGATTTGTTATTGTGGTAGAATCTATCCATTCCATGGCCTCCTCAAAAGAAAAGGCAATGTTTATCAAGTTTGATATGGCCAAGGCATATGATCGTTTTAAATGTGATTTCCTTTCTAAAATCCTACGGTCTTTTGGGTTTGGTGGTGACTAGATTGATTGGGTCATGAGTTGTGTCTCTTCCTCTTTCTTCTATGTGCTTATTAATGTGAGTCTTCTGAGATTTTTGGAGATTATAGGGGCCTTCGGCAAGGTGATCCCTTGTCTCCTTACTTATGTATCTCATGGTTGATGGTTTAGGGAGGTTCCTTAAATTTCATGTGGAGCATAGTCTTATTCAAGGTTGGAGTTGGGGTGGTATCTTAGCTAGCCAATCCCATCTTTAGTTTATGGATGACGCTACCTTGATGGGTATGGAAAGATTTGAAGAATTTTTGAATCTAAGAAAGACCTTGGATATTTACTTGGCTACCTTGGGACAAAGAATCAATGAGGATAAGTCCATCTATTTCTTTAATACCTTGAAGCTTATCTAGGGGAAAATTTATCATTTTCTCATATTTCAGATGGGCTTGCTTCCCTTTATTTATCTTGGTATCCCTCTAGCTATTCAATCACTTCCTAGGAAGTTTTGGCAAGAGCTTATTGATAAGTTTCACAAGAAGGTTAGTCATTGGACTTGCAGGTGGATCTCTACTACTGGTAGGGTGACTCTTTTGAAGTCTATGGTGTAGGCTCTTCCTCTATACAAGTGTTTTGTGCTTTTTGCCCCTTCCAGTTTTAATAAAGAGTTTGAGAGTCTTTCCTAAAAGTTTCTTTGGTCTGGTAATCTCTTGTCAAGGAAGTGGAGTTTGGTTAAGTGGGACATAATTTGTAGGCCAAAACAAGATGGTGGGCTTGGTTTGCGTCGGGTTGACTTGAATGGACAGGCTTTGGTAGAAAATATGTATTGGCGGTGGTGTTCTCAACAACATCAAACTTGTGCCAAAATCCTCACTACGAAATATCTGAGGGGGTGGAGGGGGATGAAGTTCCTAGATTTAGTCTTATGGGGAAGGGTTCTATGATTTCTAGTACCCTTAAAAGGGGATCCAAGCTTGTTAAACAAGTGTTGTTTTAGTTTGATTCTTGGGATGGGCATCCTCCTCTCATGTTGACACATATTCACTTGCAAGCCTTATGTAGGATGTTTCTTGAAGTTGGTTGGTGTAAAGTGGTCGGTTACAAGTCCGTTCAAGTTCTAAACTAGGTTATTGTGTCTAGATGGAAGGACCCTCAAGAGTGGCCTTCAGGGGGCTCATTTGAGGAGCGTTGGGAGCTAACCAATATTTTGGTTGGAAGATTTTATAATTCTCTTCTGGGGAAGGATGTGCTCACCTGGGTGCCTGACCCGAAAGGGAATTTCTCAGTTGCTTTTGGGTACCAAGTATTGGATAAGTAGTTGTTTAGGTGCGTTGAAGTCCCTTTATGGAAGTAGGTTTGGAATAATTTCTCTTGGCCTAAGAGTAATTTATTCTCTTGGTTTGTGGTACATAATAAGTGCCTCACTTGGGAGAATCTTTAGATGAGGAGATTCCAGGGTCCCTCTATGTGTGTTATGTGTACTAGCAATGAAGAAAGTACCCTGCATCTTTTCTTTTAGTGTCCCTTTGCTAGAATGACTTAGCATTTATAGTGGGATGTTTGGAATCAGCTGTGTAGACAAGCTTCCTCTTTGACTGACTTCTGGATTGGGTTGGGGACTCCTCCTACCAAGTCTTATTCTCTTCATGTGGCTTGGAAAATTGGTCCCAGTTTGATAATCTAGAGTATCTGGTTGGAACAGAATTGTAGGATTTTTCTTGATTAGAAGCTTCAAGTGCATCAATTATGGCTTTAGTTCATGGGGATTCTTAAGGAAACTCTTGTGACTAAGTGTGACTTGTCTGACCATGTTGATCCTGATGATATGTAGGTGGTCCAGACTTTGGGGGTCCATATTGGTGATTGGAGTGGCTCTTGGCCTAGGTCGAGATGAATTGCTAGAGAGAAGATCTAGAGGAGTGGTTTTTGGATCTCCCTCCTTCTGGGGTGTTAAAAATGAACATGGATGGTTCTTCTAGAGGTAATCCTAGGCATGTTGGTATTGGGGGAATTGGCAGAGACAGTTTAGGGGTAGTGGATTTCTTCTTCTCTGTTTATAGAGACATACAAACCAACAATGTTATTGAGGCCTTGTCTATTCTCTGGGCATTGAAACAGGTTTGTGCCCTAGGTTGGAGAAGGATTATCTGTGAGTCAAATTCCTAGATTGTTATTGACATGTTGAACAAGTGGAAGTTGGACGAGGCGAATTGGTAGTTGGTCGTGGTGGTCAAGAAAATAATTATTTTGGGTGAAGCTTTGGATTCTATCACCTTTAGCCATATCCCACGGGAATGGAATAAGGTGGTTGATGGGCTGGCTAAATGGGAATTTGAGTGGATGGAGAATTGGAATGTGGATGATAGGGTAGGCCTCTTGGAGGACCTCTCTTGATTGCTGGAGGAACTTGTTATGGAGGATATGAGGTGTTTTTTGAGGGTTTCTTGATAGCTTTATTTGTTTCCTTGACCCTTGGTGGGTCTGTTGTACTTCTTTTCTTTGTACAAATTCTCTAGATCAATAAATTTTTACCCTCCTTTTATTAAAAAAATTGTTGCATGGACCAACTAATTTTTGAAGTGGGAAAAAATGGAAGGGCTCATAACTTAGGGTAGTAATATTTGGAATTTTAACATTATCATGTAAATGTAAATCAAATTATAATACACCATACTTAAGGAATCCATTGTAAAATACTTGGCTATCAAATTGGTCTAAACCAAAAGATTCACCAACTCTATTAAAATAGAACATATGAAGCTTAGCCAATTCTAAATGAGTTACACAAGCCAATTCATATTGATTGTAGTGCCTACCTATTCCTATCATATTATATTAGTGGTAGAATTATATTTTGTATATGCTCAGATGTTAGATGATTGTGTTTTGATATTATTATTATATGTCCTGATTCATTGTCTCCTCTATGGCTATTTTATTTTTATTCTTGATGTAAGTCACACTGAAGTGTATGTGTGATTTGATGCCAAGTCCCTTGAAAGGGGATGTACATATTTCATTTTGGAGGTGTTCTTGGATGTGGGCTTGTTGAGTGATTATTATTGTGTTTTTGGTTCATGAATATATACATTAATATAGATGTTATAATTAAATGATATCATAAAATTTATCATTTAAATGCAATTGAATTATGGATATGATGTTATACATCATGAGGTATTGAATCATGAGGTATTTATGCAATACTTTAGCCATTTATATATATGGAGCAGGTATGCTTGACATGTGCGTTGAGTGGTTACAAGTACTAGGTATTTCTCCACCTAGCTCCATAGGTTTGAGTATACCTCGATAATGGTTATATGGAAGATGTCACATTAGCCAATTTGTTAGTCTTAACCATCATACTTCATTCAAGTGCAACTTCTAATATTTTAACAAAGTCGATCAGATTTGATATGATTTTGAATATCGAAACCCTATTGTGAAAGCCCAATGAAAGTGTGTATGGTCAATTATTTAAATTTAAATTTTCTATAAAATTAATTCAATTTATTGCTTGAATGGATTAAATGGTTAATTTATATGTTAAATGATGTTTTTGAATGTATTTAATTAATTGAATTGATTTTGGGAGAAATCGAGGGAGTTTTGAATTCCCAATTAGAAAAAATTAAATTTTAATAGGGTTTTGGAATGGGTGATTAGGGAAAAACTTTCTATTTTTTATGCTATGAAATCGGGAAAAATATTTGGAGGGAAATATTTGTTTTGAGAAATTTGAAAATTATTGATTGGGAGTGTAATTCTTATCAGAATTTGATGAGGTCAGATCCATTGGGATATAAATTAGGAAGGGATTGTGCTTGCTTGATTTCATGACTCATCATTTGGTGTGTTAGCAAATTTCACATTTCAAATTTTGGAGGGTATTAAGGTATTTTCTTTGTTTTAAATTCATTTGAGCATTATTCTTCAAATTTGTTTCTAGGAGATTGATTAGGGGAGTGTAGAATCCTTCCATCTCCTTTTATTTTACAATTTGATTGGTGTAGTGTAGAGTTGCCATGCCTGATTTTTTGGGAAATGATGGAAATGTCGATTTTATAGCTTAAGAAGGGTGTTGGGCTTATTTAAACCAAAGGTTATTGTTAGAAATTTTATCTCAAAATTTTTAATTTTTGATGAAAATCCATGTTGGATTTGGGAATTTTCATGTGTTTATGCATTGGAAAATATTGGAAATTTTGAAATTTTCTATGAAAATAATTGAATTTGATTTTTTGAAAAATATGGAACCTCATGAAATGAGATGTTATGCATTGTGTGAAAATATCATTGAAATTGGAAAAATCACATTTTGCATTGATTTTTGTGTCATATTTGTTGGAGGGTGTGATGAACGTTTTGTAATGTTCTGACGAAGTTGTACTTCATGAAATGTGATAATATGCATTATGGAGAATTTTTATTGAAATGGATAAAATTAGAAATTATGCATTTGTTTACGTGCCTCTACTTGAGTTTGACAATGTGTTGATTTTAGGACTTAGTCCATTTTCTTTGTGATTATGAATGGTTTCCTCCATTGGTGAATGTTACCAATGTAAGTGCTTATGCATGCCATTATTTTCATGCCAATGGATTTTGTGATGTGGATTATCGTGTGATGAGTATTTTCCTTTGCTATCGTTGTGTGATATGTTTGATGAATGTTTACTCTATGATTGGAATGAGTGTATATCCTCTCCTAGTGTGTCATGTGTGAGTTTTTTTGGGCCATGTAACCATATCCTAGCACGGTAGGAGTGAAAATTATTGACTTCATGTGGTAGGGTGCGTGGAAACCATTGTTGGGTTTTAGGGTTTCGAGGAGCAAATCGATATCGATATCCTCTTCTCAATCGTTCATTGATTTGTATTAGTTTAATTGAATGTAATGTAATTGTTAAAGGAAATTTGAGTCCTTTTATTATTTAATCATAATATATTTGTAATGCAATTTGTTCATGGACCTCTCTTGTGGGATGGTTAGTAATCCATTTTTTAAAGTTAGTATTTTAGCCTAGTTATGTGTCTCTGTGTTAGTGTTGGGCATGATCATAAATGCATATAAATTTAATTATGTCATGGATGCTTAAAATTAACTTAGGAACATTTCATTTGGTGTTTAAAATTAACTTTTTAGTCAAATTTCACAATTGGGTGGCTTGGTACTGCACCTAGACAGTCTTGTTATAAGCTAAGTTAATCCAACCTCCCAAAAAACTAACACTGTTGGGGTGACCTCATATCATGTTGGGGTGGCCTGGTAGTAAGAGGGGTGGCTTGGGAGTATATTTGGGTAGCCTGGTATTCAAGGGCAGCTTGGTTTTATAAGCCAAAAAAAAAAAAGATTTTGGCTAAGTGTGTTGGGGTGACCTGGTATTGTGTTGAGATGACCTCATCCCCATGCAAAAACCAGAATGTAAATCCTCTTAACCACTAATATATATATATATTATAATCATAATCCCCTTTTTGGATTATTTTGTTCATGGTGATCATATTTGTCAACTAGGTCTTCAAAAACCTAGTCAAATTTTCTCCCTTTTTAGGTCTTGTTAGTTCCTCTCTGTTTCAAGACCTCAAATGGGTAAACCATGTAAATGAAATTTGTTCATCATGGTCCCAAGGGTCTAATGTTTTTTGGAACCTTTCCTTAAGATTCTTCATTAAGGACTTGTGAGTTCTCCTACATTATTTTGCATGCACTCTTTCAAAGTTACCTAGTTGGAAAACCTGGGGTTAGGGAGATCATGCACCTTGTCTTGTGGAGTCTTGGGAAGGTTTTAAACCTTCATGGTTATTATTTTTATTGTTTGTAACATTCCTCATAGGCCTTGAGGTGTTGTGTAGTAGTATCTTTCCATTTGTGTGATGTCACATTGCTATGAGACGTCTTGGGAAGCATGTAGTTTGTTTGAAAGTGATTTGTGGTCATTCGAATTAGTGGATAGTTTGTATCTCCTATTTTGGAACCCCTTGGTGAAGTGTTTCCCTTGTTTTGGTTGGTTTAGTGAATCTAGATATACATTGGAGGTTGATGATTCTCTCATCCTATTCTAGAGTTGTGTTGCGAGAGAATGTAATCGTGGGTTGTAATCGATTTTCGTGTTGGAGATGTTCTCTCTCTCTTGTTCTTCATGGTGGATTTATCCCATGAGTGGTTAGTCTTCCACTATTTTTTCCTTGCTTATGCAATGGTGAGGCTTTCATGTTTGTTCTTATCCTTGTTTTATTATGTTCATATGACGCTTGTGTGCATGTTGTTGTGAAAGTGTGACATGTTGATGTCGTATCTTTGGTGTTGCACGGTTGTTGTGTTTTTAAAAAAAAATGTTCAGTCAAGTTTTACCTTGTGCTTCGAACGGGGCATTACATTGATCCTTAGAGATACCTAAGCCAATAACTTATTTTCTAAAGCCACAATTGTGACCCAATAAAATCTTCATATTTAAGTGAATGAATTAAAATATCAAAAGAAAAAATCATCATTAACACTAACACACAAATCATCTTTAAAAATTGAGGCTTCACACTCAACACTATCTAAAATGCATGTCAAAGTAATTTTTAATTTGAACATTTCATATCACATAAATTAACAAAATCAACAAATTCATCTATGTCATTAAAAAAATATCATTGGTATTAATATCAAAAGGAATAGATTCACATGTATGTATCATTCATGTATTTTAAATCACCATTATGGACATCTTCGCATTTAAATGGTTTAATAATATCAATTAAACAATTAGGTTCCTCATACTCTCTCTACCATGCCATATCCACTGTAATTGACTACACAAGCATTCATATTGTAGACAAATTATCAATGATCCTCTAATCCAACTCATCAATAAAAATCTCTATAACAATCTTAATTTTAAATACATCTTCCTTTTTACAATTACTTCCTCAATAGCACACTTTCTATGAGTTAGCTAACTTTTTGCATACCAAAGTAATGGAACACAATATAATACAATTTTATTTATATCATAATGATCCTTTGCATTAAGCATTCAAGAAAGTTAGTTCAACAACACCAATATCTTCTAAGAATACATATCTCTAAGAATTTAAAGGAAATCAAATGCCTGCTAAAGATTTATGAGATATTTGTGTATTAAAAGGAAATCAAACTCTACATCAAATTATATGCAATCCCTTAAACCTTTTACATACTTTGAAATCCCTTAAAGCTTTTGCAAATCAAATATTAAATTCATAGACAAAGTTATCATAGTTTCTTTGAAATTTTGTAAACTTGTTGATTAGCATACTAATATCAATTTTATCATTAAAGTAATCGACCAACACTATTTAGATTTCATTCCAAATAGAAATAGAGAGGTCAAATAAATTTATGCATCATCTTTCAATGACCAAACAAATAGCTTCAAAATTACATTATCATCCTCCACCCCATAATCATTTATCAAATAGATAAAAGTCCAAAAATGTTTGTCATCCGATTTTAAATTATTTCCATGAAACTTGAATAACTAACTTTACAATATAAAACTAAAAAAATAAAAACTACCTACAAAATTTAATAATATATACCTTCCAACAATCAAAAACATCCTTATAAAATAAAGATGATTAAAAAATTAAATTTAAAAAGAATTTAACATACATATTAAAATATTCTAACAATAACCAACTCAAATTTCTTTTACTCCTCACAAATAAAATTCAAATTATAATATTTAAAACAATATTAATGATATATTTCCATTTTAGAAATGCCAAAACAAAGGCCAAAACAAAATGTTCTTTTCTCTTAATAAAAAGACAAAATGTGTTCACATGGAAAGTTAATGTGAAAGAGATTGGATTTATTCTTGGTCACGGTACAAAGATAAAGACGTTTCTCCTTATTCTATGAAGATTCAATGTAGAATAGAAAAGGATTTAAACTTTACTCATACTTTCTTTCCTTGTAACTTCTCTTTAAGAAAGTTTTAGAATATTCACTTTTTGGCACATACATATATTTTTAATTGTTCTCCCCATTTTGCAAAGCCATGTGGACAAGAATAAATCCCTTTTAAATTCTCAACCATGCTTTTCATAAACATTTAAAAATTATTCATGTGGCTTCCCCTCCTTTATGAAAAATAAAATGATCCCCTATAGATCAACATATACCCCTATGAAAATCTATGTAAGCAAACATGTTATCCCATAAAATTTCAATACAAGGGAAATAAAGATTTTAAACTTCTTATCTCCTTTTTTTCCCCACCATGGCTTTTAAGTATTTAAAAAATATATTTTTTATTTCGTCTTTATTGATGTATTTATTTTAAGTTTCTTATATAGTATGTTTATATATGCATACAAGATGTGTTACAAATCTGAAATAGATGCATAATTAAAGAATTTTAAGAGAAAATAAGTTATGAAATTGTAAATGAAAATCATAAATGCATATTATAGATTTTGAAAGATATGTAAATATCAAGATAACAAGATTGGATAAAGAGTTCACAAAGAAAAGCTCCAAGAAAAAAAAAGTGAAAATACAAGCTAAGTATGAGTTTTTATAGAATCAAGGAAAGAGTGAAGGTGGTAAGTCCAACCAATAGAGAGTGACCACCAAGTGGTCTAAAAATAGAAAATGTGACTCTATCGTGTTGGTATGTGAAGTCAATTTTATTTATCCGGCACTAATTAAGTAGTTGACAACAAGTACCATGATAGTGAGTCGTATGTGTTAGGTGGGGCTGAAGGCCTAATAGTTTAGGTCAAAGGCCTAAAAGATAGGGTGTCACAAGGGGACTAGGTGTAGCCCCTTTACCCATGTTAAAGGTAGTTCTAGCGAGGTTGTTAGGTCAATTCAAAGAAAAAAATTGGATTTACTATTTTTCCATATGACAACATCATGCAATTGTATGACACACTTTTTATTTTTGGAAATTCTTCTTTGAAAACGAGTCAACAACTTAGATGTTTATGGTTCATTTAGTCATGTTTATTGAGATGAATTACAAATTGTCATAACAATGAATTGATTCCTAAGATAATAAAATATTGTGAGACCTTTTTCCTATAGTTTTTTTTCTAGTACATTACTAAGTTTCCATGTAAATTTGTGTTCTTGGTTTATTGTTTTTTATTTATTTATTCTTGTATTGTCAATTTTCTTCAATACCTTATAGGATGACAACTCAACAACCCATTTACCTATTTAAACTCACTTTATTAACCTAAGAAAGATTAATAAAAGTGTTAAAAAATCTAGGAAAAGGAAATAAAAACCTACACTAACAACATGTTCACTCATAATAGTATATTATAGGATACAAACACACTTATCTATAATATGAAAAGTAAAGAAAAGAATTTTTGTATAGATTATGTAGTGCCCCTCAGTTTGCTTTTTGTTTCTGGCAGTTACTTGTTTGTATTTGGACATTATGGCATTGCTTGATGATTGGATTCATAGTCATGATGTAGTTGATGATATTTTTATCACTGATGTGTATGCTTATTCCATGCTTGGTAGATCGATTTAATTATTTGTGTGGATTATTCTTGCTATGGTCACCATGTGATTATCTGATGTATGTACTTATCATAATTTTAGTATTTAGTTTGTGTGCATTGATTTATTATGGTGAGGGGGAACAGTATCGCATCACTCACTTGTGAGTGCCCTGCGACGTTGTGACTTTCCTCTCATGGTGTGTTTGACTGTTTGACTATGTACATACTTGACTGTGTGGTTTGTTGTAGGTTGCAGGTACCAGGCATCGACTCCACCTTAATTGTCAGGTTTGAGTGTGCCTTGAACCCAATGGAGATTGTTGAAATGGAGATAGCATCGGGTCCCCTATGTTGAGTCATCATGCTTGACAAGGATGAGTATCCATTTGTCATACGATGTTTATGTGGTCAGTTCGAGTTGGTTTGTCAATGTTGTCATTGTATTGCCTTCCGTTTCACTGTGAGCTCAGGTACTACTTGATATTTTGTTCATTCAATTAATTTGATTGATTAGTGCCTCAATTGGTTATTATACTAAAATAAAGATTATTAATGCTTAAAAGGCATTTTGGTAATTAAAATAGATGCTTAAATATAATTGAGGTATTGGTAAAATAAAATAATACTAATGTCTTTATTAAGTTTAAATGAGTGAAGAGTGTGACTTAACATAGAAATATTAAAATAATTTAATATTATTATTGTGTTGTGCAAATGGAATTAAAAGGGTAAGACTATAATTAGTAGATTAAATATTATAAAAGTTGATTTTGGTGTGCAAATAAATGAAATATTAAGTAAATAAGTTAAATATTTTAAAAAGTGGATTTATTGGGTGCAAGTAAATAGAGATATTTTATTAATATATATTGAAGAGTGGTAGTTAAGGATAGAGGGGAAATTTAAATAAAATAATTAAAATAACGAAAGAGCATGCACTAAGGGCATTATGGAAGAGTAAATAAAATAGTTAATTGCTTAATGGAAAGGGGCTTTTTGCATGCTTTCAGAAACTAATCTTGTTTTCTTCCTGTGAATAATTTTATGGTTCTCGAAAAGCTTTCTTTCTGGTTTTTTTGGGGGAAATTGGAATTAGTGATTCTGCAGAGTTTGTTGGGGGCTTTTGGAGAAAAAATGAAGTTGCAGCTTGGAATTTGGACCCAGCGTCAACTTTCAGCTCAACCAATTAAGTTTAACCAAGTTCCATTTCTTTGTGAACTCTTGCTTTGTTTTGGAACAAAAGCTTGAATTAGTATGTTTTCATGGAACAAAACATATTTGTGTTTATTTGATTTTGGTTTGGATCAATCAGTAAATGTATTTTATTTTTAAATTGCAATATTTCTCCCAACACTTGGATTTGTGCCTATCTTGCAACCCATGTATTCCTTGTGTGTGTATCTAATTTTATGTACTCCTGCCATCAACAATGGTTTGAAAATTTTTGGAATCTTTTCAATAACCCAATGGTACGCTTTCTTTATGTTAATCATATTTGTTTGAAAGTTACTCAAGACTCTTGTGTTATTAATTTCTCCTGGAGGCAAGATTCTTCAGAGGCCACTTGTGAGTTTTAGCACCCCCTTTTTTCCCTCTGTGCATGTCGTTTGTAACGAATTAGGGCTCTTCGTCAATGTTGTATTTTGAGAATTATTCCCTGCGTACTTCCTTCAATGTTGATTTCTTTTAATTAATTTTGATGACTAAATGGTAATAATCGACATTTGTAAGACAGAGTATGTTTGATCCTTTTGGTCGGTATTCAATGAATATGCTGTATGTGTTAAGATTATTTTGTGTCTATGTGATGATTTAGATCAGCCAATTCTTGGTTGGCAGTGGATGCTTTTGTTTCCCCAGCAACGCATATGGATAATGTGGTGTTCTATTTACTTTGATGCTTTGTGTGTTGCGATTTGGGGAGATAGTTGGTATATTGAATTGTTTGCATGTATAGACTGTATGCCTCTAGTGACTATATGTTTCGCTTCCTTTTGGTGTGTCCTCCTTTCTTTCCTTGTGGACTCGCAGATACATAGTACTTTGAGTGGCATTTTTACTCTGTATTGCATTTTGGTTTCTTAAACTTATTGCAGCCTATGTGGGATGAATGAATGAATGAGAGGTTTTAATGTCGTCTATGAGACCAAACAGCTTATGGGACTGAGAACCAAAAAAAGTTAAGAAATCTCCAAACTCTTTTCAATGTTGGATCTTCTGCTATGAATTTTGACCGAAAAACTAGAAATCTTGTTGATCTTCTCCTCCTCAAATAACTCGTGTAGATTGTCAACCTTTAAGCTACTCTCAAACTAGGTGCGGATGTCCCCATAAGCAACACAATCCATAATAAAGTGTCATTCTGTGTCCACCACCCCGTCATTACAAAAAGTGCAAATTATATCCTCCCACGCTTCCTTAGGTATCGCCCACCTTTCGGTCTCACATCTAAGATGGTGTGAACCAGTCCTTAGTTGAGCAATTAACATCCTTGCTTTACCTTTAATAGCTGCCCCAAAGTAGGTTTTTTCATCGTGCTCCTAAGTTGGGTTGAACTTTTTGACATAGTGAGTTTTCTTTCGACCAATCGGCTTTGTCCACATGGCAGTCCTAAATTTATTTGTAACATACTTTTTTATTTCTTCATTGGTATTAGAGCACTCGCACAAGCTAATGTTCCACTTGTTTAGCCATTTGTTATTTTGTTTCATCCATGTTTTCTTCCTACGGTCTAAAACCTCTTCAACGACAATTTTGGGCCAACGATGATCATCCATGTTTTCCACTTTCTTTAGATAGCAAAGTAATTGACTTATAGCCGAAGCCTCCAACGGTAGAGTTTCTAACTCAGCCAAGAGAATATCATAAGGGATAGTAGTTTTGACTTTGAGATTGCTAGTGATTAAGTGCTTTTGGACTCTTTCAAGTTGTCTCCAACTATGAATTGACATGCTACTTCCCCACACCTCGCAGCCATAGAGAACCACCGGAGTGACCAACAAACCAAAGAGAGTCTTCTTGGTTTTCCAATCCCAAAGTTCAGCCTTTCTGCACCTGTTTTGGAGTAAGAAAGAAGCCTTCCAACCCCCTTGTATCCTTTTAGTTCTAGCAATCTCCCACTCGATCTTATGGTGAAAGTCAATCCCAAGGTATTTGTATTCTTTCACTATTTCCAAAGGATTACCTTCAAAAAGAAAGTTATCTTCTTTTCTTTTCTTCCTTAGCGAAAAAATCATGACTTTGGTCTTGGAGGTGTTCACCTACATCCCAACATTCTGACAAAAGAGATCCAAGGCCTTCAAAAGCTCTTTCAAACCATGGACAGTTTTTGAGATTAGGATAAGATCGTCGGCATCTAGCAGCAGCTTCACCACATAACCCGCAAGTTGAATACCCCCTCCATTGATTTTGTTTAACTAATCTTCTAGTTTGTCAATGTATAACCCAAAGAGAGTGGGAGATAAGGGGCAGCCTTGATTGACCCCTATGTCGCTTCCAAAACATTCAGACATTCCTTCACTCATTCTGATTTTAGCCTTGACCTATTCATAAAGTCTATGAACCGCAGCCCTATACTCATTCGGAATACTTAATTCATCCATTATATTCCATAATTTGTCTCTAGGTATTGTATCAAAGGCTTTTTTAAAATCAACAAAGCAACAAAAAGCTTCCTCACCTTGTGTGTCCCATATTTTTTCAATCAAGTGTCTAAGAGTGATGCAGTGGTCAATAGTTGAGTATTTAGGCCTAAAGCCAACCTGCCCTTTCGCTCTTTTACCCTCTTTTTTTGCCCAACTGCTGATTCTACGCTCTAACATGATGAATAGCATGTTGGCATTTAACTAGATAGTCTAATATAAAATCTACTCTTGGGAATTCGAATTGGAGTAATCCTGTTATGCATCGACTTAATCCTTGCAATTTGAACCTTCTTTGGTATAAGTTTTATTGGAAAGGGGTTGTGATTTCTTAGATTAAATCTTATTTGAGTTCCCTTGTAAATAGTGTGAATTAGATGCTCTATGTTATGCGTGAATTCTAATCGAAACGCTTTATATATATGGAAATCAATTTGCATGGCATTCGCTTACATATGAAATCGTTGTATATAGACCTATCTTGGCGATTGAATATGTATATATATATATATATATATTTATATGTATGTATATGTATGTATATATTTATATATAATATATATATTTTTATATATTTATATATATATGTATAGGTAGATTTGTAAATATATTATACTTATTATAATGGTGTTAGTTAAAAGAATAAGATTATGAAAAAGAAAGATTAATTTATTTACATTTAATAATAATGAGTTTGCTAAATGTGAAATTAGATCTTTTCCTTGGCAATCGTAAATATTGCAAGTGTTGTAAATTGTGTGTTTCACTTGTAAACTTACCATGTGCCTCTTGATCATGTTAGTGAATTTTTTGTGATGTGAAGTATGTGTTGGTTATATGAAATTGGATAATCATGGTTATTGTTCTTTGTGAGATTATGGGTGCAAATGGTTAGTTAGACTTCCAATGGTTAGGGGGAATTTTCTATTTGATGGATCCAATGATTATTCATTTTGGTGATGGTTGTTTATGTATTGAATAAGTACATGGGGTCATTCGCTTTGCACGGCTTATTCATCACCTTGATTGGGATTTGAGTGCGGGATGGTTTATGCCTCGCCTTTGTGTTTGTTCATAAGGTTATGCGATTTGTGCAAGTTGGATTTTCCTGCTGATTTTATTGGGTCTCCTAGTTTTTACAAGGGGGAGTGGCTCTCAATGGGGGTTGGCACACAAATTGGAGTCAGGGTAACCCATGTGGGAGTTTTCTTAACTTAGTGATAACTTAAAATGAATTAGGGGGTTGGGTAGTTTAAACATTAATCAAGATAAGTAGATGCCTCACCCATTCTTGTAGTGCTCGTTTAGGTTAAGGGTGGGTTGAGAAGGCCTGGTTGGAAAAACCAACTTCCTTGTCCTCATGAAAGGAAGATTGGTTTTGCATGTGTCACCCTATGGATTCGACGCCTAGTGAAAGGTTGTCAGGGTAACCATAGATGGGGGTCGGCCTCTAATGTGAGACTATTAGGGTAACCCATGTCAAGACCCTGTGATGGAACTCTTCCCTTTGTAGACTAGTATTCATTTGTTCTCTCCCTTTGGTATGTGATGCCCTCTGGAAGCAATCTATGATCTTATGTGTTGTTAATTTTTTTCAGTGTCAGTTGTCCTCTATTAGCCTTTTTATGTCAATTGGTTTTCACCTTTTTGTGGTGGACCTTAATGTTATCTCCTAGCACGGGGGGTGGACCTTAGGGTTCCACATGGTCGGGTGGAATGTGCCTTGTACTCCATTGGGTTCCCTCGTTTTGTTTGAGTTCATAAGATTACGCCTGGATTTGAAGACTTCTACACTTGATCCAGTTCATGTGGATTATATTTCATTTACTTGTATTGTACCATAAATCTATTGTATCATGTATATACTTTTGATGTATTCTCCTCTCTCATTCAAGGAGACAATGGTGTAATGATGTATTAGTGTAACTAGTTATAAAATCTCTCTTTTAATGGTAAATATGATGGATGTTATTGTCAATTTAATGATCTTTGATGTTATTATATTGTTGGCATGAAATGGGTAATCCATATTGGTTGATCATTTAAATGAGATGGATTAAATGAAATTCACATTGTTAGATGGAATTTGTTTAATGTGATGATTTACAATTCTTGTTAGTTTGGTTAATGGGATTTTAGTAACATAACCTTGGAACCTTAGAGGACTTAAATTTGAAAACTAGTTGTTGTTTCATCTACAATTCGTGCATATTGCTCTTTTCAAAAAAAAAACATTTTCTTTTAGTGTTTAGCATGTTGTCCTCTAGGGTTATGTGGCGGGGCATTACAAATTATGCATATGAAACATATTTCATCTTCGAATATGTTAATTTAGAAAGGAAAATTATTTATTATTATACCACATTTTGGAAAGTATTTATGCACAAATTCTCTTGGCACATATATTAATTTACACTATATTATTCTAAGTACTTTTCTCATGTTGCACAAATGACAATGCATTCATATGCGACAACTTCATAAGAATATAAGCTTTTTAGAACAAATATAGTAGAGTCACTACCTCTTAAAGAAAATAAACTTGATTAATTAGATTAATATTTAAGAGAAGAATAAATTAGGTTCATAGATCACTCATAAAGCCTCAACGAACATGGCCTAGAGATTTTATAATCAATATAGCTCAATAATACTTACATGTAACTAAGGTAGAAATCTTCACTCAAATTTTTGTAACAACTACAATGACCATAAAATAAAACATCCAACACAAACTAAAAAATGATTCAATAAACCATCAACTTGCACACAAATCACAAATTTATAGATAATTTATGCTAACTAAATCAATAATATAACAAGGTTGAATGATATTACTATAAATAAATGGTCCCCGATGATGATCTCATTATGTTGGTGACCAAAACCATATCCTTTAACTCTAGGAAACAAAGTTTTATAACTAGCCCTCGGGAAACAATGTTGGGATAGAATCATATTTTATTCCTGATCAAACTACATGTAATCTTAGCCAATTAATAAAATCAAGATAATTCTTCCACTCTTTTAGCTCTGATTATGCTAGGGAGGGTATTCCTAGAAATTTTTATAGCATAAAGAAAATAGAACCGGTTGCCTAATTTACCCTTACCCTATACATAAGGTATGTCACTACATATTCTTTATGTTGCCTTACTAGTCTTTTAGGCCATTGTAGACACTGAAAAATGTCCTAAGCCCGCGAACAACATTTTTGTACTAATTTGGGTCTTTTTTGCATAATTAAATATTTTTGAATTATTTAATTATTTCCTAGTGTCATACTACGTTCTTCTATTAAATAAATAATTCTTAATTATTTAATTTATTCATTTTATCTTTATTCATCTTTTTTATATATATGTAAGCTTAGTTTATATATTATTATTATAAAAGATTACAACCATCTGCCAGAGCAAGAAGCTTCAATAACCAAAATTTTCATACTGGTTAAACATCTTCTACAAACCAATTAAATTCCCAACCAAAATTTCTAGCAGAAAACCATAGAAAACTTCGGCCCCAAGGCCCATTGTAATCCAACCTTAACTTCCACCTAAATTAAACACCACCACCCTTCCGCCAATCTAACAGACACAAAGACGCATATAATCCATCCATTATAGAGTAACAAAAAACCATTCCTAAACACCTAATAGCGTTGTCCAACCCCATACTTCAGGAACACAGACATAGCAAAAAACCAAACCCTAACCATACCATACTCACATAAAGCCATTGAGCTTAGTGAAGGCCTCAAATTCCACTATCCAGTTGATGTCCTACACAACCATGAGCCCGAAGAAAATTTTCATGAACTCTACAACCACCACAACAATCATGCGGTGTCTCATGAGAGTCAGACCCTTTAAATCTAGCAGAAAAGGGAAGAACTACACTGCCTCATCCGAATTTCTCAGCAGCTCCAAATCTCTGGGGCGGGGAATACTGGTCCCCGTAATGGCAACCTTCAGCACCTTGTTTACTCCCATCAACAGATTCTTGCTAAAAACATTTTCCAACAACACTTTCACCTCCACCTTCGACACATGGTTATCTAACAAAGATGCCAAAAATCTGGAGGAGACATATGTATTATCCCTCCCATATTCACTTCTGGTAACATGCCTAACACCCAACACCTTTTTCACCACCACAACCAATAGTTGATCATTATTTAACATTACCCTTTTAAGGTGATGGTTCGTTATCACCCTGAAAGATGTTTGGCGTGTTTTAGCACCCAGAGAGATTGGTGTGTCTACCTCGAACCCCACCAAACCATCCGTTGAAACTTCAATTATGAATCGTGATCACCCAGCCATCACAATGGACTCCCACACACTTGACACAACCATCCCAATGGGATACATAGACCAAACTACCAGAGCCAAGCTTAGAGCAATGGCCACCACATTTCTACAACCACATTCAATCTAGGAAAATGCTAGGCTTAATCATTAAATGAAGCTTAATAGAGAATGGCATTAATTCCATGACGCTTTACACGAGAGGACCATCCTCATCCGCAAATGCCAGGTTGAATTGCTCGCATCCCATCAACAAATGAATTGGTACTCAGAATCTGCCACACAATCACCTTGCCACTCCTTGTATTAAGTGCCCATTTTGGGCTCCAACCTGTCTAGCTTCACATGGAACCAACCAACGTGTTCATCCAAGGTGGACGTCCAGGCATGCCACCCCTAGGGAGATAATACAGATGTCAAGGCCCAACAACTATAATCCCCACTCTGTTCGCTCCACCCTCCACATTCCCTCGGCCACACTTGGCGGGCCGCCCTCCCTTTCGTCCACATCTTTATTCATCTTTTGATTAATTAAATAAATCAATTT
Source organism: Sequoiadendron giganteum (assembly GCA_007115665.2). Lineage (NCBI taxonomy): Eukaryota > Viridiplantae > Streptophyta > Pinopsida > Cupressales > Cupressaceae > Sequoiadendron > Sequoiadendron giganteum. The sequence goes on along the minus strand of CM021101.1, from coordinate 477,063,815 downwards.
ATTTAATTACATCATTAATTTCCTTCTTTTCTTCTATAATTAAATTGTTATTTTTAACTATTTAATTACTCATTTAGCTTTTTCTTCTATAATTAAATAAGTTCTTATTTATGTAATTATTTATCATTTCCTCTCCTCTATAATTAAATAATTATTTCTAATTATTTAATTATTTACCATTTCCCTCCATCTATTGTTAAATAATTGTTTTTAATTATTTAATATTTCATATCCCTCTTTTCTTCTATAATTGTTCATAATTATTTTTAATTATTTAATTATTCATTTTCCCTCTCCTAAATTAAATAATTGTTGCAATTTTTTAATTTATTTATTCTTATCCAAGCCCTTTCTCTCACCTAATTTCTTGGATCACGTCTCTACTTCCTATCCTTGTCTATTTTCTTCTCATTTAATCTCATCCATTGATCATCATACCTCATCATTCAATCCTCACCCTTCATTTGAATTGGGATTTCTATAAAATCAAACTTTCAATCTCATTTCAAGGTTAACCACAATCTTCAACATTTTGCTATCATTCATCTTAAGGAACCACAATCTTTGAATTTTTACTATCATACTATATTGAGATCTTGCTATCATATATCAATATTGAGCTTATCATATATCTTGCATACTACATATCTGAGAGAAATTAAAGCAAAATGGAGAAGAGCAATGAAGGAGAATCAACCTTGGAATAGGAATTGAGGTTTCATTGGTTTATTATTGGATTTCTATTGTTATTTATGCTTCATTGTTAGATTAGGGTCATTATGGCTTGAATTTAGGTAGTTTTGTAGTTGCTACTAATGATTCATGCTTTCCAAAATTTTCCCTATCTACAAGTTTGTGAATCCAACATGAACTAACCAGATTTTGCAAAAAAATTGAGAAATTTTGAGTTTCAAGTGTGCAACGCAATTGTTCTACGTAGCATAGAAATCATTCAACCAAATTCCACAATCATCATCTACAGCGACACATGCGAGGTTGGTCGCACCACATCTGTCACTCAAAATGTCGTAGTCATAATCTATAATGTTGCATTTGACTGTATTTTGAAAATTTCATAATTGCTTCATTACTATTGTTTTTATCGTTTTACAAGGTTCTGGTTATTTTTTGACATCTTGACAATGAGCTTACATCATCTGCATTATTAGATTTGTTGTATTTTGTTATATTTTTATGTGCTTTTGGGTTCAAATTTATGCGTCGCATCTGTTTCATACTACCCCGCAATCATCAAATTTTTTGATGCATCTATACACCACAATCATTATCCTGAAACACCGCATTTGACCCTTTATGCACTACATTTGACTTTCAAGCAAAAAGAGGGAATACGATTGTGTTTTCTATTTTTCTGCTTTTTGCATTCAATAGGGCAAAGATTTTTGGCTATTGATATTTAATTTCCAATTGTGTGGCAAATGTTGGAAGAAGACTTTGAACTAAACTACTAATCCAATTTCTTGTAGGTTTCATTGTGTGTTTGTGATTTCTAAATTAGGAACATTTGGAATTAGTGCTTAAAAAGAACAAGTGTTTTCCATGTTTTTTGCACTTGCATATATGTGAGTCAGTTACTAAAAGCATGTTCGTCTAAAGTATCCTCTCCCCTTGCGCTATGTGTGATTCCTAGGTGATGGGAAATATCAGCACCATATTGTCTTAAGTATCCTCTCCCCTTGTGCTACGTGTGATTCCTATGTGATGAGAAAGAGAAATACACAAGTTTTCACTTTTTTTATTTTAAGTAGGGTGGACCTGCCTGTGGAGTTTCACCCCAAGGTTTTACCCCTAACGTATGTACCTCTAGTATGTAATATAAAAGGGAAAAAACTAAAAGGTGAGCTCTACCCACTTATGCCTTAGGGGGTGGGCCTTATGGTCCCAAGTGATTCTGGATAGGGGTTAGAGACTTCAGTCTCCCATCGCTACTAGGCCATGGTGTTCTTCAAAGTTCCTCCATTATGAACCATTGTTTTAGAAGCCTAAGACCTTTTGGCCATCTTCTATTTGTGGTGCATCATGATAGCATTGTCACAAGAAGTTACTTACCATGTACAGTTCTTGGTTGAGGTGATTTGGTTCCTTTCTTGAATTTAATCATTTCAAGGTGAGGGGTTTTAAGGTGGTACATGACCTTGGTATACCCTAGTTACCTGCTCCATTTTCTCATATTTAAAAACACTAAAAGGTGTGGTAAGCCCACTATAGTAGATAACCCATTATTACTAGCTTGGTTTTGCTTGCTTAAAATGTTTTTGAACCAAGGCCTAACAAGTTTTGTGGAAGATAACTTACAGGATACTTCATTTTCTAAAGATTCAAAAGATTCAAATCAGCCAAATCTATCTTCTAAGTGTTTTTTTTTGTTTTATGATCACATTTACAAATTGCCCAAAAACTAATTTTAGACCAAAAACCAGAACATCACAACTATCGGATACTACACCACAATTGTTAGAAATAACATTGCAATTGTCAAAAACCATAGGGAAGCCAAAAACCTATATTTTTCTATGCACCGTAATTGATTGATTTTGCACTTCAAGTGTCAAATATTGCACCGCATTTTTCAGAATTCAAAATTTTGAGGAAATATCTAGCATCCAATTCTAGTTTCTTTTCAAATAATGACCATATAGTTAGACCTGAGACTTGTTTAATTTACATTATCCTTTCAACACATTTTACCATTTGCCTTAGCTTAGCTTTCATCTCCTAGTTTTCATTTATCATCTTAGCTCATTCATCATCACCTTTGAGTCTTGAAATCAAGAAGCTTATCAGAACTTTGATCATACCATAGTTGGATATTTGAGTATCTTGACCTTGTCATATTTCATCTATCTTATCCTCAAGTTGGGCCTAAATGTCTAGTTTAGGTTCACCTTTTATCCAATCATCATCATCATCTTGGTTGTTATCCTCTTGAGGTATTAGCATTCAGATTTTTTATCTTGGGTCATCATAGTTTTCCTAGAATTCCCTTTTTAAGGTTCAAATTTTCCTATCCAAAAGTATAGTCATAGTCTCATTTGCCAATTTGCATCCCAAAACGTAGTCATGGTTGCATTTTCCATCTTACATCTTTATATCCAAAAAAATCCAAAAAACATAGCATAGCTTCATTGTCATTTTGCATCTCCATCCTTAGTTGCATTCATCCCAAAAGTCTCAAAATCCAATATATGGTCCTCACTATGTCACAAAGGAAACGAAAGGATATGGATCCCTCAAATCACCCCAACTTTAATCCTACTAGCACCATAGATTTTAGGTCATCTTCAAACCAACCACCCATGTCACAACCACAAGTTGCAAATCTATTTTCCAATATTATATTGAATGAGGTGGAACAAGGTTTAACTCAAGAGGAAATTGGAAATGCTTCCCAAGATCCTAGGATATTGTGTATCACAAATGAGCTTGTTGCAGTAGATCCTAATAGATACTTTTTAGTACTTTCTCAAAATGGTGCCAAGTTTCCCGTTGGTTTTGACATTTCCAAAATAGTAGAGGGAACAACACAAACTCAAGGTCATGTCCATAACACACTTCCACCAAACCATTCCACTTCACGACAAATGCACACTAGTATGTCACTTGAGGGAACTACATATAATGTGACTCATGTTAACATCCCCCCTATGCCAACATTTGGGATGAAAAGTATAAATACAACATCCAATGCACCAAGTCCCTCATTCTCAAGCCCATTTTCTATGGCATCTAACACCATGGGTACTTCATTTACAAATCCATTAACCACATCGTCATCTCAAAATACCATGCCATCAACCAATACTATGTCCATGGGTCAAAAAATCACAAATCAAAATCCACCAAATAAGACACGAAGGATTCATATTTCCACACCAAAAACACAATCCCAAATGATCAACACTACAGCAAACACAAACATGTCTTTTGGGTCAAATTTGAACTCCAATCCACCTCCATCTCACCGTAACATCAATCCAAATCCCAAATTCATACCACAATACCAGCAAATGAATCAAAATCCATCTCAACATCATACTAGTTCCAATATCATGTTCACATCTCACTTCCAACAAGGCAATCAAAATCCTTCTCAATAAATCATCAATCCAAATCCAACATTCACATACAACTTCCAAAACCAAAACCCATCCTCATCATACACCCACCTCAACACATTCAACACAAACACAAATGTGGGTCCTCAAAATGCTAATCTATTTACACATGTTACACAAAACCAATCAAACATGCCACCATCACCCATGGATACTTTGGCACAAAAAATCCAAACATTGCAACAACAAACCTCCAACATGCAAGTGAGTGGGACAAATAAAATGTACTCCATTGAGGAACTATGTCCTTATCCCTTTGATTGAAGCATATACATGCCTCCTTTCCCCCAACATTTCAATGTACCAAACTTCAACAAATACAAGGGAAAGGGAGATCTAGTAGAACATGTGAGGGAGTTTCATATTGCTTGCATGGATGCCACATTTGACTATACATACTTTGATGAGATTATTCCCATGTAGCCTCTCGAGACAACCTCTAGAGTGGTTTGCCCATCTATCTCATGGGATAAGAACATGGAATGAGCTAGCTGACAATTTTGTCACATATTTTTCCTACAACATTGAAAGTAATATGACCCTTACAAAATTATGTACAACCAAACAAAAAGGAGAATAATTTACCTCTTTCTTCCAAATATGGAGAAGTGTGTCTAGCAAATGTCCTTGTCACATACCTGAAAAATAGGTCTATATCTTTGTTTAAAATATAAATATAGAACTAATGCACCAACTCCAAATCCATTGTTGTTGTAGACACATAAAAATGACCTAGGCTTGCAAGCTCTATTTCTAATCTCTTTCTTCCTAGCATAATTAAGACATTTTAATTATGTCCTTGGTCCACATTCGACTATTAATTAAATAATTCATGATTATTTAATTAATTCATATCTTTTTTATTCTTCATGATTATTAAATAAATATTTTATTTATTTATTTAATTACGTCACTAATTGTCTAATGTCTTTCTATAATTAAATAAATTTCTTAATTTATTTAATTATCCTTGTCCATTATGTCCTCTTGATTATTAAATAAATAACTTTATTTATTTAATTAATCTCTAATTTAAAGTCCTCTTATAATTAAATAAATTCTTTTATTTATTTAATTATGGCCATCTTCACATTCTCCTCATTTTAAATAAAATCATTTATTTAAAATAGTCCCACCACTTGAATTAAATAATTTTATTATTTAATTTCTCCTCTTTTATTGTGCTCATTTTAAATAAATCTTATTTATTTAAAATAAGTCTTCCTTTCTAAATTCCCTCTTTAGTAAATAATTTAATTTAATTTATTTACTGTCACATGACCCCACCCCTTTTTGAATTAAAATAGCTTTTAATTTAAAAAGTCAACATTCTCTCTTGAATCAAATAATTTTATTATTATTTGATTCCCCAACAACTTCGTTTTGTGTGCCTTGTCACATGCATTGTCAACCCTTGATTTGATTTTTCTTAAAATCAATCTTGTCCATTCATTTTGAATTTAACCTAATATTGCCCTAACCCTAATTGTGGGTTGTCATATTGAATCTTGTCCACAGATTCTAGGGCATTTGTCAATCTTGAATCTCATCCATCCATACAAAATTGCATTTTCTATAAAATGTCAATTTTGTCTTCATTTTGAGATCCCTGGCTATCCATTATTATCTCTCTCTCATAGCATCTTGCATTTCCATATTTTGGCATCTCACATCTTATACTTTCATGTTTTTATCTTGCATTGTCATATTTTAGAGATTTTAGCATGTTTATCATAGCATATCTAGGCTTTCATTTGACATTAGCTTAAAAATTGTAGATGTTTACTATTTGCAGTAGTCTGCATCTAGGTCATTTCAAATCCTTCAATGTTTGCTTAGGGCTTGTCATTTTTATTGGCTTGCTCTTCACAAATCTGAGGGCAAACAAATCATATTCAGCAAATTAAGAAGGTGTAATGGAGGTTAGTCATGGAGGATGAAGACAATCTATAAGATTGTTCATCTATTCCTTTGCACTCCATTACCAACTAATGGGTTTTTAGGTTTCATTGCATATTATAGTTTGCTAACCTAAATAGGAATTTCCCATTGTTACAGTTGCAACACATATGTGGATTTCATTGAAAACTGTGTCTCTATTGAGAAAGCACTTCTTGCAAAAGGCTTGGTCAAAATATTCAAATAAAATCAAAACACTCCCAATGACAAAAATAAATTTTGGTCTAGAAACAAGAATGCCACAAATGATGGCGTAGTTGACACTAAAGTGATTAACAAAGCTCACCCCACCATTCATCTCAAAGGTCCTTCTACAATCCAACAATCAACCAATTATTCATGATCAATCCACCAATGAAGTTCAAAATAATCCACAACGTAGAGGTCATCCACGAACAAACACACGAAGATGAACATATACACCCCTAGGGGAATCCATTGAATCGGTTTTGAAGAAACTATTGCAATAAAATGCCATTCAACTCCTAGAAATCAAACACTATGAACCAGGACCTCTTAAACCATCTTGGTGGAATGATAATTATTTTGTGAGTACCATTGCATGAAAGGACATAAGACATCCTCATGTTACAAACTTAAGAACATCATTCAAGACCTCATTGACCAAGGTGACATATTGATAGAAAATTCACAAGGGTCCTTGAATATAGATTATACCATTTTTTAAAATCCCTTACAAAATTATGGGTCAAGAAAAGCCTCCAATTCAGGGACTAATACAAGCAACCAAGCCAATTATACCAGTGTTTCAGATGAGTTTATTGTTAATAATATCTGAGCATTTGGCAGTAATATCTCTACAATCACCATCAAGAAAAGTCTAGAATGTGTCGTTACAACTTGGAGATCTAAAGTGACCTTGCAAGAGGCCACTTCTAATCTACGGCCAAAAACTCAATACAATATCTTAGATCATCTAGGGAAAACTCCTACACAAATATCCATTCTTGATTTGCTTCACATATCTCTCAAACATAAAGCCATTTTGGACAAAGCTTTGCAAGAGACCTTTGTCCCCAGCAACCTAAATTTCAGTCAATTTCATGCCATGGTAGGGTACTTTTATACCACCCATCACATTACATTTTTTGAACAAGACCTTCCTATGCAAACACCAAACATAATGATTCATTACACCTTGAATTTTTTATTAACAAACACAAAATTAGATGAGTCTTGGTAGACGGTGTAGCAGGTTTGAACATATGTACCTTGAAATTGGTTATAACATTGGGATTCTCTAAAGCTTTTATAGACACATCTAATAAAACTATCATGAGGGCTTATGATGACATAGAGCATTCTTCCAAGGGTGTAATTACACTTCTCATAAGAGTTAGACTATCCATTCAAAACACAAAATTTCAAGTCTTGGATCTAGACCTACCATGTAACCTTCTCCTCACTGCCCATGGATTCATGATATGAAGGTCGCCCCTTCCACCTACCATCAATGCCTTAAGTTCCTTTATAATGGTATCAAAATCACCATAATGGGTGATCTCAATCCCTTTCAGTATTGCAGCAGTCTGAAGGGAACCACTAAGCATCAAGCACACATCAATTGGGAAGCCTCCCCATCCACTTCATCACATTACGTTGATCCCTCTTCATTATCTCCACTCCATCCAATCCCCTTCCCAAAGGTAAACTCTAGATCTAGGACCAAGAGCATGGAGAGTATGACATTGAGAGTTCATTTTGCATTGGGAAGTTACCTGCATCACCTAATTCCTATGGTAAACCAAGTCAAAAAGAACTGAAAGTCGTCATCCATAACCCTCCCACTACTTTCATTGAGTGGGGTGAGCTAAGAAAATAAAATATAGATGATGACATTTCTACATGGATCTATAAGGAAGAAGAAGAGACTAATCCCATACAAATACCAATTGAGAAATATGGAAAAGGTTTTGAGATCATGAAACAAAAAGGTTATGATGGGCATAGTGGACTTGGCTTGCACAAGAAAGGAATGACAAAACCCCTATTTCCTCCCAAGTTACCAAGGAACAAAGGGCTAGGGTATACACCATTAAAAGTGAGTCCTCCTCGTACTAAGTTACTTCTAGATAAAAACTTAATGCTTCTAATGACATCAAGACATCTAAGGAAAATATTGAGACCAATACCCCTGAACCAAAATATACCGATGGTCGAGCTTGGATTGAGACCTTTTGGGATCCTGATGATACATTTGTATTTACAATATATGCCCTATCCTTGAGCTATATTGATACCGATGGTGACTTACCCCTAGTTTACCCATAATTGATAGATTGGGACCAACAAGGACCTCTGAGCTTAGACATATTCGAGAACGATGAAGCAATAGCTGAGTTTATGGGACTTCAAGAGGGAATACCTAGTGGGGATCACAAAATTGGATTCATTATAGAACTTGGTAACATAGCTTAATTTGGGGAGTCTACTCCACCCTCTAGTCGCAAGTGAAAAAAAATAGGTCTTTAGGTAAAAACTGAAAGGCGCCTTTAGACCATGAAAAAGTAAAAAGAAAGGACACATTTGAGGGTGAAACCTTCCTGAGGTGCCTAAGGATGGAGGGTTGGATGTACTCCCTACAATTCAGAATAAAACACCATTACTTGTAGAAAATTCAGAGGAAATGAACATTGGTACCGATGACAACTCTAGAATTGTTCACTTTGCAGCATCTTTGACAATCACTGAAAAATCAAAATTCATCAACTTCTTTTTTACAAGAAAAAAAAAACTTTTCTTGGTCATATTTTGATATGCTTGGGTTGGATCTTGAGTTAGTTTTGTATCATTTTCCAGTCTTCACAAATGCAAAATCGGTCAAACAAAAGTTGAGGAAAATGCATCCCCAAATTGCACTCTTGGTGAAGGTTGAATTGAAGAAGTTACTAGATATTGGTTTCATTTGACCTATATACTATGCCAAATGGATTTAAAATCGTGGGCCTTAAAAACACTGGAGCAACATAACAAAGGGCTATTACTACAATCTTTCATTTTTATATACATACACTCATGGAAGACTATGTTGATGTTTTTTTGGAAAAATCACCATCGAGGGATAGTCATTTAGATGTTCTAGACAAGATTTTCAAAAGAATGGATGAATACAAGGTGTGACTAAATCCAAAAATTATTTTTTGGGGGTAACATCTAGCAAACTACTAGGATACATTATGTCTCATAGAGGTATTGATGTTGACCCCGCAAATGTAAAAGCTATCATGGATATACCTCCACTAGCAAACATAAATCAATTACGCAGTCTTCAAGGAAAGATACAATCAATTTGAAGGTTCATAGCTCAGTTAGCCGATAAATTCCAACCATTCCAACACTTGCTTTATAAGGGAGTCCCATTTATTTGGACTGGTCATTGTCAAGAGGCATTTCAATAAATCAAGGATTATCTATTATCTCCTCCAATTCTCATGCCTCCCATTGACGATAAAACTCTAATACTATACATATCAGCAACACCGTTGACATTGGGGGCCCTTTTGGCACAAAATGATGAAGGAAAAGAGCGAGCCATATACTATATTAGTCGCACACTTGTGGGCTATGAGCTTAAATATGGAACCATTGAAAGAGCATGCATTGCAGTTTTCTTTACCACTCAAAAACTTTGACACTATATGCTAAACCACTAGACAAAGCTAGTAGAAAAGATAGACCCACTGAAGTACCTACTCAACAAATCAACTCTAACTGGTCGATTAGTAAAGTGGATAATCATCTTGAGTGAGTTTTATATAGAATATGTTGATCGAAAGGCAATAAAAGGGCAAGTGATAGCCAATCAACTTGTAGATGCTCCTACAATAGAAGATCATCCTTTGGTGGTCAATTTCCCCAATGAGTCAATTTTCACAATAGAGACTTCCACTACATGGAAACTATATGTTGATGGGTCTTTCACAAATCATGGTTCTAGAGTTGGTATTATTTTCTTTACACCTCAAGGAGATTTAATACCTAAGTCATATAGAATAAAATTCTCTTGTACCAATTACATGCTTGAATATGAAACATTTCTCACAGGACTTTGAATGGATATTAAATGGAAAATTAAGAACCTTCATATCTATAGTGATTCACAATTGGTTATCTATCAATTCAATGATGATTATGACACAAAAGATGAAAACTTACCCTTTACAAGAGAATGGTCAAAATTTTCAAAGAGTATTTTGATGTCATTATCTTCAATCAGATTCCAAGAATTTAGAATAGAGTAGTTGATGCAATGGACACCATAGGATCTCTCTTTGATATACCTAACAATGTACCTCAATATGAGTTCTTGGTGGAACAACTATTGATCCCTGCATTCGATACCCACAAATCTAAGCTCATGTATGAAATTGTTGGTCTTGATTCCCCATGGTATAAAGACCTCTATAATTACCTGCATGACCAAATCATTCCTCCTGACTTGTCTTCCAATCAACGTAAAACCTTTATTCGACAAGCCTCTAGATATGTCATCATCGATGATACCCTTAATCGTCGTAGTCTATACAACACCCTCCTTAGATGTATCGATTCAAATGAAAAATGAATGGATTTACAAGAGGTACATGATGGTATATGTGGAGCTCACTCTAGTGGTCCAACCTTAGCTAAGAAGCTTATATGAATGGGATACTATTGGCCTACTATGGAGCGTATCATTTTTTTAAGAAGTGTCAACAATGTCAAATACATGGAGATCTTATGCATGCACTTTCTCAAGAACTTCATCTAATTATGTCACCCTATCCTTTCTCTCAATGGGGACTCAACCTTGTGGGAAAGATTCACCCTACATCCACAAATGGTCATAAATTCATTCTCACTGTAATCAAATACTTTAAAAAATGGATTGAAGTCATCCTAATGACCTATATTACAGATAAGCAAATAGCTAAGTTCATCCTTAATTATATTATATGTTGATATGGTGTGCCCCGATCTATCATTGTAGATAATGGTTGTCCCTTCAAAAATTAGGATGTCTATGAGCTATACGAGCAATTCCATATCCACCACCATTTTTCTACTCCATATTACCCCTAGGGTAATAGTCAAGTTGAGGCATCTAAAAAAACCATTATCAAAATCCTAAAGAAGACTATTAATGATGTTGGTTGTGACTGGCATATCTAGCTTAATCCAGCCTTATGGGCTTATCGAACTAGCATTCGTACTCATACTGGAGCATTCCATATTTCCTCATCTTTGATTTTGAATCCATTCTTCCCATCAAGGTCGAGTCCATCCCTTAGAGTATTTATGCACCAATTCATTGATGATGAAGACTACCGAGTATCCTGATTGCATGAGCTAGAGTTATTGGATGAGAGATGACAAACCACACTGGTCCATTTACAAGCTTATCAAAATCATCTCCATTTCATCTACAATAAGAAGGTTTGAGCTATACATTTTGGCATTGATGACTTGGTCTTAAAAGAGAATCTAAAGAATCAAATGGATCGAGAGAAGCTTGAAAAATTGAGGCCTGGTTGGTTGGGTCCTTATATCATAACTACAACATATGGGTTTGGTGCTTATCAACTTGATACTCCTGAAGGTGAATCATTACTAGATCCCATCAATAGCATGCACCTTGACAAGTACTATACCTATTCTTTAGAGAATCCCACAAAAATACAAAAAAAAAAAGTCAAAACAAAAAAGTCAAAAAATCATCACCCTGATGAAAACTTGGAAAACAAGCATCTTGGTGACACAAAATAATAAATAATTAAAAAAATAGTAAAGAGAAATAATCCATCCAATGGTGAAAATTGCTTCGGTGGCGCTTTAGATAAGTATCATGGTGAAAACCTGGTAAATAGGTGCCATCTATAATCAGTATTTGCTCCATCATCTACCATCATTCTATCTAATTTTCACTTCACCCATAATAACCCGTACATATCTCCTTCCATAATAAAATCCCACTTTTCCATTGATCCATAATAAAGCTTTGTCACCCTTCTCATGGCCTGAGAATTGTTGATTTTTAGCATCTCCCACTTTCCATATTCATAAGCACATCATCCATCCACCCATCCGTAATAAATAGTCCTCTACTTGACTGGGGGAAATCCTTGAATTAGGTTTCCATATGGCATCTTAGACATGGTATTAGAGAACATCATTGAAAACATTCCAAAAAAAAATTTTAAAAAACATTCCTAAAAAAAAAAACTCCAAAAACAGTCGTAAAATGTCAAAAACTCCAAACACAATGTTTGTCAGTCCAAGTTGTCGAAGTACGTTTCCTTTGTGACTTCACGTAGACAAGGCCATCATCGATGATCCCCTAAGGCCTAGGTCAGTCCTTAAGTTCTATCATAATAAACTTTCCATCCATCACAATCCACATTCCATAATAAATTGTATATTGTCAAAGTTGTTGAGCTACATACCTCTACAACTTCATGTAGGAAAGGCCATAATCAATTAGCCCCCAAGGCTTAGGTAAGTCCCTTAGGTTCTTCCATTGTAAACTTTTCATCCATCATAATCCAGATTCCATAATAAACCACTCATTGTCAAAAAAATTGAACTATGTTGCCTCTACGACTTCACGTAGGCAAGGCCATCATCGATGAGCCCTCGAGGCCCTATTGTATCCCTTAGGTCTCATCTATAATTATTTGTGTTCCATAATAAACTATCCCTTGCTAATGTTGACACTTTTATCAGACACAAACAGGTCATCCTATAGAAAACTAAGCTCACAAAATCTCAAAACAACAGATAAATTATCCAACTAGTCGCCTAATCATGAGTAACTGTCAACACCAATGATCCTTATCATCTATCAACTTGTCTTATACAAGATGTTACATTGTTAAAACTATACTCTACATCTTATATGACATTCTTCATTCCTAAAACCATCTACGCCATTCATCAACTATTACTTGTCTTATATAGGTCGTTGCATCCTCGAAACCAAACTAGAAGTCTTATATGAGGTGTCTCATTCCTAAAACCGGACTCAATCCTCATCTACCTAATACAGGATGTTGTATCATCGAAAAAAAACTTGATGTCTTATACAAAAAATTCTTCATCTCCTAAAACCAGTCTCTATCTAGAATCCTATCATACAAATACTAATTGATTGGCAAGAAGATATAAATGGTTGTTGACTTGCTAGTACAGTTTGTCTTATCATTTTATTGATTTATCTTTGGTCATGTTCCTATGTGCCTTGAGGAATTCCACAAGTGATGAGATGAGCGATGATGGATCATGACCTTTTTCTCTTTGATTTCTATTTGTGGTTTGTCTTGGCAATATGACTAGGACAACTAAGTTCCTTGTGTGTGAGTAGGTTCCATTTGGCATAATCAAAATATCCTATGCAAGTTAAAGGTCATCTAATTCTTTCTTGCATCAAGACTAACATGATTTTTGGTTTCTTCCTCACATGTTTCGACGAGGTTCTATGGTTACTAGTTTGTGTCATGGCATTCCTTGTTTGTCAAGTGTTTGTTTATGCAAAGGGATAACACATCACGCCTTGGTCTATATCGTACCTTGGTGTTTTTTATTCATTGCCATAATAAATTGCTCTATGATGATAATCATGAAATAAAATAAAAGCACAAAATCTATTAGCAAGATCTCAAGGTCTCATCCCATTCCATCCATCTAATTTTTCTTCTCTTCTTATTAACATTTTCTTTGTGCTAACCTTCGTTAGTCAGTCCTTGTAGTCATCTTGAAGGCATGCTATGACACACAAAAATGAATGCATTAGTGTTATCATCTTGTATACATAATCATGTTAATACATCATAGTGTTGGATGTTGTGGTTGTGTTGCTGATATGTGGTTGTCATTGATTTCAACACTATTAGCATAAATGGATTGAAGGTTGTATATGTCGAGGATATTGAGAAAATTGTACTAAACATATTACAAGTAGCCAGTGAAGCTAAGAAGGTCAGAGTGATGGCAAGTTTTGTATGTTGATGATCAGAAGGTGTGCATTAAAGGGTTTGTTGTTGAGCCTATCTAGTATGTTGTCCAAATTCTTTTAGAGGTGCGCATCAATATTTGAGGAAGTTATGAAGATTTGTGTTCTTACAGTTATTCAGTTACTATAGCAGGTGTTTCTGGAAGATGAGATTTCAATTCTGGTGAAGTGAGTTGTTGCATACATTCCTGAGATGTTTAGTGATGTTTCTAGATCATGCTCTATCAATGTGGTACATCCGCATTGATCCCTGTGTTCGTGATTGAATATTTTTCCTTGTGTGTTTAAGGTTTTCATGTTCTTGTCCAACATGATGGTGGTAGCTTGTTGTGGATCCCTATGGATTAATCTTGTATTATTTGGCGTGTTTGAGGATGTTGATTTAGGTCCTCACTATATTGTGACCGACTTAGGTTGGTGCGCATTAAGATTTGTTCATGTATTGAGGCCGACAGTCATAATTTATTCTTTATTTGAGGCCAACAGATTTTTTGATGTAAATTCATGTAGCGGATATATAAGAGTGATTGTTTCTTCATTTTAATGTATGTTCAGTGAATGTATGCAAATTATATGCAAGATATGTGTGAATAAAGATCGAACCATTTGAGTGTAGAGAAAAGTGTGAAGAAGATTGAGCGAAGTGTGAAGAAGTGTTTCTGTACCTAACCGGAATTGTAATCAAGCTTTTGTAGAAGCTAATTTCTCAGTTCAACCTCATCAGATGGATTTAATCTGATTGTTTTATGTAAGGAAGTGAGTCTTCCCTTTGAGAAGTGAGTTCTAGGCAGTGTGCCTAAATGCATGTGCGTTCCCTATTCATTTCTTTCATTATACTTCTAACAGGGTATAATCTTGTGGACTAACATCCACCATGGTTTTTCCCCTAACAAGGTTTCCACGTATAAAAATCTTGGTGTTCATGTGTCTCTGATGTGATGTTGATTTATGCTTGCACTGCTAATTATCAGATCTGAGATTAAGATTTGTGTAATGTTGAATAAGCTTAATTTATGTAACAACTAATTCACCCCCCCTCTCAGTTGTCTATCCTTGTTTTGCCAACACATAGGTATCATCATCAAATACATGATTAGGTCATCTATATTGCACAAGAAAATATAAAAACATACATGGAATAGCATCATATAGAATCATCATTCACATAATTAGTGCATAAACCATATCATATAAATATAATCTCATCTTGTATATAGATCACATAGGTATACTAAGCTCATCATAAGATTAGGTGCATACATCCATAAATCATAACATATATAAGCATAAATCATACAGTGTGAATCCATAATCCACATCATATAACCATAGAATTATGCATATCATAACATCACATCATATACATTCATCACATAGGAACATGCATATAGAATCAAACACATCATATAGTCATTGCCAAAATCATGTATCTCATATAAATATCAAAATAATGTGTCATAGTACAATATTAGATGTTTGTCAAAAATGGAGCTCGTAGGCTCAATAAAAATACATGTGTATATACCCAAAACAGGCCTAGCATGTGCTACCCCTATCACTCGATGGAGACTATCTTGACAATGGTGGCCTATCCTCTCAATTCTCTAACCTTGATGGTTGATTGTATGGAGATGCCCTCCTATGCTATGAAAACTCATCGCTTCTCTATGTCCTCTAAGAGTGTGATTTGTCCTATGATATTCTCAATGTATGGCTTGGAGCTCTCTCTACCACTAGTACTGCACCCTCATATAGTCATCTATAGTAATATGTTGCTCTCCCAGCCTAATACAACTGATGTCTCATGTCTGTAACTTACCCACTGACAATAGAAATGAACTCTATGGGTCATTTCTCAGCCCTCTACACATGTGTAATTTCCATATCTCTCTCGATTGTCAGTTGTGCCTCTTGTCCCTATAACTTGAGAACCTATGTCGCATGTTCCTATAATAGTTGCATATGTGCCTATAGAGCTTGGATCTATGTCTGAGGACCCTACCCTCCATCCTCCTCTACCACATCTATAATAGCCTCACTAATGGGAATATCATGCAAACCCTCCTTAATGGCTATATCCCTCGCATCCTCCTCCTCTGCTCCAATCTCGACCTCATCATCTACCTCCTCCACTCTGAACTCCCCCACACCCATATCTATCCCAACATCCACGATCACCTCCTCCACCCTAACCTCCCCTACATTTATTTGTATCTGCTTCACCCTCGTATCTTGCTCCCCCTCCTCATGGATGGGTGCTAACCTTTGTGGAACACTAGGTGGTAGTCCACCTCTACTACATTTTCCCTTGTCATCCATCCCTCTACCTTGATCATCCCTCCCTCTACCTCTATCACCCCTACTACCATCTCCTCGTCCTCCTCCACCATCACCATCCCCTTGTCCACAACCTCAGCCTCCATCATGTCCTATGCCCTAGCATCTCCCTTATGGTCCTCAACCTAACCTCTCCACAAGTGCAAGTGCATCTAGGTCAGTAAACAGAGTCATCTTGTGTTGTTGCCTCCAAGCCTTGTACTCAGGTGTCATCCTCGCATATGCTACATCTATCATAGCTCCCCACTATATCGGAAGTAAACCAACAATCTCTTATAGTGCTACCTATACTCTGATCATCAATCCCCACTATGGAACCTCTTGAGCTAATCGTGCATACTTTTATATACGCGCAAACACACCTTGTCACTCTCCAAACTATCAAAGAACTCGCTCTTATAAGTGCCTCTCAATGATATGTTGTGTCTAAACTATCTGGCCTATCAAATACCTAGTCTATCGACAATATTGCAAATGCTTAGCATCATCCTCCTAGGTGGGATAGTCCTTGTATGGCCTCCATGTAAAAGCATCCAGAAGATCAATATCATGTCTCTAATATCCCACATCACCAACCTAAGTCTGTGTGTCTACACCTCCATAGATATATACATACGGTAGCCCAAGTGGTAGGTATCTATCAACCAACAGTCTTAATACTGCTATATGCTTCCATGCCCATACCATGAGCATAGTGGTCTCACACCCAATAGATTATGAATCTCTATATGCAACATCATGCATCTAAAAATATAATATCATGAGCATACAAGGTCCCTAAGAATACATTGTCATCCTCCATCATCCCCACGAGCATCTCCCCCCATCCTATTGGGAATCCATGGCCCCATTTATCTGGAATCACCACTCGTCTAATAACACTATAGATCACCACAATAAGCCCATCGTACCTATTTTCCAAAGTATCCCATCTGATCTCATAATCCTCAACACCCAACAAGACTACATCCTAAGTGTCGAAGCATTGTTGAATGACCACTAGCCTATGATCTGAATCATAAATTACCCACTCCCCATAAACCAACAGCCTCAATATCCTCCATATATCCTCAAGGGTAGCCATCGCCTCTCTAGTCAACAGATGAAACGAGCTTGTCTCCGAGTGCCACCTCTCTACAAGTGTTATTAGCAGTCCCCTGTTAGCACATATCACATGCATAAATTTTACATGGTATAATCCTAGGGCATGTAACACATCTCTCTCCTCCTTATTCAGATGGTATCATAATCTAAATGAAGATGGTCAGCTCTCTCACATATAAATCAACGAAAGTCTCACCTGCATTCACCAAAAGTACATCATGTTATTCACGACACCTAAATTATCCTATTGGACCTATTGCATATTGAAATTTTTGTCAAAAACTAAGAAAATTGGTCATCAATCAAATGTATCACACACCTAGTCAAATGTGTCACACCTATGTGATGCACAATTCACTTGTGGGTTAGTTTTACAAATGCATCGCTTTGTCATTCATATGTGTTACACGAAATCACATGTGTCATTCTAGCCTATAGTTCTGATGTAGCATTACACATGTGTTGCACCTAACATTTGTGAGTAGCCTAAGCATTGCGGTGCCAAATTACACTCGCGTTGCACATCACATATGTAGTGCACAAGCCCACACATGTGGTGAACACACAGATACATGCGGTGTAGAAACTTCACCACATCTATTTGGTCTTCTTTGACCCCCTAAGTTTGGAAAAAGAATAATAAAATCACAAAGCAAAAAAAGGTCACATATTGTTGCACCTGAGCCCTCTGCGTACCCGAATGATCATACCCAGTATCCTTGATGCACTGCAACTGGTACAGGTGACATAACTCTATTGCTTCTACTTCAAATCCCACTCCAGAGCTCCTAGAATTATAAACTCAAAGTGCACAACTGACCTATTTTGAACCCCCTTGAACTTATTTATAAACTTTTTGACCCAAGAGGGCCTCCCACTTTGTAACTGGACGCATCAACTTTCATCTTCAAATGCATATATTAGGTCCCTGATCGGCCTATAAGCCTAGTTTTTCGTTGCTAATGCATTCACTCTTATCAAATTGACCTATCGATAAACTTGCCAAAAAAATTGGAAGTTTTTTGAATTTTTTGAAAATTTGTCAATTTTCTCGAGGGGACATCATCCTATCTTGCATTAACCAAGGCATGTTGGGCATACTAGGGAAAGTCCTGAGCTGAATTTTCCTGATTATTCTTTGAAACAATGCTCAAAATCACATTGTATCAAAGAGGGGCAAAATGTAGACACTAAAAAATATCTTAAGCCTACGAACAACATTTTTGTACTAATTTGGGTCTTTTCTGCATAGTTAAATAATTTTTAATTATTTAATTATTTCCTAATTTCATATTATTTTCTTCTATTAATTTAATTAATTCATTTTATCTTTATTCTTTTTTTGATTAATTAAATAAATCTTAATTTGTTTAATTATGTCACTAATTTCCTTCTGTTATTCTATAATTAAATAGTTATTTTTAATTATTTAATTATTCATTTAACCTTTTCTTCTCTAATTAAATAAATTCTTATTTATTTAATTATTTATCATTTCCTTTCCTCTATAATTAAATAATTATTTATAATTATTTAATTATTTACCATTTCCCTCTGTCTATTATTAAATATATTTTTTCAATTATTTAATATTCCATATCCCTCTTTTCTTCTATAATTGAATAGTTATTTTTAATTATTTAATTATTCATTTTCTCTCTCCTAAATTAAATAATTGCTGCAATTGTTTTATTTATTTATTCTTATCCAATCCCTAACTCTCACCTAATTTTTTGAATCGTGGTTCCTGCTTCCTATCCTTATCTATTTTCTTCTCATTTAATCTCATACATTGATCATCATAACTCATATTCAATCCTCACCATTCATTTGAATTGGGATTTCTATAAAATCAAGCTTTCAATCTCATTTCAAGGTTAACCACAATCTTCAACATTTTTCTATCATTCATCTTGAGGAACCACAATCTTTGAATTTTTGCTATCATACTATCTTGAGATCTTGCTATCATATATTAACATTGAGTTTATCATATATCTTGCATTCAACATATCTAAGAGCAAACAAAGAAAAATAGAGAAGAGCAATTAAGGAGAATCAACCTTGGCATAGGAATTGAGGTTTCATTGGTTTGTTATTGGATTTCTATTGCCATGTGTGCTTCATTGTGAGATTAGGGTCATTATGAATTGAATTTATGTGGTTTTGTGGTTGCTACTAATGATTCATACTTTCCCCCGATTTTCCCTATCTACAACCATAAATTTCTAATAAAGGAGATTACTAACAATTTACAATACATCTCAAAATATAAAACCATATTCATATCCCCAAATGTAAATATATTTATCATTTCATACTTCATGTGTAACTTGAAAACTTAGAACATGCATAACTCTCTAAAGATGACTCATAAGAGTAGGCTCTCAAAGTATTTAGCAAGGGCAAGAAGAATGGAGTTTATATACATAGGTAAGACATAAATTATAAACAATTTACTAGAACAATAGATAGAGGATGTCTCATTATCTAAAAATTGATCAAGTAGTCAATAAAAGTGTTGGGAAAAGGTGTGGTGTTCACCTTGCATAATGCTTATAATGTAAAATTATTATTTATTTATGTATCTAGGAAATATAGGGATGTTGCATCATATGGGTTAGACATTCTTGGGGCCACTTGCATGTTGTATATAATATCAAGATAAATATATAATGTGGGTTGAATATTGAAAAAAATATTTAATATTGGGAAAACTTAGTGCCAAAAAGTAAATGAGGGGGGCATGGTTGTGTAAGCTCGTGGTTTAGAGGCATGTTATTTTTTGTAATACCACTTGGTTTTGTGCAAGCTTATTTTTATAAAATAAATCACATGAGTATTCGTTGAGGTTGATTGTCATAACCTTTGGCTTGTTCTCTAAGGTTGATCGAGTTGTCTTGTAAGTTGCTACGTTGGGATGTGGTTACGTGATTCTCATTTTCTTGTTCACAAGGAGTGTAATTAGGGATTCTCATGTTTTAGATGTCTTGATTGTAGACTCTACAAGTGTATTATTATTTTTGTTCATAAGATGATACATTGTGTGAGTGCTTTTGGAGACTGAGTTTATCTTTTGGGGGTTTTTTGAAGGTACATCTCATGCCATCTTGATGGTATGTTTAGCTATTATTTTTCATTATGGATTTAAATACTTGTTTTTATTTTTATTTCTTTGGGTTATGTGCAAATTATTATTATCATACAAAAAAATGGTACCAAAGCCTAGTTCTCAAGTTGTAGGAGGAAACATCTTCCTAGTTTTTAACCCTTGGTATGAGTAGATTCTCATGCATAGTTGAAACTATGGTCTTATAGGAAAATAATATAGGTATTTTTAAGTTTATAGGTGTGTTTATAGACTTGATTAGTTGTATATTTGGGATTTGATGAATATCTAACAAGATTTTTTATTAGGCTCTTTCTATGAGGATGTTGTGGGTGTGATTTTTAAAAGACCTCTTGGATAAAAATAGACCTCACCATTTAGTCTAGAAGGCCCAAAAACGTATGGAACCATATAAAACCTGATTATGCTTTTTAAAAAATAGGCCATTTTTGGGCATGAAGGAATCTTAATCAATGAGAAATCCATATAGTTAACTAGAATTTATATGGTGGTACATATCCATACACTACACAACTCATTGGTAGTCACAATCTATAAGAGAATATTTTGGGCACTTGCATTAGTTTTGAATCACTATTGTCTAGTTGCCAACAAATATAATATTAAAAAATTAGTCTTATGCTAATAGAAACAAAAAAAAATTATATCGGTTCTATCCCTCAAGCATAGCTAGCCCATGGGGGGCCCAAACCTAGTGCTAACAAGTCACCATCCAATGTCACTCTATCATAGGGAGTTGCATGTTCTCAAAACCTTCACCTAGAATCTTAGGTCATCCATCACTAGAGATGCATCAATAATTTGGGTCACCATCCATCACTTTCCCACAACCACCACCTAATGATATTATTGGGGAGCCACCACCTAGCCACCCATTTACAATTTGAATGTACATAAAAGAAAGGAGTTTTCTCTGAAGAGCATAACTTTCACCCAATGAGTCATATTTTTATGTTCTTATAGTCGATAAAAATCTTTTTCTTAGTCCTATATTTTGATACTAGTTATTTTTCTAGATTTTTATATTTTGGATAGAAAATACTAGTTGGAAGTTGATTTTTATTTCATTATTTTGATAGGTCATATATTATGCCTACAATGTCCAATTTTGGACTTCTTATAGATAAAAAGATATATTTTTAGCACTTCATAGTGGATTAGGTTGGGAGATGTTTAGATGTGATTTATTAACATAAAGGAGAGGTTTTTTTTCTAAAGAGAATAATTTCCATCCAAGGATTCATATTTGTGTGTTCTCTTAATCGACTAAAATCTCTTTATGATTCCTATATTTTTCTATTAGTAATTTTTCTAGATTTTTATATTTTAGATAGGAAATTCCAATTGGAAGTTGGTTTTTCTTTCATTATTTTGATAGGTCATATCTTGTGCCTACGATATCCAATTTTGGAATTTTTATAGGTGAAAAAGAGCATTTTTTGAGCACTTAATAGTGGATTAGATTTGGATATGTTAATGTATTCATGGATAAAACACCAAAACACCTCTACATTTTATTTCTATTTAATTTGGTTGTTGGTTCCTTTCACTGTGGACTTTGTGAGTTTATGACAAATCAAATGTAGAGGTGGTTTGGTCTTTGATTCATGAAAAATTAACATCTTTATCTTTGGTTGTCTCTGTTTGACATAGTTACTAATGTGATTTTGAATTTATATATTGCATTTTTAGATCTAAGAGTTGTGAAATTTTGTAGCCTTTCTATACTTACAAGTTACATAGATAACTCAGATATGGATCATCTATATCCTAGATATTTTACTATAGATACAAATTTGTTTGGTTGGCCTAGTTTGGTCAAATGGTTCATTGGTTTGGTTGTCATTATGATGCAGAGAGAGATGGTGTTACTTGATACAATTGTGTTTTGAGATCTACATTTTTTTACTATGGTGCAAGATGTGTAACTCGATTGGGTGGTGATCACGGTTTCATGAAGGCTCCTTAATCACTTAAATATTTGACACAACATGATTTTTTATAAAATTAAATTGGGTGGTGATCATGGTGTGATGTAGGCTCCTTGTATGCATAGATATTTGGTATAATATGGTTGTTTATGTAGATGTATTATTGGTGGTGTTTGATTAATTCTTGATTACAGGTGGTGGTTTGGAAATATTGGTTTTACTTTATCCTTTGGAACTACTTGAGTTATAATTAAATGTGTGTGGATCATGGATGATCTCATTTAGGAGATATTTATCAATAACATGTCATGTGTATCTCAATTTCATAATTTATTGGTAGCTTTGGTAGTGATGCGGATTCATCACTTGGTGATGGATGGTCTTCTATAGTGTTTGTTGGTGTTGAATGGAGGATATAATGATCCTTGTTTCTAGGATGGATGTTAGTGTACTATTGGAAAACTCATGATCGGGTGTTAGAATATTAGCATCATACATGTGATCTTAGGATAACATATGTTCATTTGAAACATATGATGTTATTTAGAGGAGACGTAGATCGTGATGTCACAAAGAGTCATTGTTCTAGAGTTGGGTCTTTGGTAGTGATTGTGACAGTCTAATTGATTAGTGGTGTGATCATTTTTATTATGAGCTTATATTTATTATGTTGTTGCATTGGCATTCAATTAGCATGAGTAATTATTTGTAAACCTATTTTAGATTTGGGTGAGGCTAGAGATATCTTGATCTTGGAGATCATATGTTGAGACATATACTCTTTAATGAGTTTTTAGCAAGAAGGTCGAGGAGCCTACACCTTGGGTTAGACATGAGTTCATTATGAAACTATTGAGGAGAATATTCTTGGAGAGAGTCATTGTCACCGTATCCTAGAGGAGCAATTTCATTCCCCACTCTTGGTCCTCCCACTGATGAATTATCTAAATAGGTATTGCTCACCTTGTTTTTATACATATTTTATTTTGAGTAAAAGTACGAAGTTGTGTCACATTTTTATAAAGGAAACAACCAACACTAATCCAAATTTTAAACTTGAATCACTAAAAAGTGACATATATGTTTTGAATTTTGAAATGATATAAACTAATAAAACGTGTATTTTTAGTATCTTTTATGTTTTTATTTTTTAAATTAAAGAGTTATTTGAATATAGTTTTTTATAAATTGACACTATAATTTAGATGTTGATAAAATGTTAAAAAATGAAGTTACATGAGACGTCAATCTTTATAGAGTTAAAAAAAATTCATTCAAATTTTGTGTGTGTATTTATAACTTGAAACTTCACTGTGTGGTTTTTTTCAATTTTGATAAATATATATATTTTTTTTAAATATTAAAATGTGTGTGTATTAAAATACAATTTGTTTCCATTTGACGTCAAATTTCATGTTAACTATTTATCTAATATATATATATATATATACCATCTTGATATAGATTATTTTATCTAGTGCATCATACTTTTTTCATTTTTTTTATAAGTTTAACATTTTTCTTGGCAATTAATCAGCCTAATATTTTTGTGTTGATAACCTATATTTATTAAAAAATAAATAATATTTAAACTATTAAAATACACATATTTTTAAAAAATACACTTATGGATCTATAAAAGGGTATTTTTACATTTTAAAAAAATGTTATTTACATGAGTAGGAGTTGTTAAAACATCAAGTTTTTTTAAAAATGGTAAATTGGCCTCAAAGTGGTGCCACATGTGCATTTAGCCAACAATTTTAATTGGAAAAGTTGTGGACATATCTAACTTAGCTAGAATGATTAATCTTAATATTTCATATGTTTGACCAAAAATGATTTTTAGTTAAAAAAACTTAAATTCACTTGTGCTGATAAGTTAGCCAAAAGTGTGAAACAACTTTGTAATTTTACCCTTTGTGATGTGTTTTCTCATGGGAACAAGTCTTGAGCTATGGATGATATTTTTGAAGGGCTTATTTGAGGATTTCTTAGCATAGTTTTTTTTTTTCCATTGTCTTCTCATGAGAATAATTCTTGAGATATGGATGTTAGTTTTGTAGTGATTATTTAAGAAGTGTAGAGAATGGTTTTTGTATTAGTAGCTCCGTTTTTTGAATGAATAGTTTATTTGATAGATTCCTTTTGTTTTAGGGGTTTACATCCTAGTTGGTCTATAAATCATGATCATGTGTGTGGATCACGGATGATCATTTAGGATTTTATATTTGAGGATTTGTGAAGGAGAAATTTACTTGTCATGTCTTAAGCACTTAGAGGTATTACTTGAAGGACACACTACATGATATATTTTATAATTTTTCTTTGTGACCATATGTTTGTTCTTAGAGGTTTGTGTTCACATGGCATTGGAGTTGAGGTTTATATGGAGCCATTTTTATTACTATATTTGTGTTCTTATGTTGTTATTGTACTTAATTGCTTACTTTTGGGTAATAGCATGAAGGATATTTGATCTCTTTCTTCTATGGTGTGGATAACATGGGAGAGTTATGGAGACTAGCGGTGAGAGTTGTGTTGTAGTAATTTAGTTTACATGTTTTCATATCATTTGAGGATGTTCCAAGGTACTATATTATGTTAATGAAATTTGTTATACCTTGTATATGAGTGCTATTGGTGGACTTTTGGATGCCTTGATTAATTTTGTATTTTATATTACCCATGCAATGTGAGTTATAGGATAGTATATAGGGACTTGTGATCAATATTTGTATTAGATTAGATATGTTGATGGCATAAAATAAGGTCTACATGTTATGATGAATATAACTTGGTTTTAAGGGATAGTTAGTTGTAAGTGTTAGCAACTGTATATGGTTGTTATTCTAGCTATGGTGATTAATTCTTGACAGATACTTAAGCTTTTTTTATTAAGATGGTAAACTAGGCATTTAAGGGACCCTAAAACCCTTTACATAAAATATAGAAATAGAAAAATCAAATACATAACATATCAAACTATTCACGACGATGAACCCCTACTATACATCAATCAAAAAAGAGAACCTAAACCATTAGATATAGAGAGGAGAAAGCAAGAAATTACCCCATTTACATCTACTTAAGAATATTTGTAGCCTCTAGTTTTTGTTAGTAGAAATTATCATGTAACTTCACAAAGTCTAGAAAGTCCTTATTTTCCTCTTCAAGGTTTTTCCTCTTGCTAGCTCTATTTTTGGTATTAGGACTTGATTTTCCACTCATTTCCATCAAACCTACTTTTTCATTGATAATGTGAATAACACATGGCACTCATGTAAATGATTTATCTTTTCCATAAGGATTTTATACATGTAATGTTATTTTGAATGATACATTTTTTTGACTTAGAATACACAATTGAAATTATCTTTGATGTCCATAAGTTCCTTTTCAAGATTGATCAATTTAATAGTGTTTTTGTTTCCAGTTCTCCCACTCAACCAAGTTGACCATATTTTAATTTTTTAAATCAAATGAATCTTTCCAAGAAATTTGCATCTTGGGAATAGCTTCCCAACCCAAGATAATTCTAGTGTCATCCTCCCTTGCATCTAAGTTTGACATCTAATTTTCTTGTGAATTTTACCAACTTCATATTGAGGCGGTTGATT
This sequence comes from Sequoiadendron giganteum, assembly GCA_007115665.2. NCBI lineage: Eukaryota > Viridiplantae > Streptophyta > Pinopsida > Cupressales > Cupressaceae > Sequoiadendron > Sequoiadendron giganteum. The sequence continues at coordinate 477,037,590 of CM021101.1, read as the reverse complement.
TCAACGAAAAACCATTTAGTCATAGTGTGCTAGGAAGTTACAACTTCATTGATTATTCTTGGTATATTAGATAAATTTCATCATGAGACATTGTTGTGTACACATAAAAATGGTCTGGAGCATAATTAATTAAATACTTGACATTTAATCCTAATTCTTCTACTAGTATAAATAAATTGATAAATTTATTTATATGGTTCATTTCCCTTAATTCTTCTTTTTCAAAAATTACTTTCCTCTTAAGTTAATTAAATGCACAAATTAAATAATTTGTAAATTAATTAATTTTCATATTTCCTTTAAATTTGAATTTTTACTTCAAATTGGCACATGTCTCCATATTTCTCCAACTTCCTTCCATCTCACCTGTCACCTCACCATGTGTCACATGAAATTGATTTTTTTCTAGTTTGTAAAATGAGAATTTTCATCAACAACCTGCAACAAATTTGAAACCACCTTGGACACATGGCTTCTTCTTTCCTCTTATTCTCTTCAACACTTGGCAAGGTGTTCTCTTGAAGGGAACCACCTCCATGATTCTCTCCAACCTCTTTGTGCTCCACTGTCGATGTCTCAAGATCACAATCTCAACCATTCTTCACTGCCACATTATCTCAAGCCTGGAAAAATCTATAAATAGAGGGCTTTTCTACAGCTTTTCATATAGAGAATTGAGATAAACTTATGTTGGAGAAATTGAGAACAAATTGAGAGCAATTGAGAGTTTGCATTTTCATATAGCATAGGCATTATGGAATTTTTACTTTGGATCACTTTTGTATTGCATTAGATTTCATTATTTTTCATAGCATTACATTAGAATTGAATCTTCAATCATAGTATTCATCTTAGCATCATTTCAATTACAACAACATTTCATCATAGATCATTCAACATTTAAGCATCAAAAATACAAAAATATAGTGATGTAGGCATGTAGTTTGCATTGCACAACATCTTCTCATTTCTTAGGTTTTCATCTTTTTAGATTCATGTGCAACACTTAAATAGATTTGAGAGCATGAATTTCAAAGGTCCTTAAGACTAGAGAACCATGGAATGATTTGAAAGGATAGCAATAGCAATTTAATTTTGTTATTTTAATTCTTTTTATGTAATACATTGCATGGATGTGTGTGTTTAGTTTTATTAACTAGTTACTTCATTGGCACATTTTAAAACCACACATAAATTGGTGCCCACCGTGGGGCCTAGCCCCATTTTTAATTTGTTTTTTGTTGATTTTTTCTTCGCAGGTTCTGTCAAAAATTATGAAATAGCGCATCCAAATTTTTCTCTAGTGCATACGACCGATTTATCAACGCATTGATTCCCTATTTCAACGCATCTGGTAGTTCTTTCGGTGCATTTGGTTTCTGTTCTGAAGCATCGATTCACTATTTCGGTGCATCCAGTTGTTCTTTCAATGCATTAGGGAGTTTTAATTTTTATTCTATGTTTTTACAGTTTAGCGCATTCGGTCTATCATTTAGCATATTTGGTTTCTCTTTTAGCGCATTCAGTATTTTAGCACATTCGGTCTGAGTTTTAGCACATTAAGTTACTGTAATGGTACATCTGGTTTTTAGGGTAAATTTTTTAGATTCTAGAAACTAATCTATGCTTTTATGTTTTGTAGGAACCTTGCACACAGTCAAAGACTTTGCTGAAACAAATAAAGAACGTTGTCAAAGAACAATGGACTGAAACTACTAACAATTGGTTGTAGGATTGAATCTATTTGTCATTTCCTTTGGTTAAGTTAGGAATCTAGCATAATTAGGATGGATAAATTTACACCATGCTTATTGTGTTTGGAATGGTAGGCGTGTATGCTCTCCCCTTAACTGGGTGATCAGAAAGCCAAACCCATGTATTTTATTGCATTTTAAAACTTAGAGGGCATGCCTTGGTGGGACAAGAGGTAATCACCCCAAGGGAATGACCCAACCAGGAACACACTAAAGCCAAGCGACTTCCACCTGGGATATAAATGTGGCTACTTGAGGAAAGTTCAAGTATCATGAGGATTATTCTAACAAGAAGGGCAACAATGGTCTCTTTCCGTATGGATGATCCCCCACAAATGGAATGACCCTACTAAAACCCTTTGTTGTAGTAAGCCAAAAATTACCTTTATCTATTCTTTGGTGCAGCAATGGTCATTGCCAAGGCATCCACATTCTCGCAATTCTTAGTAGAGGTGTAAAGCTTTCCATGGGAGATTCATGGGAGCTTGAAGCTTGGTTGACCTAAGAAGTGAGTGTAATGTAAGGGGGATTCTATGTGGCCAAGCTGAACTAAGTCACCTGCTAAGAATAAGTGTGGTTGGAATAAAATCCGTGTGGAATCCAAAAGAATATTGGCTTACACTGCTTAGGATTGTGATTGTTTGATGTGTTTTACCTATGTGTTTTTTAAAACCAATATCCAAGCAAACACCACACAAACATGTTCAACTATTGATTCAGAAGAAAAATCCAAACCAAACAATCCAAAATTCACTGCTAAAACTAGGAAAATCCATCAGACTGTCAAAAACCAGAAAGCATTTTCTAGATCGGCGCATCCATTGACTTCCCTAGCGCATACCTTGTGTAGTGCCTCTCATGTTATTGATACATTATGATATTTTTATGTGTGTGTTTTGATATTGTTTGGTTATTGGTTACGTTTTGATGCATACTTTATACTTTGATAGACATCTATTTCGTCATGTTGTTTGGTTGGCGGACAGTTCTGCTTCTTTTGCTTATGACATATGGACACATGTTTTGGATATTTATGCTTATGTTGTTGTTACTAATTGCTTTATGATGATGTTGTTTAGATTTTGATTACTATTTGTGATTCGGGTGAGAGGGACGGTGTTGCATCACTCATCCGTGAGCGCCCTGCCTCACTGCAATTCTCTTTCATGGTGAGTTTGATTATGAATTTATATGTATATGTTGTTTTGATATTTGGTGTTATGCAGGACTCCAGGTACCGGGCACCGACTCCACCCGCATTGTCAAGTCTGAGCATTCCCTACATACCGAATGGTTTTGATGTGGTTAGGGAGTTGATAAGAAAGTACCTCGTTTGTGTTTGTGTTTTCATCATTGTTTGTCAATGTCATCTATTTGTGCTTCATTCATGTGGGTATCGTTTTATTTCGAATTATTTATTTCTATGGTTTTAGTATTGATTGTTAAAGGTTTTGAATATGTCTATTTTGATATTGTTAAATAAATTACTTCAGTTAAATGATATTCTTTGAAGAGGATAGTTAAATAATTAAATTTTTACTTGTCGTGAATGTCATTAATTCTTTTAGAAAATGAAATTTGCTAGATAATATAATTAATGTTATTTATTTTAAGTGGACATAAATTGCCTTATTAATATTACATATTTTAAATTATTTATGGGAATACCATCTAATTTAAATATATGTAAATTAATAAATTGTTTTTATAAGATATTTAATTAAAACATTTGGAATTATTATTATTGTCATTAATTATAACATTTAGTATTTAATTTAATATTAAATTATAAATTTAAATGTTGTGTAGTTTAAATCGCTTATTGATTTATTTTGGATAATATTTATGGTCATAGTGTTAATTTTATTTTAGCATATAATTATATTGTGTAATTGTTGAAGAAATAGTTAGAAATGGAAATTGGGTGAAAATGTTTATTTTGAAATTGGGAAAAATGTAATTATTGCAAGTGGTTATTTTCATGTGGAGTAAATTTTGGAAATTGATGGCAACTTTCTGATTTTTACTTTTTCTAGATTTTATATCCATTTTGGTAGTTTTTCGAAAAAGGTAGAGAGAGGAAAGCAAATTTTCTCTGCAATTCATTTTTTAGTTCTGAAAAAATTTGTAACTCTGGTTTTTAAAATAATAATCATAAGAATATTAGTTTTCTTTGGAAATCTGGTTATTCGAAATTAGATTCGTTAGTTGTGGATCTCGAAAAATTATGGAAGAACGTAGCTGGCCGGAAGTGCTCGTCATAGTAAATCATCTCCAACTATTTATCAGGCGAAGGACTCCAAGTAGCAACAAAAATCTCTTTTATTCTTTTTATTTTCTGTTAAAAGAAAAATGTAAATTTCAAAATCGTATTATTTGTCTATCGAAATTGTTGTGCAAAGTATTATAATATCTCTGTGAGCTTTGGTTTGTCTTGTATTGTTGATATTGTGAATTCGTTTATTTTAATTGCTGCTCAAATTTTATTTTTAATATTTTTATTTCATCTACCTCTTTGCTCCATTCCATCATCGTTTCATTAATTATTTTAGTCTTAAGAATTTAGCTGGCAAAATGTCTGGAAACGCATTGCATTTTTGTGTGCTCGTCTTTGCCCTAGTTTCGTTTCATTCATTGGCATTTCTCTGCCAATTTCATTGTAGTTTTGTTTTATAGAGATCTTCCTTATTTTATTTCATTTTCATATCGCTTTATGATTCTTGTATTCTCGGGTGATATTGTGCACTGGATTGTACCTGCGTTCTTTTGCTTATGCGTCTATTATATATATATATGGTATGCCTTATTTTGTGTTCACGTTTCAGAATTCTTATGGGCCTTTTATATTTTCTTGGGGAGGCTATGTTTTTATTCCTTTGGTGCCCATTTCTCCTTTTTGAATGGTGGCACAACACCTTAGAGTTGTTGTGCTATATATGGTGGGGCAGTGAATTGATATTGTTCTGTTGTATGCACCCAAAGACATTTCGATTGACATTTTATGTGAGTTTTTAATTTATAAATATATATATATATATGTTGTTTTGTTCTGTAGGGAATGATTTCCCAAAATCTGTTGTTAAATGGTAATTTCTTGTAGTTCCAACATTGTGAAAATTAATTATTCGAAATGATAGATATATATATATATACACATATATATATACATACATATATATACATATATATACATATATATATATGCATATATATATGTATGTAGATATAACTTAGATATATATGCATACTTGTGCAAATGTGATTTTATTTCTGAAACTAAATGAATAGAAATATATTTTGATAAAACTCAGATTTAGAGCATTATTTTATACAACTCTTATTTAGGAATGAATATGTAAATTCAGATTTAAGGATTATTCTGAATTGGTAAAATAAATATGATGAGATAATAAATATTTGTGTAAAATGAGTTTCTGATAATATACACGTAATATACATTTATCTTCATAGTTTAAAATAAAATATTTAATTTCTGCAATGTATTGAGAGTTAGAATGAATTGTATAAATTGAAGTTTAACTGTATTGACTGACTTTGAAATGATGGAATCATTATTTGATATGCAATATGTTTAATTATGTTAAGTTTTATATTGATTGGAAACATTAGTTTACTTTGCACGTTCAATAGTTAGATAAATACATTGTGTGTTTGATTATTTTAAATGGCATACCTAGCATGTACATAGTTAAGTAGTTGTTGTACTGTGTTAGTGTTTTAGTAGGATATGAATCATTTGTTAAACTTGTCATTATTTTAATTGGAACGATGTATCATTTAAATGTGCTTTGTTTATAAATGAGAATACTTGATGATGATCTATTTATTTAAGAAGAGTTATATGTTGTTATGTTTGGAATTTTGGCTTGGTTTATTATGTGATGTCTTTGAGATTTTGGGGAATCATGTGTCATTTTGTCCCTGGGTAGATGTTTACTTACTTCCAGAGGCTAGGGGAAACTGTGTGTTTGCTCATTTTTGTATTTATCTTGAGGATGTGTGCATGGGTGGTACCTCCTTGATTCATGGTTATTGATACGTTATGTATTCACGAGATGGTCATGCCTCATGTGTTTTGTTTAATGAATGTCTTTTATATTTTTGAGTGATGAGGTACACCCCTTTGCTTGATTTTGGTTTTGGGTAACCATAGGGAGAGTGGCTCTTCATGGGTGTCGATGCACAAAGAGGCTTTTAGGATAACCCATGGAAGAGTTTCCTTAATAAGTGATAACCTAATTAAAGAACAAGTGGGCTAGGTTATTTTAACTCATAACAAGACTAAACATGTGCCTCACCCATGTCGTTAGTGCTCTCAAAGGTTAAGGATGGGATGGGAAGACCTGGTTGGTAAGGTCATTTCCTTGTCTCCACGAAAGGTGCAGAGGCTCTTTATGAGTCACCCTATAGGGTGGTGCCTTGAGATAGGCTGTCAGGTTAACCATAGATGGAGGTGGCTTCTAGTGTTAAGTAGTCTGGTGAATCCATGTAAGGCCATCTGATGACACTCTCCCACTGTACCTGTTTGTCTTCCCTTGATTATGTTGCCTCTAGGAGTTGTTATTGTTGTTGTCTTTGTTTTATGTGGTTTTGTGTTGGGAGGTGTTAGCTTTTCTTGTTGTTTTGACCTTGTTGGATGTGGTTCCTTTCTTGTCGACTCCTTGCATGGGGGGTGGGCCTTCGAGTCCACAAGGTCAGGTGGAACGTGCTATGCACCCATTGGGTTCCCAAGTGGTGATTGTGAAGCGAAGGCAGATGTTGTGATCTCAGAGCTTCACATGGAGGTAGATTGTACCACATTATGTATTCAATTCTTCATTGTTGTAATATTCTGGATTATGATGTACACTTCCCATTATTATAAGGGAAGCATATTTGTAGTGTATTACTGGTTTCTTAATGTGTTGTATCTGTGGAAATATGCTCCACAAATGTAATATTGAACTTGGAAGTTGTATTGCAATAATATGATATTCATGTATTTATTTATCTATTTTATTTATGATTGCATGTATGTTATATTTATGTCATTTCATATTCATGCTTCTATCGTTTATTTAATTTGGTTTTATATAATGATGTTTTTGGTTGAGTTTGTTTCGAGTAGCACAACCATGTAACCCCATGGGACTAGGTTGATGTCATATGGATTATATTAATGTTGATTAATTATTTAATTATGGTTAATGTAATTGTTGTTTAAAAAAATAAAATGTTATGTTTATTGTTAGTTGTTGTGTCCTATGGGGTTTGTGTGGCGAGGAATTACACCTTGCATATTTTAGTGCATCCATCTATTGCTCTGGTGCATACCTTGCATAGTTTAGTGTATCCATTTGTTGTTATGGTGCATACCTGCTATAATTTAGCGCATGCATTCTTTGTTTTGGCGCATCTGTCCATTGAAGCTCTTTTAGCACATACATTTACTGTTCCAGCACATGTATACCATTCCCCAGTGCATCCATACCATTCTCTGGCACATCCAGATCTTTTCATAGCCCATTTGTACCATCCCATAACGCATATAGCTTTTAGTGCATCTAAGCACTATTTTAGCGCATCTGGTGAATTTGCAAACAAAAAGCTAAATTTGACCTCCCATTTGCTAATTGACACCCAATTTGGGGATTCCTTCTCAAACAACATTCTTTCCTCATCCCAAAATTTTTGTTAACTTGTTGAAAATTACATTCTCAAGTGAAAATCCCTCAACAAAACTTTGATTGAACATTCCAAAAGGGCCTCATCATCACACCTACTTTTTGATTTATCAACTAAGGTTCCCCCATCAGGATTTATCATCCTTTATCAGGATTCATCATCCTTCATCTCGAAACAAAACGTTGCTAAATTATATTTTAACCTTAGTCTTTGGCACTACCCAAAACTTGGATCAAAGTTTAGAAAATCTCCATCACTTGTATGCCTGTTATAACGAGGTTGCAAAAGTGAAAACTTGAACAAAAAGAAATCAAAAACCAAGACACCATGGTTGAAAGAGAAGAAAATCTTTTTTTTGAAATTCGTCAAGATGAGGTAGAGGAAATAATGAATGAAACCATAGAACAAGCGCAACAAGACCCCGATTTTCATAAATTCATGGAGAGGATCTTTGAAAAAGAGGGTGATAAATACCTTTTGATGTTAGCAAATAAAGGAGTCAAACTACCCGATGATTTTGATATCTCAAAGTTGAAAAAAACTCCTAAGAAGATAAAGATTGAAACATAAACTGAAATGAAAAATGAAGCAAGAAGTAATGACCCCATGGCTACCTTAACACAACAAATGCAAAACATGCAAACTGGAACCACTAAGAGGTACTCAATACAGGATATATGCCTCTACCCTTTTGATCCAAGTGTCAACATGATACCATTCCCCAAACATTGTGAATTCCCCAAATTTGACAAATACAATGGAAAGACAGATCCCATCGATCATGTAAGGGAATTTAGAACTATGAGCCTTGAATTTTCCCATGAAGACACTTACTTAATTAGATTATTCCCACGCATTTTGGGAGGGCAATGTATGCAATGGTTCTCACCATTACCTCCAGGGATCAAATCTTTTAAGGAATTAGTCAACAAGTTTATCACCCAATACTCATATGACATTCAACATGAAATCATAATGAAGTACCTTTTCGATGTCAAACAAAACTTAGGGGAATGATTCCTAGTATTTTTACAAAGGTGGAGAAGGTTATTCACAAGGTATTCATTGACAACTTAAATGATGACATGACTTATAGGCTTGAATTACAATGTCCTCCAACTTTTGAAAAATTAATTGAAAATGGGATCAAAATTGAGGAAGTATTGGTTAAGAGGGGCATTTTAAAAATTTACAACGAAAACAATTCAACCAATTCCTCCAACAATGAAAAACCAAATTTTTGGAAAAAATACAAGAACAATGGCAATGAGAATTCAGCCAAAACGCATAATGCCAAATCGGTTTTCAATCTATCAAGAATCACATCCAAGACCAATCCAACCCCTAATAAAAACAACACCAACCAGAACATGAATCAAAATAACAATCAAAATAATAACAAAAATAACCCTCCACCTAAACTACCATACCAAACATCGAACAACTGCAAAAATTTTACACCTTTGGGTCAATCATATGAATCTGCATTGAAATAACTTCTATCGAAAAATCTTATCACTCTACCCGACACTCGAGGGTTTGAACCCAAAATAAAATCATCATGGTGGAATGAGGCCCACTTTTGTGAATTTCATCGATGCAAAGGTCACCTAACCAATAGTTGCATGCAATTAAAACACAAGATACAAGACTTGATTGACAATAAGGTCATACAAAATGAAGAACCCCAAGCAAACACCGATCATGGGGTATTCAAAAAACCCTTGCCAAATTATGATAAAGGGGAATCTTCTAACACGAATGGCAAAGGAAAAAGTGTGAACTATGTTCATGACACCACCATCTATCATATTTCAGTCGTTGAAGATCACACATATGACATTGAAATCAACAACACACCAGACCTTGTTGCAACCAAACATCCAATCAATGATGCCAATAGTCCCTCCAATCAAGTTCATAATATCCAACAAGACATGGTTGCAATAGATAATCAAATTAATGTCATCAAGATCAAAGGAAAATGAGACAATGTACCCATAAACATGACCACAAGGGTACAAACCAAATATGATTTAAAAGGAAACACTTCCAAAACCCCTGTTGCCCCATCTCATAAATATAAAATTGTTGATCATCTCGAAAATATTCCTGCACAAATATCGATATTGGAGCTTCTTAGAATCTCAATCGCCCACAAGGAGATCTTGGAAAAATCCCTAGTTGATACAATAGTACCAAATAATTTGAAAGTCTGCACTTTCCAAGCCATGGTGGGACATCTAGTTGCGCCTCATTGCTTATCATTTTTAGAAAATAATGACGTATATCTCGCCCATCCTCATAACATATCCCTTCATATCAAAATCCTAATACATAAAAGTCATGTCAAGCATGTCCTAATAGATAGAGGAGTCGGTCTTAATATATGTACCTTAAAGCTTGTTCGTGCACTAGGGTTCTTTGAAAATGCAATAGATGCAAGGAAAAATATCACCATAAAAGCTTATGATGATGAGGAAAGAGCTTCAAACATTTTAATTGTATTTCCATTTTAGGTAGGGCCAATTCAAAGAGATGTGGTTTACCAAGTCCTAGACAAATATTTGACATATAATATACTCTTGGATCATCCTTGGATCCATGAGATGCAATCAATTCCCTCAACCTACCACCAATGTCTAAAGTTTCCTTGCAATGGGCAAGAGATTACCATTCTTGTTGATTCTAATAGTCCCCAACATTGCAATACCCTTAAGGTTGTCCAGGATGTATTTGTGTCTCACAACCAAGAAGCTCCTGGGTCCACCTTTGATACACCCAGTGATTGAAGTCAATCCAATCCATTGTCGAAGTTGCTAGCCACATTCTCCAATGAAGGAAGCCAACCCAATTCCTTGTCCAAATAGCAAGAGAAAAAGGAAGAAACCACTCCTTCTACCTTCATTAATCCTGAAGTCTAGCTTAACACCTTGGCCAAACAATTTGAGAAGAAAGTCCAAGTCAAAGACAAAGGCATAGGTGAATACTCCATTGAAAAATCCCTTTTCCTATCACAACTCACTTCACCAAAATCCTATGGTCAACCATCAACCTCATCACAATCATCCTCATAACCAGTCACACTTTTTGATGGTCGATTCATAAAAGTAAGCACTCAAGAGGAGGAATCTAAAGACAAATATATCTTGAACTGGCTCTACAAGGATGAAACTAATTCCCAAGCAACAATGGCTAATATCCAAACCACACAGTATGGCAAAGGATTCTCAATCTTGGAAAAAATGGGATATGAGGAACAAGGACATATTAGAAAAAGGAAAGAAGGTATTGTAGAGCCCATCCAACCCATCATAAAAAATCCAAAAGACAAAATAGGGTTAGGATATAAAGAGCATCAAAAGGATGGAGAAACAAAGGAGGACCTCAAGCAAAGTTTTTTGAACAGATCCTACAACTCCAAGCAAGTGATCACTATGAAACAGATTCCAATGAATATGAGTGGGATTCACTATCAAAATAGTCCTATCATGATAAGGACATTTATGTAGTACATAAGTATACACCCACACTTGAGGAGGGACAAAGCTCTGGGTTAAGACAATTTGAATTTGGATCACAACCTATCGTTGGCTCAAGTGAAGAAAGTCAGACTCCTAGTGAGATAGATCACTTGGAGGAGAGTGACATCATAGACCTCGACCTTGCCATAGTATTATTTGACCTTCATCGCTTCTGATCTTAACCCATCTAACGATTCCCTACCATTGGTACATCCTAAACTCATAGATTGGGACCAAACTAAGCCTATCGATATCCCAACCTTTTCAAATGATGATGCTATCGTGAACTTCCTTTGTGCCAACAATGAAATAGACTCCACCATTGAATGTCATAATGAAGATACCAAGCAAGGGAGTGCCAAATTTCCCAGCTGCAAAATGAGTAAAACAAAAGAAAGATCTGATAGTGAAAACCATTTTATGGTAGTATCATATCAAGAAAGAATAAAAATAAAGAGCATATCCGACAGTGAAAACCTCTCTGAGGTGTCAAAAGATGGTAAATTTTACACTCTCCCAAAGAACTTCCAAGAGAGATCCAAATTTTTGATCAAGCCAACACAGGGTATCAATATCGGCAATGCAGAGACAGTGAAAACTCTCCATCTAGCAAAATCATTGACAAAACAAGAGAAGCCTAACTTTGTCAAGTTCTTTGAGGAATGGAAAATCAACTTCACCTGGTCATATGCTGAAATTCTAAGGATAGACCCAGATCTCATCATGCACCACTTATCCCTCCATCCAAGAGTTAAACCAATCAAGCAAAAGTTGAGAAAAATGCATCCCCACATTGCCTTATTGGTGAAGGTGGAACTGAAGAAATTATTAGATGTAGGATTCATTAGACCCATTGATTATGCTGAATAGATATCCAACATTGTACCAATTTCAAAGCCTGATGGAAGCATAAGAATTTTTACAGACTTCAGAGACCTCAACAAGGCTTTCCCGGAAGATGATTTTCCCTTGTCAAACATTGATATCACTGTAGACTTAACAATAGGTCATGACATGTTGTCACTCATGGATGGTTTTTCTAGTTATAATCAGATCAAGATAGCACCTGAAGACCAAGATAGGACAATTTTCACTTTCCCATGGGTTACCTTCTGCTGAAACGTCATGCCCTTCGGATTGAAGAATGCAGGAACCACATATCAGAGAGCCATGACAACCATCTTCCACAACATGATGCATACCTTTATGGAAAATTATGTGGATGACTTGTTGGAAAAATATTACACTAGAGAAGGACATTTGGGGATACTAGACAAAATATTCACCCAACTAGAGAAGTTCAACGTCCGCCTGAATCCAAAGAAGTGTGTGTTCGGGGTAACATCAGCAAAGTTATTGGGATACATAGTGTCAGAAAAAGGCATTGAAGTGGATCCTACAAAAGTAAAAGCTATCATGTAAATGCCACCTTTGAATAATATCAGTTAGTTAAGGTCCCTTCAAGGGAGATTTTAGTCAATCAGAAGATTCATATCACAACTGGTCGATAAGAACCATCCTTTCACCCACCTACTGCACAAAAATGTTTCCTTTCGATGGGACGAGAAATGTGAGGCATCCTTCAATCAACTAAAGCAATATCTAATGAGTCCACCTATCCTAGCACCACCAACAGAAGGAAAACCTCTCCTATTGTACATAGCCACAATTGATTGATCATTGGGATTTTTATTAGCACAGGAAGATTCAATGGGAAAGGAAAGAGCAATATATTACATCAGTAGAACTCTAAACGGTTATAAAATCAACTATACATCCATTGAGAAATCCTGTATAGTAGTAGTGTTTGCTACACATCTATCTGTTGACTCACACAATCAAACTCATAGAAAAGATAGATCTACTGAAATATCTCCTTAGCAAAACAAATCTAATAGGAAGGCTAGCCAAATGGGTAATGATACTCAATGAATTTAATACTCAATATGTCAACAAAAAAGCAATCAAAGAGAAATTCATCATTGACCAACTAGTTGAGGCACCGATTCATGATTATCATCCCCTCCATGTTGAGCTTCCAAATGCAGATGTCCTAACAGTCACAACAAAGTAGTGGGTATTGTATTTTGATGGATCATATACTCAACATGGATCAAGAGTGGGAATTCTATTCATCACTCCCTTAGGGCACACTATTCCAAAATCCATAGACTAATGTTACCATGTACCAATAACATGGCAAAATATGAGGCCCTCATCATTGTCATCAAAATAGCAGTAGAATGGAAAATAACAGAGTTGCAAGTCTATGGAGATTCACAACTAGTCATTAATTAGGTCAACGATGATTATCAAACAAAGGATGATAAATTGATGCCCTATAAAAGAATGATTGATGACTTCAATAAATATTTTGTTGACATTAAATTTGGTCAAATTCCTTGGATTGACAACAAAGTTGTCGATGCCATGGATACCATTGCTTCGTTGCTACAAATTCCAAAAAAGTGCAACCATTACGAGTTCATGGTGCTGAGCAACTGATAAAAACCTGCTTATGACCACTCTAAGTCCTGAGTTATATGCCACCTAACTGATGTTGATACCTCTATCTACGGGAAGATCTACACTTACCAAAAAGATAATACCCTTCCTCTTGATCTTTCTCGAAACCAAAAGTGAAACTTCATTCGCCAAGCCATCCACCATACCCTTATAGTGGATGTACTTTATCAATGAGGTCTCGATGGAAATCTCCTTCGATGTCTAGAATGCAATGAGTCTGCAATGACTTTACAAGAAGTTCACGAAGATATTTGTGGAGCACATTCAAGTGGTCTTACCTTAGCGAAGAAACTCCTTTGTTTGGGGTATTACTGGTCGACTATGGAGGAGTCCTTCCAGTTTGTTAAGAAATGTCAAAAATGTTAAATCCACGATAATCTTATCCATGCACCATCACAAGAGTTGCAGGCCTTCGCATCAACATGGCCATTTTGTCAGTGGGGATTAGATCTTGTCGGTAAAATTCACCGACCGTCATCCAATGGACACAAGCTCATCATTACAGCCACCGAGTACTTCACAAAGTGGGTCAAAGTCATGCATTTAACTACCATCACAAGAAAGCAAATATCATCATTCATCCTAAACTACAACATTTGTAGGTATGGTATCCCTCAATCCATTGTCACTGATAATGGTAGACTAGTTTCAAGAATCAAGATGTACAAGAACTCTGTGAAAGGTTCCATATCGAGCATCGGTTTTCTATGCCATATTACCCTCAAGGAAATGGCCAAGCAGAGGCCTTAAAAAAAACTATCCTGAAGATACTAAAGAAAACCATCAATGATGTTGGGCGTGAGTGGCACATTCAACTGGATCCTGCTTTGTGGGTATACCATACCAGTGTCTTCACCCCCATGGGAGCCACACCTTATGCTTTGGTATATGGGTCCGAGGCTATTTTTCCCATAGAGGTTGAGATACCATCACTTTGTGTGTCTTTGAAAGGCATCATTTCTGATGAAGATTACCGAGTGTTTAGACTACAAGAGCTAGAATTTTTGGATGAACGTCATCAACTTGCAATGGATCACTTGAAGGCCTATCAATAGTGAATGTCTAATAACTACAATCACAAGGTTAAACCAAGGAAATTTCAGGTAGGTGATTTAGTACTGAAGGAAAATCCTCGTAATCAGTAGGACCGAGAGAAGAAAGCAAAATTTGAGCCAATTTGGTTAGGTCCTTTTGTTATTGTATTAGTGTTTAGATCGAGGGAATATTAGCTGTCTACACTAGAAGGGGATCTATTTGAACAATTGATGAACATCCTTCACCTGAAGAAATTCTACACATAATGTAGCCAATGGATGCCTAAAAGTCCTGAAAAAATCATAAAAATCTGAAGAAGTCCTGAAGAAATCAAAAAAATCAGAAAAAGTCAGAAAATGTCTTGGAAAAATGGTCGCCTTGATGAAAACTTGGCAAACAAAAGTCTTGGTAACAAAAAAAAAATCATAAAATTTGAAAAAGTGCAATAAAAGCAAGTAGTGAAAACCTGGTAAACAGGCACTATTTGTAATAAGTCAGCTTCTCCATCTATTTGAGCATGTGTTGACTGTTCGATTTTTGCTATCACTGCA
Organism: Sequoiadendron giganteum; assembly: GCA_007115665.2. Classification (NCBI taxonomy): domain Eukaryota; kingdom Viridiplantae; phylum Streptophyta; class Pinopsida; order Cupressales; family Cupressaceae; genus Sequoiadendron; species Sequoiadendron giganteum. Next base: position 477,022,515 of record CM021101.1, on the reverse strand, counting down.
CATTCATTGCCTATCATACAACGAGCTTCATGTCCATATCCAGTTACCGTGGTCGTGTCCCACCTGGGCTTGGTTATCATTGTACATATCCATGGTGGTTTGGTCTATTTTCCACTGGGGGAAAAATCCTAAACTCCCAGGGGGAAAACTACGTTGAGCTTAAAACCAATAGGCAAGCAAATAGCAAGGAAAACTCGGTGAAAACAACAATCATCCCAACCAACAAAGTGAACATCAATCATAGTCAATCAAACAATCAATCATCCAAATCAAGAAACAAGACAAACAAATCAAATATCATTGGATCATCTTCTGAATCATGGTTTGATCACTTTAACACATATGTTCAATGGTTATATCTTGATTGTTGTTATCATTTCTCAGGAGTACCTTGATGATGTTGCGAACTACAGGGGCTATGATAGAGAATGATATTTTTCTTTTTCTGTTGTATGTGAGTCAATCATTACTACTGTGCAAATTGTCACGGGACATGCTCTACAAAGTATCATTGGTGACATTCTAAATTTACATGGGAACATGATTAGCTCTTGTCTGTTTACACAAGTGATGCTCAGATCATCTCGGTCCAATTATACCTAGATACTTTTGTAATCTTCTACTATCAAATCTCAACGGAAGTTGTATGGAAGTTGTACTCAGGTCATCATGGTCTAAATATACCATCAATGTTTGCACTAACTTTCAACATAATAAAACGCTTAATGATGATAATAAGCACAATCAATAAGATGACAATAGTGCATAGATAGGATTGCATTCATATTATTTTTGCATTTGCATTTATAGATTTTTCTAAAGTGGGAAACTCTCAACATGATGTTATCTCTCACTACGAGATTGAGTACACTTGACATAACAAAAAAATCATTCATTTGCATTAACATTTTTCATATATCATTAGAAATCATTATCATACATCCATCCATACATCTATCATTATCATATTATGCATTTGCAACATCCACTATCACAAACCATTCATGCATTCATTCATCATAATATGTGCATCATGAAAAATTCCAAAAATAAAGCATTTTCCATAATAACATCATCATTTGTAATACATCGATATCATAATAAATCCATCCATATATGCATTCATCATAATAATCATTCATAATAACATCATAATTCATTCACCATGATCATTCTTTCACATTCATACACGTGCATTAGAAAATTACCAAAAATATGGAGAAAAGTGCATTACATTTCATTTGCATAATAAAATTTATTATACATAAGAGCATAGTCTGTGTCACATAGGAGCATAACATAAATTAATCTATACATTTTCATTCATCATGCATCCATACATTATCATTTATATCCATCATATCCAAAATCTATTCATTTATTTATCATACATTTAGAATTCATAAACCATACATCCATACATTAAATCATTCATGTCCATGCATAAAATCACGTATTTGCATTCCATAATAAACCATTTTCGCATTCATTCATTCATCCATACATTGATATATACATATGCAAAATACAAAAGTTAAATGCGTATCATATCATTTGCATAATCACATCCATCGCATGTATTATCATAAATTCATCATTCATCGACACATAGAAGCATAACATCATCATCGCATCAATGCATCCGTACATAGAACATGGCATAATCATATAGAACATTACATAACACATAAAATATTGCATAACATAGATGCATCCATCATAAACATCCATAATAAAAGCATAAACAACATATAGATCACTAAATCGCCATTGCATATCATATATAACCTCAAAATAGAATGTCAAGTGTACAATGATATCAAGAAATGAGAAATGATACAAAAATATGGAAAAATTAGGTCTCTGAATCAAAATAAAATAATTTAGGCATGACCTCGAGATCTTGTGGTGCTGCCCCCGAAGGTCACATGCCTCTCTAACCCTCCAGCACCTCTTGTCCCTAATGTCCCTACCCCTAGGGCTTCGCTTGGTGGACCCCCAAGAAGTGGTTGTGTGACGCCTCTATTGGTGGTCCTAGACTGTGTCTTCCCTGATCTCGACTGAGTATATCTAACCTATCGCTCTGCAGGCACAACCTCGTAGTATCTACCTCTGCAGTTCTTTGCCTCCTTGGTAGACTCATGAAGCTCTCTAACCAAGTCCCCTGTATCGACTCCCTCAACTACTGTCTGGATTCTATCAGGCACCACCTGCTCCCCTATCGTCGAGTTACATCTCTCTCTGTTGTGAAGGTAACAACCTATGCCTGCAGGTGTACCATCTATGCCTGTACCTGCATCTACGTTGTTTCCTATGTTGGTAACTATGTTTGGGCCTAGGATAACTATCCCGGTAAGGTTTGGACCTATCCCTGAGCCTGCACTAACTGTTCCTACAGTGCTTGTACATGCCCCTACAAGGTCTGAACCTGCACCTATAGTATGGAAATTTGTGTCTGCTACCTCTAGGAGGGCATCCTAAGTACAACTGGTCATTGTCCACCAGGTGCTAACCTCCTCCTCTTGGGCACTGCCCCAAAATCTGGCACCACTCACCCACCTCCTCCATCTCCACCCCCATCTCCTCCATCTCCCCCATCACCACCACCATCATCTACCTCTACCTCCTCCTCCTCTCCTCCATCTCTCCTCCTCTACACCACCTGCCATGCCCTCCTCCCAACCTCCAAAATGGGTGTTGGCTCATCAGGACTTGAGATCCATGGAAAATGATGTGTATAAAAATACTCAGCATAATTCGTTGCCATTTTTGCATCAATGATCTCAGGATGGTTACACCACAATACTGGTTGTAAGTTGTAATACTCTGCACAAGCGACATCATAGTCTAGTGCAGGCCCCCACTTTGAAATGCCCTACCTCCATCTGGCATAATGTGCCACTCCCTACGGCATACCATGTACTTTTCCATACTACCTATACACTCATCCAAAGAGAAATCTCTCAATAATGTACGATGTCTTGTCGATCAGGTATCTCAAACAAAATACATATGGCATCTCTATATCGTCCTTTGCCCATACCTCACAGTCAAGGTACCACCGCCATACAACTATGTCCAGGTCATCAAGGACTCTCGTCCAATACTCTACTTTCCCATCTTATGTTGGACAAGTGGCCCTATATATCCAAAAACATAGGGTCTCCTTGTTGGTTGAGCCCTCCCTACTACTAGTCGTGTAACCGCTATATGCTCCTAGGCCTAGAGTTGTAATAATGTACACCTTGTTGCAAGACTATTAGCACGAAGATATACAACCTGATGGAGATCATGGTATAAGTGTGTGAGAATGCACAAACCCCATGCATATCTAGTCCCATGGGAAATCATGCCCTCCAACACCCGACCCCAGCCAACCGAGAATCCCTTCGACCTACGGTTGGGGCAAAGAAAACCACCAATAAATCCTGCTAGGACACACGACAATGGTTGATGAGTCGCGATCAACTCCTACCAGGAAATCTTGTATCCATCGAGGTGATCATCATGGAAAATCTATCGGATAGCATAGTTCCCTCCCTACCCATGATCATAAATCACTAGGACACCCATGACTGGTATACTCAAAATCTAGTAAACATACTCAGGGGTCACTGTAATCTCACCAGTCGCCAAATGGAAGGTGTTGTGGTCGATATGCCACCGCTCTGCAAGTACCATCAACAACCCCTGGTTAATTCGATACTAGGGCATGTCAATCAGTGAAGTCAGTCCACACTGGTCAATAATAGCCAAGTCTGTCGGGGTCAACTATGGGATCATGTCCCATGTCCGAGGAAAGTGCTCTCAAACCTGTAATAGTCCTAAGCCATCCTCCTATGATCAAATCAAAATATCAAGTTAGCACATCAATCAATCAACCTATCAATCAACATATCAATTAATCAAATCAACTCGCATGAGATTTTGATCAAATCTCAAGGAGCACATATGCTATCATCTACTCTCATTTGTCATGAGATTGATCAACATCAATCAACCTATCTTTGACTCTCATTTTTCATGAGGTCAATCAATCAATCATCCTTATCTATCCTATTATTGATCCTCACCTATCATGAGGACGATCATATATCTATCAATCAACATCATCATATCATCGACTGGTGTGATTATCAACCATCAAAAACTAAGAGGAATCATTCAAAATCATCATTTTTGACTCAATGCACTAAAACGGAGTTTCTATGCGCTAATCTACCAGATGTGCTAGAAAAGGACTTCTATGCGCTAGTTCCTGGATGCACCGGAAAATGGACTACATGCGTCGGAACAGGGTCCCGATGCGCCATTTCTTCGATGCGCTAATTGAACTACCCTATGCGCTACCTTATCCTATCTATGCGCTAGAATTCCTATGCGCTATTTCAGAAACCTAATGCACGAAAGCGGCGACTGGATGCGCTAATCTTTTAAGGCCTAAACGTTAACCCTATGTGTTATTATAGTTTCTCTATGCACTGTATTGGGTACCCTATGCACTACTTTTATAGCCCTATGCACTAAAACATGTTGAAAACCATATTTTTAAAATACAAAAGCGAGAAAATTTGAATTCAAAATTGAAATAAGGTGGTTCTCGAGGTATGTATGCGGTTGGACACTGGTGGTGGTGAACTCGCTCGAATCTGTGGGTGTGGCACAAAATCCTATCCATCTTGGCTCTCTTCAGTCTCTTAGTTTTCACAATGCAAGGTTACAAATGAGATTTGTTTTACCCATTTTAACCTTTTAAAGGGTAATTATGGTGGCATTTATTCAATTTTTCAAAATGGGCCTTTAATCAACTAATCAACAATGTGGTACGAATATTATCATTTTTCGGGAGATAAATCAAGTCACCCTCCTAAAATTCAAAAATCATCCACATATCATAAAAAAAAAATCATTTAATCATCAAAATTTTCAAAAAATCCTTGATTTATCTCTTGAGGGGGCATCCATTCATCATCACTAGAAAAAAAATCAATGTCTCGGGCATGTCAAAAAATGTATCATCGCGGTCTCACAATTTTTTCTTTGAAGCAATGTGTCTGCGCACATCACTTCAAAGAGGGGCAAAATGTGTACACTTAAAAATGGTCTGGAGCACAATTAATTGAATACTTGACATTTAATCCTAATTCTTCTACTAGTATAAATAAATTGATAAATTTATTTATATGGTTCATTTCCCTTAATTCTTCTTTCTCAAAAATCACTTTCCTCTTAAGTTAATTAAATGCAAAAATTAAATAATTTGTTACTTAATTAATTTCTCTCTTTCCTTTAAATTCAAATTGGCACATGTCTCCATATTTCTCTAACTTCCTTCCACCTCACCTACCACCTCACCATGGCGCTAGAAGAAGGGCGGTTCTCAAGGTACGTACCAGAGGTCTGTATGCGACTGGACGCTAGTGGCAGCGAACTCGCTCAAATCTGTGGGTGTGGCACGAAATCTTATTCATCTTGGCTCTCTTCAATCTCTCAGTTTTCACAAAAGGAATGTGCCAATGAAGTAACTAGTTAATAAAACTAAACACACACATCCATGAAATGTATTACATAAAAGGAATTGAAATAATAGAATTAAATTGCTATCGGTATCCTTTCAAATCATTCCATGGTTCTATAGTCTTAAGGACCTTTGAAATTCATGCTCTCAGATCTATTTAAGTGTTGCACATGAATCTACAAAGATGACAACCTAAGAAATGAGAAGATGTTGTGCAATGCAAACTACATTCCTACATCACTATATTTTTGTATTTTTGATGCTTAAATGTTGAATGATCTATGATGAAATGTTGTCATAATTGAAATGATGCTAAGATGAATACTATAATTGAAGATGCAATTCTAATGTAATGCTATGAAAAACAATGAAATCTAATGCAATACTAAAGTTATCCAAAGTAAAAATGCCATAATGCCTATGCTATATGAAAATGCAAACTCTCAATTGCTCTCAATTTCTCCAACATAAGTTTATCTCAATTCTCTATATGAAAAGTTGTAGAAAAGCCCTCTATTTATAGATTTTTCTAGGCTTGAGATGATGTGGCAGTGAAGAACGGTCGAGATTGTGATCCTGAGACATCAGCGGTGGAGCACAAAGAGGTTGGAGAGAATCATGGAGGTGGTTCCCTTCAAGAGAACACCTTGAAAAGTGTTGAAGAGAATCAGAGGAAATAAGAAGCCATGTGTCCAAGGTGGTTTCAAATTTGTTGCAGGTTGTTGATGAAAATTCATTTTACAAATTAGAAAAAAATAATTTCATGTGACACATGGTGAGGTGGCAGGTGAGGTGGAAGGAAGTTAGAGAAATATGGAGACATGTGCCAATTTGAAGTAAAAATTCAAATTTAAAGGAAAGAGGGAAATTAATTAAGTAACAAATTATTTAATTTGTGCATTTATTTAACTTAAGAGGAAAGTGATTTTTGAAAAAGAAGAATTAAGGGAAATGAACCATATAAATAAATTTATCCTAGTAGAAGAATTAGGATTAAATGTCAAGTATTTAATTAATTATGCTCTAGACCATTTTTATGTGTACACAATTGCCACAAGAATATAGAAATCTCTAGGGATATTCGAGGTATGGCCCAAGATCCCAAGGAAGGTTTACGTATGGGGGGTTTCTTCAAATTAATCACACTTTGATCATCAACTTTGAAATCATTCAAACCTTTCTCAAACCCTTTTTTTGCAAATCTTTCATTGTCTCGAAATCCTGAAGCCACACAATATCCCTTTTCCTACTTACTTTCTTACCAGTGTTAGTTTTAGGCTTTGGATTTTCCACTACAATATTTCTCTTATGTCTCTTAGGTTTGGCATACTCCTCTAACTCTTAATAATCTAGGTCCATATAAGAAAATATTCATAGGGTTGGACTCCCATAAGATGTCTTTGGGTTCCTTCCTTACTCACAATCATCCTAATAATATTTATCAGGATGTGTAGACTTGTCATAAGAGGTATCAAAAAATTCCACCACCCTACACCTATCCTCTTTTTTATAAATACCACTACTCCAAGGGATTTTTAGACTAGACTTCTAATAATTCATATAGTTTATAATCAAAGAGAATTAATCCCTAATGAATGGGAACCATGCTTAGAGCATTTTTAATTTCCTTAGTCAAATTGTCCAATAAAGCAAGGAGATAAAACATAAATAACACTATGATTTTATGTCTAAAGTGATTAAATGACATGAAATAGTATCCATAAATAGACTTATACCTTCCTTCTAATGACACATACCTCATAATGTATTCAACAAATACAACCCAAATGGGCTTTAGTGAATTCCTATCATATCTTAAGTGAATCTTTACTAACTCATCTATCTTGCCTTCCTTGAGAAGATTCTTGAGTGCTTCTTCACCCAAACTCAAGCCTATTTGTTACCATTGAAGTAGTGTTTTTATTTGGATATAATTTTGAGTTAGGATTCATTCTTCCATGTGATAGTTAGTGTGACCTATTTTTGGATTTTATCTTCTTTTATTTATTGGCATGATCGAGGATGAGAGAGTTCTTTTTTGATATGGTGGTCACCTTGGTTATTGTTCTAAGTACCTTGAGCACATGGAGCACTTGGATGACTTGATGGTTCATGTTGTCTATAAGGATTGTTCCCTTGATGTTTGATTTTACTTTTGACCCCATATACAATATATAAAATGATTGGGAGAATATTGGGAAAAGGTGTGTTGTTGACCTCACATAATTATTATAATATATAATTAATATTTATTTATGGTGCACCTAAGAAATGTAAGGATATGTGTTACATGGGTTAGAAATTATTAGAGCTAGTTTCATGTTGTATATAACATTGAGATAAATATTAAATGTGGGTTGTAACACATTGGGAAAATATTCAATATAAAAAAAGTTAGTATTAAAATTTAAATAAAGGGGACATGGTTTTGTAAGCTCGTGGTTTAGAGGCACATGATTTTTTATAATACCACTTGGTGGTTTTCTATAAGTTTGTTTCTATAAGAAAAAACATGTGAGTATTTGTTGAGGTTGATTTTCATCACATTTGTCATGTTGGCTAAAGTATATTGAGCATCTCTTGTAGTTTGTATATGTGAGGAGAGGAAACATAGCTTGAGATGTGTGATTACATGATTCTCATTTGTTTGTTCACATGGAGTGCAATTAAAGAGCTTGATGTCCTTGTTGGAGACTTTGTAAGTGTATTGCAATCTTTATTCATGAAATAATACATTGTGTGAGTGCTTTTGGAGGTTGGGTTTTCCCTTTGATGGTTTTCTTAGAGTACATCTTGTAGCACTTGATGGTGCATCTTCTACCATCTTGGTGGTACATTTGTATATTATTTTTCATTGTGAATTTTGAATACATGTTTTCATGTTTTTCTCTCTTAGGGTTATGTGAAAATGGTTATTGTTGCTACAAATTTCATTTCAAAGAGGACCAATGTCTTCTTCCATTGATGATAGATTCAAACCCTAAAGTAACAAGAAAACACGTATGTAAATCAACAAAGAGTCAAGAAATAGAAATGTACAAAAGATCAAATCAATACATATAGTTTCACTTAAATGAAGTTCAAAGATTCAATAAACTTCACAAGACCAAATATTCTTTAAAAGTTCATAAATGAATAAATAATCTCATTTAAGATCAATAGAAATATCTTACAACTATTGTGATAGAATACTAACCAAAAATATCAAGAAGCTAGCAAATATAGCCATAAATATTTATCGAATCCATTAAATTTTGTAATAGATGCAAAGACATTTAGATCACGGGGAGGATTTTTTATTACAATAATCTTCTATAAATTCAGAAAACTATGAATCAAATAAGGCTTTAAGCTTAAAATTTCAAATTTAAACAAGAGAACATACTATCCACTAAAGTACAATAGACAAATTTTGCCCAAGATTTAGGTTTGGTGAAAAATACTAACCCTTATCCCATAAAGGGGGCTTGCATTTAGAAAAAGAAAAATCTCTTCCATATAAAATGCACACACAAATAAACTAGCAAAAAAAAAAATGCACACACAAACAATATCACTCGATATGCACCATTGTATTCATTTTATAACAAATAGAAAGATCTTGTTCTATTTAGACCTTAATAAAAAAAATTGTCTTATTCAGGCTCTAAATACTCCTCCCACATAAAAATGTCCAAAGTCAACCAATATGGATTTGGCTCTAAAACCTAGTAGTAGAGTAATATCTAATACACCCAATATTCATCCCCAAACAAAAATCCCACAACTCTAAAAGATAAATTATAATAGCTAACCCTAGGGAAGCAATATTGGGATAGAATCATGTTGGATTAATAATAAAACTAGGTAATTCTAAATAACTAACAAGAGCATGATAACTCTTTTACTCTCTTGGCTCTAATTAGGTCAAAAAAGTATTCATAGAAATATTTAACTAAAAATACTAACCCTTATCACATAAAAATAACTTACATTTATAATAAACAATTACACCTTAAAATACACACATAGTTAACACCTATTCATATATGCACCATTGCATATATTTTATAACAAAAAAATTTATCAAATCAAAATTTCGCTTTTCTCATTCTGTATTACCCTAACATAAAATATTATCTTATTTAAGTTCTAAATAATCTTCCCACACAAGCTAACATGAACAAATATCTAATTTAACTACAAAATTAAGCAACGCATCAAAATATCTAATATTCACCCTCAACAAATATCTAATTTGACTACAAAATTAAGCAACACATCAAAATATCTAATATTCACCCTCAACAAATATCTAATTTGACTACAAAATTAAGCAACAGATCAAAATATCTAATATGTCTAATATTCACCCTCAACAAACTTTCTTACACAAGATTTTTTTTATATTAAATGAATAAATAATACTACACAAGATTATTTAACTCCAAAATGAACACACAAACTAAAATAACCTAGAAAAAATATTTATGATGAAAAATAACATTTTTACCTTCCTAAAGATATAACTTGTGTGTTCTTCACAAAGTTTGCAAAATAAATCTCACACTATGTACCACTAATAATTATTATCCTTATCTATATATTAGATATTAGTATCCCTTTCGTAGCATATTTTAAAACAAGTATGATAAAAAAATTGCAAGCATTTTAATGTGCCCACGTTAGGGCTTCAGCAACCTTGAATAATAATGTTTTATTGAAATTTATCTCTTGTGGGTCCACCTCATTTGCACTTTATAAAAAGATATAATGAATCAATGGCTAATAAACTTAGGAGATATATGGTCAAGGAGAAAATGGTTGATGGGAAGGTACTAATTACAACATTTCACCGTTTTTGCTAAGTGCCACCACATGTATTCATATTTCCTACTTCAATTTCTCTCATTTTCTAATTTAATCTTTTTTAATATGTAGTTTTATTAATCTTAATATTGTTTGTGCAATATAATCATACGACCTTCATAATCTTCATAATCATTATCTAGATTTGTTTTGATCATTTGTGTGTCAATTTACACATATATGAACATTATATGATATTTATTGTATCATTAAATAAATTTTTAAAAAATAACTTAAGTATCTACACGATAGACTTTTTGAAAAATATATTGTGTTAACATAATTGGTGTGCACCACGAACCATTGTCGGAACCAATATTATGTATAGTCATAATTTCACATTTCTTGCACATAGTCACATTATATGAGTTCCTTTATGCATGCTTTGTTGCACCATATATTCATGCTCTAATCATTTTGCAACATTCCTCAAAAGTCTTGAACCAATTTTTCTTTTATTTCTATGTCATTCTAAAATCTAGGGGTGCATGATATAATAATAGGTACTTAGTGTTCTAGTTTATAAGATATATATCTTTTGATTTGTTGTGCCTATGCACACACACACATTCCTTGCACCACTTATGTATCTATCATTCAAATCATGTAACAAAATAAATTTAGTTCATGTACTTCATAGTCCACTCACATCTCTAACATTTTGTAGGCCTGGCATTGGGGGTAATGTGCCAACAAAACTTCCATCTTGTCTATGGGACTTTAATCTTTATTGCACTCACAAACTATATTAAACATGGAAAATACCTTGTGCACCATATATAACATATAAACAACTATATTCTAGTTCTAAAGAGCATATGTTCATAAATTTTCAACTTTTGGGTAGATCACTAAAATCATTGCACTAGGCGTATATAGAGATCTTCTTGTTTATCATTCCTAACATATATCTCACCTCTCAACATTATTTTTAGCTCACTAGTAACTCCCATTTGTTTGTGAAATTTCTTAAAATATGTTCACATACATTATATTGTGATGTGTATTATGCTCTAATTTTGTCTTCTACACATGAGAAATTATACTAAACTCCTTGCATTAGGAATATATTGTGATCTTCTTATTGTGCAATTCCTAGTATATGTCTCACCTCCAAATATAATTTGTAGCTCATTGATATCTCCCTTTAGCTTGCATGTTATCTCTTAAAGTACATGCATATACATTATATTGTGATGTTGTGTATCGTGATCTAGTTGTGTCTTCTACACAAACAATTGTACTAAAATTATTGTGCTAGGTTGTTAGGATTTAGGTTTCATCCACCTTATAAATTATTTATTAATTTACATGTTTCTAACATCCTTCGAAAGTGTCTCTAGGCACTTAGGGAATTATTGAAAATTATTTTTAATGTTTATTCGCACCTATTATTTGTTATACATTCATAAGTGGTGCAGGAGCACCTTAAGGTCTTTGGAAAGATCTTAGCAAGTTTTGGCTTGTAGGTGATTCTAGCCAACCACCAAGGTAATAAGGGCTATTTGATAAAGTCCCAAGGTTGATTTGGTGTGTGTGTGTTGTGGCAAGTTGTTTAGGAGTCTTGAGTTTTGTGTATTCTTAGGACATCCTACAAAGTTGTCATCACACCTCTTCCTAGACAGTGGGAAGCACTAATGTTGTTCAAAGTCCGACCTAAGGGTCCCAACATGTGGGGATAGGATATATAAGCTAAAACAAAACCCTAACCTGACAGTTGGATGAGTTGGAAGAGTTGGGAGTACATATTGTATCTTGGAAGAACAAGTTTCTTGACTGTGTTTTTTTGAAAACAAAGCCTTAATCTAGTCAATTAATGGATTGAAAGGACTAAACTAATGCATTGAAGTTTTAATTTTTGGCATGTAATTACCTTGTGTGGCATTGGTTTAATAATTTGGTACGATTGGTTAATAGTTTTGTGAGTTCTTGTGTTCTACTGTTTCACTGCCCGGTTCAAGGCCAGTTTTGTAAATGATGCTCCCCACTCGAATTCTCGTGGCTAAACTTTCATGGCCTCTTGGAATCAAGTAGGGGACCTTGTATATAATGTACATATGGTCTCTAGGGTCTTTGTTTGTAGGGGAGCTAATAATGCCATCAAGCTCTAAGCGAGTGTAGGGGCATTCTGGCTAGGTGCTTGAACAAAACAGCAGCAAGAGAGCTTGCTTAACGGATTGGTTTGTGCCAATCAAAGGTGTAGTGGTGTAGGGGTATGTGACTTGGACATGTGTAAGCAAGGAGAAGTGCAGGGGAGGCCATTAGGGCACTCAATTAAGCTAAAGAAATCAGACTATGTTGCATACCCTAGAAACCCTTGAAAATAGGGGTTTGGTGACAGACCTATGTACGGACACTAAGGAGGTCTAAAACCTAGGAAATCTTGAAGCCTAGGAGGTCTAGAGAGAGAATCCCTAAAGAGTTTGGGGGTTTGTTAAGGAAGTCTTGGAGTTATTCCAAGAACATTGGTTTTAGGAGGCATAATTGACCAAAAAGGCTACAAGGCCTAAAAGGAAGGTTTACATGAATCTGATAGCCAAATGAAGAAGGGATCCACCAAGATGGATCAGAATGGAGCAAAATCAAACAAGGAGTAGTAGGAAGATCTATTCCTAGTCCCAAGAATGGTTTGGGAACTTTGTAGCAAAATTGAGCTCATGGTGATGTGAGAGTGAAGGTGAATGTTTGAAGTTGGTGGAGAGTACTATAAGGGAACAGGGGTCCTAGGAGTGATCCCTGAGTAGGGTAGAGAAGCATACCCTAGAGATTCCAAAGATTAGGTCTTAGAAATAGAAAATGTTCTCTTGAGAGATAGCACTCCCCACCAATAAGGTTCCACTAGTTGTAGTAAAGATGACTCATGAAGATAAAAAATAATTAATTAAAGTTCCACCTATAGGTGGAGTGCTAGGGAAAGAGTGGATGAGTACTCTTGAATTTTGAAATTGTATATTTTGTCATTCCCTAGGTTGGGCACTTGTGAGTGTGAGGACAAGGACCTTTTAGACATCCTAGGATGTGTCCTTTGCCAATCCCCAAGTTGGGCACTTGGGAGAGAATAAAAACTTTTGGGATGTATTTGTGACGACCTTTCATAATTTAGGAGGAAATCCAAAGGTTGAAGTTGGGAAGGGAAATTTTGGGTGCTATCTTTAGTTTTGGCTCTATAAATTAATGCCTTGGATAGTGGTATATATAGTGAAAAGGAGAGGATAGTATAAATAGATTGTAAGAATGGGATAAAGAGTTGGATGTGTTGAGATTTTTCACAACTACACAAGTGTTGCCTATATAGAATAAAAAAGGAGAATGGAAGTAAGAATGTATTGTAATATTATTTTTCAAATTAAATACATATTTGGCCTCTCTTCTTGGTAGATTTTTTCCCCATGATGGTGTCTCTAAATAAATCTTGTATTATGTGATGTGATAATGATGTTTGCTGATTTAAATCCATTAAATCGCTTCTTAGTATCATAGTTTGATAATTAAAATTTAATGTTAAAGATTCGGATTAGAGATTAAAATTTTATAAAATGAGGTATCCAAGACATATTGGTGTAAGAGTCATTGGACTTGTAAGAAGGGATTTTTATCTTTTTGTATTTCTATACTATAGTACTTGAAGCCTTGTATCTCACCAATTGGTATCATAGCTTGATAACACATCTTTGATGTTAAACAATTGGATTAAAGATTGAAATTTCCCAACATAAGGATATATTGGGATCTCATTGTTGTGTCATTCTTAGTATATATCTCACCCCCATATATAATTTATGGCTCACTAATAACTCCTATTATTTGCACACTTTCTCTTAAAATGATCACATTTACAAATTATTAGGTCCTTTAAGTGTGATTGCAAGACCGACATGTATTGCCTTTGCATCGACAACTCTGTCTTGTGTGCCCAATACTTGATTGTCATTTGAAGTGCCTTGGTAATTTTTAGTTTTGTTGTATGTCTTAAGTTCCCATTTAGCAATAAGGGATTTCTCAAGTATGGTGCCTTTTTCCACTAGGTCAGCAAATGTGGTGTAACAATGGGCTTGTAGTTGATAATTTAGGTCTGTGATCAAGTTTTCTACGAACATGACAATATTTTATTTCTCAAGAATATCGATAGGACATCAACTAGCCAAGCTCCTCCATCTTTGGAAGAACGTTATGAATGACTCACCTTCTTCTTGTTTTGTATGACATAGTGTGGCTGTGGTGGTGTCATTTTCAATGTTGTAAGCAAATTGAGTGATAAATTTGTTGGCTATTTTGTCCCATGTTCTTATACCAGAAGGTAGATGGGTGAAGCATTCTAAGGATTTTCTTTCAAGACTCCTAGGGAATAGTCTCACAAGATATGTCTATTCAGATGCAATGTTTATCAAATCCATGTGGAACTCTCTTACATGTTCAATAGGATTCTTCTTTCCTCTATACTTGGGTAAACTTGGCATGACGTAGTTATGAGGAAATGGAGGCATGTATAAACTTTTGTTGAAGGGGTATGGACATAACTCTTTTGTTGAGTAAGTCTTCTTGGTTGATAGTTGCATGTTTTCCACTTGTTTTTGTAAGGTGAGCATTTGGTTGGCTAAAACATCAACTTGAGTGAGTGATAGGTCCACTGCATTTGTAATTGCATTATGATAGGGACACATGTTTGTGTTTTACAATCCAATGTCTTGAGTGGATGAATTGGTGTTGACTCTAGGTGTGTATGGTATGTGTTGATTTGGAATGTTATGAGTGTATGATGGGATTTGTGTTTGGATGTGTGAAGTGTGAGTTGGAATTTGAGTTTGGATATGTGAGGTGGAAGTTGGAATTTGAGGGATGTGTGAGGTGTTTGTATTGAATTACGTTTGAAATGGGTTGGGAGTATTTTGAACTTGTGTGTTTTGGTTGCTATGTTGATGGAAAGCGTTGGAGTACATATAGCACTGAGAGGGGGATGAATCAGTGTTGTAGATTTCAAAACTTTAATTTACTTTCTTTCAACAAATTTGTAAATAGAAGTAATGATGCTAACAACACTTAATCAGTTTGGCATGCTTCATCAATGTAAGAATCTAAATACCAAACAGTAATCAATACATAATGATTAGACATGAATGATAAGTAAATCACACAATAACTGAAACCATGACACAATAAATTTCAGGAGTGGAAAACCCTCATGGGGTAGAAAAACCACTCAGAATTGCCTCACTAGCTTAATCAAAATGCCTCACTGGAATAGCCTCATTGGCCATTGAACCTCACTGGTTACAAGATGCCTCACTCGAAAAGGTCAATCTTTGTCTCACTGACATGACCTTACAACACAATTTTTAAATATAAAGAAAAATACATTATAGAGGGTTGCTTTGTTTCACTACACAACATTTTTTCCCTTTCAATCTAATGCATTCCATATTCTAAAGACTCATTCACTTGGAATCTTTAAAATATAAAATACATCAGTTTATACAATCTATTTTGCACATTTCTTGCAAAAATTTATTACAGAAAATTGATTATATATTTCACATGATATTCTTTCTGTAAAAAGCACCAACCACAAATAGTGATAAATCACTATTTAAATAAACAATCACAATTTGCACTTAAAGTGCCTTCTTCCTATTCATTACAAACTTCCTCATCAAATGCTTTATGCATGATCATAATAGTAAATTTCCTTTCATATTACAAGACTATGTAATATCATCATGATATTCAATCAACCTTCCAACCCAACCCAAGAGCAACGAAGTCATTATAAATCTGCTCATGACCGAACAATTGTAACTGTCAACAAGATACCTATCATTGAAGATTACAATCACCAAAATATTGCCACAAAATACCTATCACCGAAGATTAGAAACACCTTCCAAGACACCACATAAACACTACAAGGTCAAAACCTTCAAAACATATTCAATGACCCAATAAACCCTGTTTAGCTTTTGAAATATTTGAAACAACAAAAAGACTTGAAGACCCTGTGCCCTAGCAGTAGGGGTAATTAAAACATGATCTCCACATTCAAAGATGCACCCAAAATAAAAATACTCTGTTGACATAACCCCTGTCGACCTTGCAAATTATTTAGGCTTAACATACAACTTAAACAAATATGAAATACCCTTGAATAACCGAAAACCATTGAAAACACATATACATTGAATAATAGAGGTCGACAAAAACTATATACATTAAAACCAAACCTGTTAAAGTCACATCCCTGAGTATTGCCACATCAAGCCGAACCATCTTGAATCATGATGACTGCAAACACTAAAATCTCCAAACCCTAAGTCCGCTGCTCTATTCACCAATGTCTAATTTTACATTATACCCGATATTTCTTTTGATTTCCACATTATACATCCTTACCAGCCAAGTCATCTTTGCATTAGGTGATACTTTATGTATTTTATCACCTTCAAATTTAAATGAAATATAACATGCTAGACTATAACCCTTCATTAAGAAAGCTTTGCATAAAGTTGCTAGTCTTAAGCATAGAAGGATGCATAACCATCAATGACCAGCTCTATATCCTTAGGTAATATTAAGATGATTAATGAAACAAGATAAGTGCCACTTGCAATTAACAAATGCTCAACATAATATATTGATCACCTCATAATCTGAGACACACACTTAATTGATTAGCCAAACTATCCAGCCACACTGAATGTATCTACATCTATCCTTGAAGCAACTTATTAGCCAAACTGTCCAACCACACTGAATGTACCTGCATCTATCCTTGGAGCAATTTACTCAAGTTCAGCACAAGGACCAAAAACAAACTGGGAAATCCTTTGACATCAATGAAAAATCAATGCCACAAATCCAGTAGAAAGGCTCTTGTGTGTTGTTTTATCGGGGAATGTTTGTATTAGGACCTTGTGATGTGTTGGTGTTTGAAGTGTTTATTAGTGTCTTGGGTCCAAAAATATGAATCTTTTTCATTTTGTTTCTACCAAATGGATTTGATGATGATGCACCCATGGCCTTGGATGATGATCCAAATGGATTGAATGTAGTACCAAAGGGTTGTGTCATTTATTGTGTCATAGTTTGTGTTCTAAATAGTGTTGTGTGGATCGTTGTATAATCTTGTATTGATCCTCCCAATGACATAGTAGCATTGATTTGTGAGATAGAGTGTTTAGGAGTAGATGTGTCATGTCCTTGGCTTTGTGTAGTCTCCTTGTTTGGTGTTGCCATTGCTTGAAGTGTGTTGACATCAAAGCCATGAGGAAGTTTTGCTCCACTATGTAGTAACTTGGCTAGGAATCTTTGTGGGTCTAATGCTAATACCTCATCCACAAATCATGCTACTTCGGGGTCTTCGGTGGCTGCCTCTATTTCATCCTCAGTTATGTCCTTGGTTTTGAATTTTTCCAAATGGTTATGAGGCCTAGGTGCTTCATTGGAAAATGAGCCAAAGTTCATGTTTCTATTATAGTTGTAAAGGTCATCATCTTCTTGGAATAGGTCCATTTCTTTTCTCTTCCTTTGTAGTCTTGTTTGGACCATAAAAAGACTTACAAGTGCGATGAGTGAAAAATGAATCCTAAGGAATGATAATGCAAAGGTGAGACTAATACTAAGGTATGCAACTACAATATGTTTTTGGTATTTTCAAAATATAAGGATTCCAAATGATGATGTACCAAGATTAAAGATACAAAGTGACATAGTCAAAATGTAGATAGGATAATGTCACAATGATCACAATCTATGGTAGTTTTATGACTAAAGTATGCAAATGTAATGCCAATATGATGTTGTGATGAAGGGTGTGATATGACTTAATATGAAGACTAAGTACTTTTGGTGAACCTAAGAAGAGGTTATATTAAGATAGCCAAAGTAACAAATTTGATTACCAAGACCTTAAGAGGGACAATGACCGAAATGATGACAATTGACAAGGTGGCCTCAAACTAGATTCATGAGTTTAGAGAACCAACCTAAAGTACAAGGACTTAATTGATTGAAAGACAAGGTCAAGATAATCTAAATTTGTGACTATGGTCTAATCTAAAGTCTAATAAATTTCCTAATCTTAGGTATGCAAAATTATATGCAACTAATAGGCAATCTAGAGTTTGACCTATGATGTATGCAACCAATGCAATGGTAAGCTAATGGATGGAGAGGAATGACCGATCTAAGAATTGAAAGTCTATGGTATGATAACAAGAATACAAGCAGGAATTGATCAAAGTTAAGACTGTACCAGAATTCCCTAAAAAATTTATCAACTAGCAAATGCGGTGTTCATTCTGTCAAATGCATTGTTCTGAGAAGCAATTGTGGTGTTCTAGTTTTTAGCAGATGTGACTTTCTAAGAAGAAATTGTAGTCAATAGTGATAGATCTAGTGAACAGTTTGTTTTTGTCCCAGTTTGATTGATTTAGATTCTGGTTTTTATGAAATTTGATGGAAAACACAACTAACAATCTAAAAATAATGTCTTAGTTGGTCTGAATGTCAAAATTTTGTGATCGTAATGTGTATTTTCAGAGGTTATTCACCTCAATTTCTATGGGTCTAACATAAATTGAAGATAATTCACACACATAAAACACTTTCTTATCCTAAGGTTAATGGCCAATGGTGTGACCCTTGGGCCCACAACTTGGAAGCTTCGTCAATGCAAGTGGAGGGACACTTTTTATGGGATTTTTGCACTCTTGTCTTTAAGAGAGGATGACTAGGGGCCTCCTGGAATAGAAGGATAACCCAAATCACCCTCTCCTTGGAAATTTACAAGTAAGAAACAAGTAACTTATACAACACCAGGGATTTTTGCCTCAACTCAAGGGAGTTTGAATGGTGAGTAACTTTCGAGGTGCAATGTGCATCCCCTGCACCAATTGCGACGCTAAAAAAACTCAATTATAAAGGGTGGGCCTCTAACTATTTTGTATTTTAGTCATAACTCGGGGACTTACCCCTCGACAAGTGGAATGATCGGGCAACAAAGCAGTTCAGACTTGGCTTTCGCCTTATCCTTTTATATAATGGCCCAAGGGAAAAACTACTTTGGGTCACCAAGGAGTTCTCCATACAGATGTGTCTCACTTTGGTAGGCCCTATCTAATGGGGTTTGACAAAAGCAAGACAAGCACAACATTTTTGATCTCCAAGATCACTCAAGGTGTGAGAGAGCATACACAATATACTTGAATCACACTATCAAGATTTCATTAACCTTAAACAAAGCTAAATGTGTGGTGTGATAATTCAAATGCCAATAAGTGTTTTTGACTCCCAAGATCAGCCAAGGTGCAAGGGAAGAGCATACACACCTCAAAACAAGAACAAAATCACAAGATAATGAAGACAATAGTTTTTTTAAAGTCCCAAATCAAAATGTGTGAGTTACAGACACTTGATACAAGTTGTTTCTTCTTTTTAGCCCAATATGAGTGTGAAAATGCAAGTTCTTTTTAACTTGGAAATGAGTGAGAAATACAATATTGTTGTACTTTTTAAGACCAATGAGTGAAAATGCAATATTTTTGTTAATTTTAGCCCAATGAGTTTGAAATGCAATTTGTTGTTAATTTTAGCCCAATGAGTGTGAATAAACCAAAAGATATTTCAAAAAATATCCTACCTTAACCAAAATCAACAACAAGTTAGCAATTCCAAATGCAAATGTCTCCTCCAACCTAAGCCACACACTACAAATCAAAAATCAGTAAACCAAAAACCCCTAATCTATTGAATGCAAAAACATGAAACTAAAAATTCCTAATAAAAACACAAATTTTGAAAAACAAGCAAATGCGGTAGGAAGTCATAGTTGCGGCTCATTGGATTTTGAACAAATGTGGTGCAACATAGAGTGACCAAAACTTTCAGAATGTCGATTGTGGCGAATGGTCGAAATCAAATGTGGCAAATCCCCAAGAAAACATGTCGCAAAAAGTTGGAAGCTACAAAACACTTAAATCTGACAAAATTTGACAAAACCCAAAATAGATATGATGCAATTATGATGCCAAGATGTTAGAATAAAATTGGAGAATTGAAAAACAACAGAAAAACTAAAAAATAGACTTAATAAAATGATTTTCCCTATATCTGGACAAATGCGGCATTTAGAACAATGATTGCGATTCTCTGGATTTTTGCAAATACGTCGCTTAAGCTGACAGTTGTGATTCAGACTTGAAACTCACAATTTTTAAAAATTTCTTCCAAATCTGGTTAGTTCATGCCAAATTCACCGATGTAGAATAGGGAAAAATTAGGGTTAAGGTCATAAATCATTAAAACTAAAACCCAAAATCCCTAAACCAATAATGAAGCACAATCCAACATAGAAACATAGAACATAAAGCAATATTACCTATGCCATGGTTGATTCACCTCCATTGTCCTTCTCCATTTTGCTTAATATGCTTGATTGCCCTCAGATTTGAGTATGTAATAATAACCTAATGACAATGATAGAAAAATATTGAAGATTGTACTTGTCTCCTTAGATAACATGTACTTGTGCATAAACTAGGTTGCATAAGATGTAGGGTTGAAATGATAATAATATGTGTCTTTTATAGAAAGCCAAACTGGAATGAAGGACTAGGATTAAAGGCCAATAAGATATGTCAATCAATGGTCAAGAATGAAAGTTGTAGTATGAAATAGGGTTAGGGCTAAATTAGGGCAAAGATAGGGCTTAGTTAAGGATGGATAGTGGAGATTAAATTATAAAACAATTCAATCAAGGGTGGAAATTAAATGATATGTGAAGAGATAAGAATGACACAAAGAGAGAGAAAAGCGAAGAAAAGGAGGTTTCTGGAGTAAATTAAATAATTATAAAATTATTTAATTTAGGAGGAAAAGTGAATAATCAAATAATTTTAAACAATTATTTAATTATAGAAGACATGTGATAGTTGACTTTTCAATTGAATAATGATTTTATTCAAAAGTGAGAGAAAATAACAAACTAGTAAGCCATTAAATAAATAAAATTTATTTAATTTATGGAAGAAATAGATATTGAATAATTAAATAATCGAAATAATTATTTAATTATAGCAGAAAATGACAAATAATTAAATAAATAAAATTTATTTAATTAATCAAAAGAAGAAATAAAAGGAAAGAAATTAAGTAATTAAATGATTAAAATTATTTATTTAATAGCAGAAATATGACATTAAACAATAATCAAATAATTAAAATTATTTAATTATTAAGGACGAAAGGGGGATTGACGAAGAAAAATAGTTTGTAGGCCTAGAACAATTTTTAGTGTCTACAATTTCAAATTTCCTCTTAATTCTATTTTAATTAAATAACTTTGAATTATTTAATTAAATTATCTATTACACCACTGTTCATTTATATAAATTAAATAATTTATTTATTAATTATTCATTCTTTTATTCCAAAGTTTAATTAAATAATTTATTATTAATTAATTAATTAATTCCCACTTCCCAAATTAAATAATTTTTTTAAGCAGAGCATATAGCCTATATATTAATAATATATAATATAAATTTTATAGATAAAAGTTTATCGGTGGCTCTTGATAGCCAGATAAATAGAATTATTTATTTTATTTATTTATTCCACTTTGCACATGTAAATAGTAATTAAATTTATTTAATTATTAAATACTCATGTAAATTCCACCTCACCTACTAACTAACACTTACTCTTAGTTTACATAGATTGTGGTTATCCTTGGAGTTGCTTTATCGAGAAGTTTTGTCTTTGTTGTGAAAGTTGCTAATTGTTCTGGCTCTATGAATTTGGCTGCCATGGGTGGTGACAGGAACCGTGCGGAGCCCTTCTCTTGCAATGTTGTTAAGAAGAATGAGGAGGTGTGGGCGATTCTGGAGAAGGGTGGGTTGATCCCCTACATTGAGAAGTTGCATGGGAATAATCCCCAGACGACTGCTAATGTTGCTAAGCATTGGAACAACAAGGTGCTAAAGCTTAGAGGGACGAAATTTGACATTACTGAAGACATCATAGCTCATATCATCGGCTTACCTATGGATGACATGAAGTTTTACAGAGACAAGAAAGAGTCGTAGAATGCCATGATTTTTTTTTTTCAAAGGCGAGGAAGCTAAGGACTTGAAACCGGCGAAGAGCGGGGGCTATCAGAGGAAATCCATAAAGGCTCTTTGGGTTGATGTGGCTGAGGAGTTAATGAGGTATATCTCTTTAGAAGGTCATTACTCTGTTGTGAATGCCTATCACTTCATCCTTCTCAATCACTTTCGCCACAATAAAATAATTTCTTTTCCTTTCTATTTATTGGCTTCGTTGGATGTTGGTATCATTGACCACAAGAAAAACCTAAAGAACCATGTTCTTCATGTGGGGTTAATTCTCCTCATTTCTGACTATTACAAATATTTTGAGGTGATTAGACCTGTTATGACTCCTAAGGATGTGAAAATTGATAAGGGATATGAGACGGTTTCTGAGGAATAAGTGGGCTGTAAGAATAGGAAGAAACAAAAGTTGATTCTGTAGAAGGAGTCAGAGTCAGGGGATGTGGATTCCGTGTTGGATTCTCTTGCTACTGCGGATGAGGACATGAGATCCCCTACCTTAGGGAAGCATAAAAAAGAGGGGTCGAGCCCTGACAAGGGTTATGAGACTAGCAGTGGTAATCCCGCAGATGAAATGCTTAGCAGAAGTAGAAAGGATGTGAAATATTTGGTTGGGGAGGTTTCGTCTCCTCCCCCACCTCTGAAAAATAGGGTTCTACTTGTGGGGGATAGTACGAGGAAGGTGGTGCGGTCTGCGCTCAAGCTGGAAACTCCTCTTAAAGAGGATGGCAGACAGAATGTTGTGGGGTCTCCAGATGGTAAGGAAGCTAGGGTTTCTTCTGGTGGGCATCAGGTTGGGTGTGTTGATGGGGACACTCCTGTGGTGGACCCAGAGAGGTGGATGAAGAGGATGGCAGTGGTAGCTGAGATCGTGGAGTCCATCCGAAAGATCAAATCATCGGCTATGATGCCAATTGTTGTTGAAAAAGGTAAGGGGATTGTTGTTGATATTGAGAGGGTTTGCTCCTTTCATGAGGAGAATGTTGAGGGTAGAGAGGTTTTTTATATTGGGAAAGATATTATTGTTGATATCTTGGGAGCTGCTAAAGAGGGCTCTATTCTTTTTTATAAGCTTTTTAAATGGGCCTTCCGTGAGATGAATATGACCAATGTGAAAGTGAGGGGTATTGCTAGTAAGAAGGAGGATTCCTTTGTTCAGGATCAAATCGATGATTTGATGAAATCCTTGAAGATTGTAGTGGAGGAAATGCTTTTGATGAAGCAAAATCTTGAAGGAAGAATCCTTAATTTGGAGAATCCCATGGAAAGGATTAGTGTTAGTTTGGAGAAAGGTAAAGAGGGGACTAAAGTGAGCTTCATTGTTGATTCTGCTGGCATGACGTCCCCTGTGGATAATGTTACTAAGGGAAAAAATGTTGCTGATGAAGATGTTGAAGGTAAGTTGATGGAAGGCGAGATGGCTGTTGACAAGGGTGTGAGTTGTGTTTTGATTGGGGAGGTAAAATCGGGTGGACCTGGGGTTTGTACCCGCAATAAGACCAAGGTTCAGGTTGGTGCTCCTAGTAATGAGATGCCTACTACTGGGGATGAAGGTGGTAAGAATGCGTCCTGTGACGTTGAAGTTACAAATATCCCAAATAATATGTAATGTCATTGGGTGGGTTTCATCTTTTTGGCTCATTGTTTACTGTGGTCTTGCTGTGGGTGGGCTATTCTATTTTTTTATGTCTTTTTCTCTCATTAACAGTTGCTTTTTGATGTAAAGGGTTCCAAGCCCCTTCAAAACCCGTCTTTTACCTTTAATCAAAACACTTACTCTTAGTCCACTCATTAAACAAATTCACTTCACTCCCACTCACCTTGAGTTCACTAAGTAATCAATTCAATCCACTAATTATTAGTCTCAGTTATCACTCCAATCAATCCTCTTAACTAATCCATACGATCAGTTACCTGAAATCACACAATCACTTAACTTTCCATCAATTTCTCTCATTAATTATGAGCCCTTGATAGTATTTTCTTTGATCTTGACTATCGATCGATGTCACCAAATATCTATAAATTGAACCATCCTATCATTCATTCATCATCTCAAATCGTGCAGAGAAACTATACTCATATTTTGGAAAGCTTTTATGCTATTGCACTACTAAAATCTAAGAGCAAGGACTACTTACACCATTTTCCAAGGTGAATAGAGGAGAATAATGGAGCTATGCTAGGGTAAATTATGTATTGTTGTGTGTGCAGGTTTATACTCATTTTGATACAATTTGCTTTATTGATGTGATCTTTTGGTTGTGATTCTTTTTGATTATTGCTTATATTTTAGTTTCGCAATTGTATTTATAGGTCATACAATATTCATTTGTTTTAATAAGGTGTCTTTGACAATGGTTTTTTTCCTCGCACACATTATCATAATTAATTATGGTAATTTCTTGTGAGTGAAGAACCAAAATATATCTAGCAAAACACCTCAACTTTTATATTTACTTCATGTATACCTACTATCTATAATTTATGAAAATTAATGACTAGGAAATTTTAACTTTTGGATCAATGATCAAAGGTAAAATAGGAGAGCACCAAACTTTATTTTGATACATTTTACCAATATGTCAATATCAATATCATTTGAGATAGAAAATTATCATCTCAATACTTTTACCAATAAAACACAACATGAACTCAATACAATACAAACCAACAACATAAACATTCACATAAGACACGACACCTCTTTCAAAGGTTTGCAAGAGAGAACTCCCACACTATCACCACTGCACTATGGATTAATACCCCCATCCAACATCAAACATTCCTTCCTTGTAAAGTGAGAACCCAATTGAACATAAAAAATAACCCTATCACAAACCCTATTGACACATTTAGGACCCTTCTCCCATGAGAAGATATCACTTCCTCAAACACTGCCCTAATCCACCCGCTCTTTCCATGTAAGCAAGAGCAATCTAGCCAATGTAAGCCATGTGTGATCAACACACATCTCCCCATTTTTAACTTATATGAACATTGGCTCCTTAACAGTTAACACTACTAAATATTTCATTCTAGGTTACAAACACATGGATAAACTATTTTTATTTATGAAATATCTAAAGTCAATATGGCTATATCCACATAAAAAGATCAATATTGCACAATTTGGGTTGAACTTGTAGATTGGGAGTCAAGACCACAAGTGTAGGATTGTCTCAAATTTGCACACAATTCTAAAATTTATAGAGCACATTCATCTTGGTCTATTAGTTCAATATTTTTACAAACAAGGATTGAAAAAATAATATGTAGTCATCAATTATTCCATTTGGTCCTTTTCTAACTTTAATCAAAGATAACATAATTTTAATGTAAATATTAACATTGAAGTGTTGCACAAAGATATTAGTAATCTTTGCATACGAGTTAATTGAATCGTGAGGCAATGAATAAGGCCATTCAAGTGCATTATCCTTGAATGTGCATGAAAATGTTTAGAAAGCATTCAATCGCCACATGTAGTCTAGGAAAGTGTCATTGTTTAAGAAAGTGGCATTAAAAGAAAAGAAAAGAGTAATTGGGACCCAACTACCATTACATATTTAAAATATTTGGGTAAAAAATCCATAGGGAAAGGACACATTAAGATACTATAAGGGATTAGATCATGATTTATCTCATTAATGATGTCCTTTCAAATGCTTAGAGGTAAGGTACTTTCCCTAATCTGCATTTCACCAAGTCTCTTAATAATAGTATCAATAGTGGAAGTAGGGACATGGGTGATGATGGGGTAGATATGTGTTAATGTATTAATCATCGGGTGTTAGTTTTTGTTTGTTTTGTTTTGTTTTGACAGTTTAGTTTTTAGTTTTATGTTTGGACAATTTTGTCCAATAGTTTAACCATTTTGTTCTACTTTTTAATGTACTTTGTTTTGTTTAGATGAATATAATCTTAGTGTCATCTTTGTGTTATTCATCCTAGCCTAACAATGGTATTAGAGGACAATCTTTACATGTATTTCCCAAATAGATTCTTAAGTCATAAATTTAAATTACCATGCAAGGAGACAATGCCTATCTATTATAAAAAGGCATTTTTCAATTTAAAAGCAAGGAGTACCTATTGTAGAAATTTCCTAAGAATACAAGGAAAATATCAAGGTGAAATATATCTTCTATTATTTATCTCTTGTCATAGAGATTCTTTATCTTTCTTTTTCATTTCACATTTAAGCAAGAAAAATTAAGAAGTGATTTTGATCCCATAATTTATGCAAGTTGTGTGCATTTTTGTTTTTAATTCACAATGCAATCTGTTATATAAATGATCGGGAAAACATTAACTGGAAAAGATAAAGGGATAGAATGGTATAGTAAAATAGAAAACACAGTCATTTTTAATGATCTATGGTATAATATTTGTGATGGAGATGTCCAACCTACACCACCTACTATTGCAAAAGAAAATGAATTTTGGTAGTAAAAAAATTCAAAGGCCTTGGCTTTGATAAGGGCTTCCATCAATGGAGATGCATTTAGACATATACAATGGTGTAAAATTTCTTGGGATGCCCTTCAAAAATTGAGAGATCTATATGATTCTCATTCTGAATTAGAGTTTATTCAGCTGCAATTGAAGTTATTCAATCTTGAATTGAAGAATGGAGTTATGTGTTTGGCTTCTGAAATTTGAGCCATAAAATAAGATGTTGATGATGTCAATAGGAAAGTTGACATATATCTCATAGACTTTATAAACTCCCTTCTTCTAATACATTCCACATATTTGGATTCCCTTCGAGCAAGTAACCAATTGAAGACTAGATCACTTTTGATCAATTGGTTGAAAATTTGGTAGAACATGAGAAAGGTTTTGGAAGAAAAAATGATAACATTAGTGAATTTTTTTGTCTTTCCCACCACAAAGATATGCATCCTAATAAGAACTCATCTAGAGGTGATCATAATGATAGAGGAAAAGATAGATGAAAGAATAGAGGAAGAGGAGGTACACATGGAAAAATCCACTCCCAACATGACAACCAAAATGATAGGCATCACTTGTATTGTAAAAGATGTGATAAAAAAAGGTAGCCATGAATCACATGAATGTAAAATTTCATGGGATAAGATAGAAAATTCCTTTAAATAGAAAGATAAAACACATAATGATGATAAAACTTCAAGAGCAACCCAATTTGCATGTGGTAGTGATAATGATCAATATGTGTTTTTTGTTTCGGGTTTTTTTTTATTATAATTCATTTAATACTTTATGGCATGATGCTTGGGTGTTAGATACTGGAGCCACACAACATATGATATTTCAATGCGATTATTTTGAAGAATTTCATGAAGGTGTTTGTGGTACAATATATTTGGTAGATAAATCAAGCCTCAAGCCTACTAGAAGAGGAAATGTTAGGCTCAAATTGTCTAGCCTTCCAGATTTTATACTTCATGATGCTTTGTATCTTCCTCGATTGAAATATAATTTGTTGTCATTAGTATTGATTTGATAACAAGGCCACTCCATTCTGTTGGAAGATGGAAAAGTGATTGTTAGAAAGAAGTCAAATAATCAAATTACATTTATTAGTTGTGAGGATGGCAAGTTATTAAAACTTCATGGCACTTCAACACTTTCTAGGAGTTTTATATATCTTATCAAAGAATGAAATTTATCTCCTAATCTTTTATGGCATGTGAGATTTGGACATGTTAATTATGATAACATTTGTATCATGTGAAAGAATGGTATTGCAGGTTTTCCTACTTTTCCTAAGCAAATTGAAAACTGTGAAGCTTGTACTCTTATAAAACAACATCAAGATTTTTTCCCTCACTCCACTTGGCGAGCACACAAAAATTGCAACTCATACATTCTGATTTATGCAACCTTTATCAGTGACTTTGCTAAAGGTCGATGTAAGTATTTTATGTTGTCCATTAATGATTATAGTGACATGACTTTGATTTATTTCTTGCAGCAAAAATCTAAATCTTTTGAAAATTTTAAGAAGATTCGCATTATGATAGAAAATCAAGCACAATATCAAATTGCTACTCTTCGAACAAAAAATGGTGGAGAATTTACTTTCATAGTTTTTGAGGATTATCTTCATCAAAATGGGATTCAACTTCATCTCATTATTCTAGGCACTCCTCAACAAAACAGTGTTGTTGAAAGAATGAATAGAACTGTCATGAATATGGTTTGAGTAATGTTATATTTTAAAGACATTAAGTTACATTTTTGGGCAGAAGCAACAAGGATAGTAGTTTATCTTTACAAGAGATCTCCTTCATCTGCTCTTCACCAAGAAACTCCATATAAAGTTTGGTTTCGTTAGCCTCCCTCTGTTTGATATCTTTGCATTTTTGTCTCCTCTTGTTATGCCTTGATTCCAAAGGAGAGAAGAAGTAAGTTGCATCAAAGAAGTTATAAATGCATTTTTCTTGGCTATTATAAATCTTGAAAATCCTATAGGTTGTATGATGAAGTTAACAAGGAATTATTTATTGCACGAGATGTTATATTTTGTGAATCTTGTAAAAATGATGCCAATATTGATTGTTAGTTAAAACAACTTGACAAATTTTCCAAGTTTCTTACTTGGAAAGAACATCCATGTGGAGAATACATCATTTAGAACCACCTTTGTTGGATCTATATATAACACCTCTATCTCTAGATGTCCTAGCTCAAGATACTCCATCTCAAAATTTGCAAGAAGAAACCGCCTCTAATGATGATTTCCAATCTTTTGATAACCATGGGAGTTTAGAAAAATTAGCCACTAATGGAGCTTCTAGTAAAGAAATGGAAGCCCCTTTTGTCTAGACCCAAAGTCTTCCCACAAGTGGGCCAAATAATTCCAACAAACTTTAAAAGATTTAAGACCTGATGAAATAGGAAAAATGAGCACAAGAAGTCATTACAAAGCAAGGCAACAACCTCAATATTCTATTATAGGTAACTTGGAGTCTTTTGATGAACTTTGTATCATAATGGAATCAAAGCCAACTTCCTATAAATAAGCTAAGGATATTGTAGTATGGAGGTAAGCTATACAAAATGGGTATGATGCTCTTCTGAAAAAGGGCACATGGGAGTTGGTTGATCCACCACTTGGTTGTAAACCTATTAGTTGCAAGTGGATTTTTTGAAAAAATATAAAGCAGATGGCTCACTTGAAAAAAATAAATCTTGACTTGTTGTAAAAGGTTATGCTAAAAAAGAGGGCATAGATTGATAAAAAAAATTACACCTATAGAGAAATGGACTACCATTTCTGCTTTGTTGGCTCTTTCGACACAACATAGGGTGGAAAGTCCATCAAATGGATGTCAAAACTACATTTTTGAAAGGTGATCTTAAATAAACAATATATATGACTCAACCAAAAGGATACATAGTCAATGGTAAAGAACACCAAGTATGTAAACTCATTAAATCATTGTATGGTTTGAAGAAAGCCCCTCGAGTCTATTATGAAAACTCATCGAGCATCTCTTAAAGCTAAATTTCAAGAATTTTAAATTTGATGATGCAACTCTTTATGTTAAAAAGGTTGATAGAATTGTTGCCTATCTTATTGTTTATGTGTATGATTTATTTCTTATTGATAATAATGAGGATTATAATCAAAATGTGAAAGACCAATTGAAGAAAGGGTTTTAAATTAATGATTTGGGACATCTTCATTACTATTTGGGTATTGAGGTGATTCAAAACCCCAAGTATCTTCATCACCCAACAAAAATATATTGGTGAACTTCTCCCTAAGTTTGGCATAACTAACTACAAACCACTTAGTAATCCAATGGAGCAAAATTTAAAACTCACATCAACTGAATCTATGGCATTGGTTGATGCAACTACATATAGGCAACTTGTTGGTAGTTTGATTTATACAACAACTAATAGTACAAATATTTCTTTTGTTGTTGGGGTTCTCTCTAGATTCATATAAGAACCTAGATAAAGTCATTGGTTAGCAACCAAATGTTTCTTTGGTATTTGAAAGGCACTCAAAACTATGGGCTCAAATACTCCAAGGCCACACACTTCTCATTGCTTGGCTGTTTAGATTCTAATTATGCAAGTGATTTGGAAGATGGAAAATCTAAATTTGGTTTCTTATGCATCTTGGATCTGCAATTATTTCTTGGAAATATAAAAATCAATTAGTCCCAGCTCTATCCTTTGCAAAATCCAAATATATGGCAGCCTTTGAGGCAACTCAAGAAATCTCATTTCAAGGAATTCTTGAAGATTTAAAAGAAGAACAAGTTCCATCCACACCAATTTTGTTGGCAATAAATCTAAAATCAAAATGGAAAAAAACCCAATCTTTCATGATCGAACCAAACACATCACCAAGTTTTATTTGATTCGACACCATGTGAAAGAAAGTAGTGTTCAACTCAAATATTGTCCCACTGCAAATCAAACACAAATATTCTCAACAAATCTCTTTGATGAGAAAAGTTTGAGAAATTAAGAGGAATGCTTGGTTTAACCCCTTCAGATCAAGGAGGGATGTTATAGTATTAATCATCGGGTGTTAATCACCAGGTGTTAGTTTTTGTTGGTTTTTTCTGTTCTGACAATTTTAGTTTTAGTTTTCTGTTTAGACTGTTTTGTCCAACATTTTAACCATGTTATTTTTCTTTTTAATGTACTATATTTTGTTTAGATGAATATAATTTTAGTGTCATCTTTGTGTTAGTCATCCTGGCTTGACAGATATGAACAACTAGGGAGATAGTGGAGAAAGGTGGAGTGTGGTTGGATACATGAGAGGGGACAATAGGGTTATGTTGGATATGGGAGGTAAGAACTATGAGATGATTAGTGGTAGTAGAAGCAATGTACGCTATATGAGAATGAAAAATGGGGAAACTAGTACATGGAAATGAAAGGATAGGAGATGAGAATATGGGGATGAATGATAGGGGAAGAAGCTTGAGATTGTAAGAGGGTATGGATGTATCATTAAAATATCTTGTTGAATTTTTCTTTTGACTAATATATCCAAGCACCTTCATTCCATAATAATTTTTCATGAGCAAGCAATGAAGGACCTCAATTAGATCTAAATAAGAAGAAGTATTATCAAGATGAACAAAACTGTCTCAACTTTTGAGTCATATTAGTGTCATCCCTCTTATCTATAGTTGTGAGATGAGCATTATGATCACATGATTCTTCTTAATAAATAATCAAGATAAATAATGGTGGTTGGTTCATAGCCATCATTGGTTTCATCATAGGGCTTCTCCTATGTGAAAGGTTGTAGATTGGTTGAGATTTTAGTATACACATAAGAAAATTAAAAGAAACAAGTTAGTGAACAAACAGTAATATTAGATCCACCAAAAAATGAAAAATAAAGTTTATTTTGATGTGAATGTAGGAAAAAAGTAGAAACATAGGGAAATGAGGGGAACTTAGGTAAAGTAACGGGAAGATCACTAATACACAAGTAAAATGTTTTGAGATAATAAAAAAAGGTGAAAGAAGAGTGTATCTAATCATATACAAAAGAAACTTATTTTATTGTTAATGGTTTAAGAAACATCCAATCTCAAGATTCAAGATAGTGACATCTAGCCAATAATCTAATATTTCAAATGGAAAACCTTGATATATGAATATTTAGGTTATTATCCTGAGATCATGGAGCTTAAAAATGACTACAAAGGTAATGGGAATTCAAGATAAAAATAAAAATAAAATCCTTCCCTTCAATTTTCTAGGTATCCTTAGACTCAAGAACTCAAGTTGATATCTTCTAAAAGGCCCCCTTTTCATAGGTAATATAGGGTTGTGCACGAGGGCATGAATTGAAATACTTGATCCAAAAAAAGAAAATATGGCATTGTTTCCCATAGAAACTTGTTTATTTTAACTCTTAATGGAATTATAAAAGGATGATATAATTAAAAAAAATTGAAAATTTGTTGGGGGAATATGTGTGCACATGTAGTGTATCATAAGAAGGTTTTTGAGCCTTCTCTAAGGGTGTGTGAGAATATAGAGTTGTCAAAACCATTGCTATAAATCATTGTGCTAATTTTGAATACAGGGAGTGGACTCAAACCTTATGTTTTAAAAATATTCCTTTCAAGTGTATATTATGTCATGATCTAGGGTGTTTTGCTAAAAATTTCCTCATGGTAGACAAGTTTGGAGAAAGTCAAATTATTTGGGTTTTTCCTCTTCCAAGAAAATTGCTAGGGATAGAAGATTGAGAGGGGTAGAAAATAAATTGGTAACCAAATGATATTTTTGAATCCCTTTCAGAGGATGAAGAATTGATTGATTTGAAAGAACCTCTAGGTTTGTTTGAGGTAGGAGGGGAGCCTCTAAGGACTCCATTGTCTTCAAAAAATTACATAAATCTTAGGAGAAGGGAATTTGGATTACAATTAAGAAGATAGCCAATATGAAGAGGAAATTTTTCAATCCCTGGACTTTGATAAGATTACAAATTTGAGTGGGAAGAACAAATAAGTTGAATTTGAGCTAACAATGAAAGTATCTTAAAGTGGAAGAAGGAATCAATCTCAAAATATTTGGAGGGTAAGTATAAATTGTTAAAGGAAATAAAATTTAGATGGAATCCTTTCTAAGACTTATGGAAAATAAAGTAGAGGGTAATAAAGGTATGTGGGTGAAAGGTGGAGGAAAAAAAGTATGGAAATTTAGATATATAAACCAACCAAGAAATTAATCAAGCTAACTTTAGAAGATCAACATTTTACTCATAAGAGTGGGCTTTAAAATCATCAATGATTATTATAACCTAGAGCACATGAAGGTTGAATTCTCTACAAAATATATTGGAGATCCTTAAATGTGAAAATTAGGGCTATGAATAGGAGGAATGGATCTTTAGTCGAGAGTGTTGGTGCTTAGAGTTGTAGCTCCCAAATCCCTAAAGCCAAATCATTCTCTAAGAACCAAGGGTGTCAAACTTAGAGCAAAAACCCTCTAACTTATGATTAGTTTGGGCAACAATGAACCAATTTTCTAAGGTGAGTAAGACCTTCAAATTCAAGCTTAGATAAACCTAGGGGGCTTCCCTAAAGATATCTTGAATAGGTTTAAACTCAATTGAAGATAGAAAAGTGGATTTTAACTATGTAATAGTACCCAATGCATGTCTAACCCCAAAAGTTTTCATTAGGCCAAGGACCAACCTTCTAGTATAATCTCTATCAAGTTGATAAGCACATACATGGAAACATGATGTGGGTATACACAAATGACCCTTTAGGATGATAATTGTTATGAATTGTTGAGGATATTTTCCCTAGTTATAACACTGAGTTGTGAAGTGCATATAGATCTATTTCATACTCCTACTCTACGAGTGAATGATGTTTTTAATTTTAGTGCACAAAGGATCATTACTTCCAAGATCAATGCCTGTTCATTAGGTTAAAGAGCACACTCACACCATGAAAAACAAAAAATCAAAATCATAAAGGAATATGAGATATGTATACACATAAATCATGAATAGCAATATCAAGCAGCTGAACATACTCAATAATCCATTCTATAATACAAAAAGTTGTATGCAATGAAGAAAAGACCATTACAAAGCTTTTAATGACTTAGAATATTGTCCCATTCATCTAATATTCAATTAAATTCATACCAGCAAACTGGAAAGAGGGAATCTTAAGCTAGAACTTCCCAAAAACCCACAATTAGAACCATGGATATATTTAGCTACAAGAATCATTTACAATACTAACCTCCTTTATATTTAAAAATTTGTGTTGCTCTAATGGTGACTAGATTTGTAAGAGTTGAAACCCTAAAATCTCCTCTAGCTTTCAATCATGTAGAAATGTAGAATGATCAACCTTATATTTGGAAAATGAATTGTCATGTATGGCACCCCATTGGTTGCCTTGTTGCTTTAGGAATCAAGGAGGAATTGGTGGTCAAAGGATGTTGCATGTAAGGTAAGCTTAGATATTATGAAATTCTCAAAAAAAGTGACCTTGAGCTTGCATAGAAACCTTTTATGTAAAAAATGTAACCATCACATTAATGGTGGCATGGTGTTCCTCATCTTTTTGCATCATTGGAAGTACATGTGAATCCACACCTTTGAGATGAATAATTTCTTTTGGGTGGGAAAAACTTGATTGGGTAGTTTTAGGGTCAAATTGGGTCAATAATGGTTACCTAGGTTGTGCAAGAAGGTAGGTGAGAGTGAATAGTGTAAAATGCAAGAGTTTCAAAGTTTCAGGGTTTGAGGTTTAGGGATACCTCACAACATACTACTATTAGGGAGTAGGGGATTGAAAGTAAGACATACTTCATGCTTAAATAAAATAGACATGGACATCTTTGCATTTCTACTCTAAAAGGATATGTAAAGGAAACTTTCAGGGAGTTGGGGATAAGAGGTACCAAGGAATTAATCCCTCAAAGAATACCAATAAGAATAATTTTGAACCAATGATCTTGATAAGATAACATAGAGAAAAGTGTTGGGGATCGGGGTTCAAGGATACTTCATACCTTGTACCAAATTAGAAGTATTATCACATCACTAACTTTAAAAAAGTGTATAAAAGAAAATATTAGAAGTTGGAGATCAAGGATACCAAGGAAAAGGTACCCAAATAAAGGGATGGTTGAAACTATGACTCTAAAAGGTAACTTAGTGTAAAGGATTAGGGAGTTGGGATTTTAATTAAAAACATGTTTTTAAGAAAAAATCTAATTCTCCAATAAAGGAAAAAGAAAAAAAGTGGGCTCTGGAGGAAAGGGATGTTGGGAAGGAAAGCTTTGAAGTTCCAATAAGGAAAGGGAATGAAAGTGGGGAATGAATGAAAGGTATACAAACATGAAAAAGGTTTGATATAATGACAAGGAAAAAAGAACGAGACAAAGTTGGGTGGAAAGGGATATCGGGAATGGAATCTCTAAAACCTAGACATAAACATAGTCCCTAGAAATTTGAAGATGAAACACCCCACACTTAGAAATTTTTAGGGTCCTTTGAAACTTTTAACACATAATAGGCACATGGGGGACGAGGGAGAATGACCTATATTCAAAATTGACCTAGGGAGACCTATTTTAAAACATCTCAGATTAGCTATCAGTATTAGGCAAATAGGGCACATAAGGGGTTAGGATTCAAGCACAATTAGTCATAGTTAAATTGGGTGCCAATAGAAACTTCAACATCATAGCTTCCACTTTAGAATTTAATATGGAGGATTAAGATGATTATCTCAATATATTACTGATTTCACGAAATTTATAAATGAATTGGCTTTAATAGACATTAAGATGAGCAATGGTATTTATAATTGAAAAAATAAGTGGTTGGGAGAAAGGTTAGACAAGTTCTCGATGGGTCAATAATGGACTCAAATGGATACCTTTATTGAATAAAAAATGACGCATGTACCAAATCTAACTATTGACTAGTTAATTTGAGCATAGAAAAGGAGAAGAATCCCATTCTTAGATCCTTTAAATTTGATTTGATGTGAATTGAGGAAGAATTCTTAGGGGACTTGCTAAAGGAATGTTGGAACATGTTAATAGAAGGTACACATTTTTATTCCCTATATTTTAAATTTTGAAATATGTGAAACCCAAAATCAAAGATTGAAATATAGACATTTTAGGAAAGCTTTCAAGAAAATGAGACTATATAATTCAAACTTAAGGAGATTCCTAACATCATCAATGAAGAAGGATATATAGATGAAACTGGAATGGAAGAAGAAATGATGATGAGTGAGTGGGAAAAGGTTATAATTCAAGAAGAAATTTATTGTAAGAAAAAGAGTCAAGAATGAAGTGGATAAGGGACATAGATATGACACAATATTTTCATAATTTTATTAAAATTATAAAAAAATCACACTATTTCTAGGAAGTCCATTGTTAAAAGAGAAGAAACAAGGTAGGAAGTCATGTAGTATTTTCAAAATATGTTGTTATGAGAAGATGTAAATGAAGAAGAGGCCATGAATGAGTTAATGAGAGTTATACCTACACAATTTTTTGCCTAGGGAAGATGCCATGATATCAAAGAATGAAATCAAATAAGTTGTGTTCTCATTGGCCAAAGCCAAAACTCTTGGCCTTTATGGCTTTTCAGTTATTTTTGTCAATTATATGGGAGATTTTTAGAAAATACGTGATAAGTGTGGTACAAGAATCAAGTATAAGAAAATATTTAAGGTGATGAATACCACTTTTATTACCCTAACTCTTGAAAATAATAGAGTTAGAAATTTTGATTGTTTTATACCAATATATTTGTGCAATGTAGTTTATAAGATTATATCTAAGGTGATGGCTAATATATTCAAATCAATGCTATCAAATATTATTTCCTAGGAGTAGGGTGGCTTCATCGATGGAAGATAAATTTTGGATGGAATAGTAATTGCTTATGAGCTTATAAATTTGGCTAAAACTCAAGATCATGAAAATATGCTAATCAAATTGGACATGAATAAAATAGATGATAGAGTGAGTTGGGAATTTCTTTTGAGAACCATGGAAAAAAATGAATATTAGGAAATTCGGAGAGAATGGGTTTTAGGATGCATTAACATCCTAGTGTTGTTAGTTTTAATTAATAATATTCACATGGGTTACTTTGGTAGCTCTAAGAGACTTTGTTAAGGAGACCCATTTTTACTATACCTATTTGATTGGGAAAATGGATCTAGGTCCTAAACCACACTCTTTCCAATTTTTTGGAAGGATTAGAAGTGATCTCAAATCCACTTGACTATATATTTGGTAGGAAGAGTCTGAATGGTGGATAAAGGTTCTAATCCTTGTTTTATTTGTTTTGATTATATGTGGGGTGATTGATTTGATGATTGATAAATTGAATAAATTTAAAGATGTGATGATGTTCCTAAGTAAACTATGCAATGCAATAGTTTGTTGTGATTTATGAGAAATTGAATGCAACCAGATAGAAACAAAATCCAAAAATAGAGAAGGTAGACATAGAGGAACCCGAGGTATAAATTTGGTGCAAATTTAGCTAGTCTAGGGGTGTGATACGCCCTAGAATCTCCTCCTTTTTTATAAGATTTGAAAATATAGGCCTGAGGTCTTTGGTCTATAGCTATTGTTCTCCCAAGGTCACTGTCGGGAATTCATCTATTGATGAGAAAATCCAATTTTTTTGTGGCTTGACAACTTGTAGGACTTGAAAGCATGAATGATAAATTAGTATTTATATTCCTCCAATTAGCTTCAAATCTAAAAAATTACACACATGAAAGAGGGGGAAGGGTTGTGCTATATAGGGGATTGCCTAAGTCAAACCTCATTTTGGTATTTCTACCTCCAGAGCGGCTAACGATGATGCATGAAAGAGAGCTTACCCTTAGTTGATCGAAGGGTAAATAAACAAGTAATGAATTTACTAATGCTGTAACTCACCACTCATATTTTCATTCCTTGATGGGCTAAAGTAATGTACTCATCACCTTCAAGGAGAATTTGATAGCTTGATTGAAGTCTTGCAACCTTGTGTTAATACTCACAAAATAAATGAACATAAAAATATGAACACACTTGCATAAAAAAATGATTGAAAGTTGACATGAAGTTTGACATGAATGCGTGCTGCAATAATGTTGCTAATTCTGCTCTCAATTGCTCTTGAGTGCTCAATAATGATCTTGCTTTTCTTATTATTTTTTTAGGATTTCAAATGTTGAAAAATACTATATATTTATATGCAATTCTTCTAATTTCTTGAAAATCAAATGTCGATAGCCGATAATTGAAATTAAAAATTTAAATAATAAAATATTGACATTGACATATTCAAATTGGAGCCAAAAAGAGGTGGTCTAGGGCGTGGGGCACCCTATATTAGATGCATTATTTTTGGGGCCTAGTGTTAGGGGAAAATATTGAATGATTATTTTTGTCTCCCTTGCTTGATTTTTGAGGATATTTATAAAATGGGCAATTAAATGCATAATTAGGTCCAAACACATAGGGGGGAGCAAAACCCAGTGTGAAATTGTCAAGGGTGACAATTTTCAATGCTGCGATACCTAATGTTAGTGATTGTATAAGCTCTTGGAATATGGATAAATCATATTAAATTTGATAGAAAAATTAGAGAATTGTGGTTGTGGATAAATCTCATGATTTCCCATTTGCAAGTTGTAGATGACATTGGTCTTACAAGTATTATAAATTTGAGTGAACTAAGGAGTTCATGAAGGCTTTAGACATGATCTACAAGAGACTCAAGGCAAAGAATCAAATATTCACATGGGAAATATTCCATG
Organism: Sequoiadendron giganteum; assembly: GCA_007115665.2. Classification (NCBI taxonomy): domain Eukaryota; kingdom Viridiplantae; phylum Streptophyta; class Pinopsida; order Cupressales; family Cupressaceae; genus Sequoiadendron; species Sequoiadendron giganteum. The sequence continues at coordinate 476,983,741 of CM021101.1, read as the reverse complement.
CACACATGTGAAAATTCCTTTGTTTGATGGTACACACAATGTTGTTATTTAGAAAAACATGATTAAGAAATTTTCAAAAAAGCTTGCACACTATAAAAAATATTATTAGTTGGAAGGATCCAAATGTTGAAATCTTATCTACAATTAATATTTGTTTACTTGATGTCTACTCTTCCTATCCCCATAAAAGGTTGAGATAGACCTAAAATCCATTCAATATACATTCTTGTGAAGTGGAGTGGGAGATGAGAAAAAAACTTCATCTAATGAACTAAGATATAGTAAATTTGCCAAAAGAGTAGGGAGGACTTGGTATTAGAGTTAATTATTGGATGAGTTTAACCCTTGGAGATAAATTATGTGGGTATTATACAATAAGCCAAGTGCTCAATGAAGTATAATACTCAAAACTAAGTATTTGTACACTATGATGTTGGAGAAAATATTTCGCTTTTAATCATGTTAGAGGAATTACATATATGGAATTTTATAATTAGATCTATATCACTTCTAAGACCATGGTTGAGATGGTCAGTTAGTAGAGGGAATATCCAGTCTAAGATATGGGCTAATTTAAGTCCATTAAAAATGAAGATACAATGCTTTAAGACTATGGTGTGAAGAGAAATTTGAATGCAAAGTGAGAGATTATCTTAACAAAGGAAAAAATATGGAAGAAGCTAAATTTTACTCTAGATTAAAATAATGCTGCCAATGATTAGAACTCAAATTGAGAATTCCACTTCTCATAAAAATGAGGATTCCTTAGTTTGGATGGGTTCAAAATCTAGTTAAGTATAATGCAATAGATGGATACAAAGTGAAGATTGTATTAAAAAGGAAACTCCTAGAGGCTTTCCCTAGTAGGTGATATGAAATAAGAATAGATTGCATAAACATAATACATTCTTATTGCTAGCAAACTAGGATAAAATCATGATGATAATTTAAGCAAAAAAGGCTTCTAAGGTCCTTCATGTTGCATCTTTATATAACTAACAAGGAAAAAATTGATCACTTATTGATTCACTACCAATTTCCTTGGAAAATCTAGAATCCTTTTATCTTAGCTTATGATTTTTCATTGAGCCTACCCTCATCTCTAAAACAACTATTAATATATTGGCAAGTTCACATAAAATCTCCACCTTTAGCTCAAATATGGAATAACATTCCTACTATTTTATCTTGAAACATTTGGCTAGAAAAACATGAGAGTTTTTGGAATGGAGACTTTAAATAATATAATAATTGGAAAAATAAGAAGATCAATCAATGAGTTGATGAATATCTTTCCGAACAAAGATGGAAAAATTACTCCCAAGGATGTTTTTTGTTCCTAAGAATTAGGTAGATATTTTGAATGATCTCAATAATAGGTTTGGAAGAATCATAAACCAAAAGGTAGAAGTGCAATGATTCTCTCTAGTAGAAGTAAGAATCAAGCTAAACTTCAACAATATAGCTAGAGGAAATCTTAGGTGGAAAGTGTTGGGGGTGTTTCTAGGGACAATGAGGGTAATCATTTGCTCTCTTATGTCAAGGATTCGAGAAGAACAACCAATCACATAGCTAAGGCTAAAATATTTGTGGTCAAGGCTCTAGATTGTGAATGACACGAATTGGAGAGAGCTAAAAGTAGGAGATTCTTAGATCATCATAAAAACATCGAAGAAGGGGTAAATGAATCACTGATAGTTAGACACCATTGTAAGAGAGTGTAAAAAATTAGCAAAGAAAATTCTTCTTACCTAAATATATTTAGAAACTAGAAATAAATTAGCACATCATATGACTAATTTAGGAATCAAGCTAAACGAGTCAACACAAATAAATCTTAGAGATTAATTATTGTTTTAAGTTCTAATTTCTTAAAGATTTAGTCAATAAAGAAAAAGAGATGCCAAAGAAAGTGGAGATAGCAATTTTCTAAGAGACTAAGAAGATATTTTAAAGAGAAGATGAAAGTGTCCTCTTATATATGCATATTTTTGTATGTATGAATTAACTCTCTTGACTATGCTAGAATTTTTGTTTTACAATTATATAGTGAGGCTTGACCTCTTTTAATTTATCCAAAAAAATGTTCAAATCTTAAAATAAATTAAATATATTAGATTAGGAAAATTAGAAAAAGGACATGATCACAAGGGAAATCTAGAGCAATTCAACTACTCAAGTTCACCAAAATTTAGAGCACACAATAAAACCCCTTTGCATAGATTATAGATATCTAGGTGGTAAATGCCTTTTCTAATTTAATTGAATTGAGTAAATAACATGACAAGAAAATAGAAAATAAAATTAAAATTTTTAGGAAGTGCGATACTTTATTGAGCCCAAGTCAAGCCCCTTTTTGTTGTTTCTACAATTTGTATGAGAAGATTTTGAGTACACACAAAATGCAAGATGCATGATGCAAATATCACTATTGCTAATGCAAAGTCCTCTAGTATGAATGCTTGATTGCTGGAATGCATGCTGTGAGATGTTTTCAATGAAACTATTGGATGATTTACAAATGCCCCAGGACTTTCCTTTAAATATCCCATACTAGATATAAGGTCAAAACATTTTGTGCATAAGTTGACATGAAATGGTCCAACTTTGGATTAGAGAATGTGAAAAATGAATCTAAATAAGGTGAATAAAATCACACATGTGATTCTATCTAGGAGTCAAGAAAAAGGATGGGTTTAGTCAACATATGAACTAGAATCCATTGAATTAAGCACCCAATTGACACTTTTGTAGGACATTCTCAAAGATCATGCATAATTATCCCAAAAAGTAAATAACATTCAAGAGTAGCTTAAGATGGTGGACTTTCCAAGTAGATGACTCATATCATCAAATGTAGAGGTGACCTATCTAAGTTTTATTTAACATTGCATAACAAAGGCTAATTCTATGGAGCCAATTACCGATACATAAAAGGCATACCATACAATCAACAAGATAACAATTCAACTAACCATAACCATTGATACACACACTCTTATTGTTGAAGTGTCTAATTGATGATCCACATTATTTTATTGTATTTAACCACTTCATAATTTCCTCATTAATAAATACTTTGTTCATGTTATCTTTGAAATGTCACCGTTCTTGACTTTACCTTACATTTTATGTTTGAAATATCATCATTGTTGACTTTCTCCTAGTGGTACTTCAATTCTATTGGGCAATAGTGTTGTTTTTGTTTCTATACATCTAATCTATCAATGAAGACTTTTGAATTAGCTATACCAAACTCCTAGAAAACTATTTAAAATAAAAGTAAAAAATCATATGATTCAAACATATATTAGATCAAACAAAACAATTAAAATAAGTCATGGCATGGTTATTTGTTTACTTCTATTTATAGAATGTGTGTAAAAATTTAAAAATAATTATCACTAAAAGATAAAAATCCAAATAGTTGTAATTTAACTGGTTGAGTATAATTGGCAAGGATAAAGGTATGTTTTTTTAATATTAACATACATTATTTCTAGAGAAGAAAAACTCACATATTTAAATCTATAAACAATGAATGATATGTTCTTTGATATTGACATGCATTGTTTCTAGAGAAAAAAAACTCACATAGTCAAACCTAGAAACAATGCATGCAAATATTATGAATTATAGAAATTATATTTTTGAGATGTTCTTTTATTTCCAATCTTTAGGATGTGTAATATAAGGGACGAGAGGATGAGGTCATGATCATACCCTACTCGACTTTAATATAATACATATCCCTCAATCTCAAATCTTCAACCAAAAATATAACCGTATACTCATACTACAAATACCAACAAACTACAAAAACAATTTAAATTTAATATAAACAATGAACAATATGTTCGTTGATAGAATGTCAGCTTTTGGATTAAACATATACAATTTAATCCAAAAGCTAGCACTCTACAACTTCATGGACTCTGAAAAACTCACACCAACTACATTCTTTGATATTAGCATGCATTGTTTCTAGAGAAAAAACTCACACAGTAAAACCCATAAGTAATGAACGATATGTTCTTTGATATTATGGAAATTATGTGTTTGTGATGTTCTTTTATTTCAAATCCTTAGGATGTGTAATATAAGAGACGAGAGGATGAGCTCACAATTATGCCCATGCATTGTTCCTAGAGAAAAAACTCACATAGTGAAACCTAGAACCAATGAACGATATGTTCTTTGATATTATGGAAATTATGTGTTTGCGATGTTCATTTATTCTAGATCTTTAGGATGTGTAATATAAGAGATGAGAGGACAAGGTCACAATCATGTCCGAAATGAGTAAAAGAGAATACATATCCCTTAATCCCAAATATTCAACCAAACAGACATCAATTTACTGGAAATTATGTGTATGTGATGTTCTTTTATTTCAGAACTTTAGAATGTGTAATATAAGAGACAAGAGAATGAGGTCACGATCATGCCCAAAACAAGTAAAATAGAATACATATCCCTCAATCCCAAACCTTCAACCAAACAAACATTGCGTAAATTGATACTACTAATACCAACGGAAACAATCTAAATTTAACACAAAACCTTCCTCCCCAAACAAATTGACAGCCATAAATGAACGTAAAAAGCACCGCTGAGAAAAAATTACACCCGACGTCACGTCCTTTGGGGTGGAAATAAGAAGCACCAACTTTTGTTGGATGAAAGTAACGAGCAAACCCCCTGAGGTAACTTCCTACGTATACCAAAACCCTAAATAAACTCCCTTACCCGTGGGAAAAGGACAAACACCTTAAAACAGTAAAAATAAAAACCAGATATAACCCACAGTTAAAAATGAGAAAAAACAAAGAAACAAGGGAAGAAGAAGTCGCGGTCAACTCCTCACATACATCAAAAATCATCAAAAATTTCCGCGTTGAAAATCAACATTATCTGCGGTCTGATTGGACGACATAGTCCGATCCATCGCATGGTCATGCATGCCCATTCGCCTCGTAACACCCGCCATATTTAACACTAATCTGGGTTAATTAATGTAGAGAGAATTAACGTAAGTCATCTATCCACCCCCAAGTTAGACGGGCAGATATAGATATAGATAGCAGAGGCAGAAGAGCATAAGATATTAAAAAAGGTGGTAGAAGAAGAGAAGCACACAAGCAGGCAGGAAGAGGCAAGAGCTTTCACATGAGAGGGGATTTTGTTTTATATTACCAGCTTGTTTTACAAGTCTTTTTTATTTTCTATTTGTTTGCTTCCTTCTCCTTTCCTGTCTCTCTCGCGCTTTCTTTCTCTGTTGTTGAACCCTCGCCACCCTACGCTGAGTGGAGGAAAGGCTGAAAAGGTCCTCTGCGGGCTTCGATCCGGGGGCTTGTGAGGATTAATGGAGCTGCCGCTGCTTTATTTGGATCGGTTTCGTCTATGTTAGCGGTATTTTCTGTGTCAGAGTTAGTGGGAAGAAGAAGAAGACGCGCAGGTGAAGGTAGGTACTTTACTTTAAATTAGCCCCCTTATTTGGCGCATTTATGCTAAAGTTGGCGGAAGTATGATTGCTTTTTCTGAAATTTGGTCAACTTTGAGCATTATCAGCTCTGCTGCTTCTTTAATTGCAAGTAGCTTGGTTGTTTGCATCAGGGCGCCCTGTTTATTTGGTCTAATCTAGTTATATTCACGTCCGCGGGGGGCGGTGCCAATTGTGAGTCAGGCTTGTATGCTTTTGACTTCCTGAATTTGTTACATAAAACGCAACATTACTATCCCAAATCTGTATTTGGCAGCGTTAATCCGTGTAATGCCAACTTAGATAATAGTGCTTACTTCAATTCAGGTGTTCTGCCAAGGTCACATGACATGGCTCAAGAAAAGACTTAACTTGAGTTAATTTAGGAAAACTTCTGCTGGCATTAGTATGCCGCCATGGAATCAAGATGGCACGCTCATATTGGGGAGTTTGACGGCCCTTTCACGGGTTGTGTGCCTGTTTTTCTACAATACACATGTTAAACGAAGATAGTTTTATTTAACACTATTGGACTTCAGGATTTTTTTCATTTGAAATCTGGGTTGGCCTTGTTGAAGGCTTAACTTAAGTGAATTTCTTTGAAACCCTTTGTTGGCACCACTGTCACCGCATTAACAATATTGGGACTTGGTTGAATTAGCGTTTCACAAGGGAACTGTTGAATGGGGGTTTCACATTGGGGGTGTTTCACATGGAGAAATAGGCACCTTTTCCATAAATTATTTTCCCATTTTCATCACAAGGAACCTGGTCAATGAGCCGCACTTTGCTTCATAGTTAGGAGTCTTTTGTCTTGCTTTTGAAAACATGACCATTGATTTTTACAAAGCCAGTGGCTGGTTTCCCCAGCTGGCGGAAACTTCTTTAAGGTTTACATTGCAAGTTGGTATCTTTTTGTTTGCGTGTGCAAAATGGAAGCATAAACTTGAACTTATAGTACTCAGTTCCTATTTCTTGTTGTGGGCAAAATTTTACCATAGATGTTGTTGTCAAACTGATTAAAAATACATCAATAACTCCTCGATGTACTAATCAGTCAAATTAAATCTAAGTTGGATTGGCCATGCCATACTGTAAAATGTCTATAAGGGAGTGATATTACCTCTCCTGGTTGACAAGTTCCATGTCTGGCCTCCGTTAGAATGCCACAGTTGAAACAAATCAGGAGGAAAGGAATCTAAGCCCTGGGATCTTGTATTGTAAAAAATCCCTTTAAACTTCCTTCCAAGCAGCCACCACCTTGAGTTGTGTAATTTTTAAGCCCTTTACCATTGTCTCATAAAATCATCATCAAAACAAATGAAGAGCCTTAAAGAAAATCGCCACTTAATGATAATGGTGATTCCATTGTATTCCAAGTTCCTTTAGGGGTAAACATTTGAAAGTTGAGGTTGAGAGTTAGAACATGGCATGTCCCGAGCCATGTATAAGAAGAGAAGTAGAGAGGTTCAAATAGTTTGAATAAAACAAGGTGCTCAATGGACTTAACTTTTTTTCTTTACCAGTGTGTGCTAAAATTGTCTTGATTGTAAATAAGAGCTTTTCCTCCCTTCTTTTTTAAAGTTGCCAAACACTAATTTTTTAGGGATGAACATAATTCAGCGTAATGGGACAAAATCACAGTGTTCTATCTTCAACTGAAGAAGATCAAATCCCTCCTCTCCACAAGCAAGGTAATCACACAAAGGCTATAGGTCAATAAAGAAATAAACCTTGTTTACACTTATGTCAAGGAGGTCCATTCATGGTCTTAGGGCTATATTGTGTGTACAAGTTTCTCTGAATGAATAGGATGCATGGCCACTGTTTGAAAAATGACATTTGGAAACTGAGCAAACCACTGGATCAAACTTTTTTTGTTGGAAACATATACTACCTTACACTTGATGTCTTTTATTTAATGCTAGAAAGTGAAACAATTGCTACATGAATCACATTCCAACAGCAATCCATGAATTAGGAAAAATAACAGAAACAAGATAAGAATTAGAAATAAGGAAGGCTTTTTGTTGATATTTCTGCTACTTGTTTCAATGCATTTAGTTTTTGATAGACTGTTGTAACTGGAATTTAACATAGAACATGAATAAGTGTAGTGTCTATGTACTGAAAACTACCAATACACAGTTTGCATTAGTGAAATTTGTTTTGCTTCAGAGTTAAGTTATGGCAACAATGTATCAAACTAGAAACTAGTGGAATTCTAGGAATCATTAAATTTCTAGAATTTTACCTCTGAACAGGGACTAAAAAAGTGCAGTGTTACTAAATTATTTATTTGATTGTCAGGGAAATCAAGAAATCAGCTATGGTGAGCATTCGGCGGCGCAAACTTATGGGTTTATCACCAGGTACTTATAGCTTAAATGTAAATGTTGTTGCAACAGTGTGAGCCACATAATATAACTGCTTGTTGGACTCAAAATCACATGTTGCCAGAAGAGAGAAATCAAATCTGCAAGCATTTTGCATACAGGAGTAACTAAAAATTTGGACATGTTGTCATTTTCTTTAGTTTTCTACATGGTTCTAAGCTCTTAATTTTTTTTTGTTAATAATGACAAGGCAATCTCTGCAAAAGTAAAATAAAATATATTCAAGTAGCTTTGACAAACAACATAGAGCATCCAAAAACAGACACTGGCAAAATAAAAATATGCACAGTGAAAAGAACTAAAGAAATGTGGAAATATGATTATAGAATTTACTATATTTATAGATGGCAAGATGTTAGTTTCCCATTCTTGTCATGCCTTGTTGGTTGACATATCTTATTACATGTGATTCTGGAAATATTTTATTGAGACAGGAGCTTTGCTATTATTGTGGGCCTTGGCTGTATACCACCATAATTACTTTTATCATGTAGTTTCAGTTAGATATTGTTAGTTTATTTTGTGCAACAGTTAAATAATCACTAGTTACTCTCTTGCTGGCATCTTTTTTGTTCAAATTGAAGATGATATGAGAAAGGTATCACTTACAAGCTCATTAGAGTGGGCATTTGGTTCGATACAAACTATTTCAGAAAAAAATTCTTGGTTACTTTTCAGGTACAAATGCATACCTAGTGCAAGTTGTGAGGTTGAACGAAAATGGTGAAGTGGCAGAATATTCCAATGAGAATCCTAAACCTCATTCTTTCTCATTTGATTTCAGTCGGCAGAAACAGGTAATATTCAAAAACTGTACTCAAAACCTGTCTGGGACCCCCATGCCATTTTGGTTTGCATTTTTATTTTTGCAGGTGGATTAGAACACTTGCTTGAATCAAGATTTTGAATGCATTCATATTGAACTGCCAACATTAATGTGTCAGTGCTGAGATATCGATATCTATTTGAAACCAATCAAATTGGCTACACAGAAACTAGTTTGTCTTCATTTGTCCACTGCCAATTGCACATCAGGGAAGATTGAGCAATAATATAAGAAGATGAAACCATATATTGAAAATTTGCCGAGTACATGCACAACTTGTGAGAAAATATCACAGCTGACTAACTCCTCTATTTACTTGCCTATGCCAAGTTTTGCCAAGATAAGGAAATTAACTATTTATTTAATTTGCCAAGTTTTTGCTGAGTCAAAGTCAAAATTGGGTCTGCTGAGTTCTCCCTAGTCACAAGTTTTAAGATTTTGGGAGAAACGATAACCTTATCCATTGACTTTCCAGTATAACGAATAAAGAACTAAACACCTTATACATGACAAGACAATAGCTTTAGAAAAATCATTAAAGATCTGAATGCTTTTGCAAATATGAGTGAGCAGGAAGCAAAATAATAGCAGCAAATGTATGTCAACTAAGTACAATATTCAAAATCCTGAAGATGATTTTTCATTTTGGCCATTCTTAGCAAAAGTTAGTCATAAAGAAAAAAACATTGAAGCTTACACATCAAATTCTGTTCTGTTCATTGTCTTTGAAATTGAATTGCTTTGTTGTGGCTAATGTTTCTTCTATTATGTATTTGTATATTGGCTTCTAATTTTGTGATTATAACTAGAAACACTTGTTAAGTTGGGAAGAAACTTTTCTTTCTTTGTAATCAATACAATATAAGTATTCTAAAATATAAGATTACTTAAACCAAGTATATGGCACAAATACATTAATAGCCTTGATTTAATGTGTACAATGCTTGGTGTGGCTGAAATATGTGGGAAAATTTATTGGCCATGGTTAATTACTTTATGGCACTCTTGTGATTCCATCTCAAATGGAAAGCTATAGTTCATTGCTAATTTAATCATTGATCTAATGGGCAGGTTCTGGAGCCAAGCTTCGGATCATCAAATGTGTCTGGATGCAGCTCATCAAAGGAACATAAATTACAAAGTTCAGGTCAGTATGCAATTTTTATGTAGCATTCACAACACATATGGTTCCATGCTTTAAAATAATCAAATATATCATATGTCTCTTATTGAATTATAATCAATTCTACTGGAGCATGTATGGCATTGTTCAATAATTATAGCTATAATAGAATGTGAACCATCTTGTAGATGCTTCTTTCTGGTGTTAGATTTGATAGCTTTCAAAAATCAGTATATTGGTAAATTTGAATCGGCTCAAATTACATTCTTAAGGCCCTCGTATCCATTTAACTGCCTCAAAAGTAAACTCCCGTGTTTGTAGGTCACACAACACTTTGTCCCAGAAATAAATTTTAAATTTGATGAATTCTTCATACAGTAAGTATTTATCTGGTAAACACAGACCTAGTATTTACTACGTTCCAATCTTTTAGTGACAAATGACTTACTTGGAAAGACAGGCCTCAACCTCAGCATGTGAATCAAATACATTTCTGGCTCTTGTAGGAGAAATAAAATGCTGATTTCCATGATTTCTTATTTGTCAATATCATATGTGGTTAGTCATGCCTCAAGCCTACAAAACACAAAATGAATTGGTATTGCAAATGTTCTTGGGTATACTGGGCAATCACTTCTTTAACAGAATCTTAGCAAATTTTTTGAGAATTTTCTTCATGCTGCAGGACATGAAATGAAACGGAGAAAACGCCAAAGGAGGAAGCAGTTTGATAATCAGGAGCCATGTTTGATGCGAGGTGTTTATTTCAAAAACATGAAATGGCAAGCAGCAATTAAGGTTGAAAAGAAACAAATTCATTTGGGAACAGTTGGGTCACAAGAAGAAGCAGCTCATTTATATGATCGGTAAATGTTTTGTTACATCAATTCTCATAAGTTCCAACATTAATGGCTTAAAAATCCCCCACACATGTTATGCCATACCCTCCATCAAACCTACTTAAGTGGTCAATGTAATCCAAGAAAGTACCCATTGGAAAAGTTCTTGCACATTATCAGAGTACATAATTAACAAGGTCCTGAAAATTGTTTCTTTTTTCTTTTGTCTCAAGGATACAACAAATGGGTAGAACAAGAATCTCTCAAATTTGGTATAAAATGGACTCTGTGCTTGTAAACAAGTTCCTTGTTATAATGGGAATGTGATAACATGTTATATCAATTTATTGTGAGCAGATAATGTCTTTTGTTAACTATCCCAGGTTTTATGTGCCAAGTTATTGTGAGAATGGAAAAATCTGAGTTTCTCTTTATTGACTGCCATCCATGTACCAGCAATGCCTATGGTGGAGACTGAAAAGAAGAATACATATACATATGCATGTATTGCTGGCATGATAATAAAAACCCACCAAGTTTAAAAAGTAAATAAAGATGTGTGTGGAATCCATACAAAAATCCTTGTGGTGAGGATTATAGTGTGGCCATCATCAAATCTATCAGACACATGCTTACTTATGCTTGTGGTCAATATTCTACTAGGAATCAGGATCACTAATTAATCTGTCAGCCAACTCGCTATTAGCAGATTGAGTATCTCAAGTCAACAGTAACAATAAGGCTTGTGAAGTCAACAGTAACAATAAGGCTTGTAGCACAAAGGTCGGTAACTCACTATGATAACCATGTCATATTAAAACTGCATTTGTGTTTTTTTTTGATATTTCAACCTAGCGAACTCTGCTATGGAAATTTACTCTGGCTGAGACTGCATTCATAGTTATTAAATAACCATATGTCACATTATCATATAAAACAACACACTCATGTACCATATCTTAAAATAATATACCCTATGCATTAATCCTACAACCTGGTTTCTTTCCCTCAAAGGTTTTACACCCTTTGCCTATGTTCCCTATGTCATGGATCCATATCTATTTCGCAATAGGAATGGGGCACAGATAGAATTCTCCAATTCGAGGAAACACTACTGCAAAATCTTGAAAGGGAAAATCAAGAGTTTTGAATCCCTTGGAAAGAGATTGTTCATTGGAGATGCTTTTCATCAATTTTGTTCTCAATAATCAACTTGCTATTGTTCACTTGATTGCAGGATCCCTCAACTGCAAGGGAGAGGGTTTGTAGGGTATTATAGCCAACAAATTGCATTAATGCAGTCTTGATAGAAGCTTCATCTACTTTGATTCCTGAGTTATTGATCAAAATTGCTGTGTGTTGCATCTATGACTCCTTATCTCTGCAATTACAAACTCTTTTTATAATATTTTTTCTGCATGCATTTGGTCTTATGGCTTTGCTATCACTCTACTATTCTATATGCAATGCATCGTTGCTGTCAAACTCGTTATCTGCATAATTGAAAAGCCCTGCAATTACTTTCCATACTTGTGAGTAATTTTGAGTCAATATAATCAGTGAGTAACTCACACTATTACTTGGGGCTCAATAATGCAAAAAATCACTGCGAGTTAAACTTAAAAATGCTCCAAACTTGCAGAGAAAACTACTGAAACTTGTGACTTAGGGTAAAAACTCTACTGACGATTTCTTCATGACCTTGTTGTTACATCTCATGAGTGCTTTTTATGTTGATGGGTTGTTTGACAGCTTGCTGTGTGTGCTGAGGCTTTGATTGACGGGTTACAGTATAGAAATCGTGGGTCTTTTTTTCTTGTCCATACTGTTAATTCACTTGATCATTTCTTCAATTGTGACCTGTGGCTTATGCCGATTTCCTACATCATTATTCCAAAGACAAATTGAAATGTGCTTATTACTCCTACCACAAGGAAGATATTATACTACATCATTATTCCAAGTAAGAAAAAATGAAATGTGCTTATTACTCCTACCTCAAGACAGATATTATACTAACAGAAATGGTTCACATTTTGAATATAACTAACGATGTATGTCAGTTTATTCTTTGGTTTGAGTGATATTTTCAAAATTTCGTTAAAATTTGATAGTAATTGTGTATTTAAAATTTTATTGATATTAAAACTTGAAGTTCATTTGTGTCAGTTTATTCTTTGGTTTGAGTGATATTTTCAAAATTTCGTTAAAATTTGATAGTAATTGTGTATTTAAAATTTTATTGATATTAAACTTGTAGTTCATTTGTATTGAACTCATTTTTTAGTATAAGGTGTGTATTGAAATTTAATTTTGTTCTATATACGAAGGAAATCAGTAACATGTTCCATAAATTCAATAATATGCATGTATTTTTAGAATATTTTTTTTTTTTGTATTTTTTAATATTAGATAAATTTTCCAGAGTTATTGCTGAGTCTTGAGTTTTTAAAGTTTTTTGGTCAGCTGAGTTATTGCTGAGTCCAAGTTTTTCAACTATGATCTGAGTTATATACAAGTTTCCTGAGTCTGTAGCTTCATATGTCTATGGGAAGTGATGCTTTGTATCACTATGAATACCATTCCCTCATGAATCTACAAGCATTCTTTTGAAGTGAAGAAGCATAGATAGAGTAATAAAATCACGCTGCCCATGCAGAAGACTCAATTCTATGTGTCTTTGGAATCTTTCAATAACTTTTGTCTTTGAGCTCTATAAGAACCAGCTTGCATCTTCAAATGCCTTGTTGGTAACAAGGCTTTGTTTCTCTATATAAATGTCTCCTCATCAGTCTCCAAGCATTTTTATGAATTGAAGAAGCATCCATTAAGTAAACAAATGATGTAGTCCATATAGAAGACCAAACAGGTATAAATTTTATTTGGGGGCTTTCACAGTCGAATTTGATCTCTATCAGAAATTGAACTGAGGACAATTTTGAACAGAGATCTATGGCTGAATTTGTACAAAATTTCCGTAGCCCATTGTTCAAATATTCTCTATTAGAGGGTCATGTAAAGTCACCTTGAAGTTGAGAACTCGAATTGGGGACATCTTCCTTGCCCTATTGGCATCTAAGTATTTGCACGACACTGTCCAGTTTCAGCCTGATGTATTTTGAAGAAGAAAAACTGCCTCCAGCGGCCTAAACCTGTGTTTGATCCTTAACAAACGTTATCGTAATTTTTTTTTATATTGGAGTACTCCTATAGAACATTCCTTCCTTATTTTGGAGGATGTTCTCGTGTTATACTGTTTTCTTATGAGAAAAATAGAGGGAAACAGGTTTCTTTTCCTAGGATATGATTTTACATGAAGTTGGATCATAAAGGTTGCTTTTATTTTTCAAGGTCAGTTTTTTTTCCCAAGACTGAAGGTGATTTATATAGTCCCTTATTTGGTTTAATGATTCCATTACATCACTCACTCTTCTTCATTGCAGATGGGGTAAAATTGCTTCGGTTACAGTGGTTTGAAATCTTCCCACTTTGACACTAGTGCAACTTTTTGAATCTCCAAGGAATGTGCGTAACTCTCATACCACATAAAAGCATGCCTGGCAACTTTTAGCCTCACGAAAGATATTTGTTGTTGTGGAGATAGATGGTGTAAAGTCAAACTGAAGTATACTTCCATTTGGAACACCCATAGGTCTAGCATTTTTGTACTTATTTCTCCATCATATGGTTGGATATCAATTTTGGCCTCCATTTTGAAGAAATAATTGGGTTCTGTAGTGACCCATTGCTCAACATTCACTCTCTCAGATTCAACTTCACCCTGGTGCACCCTCCTACCATCTATTCTCCTATCAAGGAGAGCATCATTCTTTCTAGCCTATCTAGCTTTCCTCTTTCCATTCTTGCTGATCTCATTCTTAACCCCTATCTTGATTCAATTTTAGGCTCAAAAGACACAAGACTTCCACTGCAACTTGATCTTGTGTTGGGCACAAGCCAATAAAATCATAGAGTAGCAATCTCAGGTTATACAAACCCGCTTTGATACCATGTGATCTGCAAACCACTGGATTTATAACCTTAGTGATGCACCTCTATGAATTTTCTTTAGTTAGCTCTAAAACTGCGACTCACAGCATACACTGCTCTAATGGCTAATTGACTTGCAGCAGCATAAACATTGGAATAAACAGAAAGGAATCAAACAAATAAACAGAAAGGAATCAGACAAATAAACAAGGCACATAATAAGCAAGAACACATAAAACAGATCTTTAGCTGGAGAAAACCCAAAAGGTTAAAAAACTCTCGGAAGGATATACCATAAGCATTCCATTCACTATTCCAGTGTTAGTACATGGATATAATATCATTCCAATGGTTATTTCAGAGCTTTTCAACATTTGTACAGTCTCCTCTGCCTCCACTATGCTCCTGCTACACATACAGACCTTATACACCTGCTGCCCTCTTCAATATAGCAACATGAGTCTCTCTCAAGTGAGCCAACCTCCTCAATTGCCTCATTTGTTGCCTTAAATCCTCTCCTGACTGCACCTAGGCATGTAAGAGAGACTGTTGGCGTGAATGGCAATGGTCGTCCATAGCAACTGCCAAAAGGGAGATAAATTATTATGGTTCCAAGAAAAGAAACAACCCAATAGAAGGCTAAATGGCTGCTGCCCTAGTTGCACTGCTCAACAATAAAAGAGTCAAATGCGCTAATTACAAAACATAAAATTGTTTTAATAAGAGACAAATTTGTTCCTCCATATTCTTCTGCTCTAAACGACCCTCCAATTGCTACTATTTACCCAGAACTGACCTCCAACAACATGGATATTTAACTCCACACACATCATGATGATGTTTTGAACCATCACCAAATTGCCTATTGAATCAATTTCCTAACATATGCTTGCTATCCATTCTTTCCTGCACTTGCAACATTGCTAAAAGCTATATGAAACACCCACACCAATGATTCCAAAAGAAGAAAGATGGGCAAACAACTTGCACAAGGTCAAGAACAACTCGCTCAATGAACCTATGTCATTTGTAGCAGGAAAAAAACTTGTAGCATGTTATCGATCACCTGCAACAGCTCAACAAACACTTGCAATATTGTTGCCAGTGACCTACACCTTGCTGCAAATGTACTTGCAACATGTGCCTAATTGTGGAACCTTCTTGTTTTGAACACCTAAACCAAATTTTGGATCACTTGGAGTGGAAAAGAAATCAAACCAAAAACAAAATCAAACCCTATTTTATTGAAAATTTTAATTAAGTAAAATTAAAAAATATGGTTAATTATTTTTAATTTTTTGATTTTGTAAGACTGTTGCAAACCAAGGAGTCATTTGATTATGAAGCCTAGTTTGTGTCATGTCTTAGAGCCTCAAAATATAATCTAAATCACTTAGTTGACTAATTGAAAATAGTAGTCCCTAGGAGAACTACATGAGCTTGATTCTGCGGTTTTGGATATGTAGGCATGCCATTAGATACTTTGGTCTATTGCATTCAGCTCCTCAAACCCATTTCATCTCATGTGCACAAGATATTAGAAAGATTGATTGAGAATAGGTACCTTATAAGTTAAGTCAAATATAAATCTTGGTGGAATCCAAGAAAACCAATTGAAAACTAGGATTTAAGCAGATTGGTCCAAATATACTTTAAGTATTAATTGATGACCTGTGTCACTTGTTGAATGGGGAAATTAACTACAAAACCCGAGTCAAGATGAAATTTTAATTGTGTGAATATTTGTAATCATACATTGGATTCATCATCACCTAACTCATAATTTGGATTCATCTTCACTTAATAGAAACCCTAATTCCAAAGCTGGTCAAGTGAATGGTTAGCAATAAATTACCTAGTTGATATGGTTCCATGATGTTTGCTTGTGTAAAATTTCTATATTAAATGGGGACATGTGAAAGATTGTTATTGATGATGACACTCTTGTCCATACGTGGAAATATATATATAGTCTAGCGTGGGATTAGTTTAGGTTGAAATTGAGGATTCATCAAATAGGTTGATTAGTGCATCAAGCATTGGGGACCTAAAGACATTACTAGTGTGCTAGACACTAGAGTAGTAAGACACTATTGTACCTATAGGATTATAATAGAAGGCTTACAAGGTGTAGGGGAATTGCTTATGTATAGATTATTTGGTTGGGTGTACAACTAATAATCAGGTATAATTATATAGTTTATTGAGAGATTGGACAGTATCTTATTCTGTAACTTGAAGGTTAAGCTATATAGATAGTTAATTGAATGAGGTTGCTATGTAAAATAAGAACCTTGTTTTTATTTAAGATTTGATTATGTGACACGATTGTTGTTGGTATTAAATTAGGATGTAATCTTTTTAATGTCGGATCATGTTTTTGTTGAGCTGCTGCTCATTTGGACCAGCTAGGACTCGAACCTAGGACCTTCCATTTGCTGCTGGAGTGCTCTACCAACTGGGCTACTGGCCCCTTGTGGCCAGTCCATCGTCGGTTTGGGTGTGGCTTATTTCCAACACCCCCCTTAAGCCACACTGCGGGTGCTTGGGGCTCCTAGCCTGGCTCTGATACCACTTGTTGAGCTGCTGCTCATTTGGACTAGGACTCGAACCTAGGACCTTCCATTTGCTGCTGGAGTGCTCTACCAACTGAGCTACTGGCCCTTTGTGGCCAGTCCATCGTTGGTTCGGGTGTGGCTTATTTCCAACAATTTTAAAATGGAACTAAACCATGAGATAATGTTGTTGATCATCTTAGGAATGTGATTTTATTAATACTCATTCAATGTGAAATGAATGACTACTTATCTTAGCATCACGGCACTAGATATGATTTCTTGAGAACTATAATTCACTTTATTGCGTGATATTGTGAGTATGTTATGGGACTAATTTCTTGCTACTGTGAATGATGATTATTTGAAGTGATATTGTAAGTATGTTATGGGACTAATAGTGATTGGTACTACATAATGTAACTTATTGTTATTTGGTTGAGAATCTTGAGCTAGGGAATGCCAAATTTAGTTACATGTACACAAAATTTATTATTATAGAAGAATGTATAAACTTAGACAAATCCTAGGGTGGATCATATTCATTTATCCCTATTAGCATTAAAATGAAATGTGAGGCAAAATATGTATGCATTCTAATATATTATCTCAAAGAGCACAAACCTTAGCATAATCTAACATACATCATATAAATATTCTTTTTTCTTTTGGCTTGAAAAAAATGAGGGAATCTATTGGGGCACTCTCTCATACTTCAAAAACAATGACAACTTATAAAGCTTGAGAATTTACACAAATCACCTTCCAATTGTTGGAAGTGGAACTACTCTGAGAGGGGGGGGAAGGGGGCAGCTGGGGGTGAATCAGAGGAGTATATTCTTTTAAAAACAAACAACAAAACTACCTTATGACATACAATGCAGACTTGAACCTTTTAGATCTTAACCAGCATAAGACATTACTTTAGTAGTAGAGAAGCTTTTGAAAGATTAAATGGATAACACAACCAACTATAACACAATTCTTGCTAAAGCATGATTTTATTGTTCATATAAGGCTGAATGAACAATTTTTCAAAATGCTTTCTTTTGCAGGGGTATTTAGATTTTCAGACGACAGTTCAGAATACGTAAATAACAACTGAAACAAGAGCATCAAAATAGAGCTAACAAAGATACAGTATCAGAGCATTTTGAAAACCAAAACTATTTCAGCATAAATGGCAGAAGGAAAGATTGTGCAAAATAGACACGAAATAATATCAAAGAGACACACAGAAAGATGCCGAGTGGAAAACCCTCTTGGGGTAGAGAAACCACTCCAAAATGCCTTGCAGGCTTGATCTCTAAAACAGGATTACAATATTGTTCTGAGCACCAACTCAGTCACTGAAACAATCTGAAGCACCCACTTCAATAGGAGTACCAACTCCTTTTCAATATTCCTTGCTAAACAAAAATTGCAAAGTAAAGACCTTACAATTGCACTGTGTTTGCAATGATAAAATCTCTACAGAACAGAAAGATATTTCAATAATATCAATTATATGATGCACTGGCTGCAGCAGTACAGAAAAATATCTCTTTCATACACATTTGAATAAGATTCTCTGTTGTTGTTTTTGAAATCAGAGATAATATACTGTATATCTCTTTTTACTTTCAGTCTTTCAGCAAAACATTCACTCTGTTTCCTTTTTCAATAAAAACCCACTCAATAATGGCTTCCAGCCATGTGTATATATATATAAAAAAACAGTTATTTCTTTTCAAACACCCGTATCACCAAATAACCAGGGTTTGTAACAGATTTCAAAACCACTCCATTTATCCATGATACCCATACTGGGTTTTTTGTAAGATGCCACTGAAGATTCGATAAAAAGATACCGAAGATCATAAAACCCTAGAGTATACACTCGGGTTACACAAAAGAAACGAATCTTTTAGCAACACCTTAAACAACATCATTAAACTTCTTTGTAACTAACAAATCCAAAGCCTGAAAAAGGATCTTCTCTTTTACAAACAAATTTGTTCAGATAAAATGAGAGAAGAAACCGAAAAGAACAAAACAGCATTGTGTTACCTGGTTCACGGTGAAAAAAAAACGGAACAAACTAACGAAAGAAAGTCTTTGTGCCATAACTGCCTGCAGCAGAGTAGAGCCAAAACCCAGCTTACAGTCAACGAAGCTGAAACACCAACACTGTATACCTGTTCTACGCACAATCAACCAACATTCCATGTTGGCAAGCAAAAGAAACGGATCTGAAAACTTCCAAATGGCGGCGGCTGGAGATAGGTTTTGGCTGATCAAGAACAACACTGTCGTTTCCTTATTACTACAAGTTATACAAACCTTGAACAAAATTCGATAAAGTTTGAAGTCCAAAACTGCATTTTAGGTCAAAAAACATCATTATCAAACAATAATATTGCCTTCAAATCTGTGGACAGAGATAATCACAACCCTGACACCATAATGAAGCCAATGAATATGCCAATGAATATTTCAACGCTGCCTACTCACAAACCATGTGAGTGAAGAAAACAACTGTTCATGTCAGGTCAACACAAACATGTGACTTTAATCAAATTGTAAATGATGTAAAATACCCGCTTCACAAACACAATGTTGACCATCATAAAGAATAGGAATAGTTTTGTAAAGAAATGATGCCTTGTCATTTTCAAAAATGACTTTATTCCACAAATCACCTATTGGTCTGAGTCTGCACATTAAACTTTAAACATCAGTAAACATAATAAAGCTGCAAAACTGAATGCCAAGCCATTTAAAGGAAATAATGCCACTGACTGTCAATCACCAAGAGACCAACTGATCTGAAACACACAGTTGACATCAAGGACAAATTAACTCAACACCAATAACTAAACAAAAATGGAAATAGAGCAACTCAAAATGATACAGAAAATTGATGAGTCATCTAAAACCAATTCAAACAGTACCTCAACCAAGTTTGTCATGTTCCCTTTTTCAAATTAAGATAATTAATAATATTATTTGAGTTGGATCGAACAATCTCTAATTTTAAGGGCAACATAATAATATTATTGTAATTAAAATAAAAGGTGTTTTTGAACACTAGTATTACAATAAAAATATTTTTAAATAATAAAAAAAATCAAAAAGTATTTTTAAATACTTGGAGGAAAATTTAGGACCCAAGGGCCCAATTTGAAAAGTTATATCAAGGAGTTGCCTATCTTCATTTGGGATTCATTCAAGTTATCCTTTTGCATCCAATTTTCAGATGTGAGCAGTTTGTTCAATCTAGGGCATCCAAGGACAAAAACCTTTCCATTTGTTTGGGGTTTGAGAGGATGAAAACTCTCTTAAATTTCAGTTTTGGGAATCAAGGACAAAAACCCTTGTTTCCAATCCGGGTTGTTGTAGGTTTTCAGTGTTTCAAGCTCATTCCAGCTATTGACCTAATTTGTTTTGCAAGCAAAATCCTTCTGTTGTTACCAAGACAAGATTGGAGAAGTTTTAGGAGAGTAAATAAGGTTTGGGGTGATTTCACAACAACTACAAGGGCAGATCTGAGTGGAAAACACCAATCAAGCTAGTCGCCACATTGGGTAAGGAAAATTTAGTAATTTTTGTGATTATTACAAAGTTTTCAGTGCTGCACAATTCATTCCAGCCAAGTACACCCAACAAGAGGGCGCCAAACTGAGAGAGCACACCTAGGCCGAATCAGATCTAAGCAATTTCCAGCCTTCTATACACTTTTTCAGGGTGCTGTACAGCCTACCAGATCAGCACCGTTCAGTACAAGGAAGGATTGAATCTGAAACTGCATTTTTTAGGGTTTAAACAACATAAAATTATTTATAATTTTCCAATGGCTGTGCAATGAAAGGAGCATTTATAGCCATTCATACAACAGTAAAAACCCTAGCCGTATAGCCATATGGATGCTACAGTGAGTGATAACTTTGTAAAATTCAAAAAATTGCATTTTGCCATTGTAAACAGCTGTTCTTTTTTTCCTAGAATAAAATAAATTATTTTTTGAAAGGGTTTACAACTATTTTCTGCCCCTAGGGTTTATTCTAAATTTTCTACAGCAGTTAGGGTTTGCTCCAAAAATTAAAAAAAACTACTTTTCAAAAGTAAAATAAGTCATTTTGAGAGGTTTTAAGCACATTTTTGCCTATCTAGGGTTTACTCTAAATTTTCAAGCAGCTAGATTTTAATTTGGAAATCAGAATATTTCATTTTTTCAGTGCTCCATAGGGACTCGTCCCTTGCCCTAGTACCCCTGTCCCCGTCCCGGAAACATTTCGGGGACTTGGGGACTCCTCGGAAACTTCCACCCGCCATTGCATCTCATGGTGACTCAAACTTGAGCTCCAATTTTGATACTAACCTGCCAGTTGCATCTGTTGATTAGGGACAGCCATATATTTTTTATGTTTTTGTCATTTAATAGTTGAAACTTGGAGCCTATGGGCATTTTTTTATAATTCTTTTTTAATATGTATGCACATTGACAATGAAAGCTTTTGAATTTTGTTAATTTGTTTGTTGATTATCATGTGAAATCTCAATTCAAGTCTAATGTTGTCTATTAATCTTCTACAATGTCTATGATGAATGCTTTATCAATGTTATGATATGAATATTTGAAATTTCTCTAGATTTTTAAAAATTTCCCTATTTTTTGATAGCTGTCTCCAAAAAAATGACCCAAAAGTACCCCTGTACCAGAAACACATCCTGCCATCCCCTGTCGTTCCCATCCCCGAAACTTGGGGGAGCATAGCATTTTCTGAATTAAATATTGGTTGTTACATTCTAGTTTATTGAAAATAAAGAAAGGAACCAGAAATTTACATTTTCAGTCTTCAGAGTTAAATATTGGTTGGCACATTCCATTTTCATTTGAAAATTCAGAAATAAAAATCATGGTTTGCCATTAAAATATTTAAGGGGTATTTAAGCAGCTAAGCAACCACTATGCCAAAAGTCTGAATTGTTAGTGAGTGGTGCCCATTGGCATTAAGGGTGAGGCTTTCGTCCCAGCAGAGTGCCACCACAGGTGGACCCCTTCATGGACATGTGGCTGTGGCCCCACCATTTGGTTCAGGTACATGCCCACCAACATGATGAAGGAATGTCTGTCGGGGTTCAACTAAAGGCATCATAGGCCCACCACACTTCGCAAGGCTTGACGTCGAGACCTCAACTCTGATACTAAGCTAAGCGACTACTACGCCAAAATCCTAGACTATTAGTGAATGGTGATCATTGGTGTTAAGGGTGAGGTTGTTGTCCCACCAGAGTGCCACTGCAAGTGAACCCCCTTGTGAACACATGGCTGTTGTACCCACCATCTAGTTCGGGTACATTCCTGCCAGCACAACGAAGGAATGTCTACAAGGGTTCAGCCAAGGGTATCACAAATTCTTATCAGAAAAGACATGTAGAATCATGTTTGAGTTGCTAGAAACCTTCTCCTCTTTTAGGAAAGAAAGGCCTCCATTGTATACTGTGATCCATTGTCCATTGAATCGTGAGCTTCTACACCCACCTCTCAGCTTCAGATCTTCTCTCTCGACACTTAACATAAGAGCCACAATTGGTTTATTCTTGTGAAATGGTTAAGATATCCTTGGAGATTAATTGGCCAAACCTTGTGTGTCCTCCAAAATCTGGCCCTCCTCAACATCATCCAGCCCCCTTGAAACATGATCATCCTTAGAAGGTTTCAGCATCATAGGCTGTGTTGAGCCACTAGAAATCAAAGGACTCCCACAAGCTTTGTTAGCCACCTCTTTGCTACTATTTTGAGGGGAACAATGTCAGCATCAGTTGAAACCGATTTCTTAATCCAATTGGAGACAAAAATGAGGAGAACAAGAAAGCTGTTGATTACAAACTGAAGCCGTATGCCCCATAAGATTACATATGAAATGCCTGAATGGCAAATGCTCATAATTAGCAAACTAAACCCAATAACCATGTTTAGAGACAACTTGGATGAAGTGGAATGGGGGTTCAGAAATATCAACAAAAATGCACACCCTCACAAAATGCCTTTGAAAATCAACTTTCTTTGAATCAAATTTGATGAAATTTACAATTCTTCCAGCCAATAGTTTAACCATTTCTAAATTCCCTAGTCCCAAAGGAAGCCTACAGAGGTGAATCTATAAGGGGACCTTTGTAACAGCTCCATTCTCTCTACATGGAGAGTTTTCAGAAACTACTTGCAAGAATGTTCAGTTGTGGAGAATCCACACTCATTTGGATTGGAATGTCCCCCAAAAGAAATTAACATTTTTCTGTCTGAGCCTCAGCATCATCTGCAGAGCCATTACCTTGAGGAGAGGCTGTATGCAAAGGATTCTTAACAGCACCATCAACTGAAGTCCTGAACTTGTCCCAGGACAGCATCAGAAGAAGGAAGAATAAACTAGCGGCACTCAATTAGAAGGGTAGATAAATTGGGATGACCTAGGGCAATCCACTGTCTACAGAATTCTTTGCAGCAGCAGAAGGGTTAAGGGTGTTTTTTGCACTCTTGGTAAACTTAAGTGCTTGCTGAAACATCATCATTTTTTGCAGCTGCCAAATCCAGGGTTTTAGAGGGTTCCAAAAAACTACACTTAAAGGAATTTCTGGCAGAATATGTGTTTTTTTGAAGTAGCAAGATTAACCACAGACAGGTTTCCTCTATTCCCAGCATGATTCCTGCTGCCTTGCTTCCAATGATTTACCATATCATCCTCTGCTTGCTCATCTTTTTTTAAGTAGTATACTTACGGTTTATTTCTCTTGAATGAGCAAACCTAGACAAGAAAAATCTAGTTTGCAAATGTCTGGCTAGAGCATTAGTGGACTTGCCCCATGGGTACACTTACAGATTATGTCTCATCAATGAGAAAAATTTGGCAAGCAAGACGTAGATTGCAAATGTCTAGTTATAGAATTAGTGGACTTGACCCATGGTAGTTAGGGGGGATCCTCTGGGATGCCTATAGTCCTGATCCATGATAATCAGAGGGAATCATATGAGAAACCTGTGGTGCTGACACATAGATAGTCAGATTGTGTTTCCAAGAGTTGCATGAATTTATGAATTGATTTTATAATGTGCTAATGATTGTCGTGAATATTTGTTTTTTTGTATTAAGAGGGTTCATTCAACTTGACAAGTGATCATAATTGGATTGAAGACAAATAGTAATACAAAACCCAAACATATGTCTAGCATACATCATAAACCATGTCTCGATGGAATGGCAGTAGGAGTAAATATGTCATCCACGAGACATCAATGAAACAATCACCTGAATACAAAACACAAATATTCATGACAATCATTACCCCATTATAAAATCAATTCATGCATTCTTACAAATCTGATAAACTCAGTTTAACTAAATAATAAATTATTACTTGAAATCATTTAACTAATTATTTTCAGAAGTATGAGTGGCAATACAAAGAAAGTTTCCTCGATGAAAAAAATAGAGTAAAAAAGGTTTCTTTTCATAAGATATGACTCTACATAAAGTGGGATCATAAAGTTTGCTTTATTTTTCAAGGTTAATTTTGTTTTCCAAGACCAGAGGTGATTTATAGAGTCCCTTATCGAGTTTAGAAAAAAAAAAATACATGGTGGCTCTCTATATTGGAGGAGAATCTAACAATCGTCAAATCATCTTGGGGGTTACTGTTTGGGAAACGACTTCTCATCATTTTTGTACTTGTCTTTTAAAGAATAAATTTGAGTTTAAAGGGAATTGAAATTCATGTACAGATAACTTAGAGTTAGAACCATAAGATTGGATCACCTGATAGGTTTGTGCCCATAGAAAGATTATATTTGGAAACCATTAAAATTTATTATTTGATACAACCTTGGAGTGGAGGAGGATGGCCAACTGACTTATGTTGGCAAAGTTTGTGATATTGCTTTCCAATAGAACCCTGCATGGCACAATGAATCTGGCTGCCATGGATGCTTGTGGCCATGGCCAAACTTATCAGCACAACAAAATATTTTGTTTATAATGGCAATCAAAACTTTTACAATCAAAAGGATGAAAAATCCATTAATAAGTCTTCATCAAAAAGCTTCCCTCATCTCTTGTAATGCAATGGCTGTTCAACGCATCTGTAAAAGGCAAAAGCCTTCCATCAAAATAAATTTTTAGAACTTTAGGATGCTTATTGAAAATCTCGAGTAGCCTAAGGGTTTCCTTATGTTAGGGCATTTCAACAAGTCATTCTATTGATCCCAAGATCATATCTGACCAATCAACTTGTTTTAAGAACCATTGCCATGGAAAGCACACAGTTACCTCCTAGATTTTCATATTTATAGAGATTTTTGCAGGGCCCTGTCTCATCATCCTTCAAATGAAAGTCTACATTGGGTATGATAGAAGATGGGAATGGTGATCGCAATGATGATTACTAAAAAAATGAAAGCCAATGAGGAGGAGTGTTCTGTTTCCTCCACAAAAAGGAATCCCAAGGCTTTTACAAAAGAAGATGACAAAGAGGAAGAGATCCATACCAGCCCTTAAAACAATTTTTGTATATACACCTCTTTCTCCTACTCATAGCATGGCAACTTTTTCTTTGCCAAAGATGAATGCATTAACACTTAAGTTATTTGCTGATGAAATACTCCCTGAGACATTTGAGGATTTAGGAGACTGTTTTTTGCATCTCAGTCATACAAGGATAAATAAGTTAAGGTGGAATTTAATTTTCAATCCAGTTGCAACCCACATGGAATGGCTTCACTATCGTGAGTCATGTCACAAAATCTAGGAACAAGAATATAATGACAAAGTCATTTTAGGTACCCATGTTAAGAAAACCTCTTTTTTCGTAGCTTCTGATGTAATGATCTCCCTTTTCAAAGATTCCGTTTCCTTCCTTGTTTCATAACCAGGTTCTGATCTCCTAATATATCAAGATTTAACATGGAAGCCCTCCTTGTGGGTTTCCTGTTTTGCTAGTCCTTTAAAAGGAAGATTGTGGTAGTTGTGTCCTTATGCGAATCACCTTGAAACAGGTATCCTATTCATCACATCACTTAATTGATCAATTATAAGAGATGATTAGTTTAGAAAGATTATATTGGACAATTGGTTACCACCAAATTTCCTGAGTTTGGTCTTTTGAGTGTTTGCCAATGCCCTTTGGCCCAATTAATGCTTGTGTAACCTTCATGAGCACGACATCATGTAGCCATCCATTAGAGAGTTTATTGTTTCATATATCTTGATCTTCAACACTTCTTTGGACGATCGGTTGAAATTTGCTAAAATTATTTTGGGTCTTCTATGCCACCATCTTAAAGACAAGCTATAAATGTGTTTTTTTCAGTCAAGAAGCGAATAATTATCTCGGCTTTCTGCTCACTTATCTACATTGTTTACTTTCTACAGTATCATCAGTATAAAGGGAAAGTTCTATCTGTGAAAGGAAAAACAAAATTATTCAGAATGGGTTCTCACTTTTCTGACCCAATTTACAGAATTTCTGCAAAATGTTAATGTCAATGACTTTTGAATGGGAAATAGTAGATATTGAATAGGGAGACAATTTCTGTACAATGGAATAAATGATCTCATACCATGACAAATTTACTTTTTCAAAGACTCGGGTTCCTTGCAGAGGCTTTGCATCAGCTGAAGCATTTTTTAAGATTCTTGAGATGGTGAGGTATCTAAGAAATATATGCTGTCATTCCTTCTAAGGGTATTCGGCCAAGATGGCTTTCTAGATTATACCCGAGAAATTACCTTGTAATTCTTTTTAGAGGCAGGTGTTCTCAAGACAAGGCATTTATGAATTACAGCAGGATGTTTTCAATATTCATGACACTTGTATAGGCATATTGCAGAGTGTTGAGCTGCTGCTTCTTCAAAATACATCTGATGCCACGGCTAAGTGCAGTCATGTTAAAAAATTTATTTTCTGCTGTCTTTGCAAACCTGAAGTTTTGTTTTGTACTCTGGAAACAAATATTGACTTATCAAATGGTCTCTATATCTCTTATCTATTTTCAATCGATTGTATGTTTGTAATGATTGCATAGGAAACAAGATTGGGACAAATCTGCTTCTAAACTCTTTCATCTTTTCAAGGAGAGCTCGATTTGTGACACTTTCAGAGGGCAAGCTTGAAAATCTATGTTTAAACTTTTTCTTCAAAATTCTGGATTAAAAACCTATCTGTGACATTCTCCATGCCCATGGTCAAAATAGGACATTGTTAGAATATTTTCATTGATGTCAAAGGAATTCAAAGACATTGAGAAAGATGCACGAAATCATCTAATGGCCAAAGGCCACTAATTGTTTCTAAGTGCTGGCCTATACTCCTCCATATTGGCATCTAAGTTTTATGGACATAAATTTAAAATTAATATCCTATTCATTTATGGCTGACCCTTGGTTTTTGGCGCCTCCTTTGGGATTTTAAAATTCCAAATAAATATATTATTTGACAGGGGCCGGTCCCTTAAGTGTGCGCCCAAGGGATGTGATAAAAAGGTGCATATATAACAAGAAGTTGCAATCATTGTGAATCATTGTGCCTTCTCATGAATTTGCCCCCCTTGAAGAAGATATAAAATTAAGTTTGAAAGGTGTTGTCAAGGCAAGCATTTAACGGACATCATTTCCATCCATAGCAGATTCATGAAGTATATTCAAGCAGATTTATGAAGCATATTTGAGGCAGATTTATAGCAGTTTCTGGAAGTTATTGAAGGCAGATTTTGTAGACGAGTTATAGCAGATCTAAGAGGAGAATTATAGCAGATTTGAGCAGACCTTTTAAGATAATTTTGTTGCAGATTTATGGCAGATTTGTTAGTAGATTTATAGTTAAAGAATTATTGTAGAGGTTGGTGCCTCTCATTAGAAGAGATTGGTGTCTATTGCTGGGTTGGTGCCCAGTTGCACGGATTGGTGTCTCTAGTGGATTGGTGCCTACGAAGATAAGCAGAGACTGGTGTCTCCAATAGGTTGGTCCCTACTAAAATTGTAAGAGAATCAATAAAGCAATATTTTGCCGTGGTTTTCTCCTAAAAGGGTTTCCACATAAATCTTGTGTTCTTGATTGTTGGTGTTGTGATTGATTTCATTGTGTTTAATTATTCGAAAAAGTTAAAAAGACTATCTTATACTGATTCGCCCCTCCTCTTAGTATAAGCATGTGCTCATCCAACATGTCTATACAAATGCTGTCAAATGGTCTTCTTGGGTTGTAGCTCCATCCTCGTTGAATCTAGAAAGATATTTCCCTGTGCCTAAAATGTTAAGGGATCTTTATACATCTAAAATCTAGCTTGTGAGCTGTGGAACTAGAGGGCAAGGCATTAGGTTTTGCATATGGATGCCAGGAGTTCTAGGTGCTTGGATCTGAGCAAGTGATTGTACTCAGAAAGGAGTAATACTTGAAGTTCTTGCCTTGGTTGGAACTTGAAGAACCAATTTGAATGTCTCTGTGGGAACTGTCACTTGACTAGATATTAAACTCAGGATGTAATTGTGGAGGAGTCTTTTGGTGCTTTGGTGTAAGGCATTTTTTCCTGTCAGATCCAAACTTTAGGATTGTCAACAAAGTTTTTGATATGCTCGCTAGAACTGTTGTGGCTGCAAAAATTTCTCCTTAATTCCTTTGATTTAATTATTCATTTCTTGCAGGTAACTGTTCTGGATTTCAAATTCCACTAAGTCTTTTATCATTTGCCATTTATCCTCCATTTTGAAATCTGTCACTTGAAAAAGTGAGAGTGCATACATGAGAGGGTAAGCTTTCTTGATTTTGTAAATCAACTTTCTGATATGTGAACTGAGAAGATGAAAATATATAAACAAATAGTTTTGTGCCCCCTTTCATGCTTTGTGTACTAGGCAGTAAGTTCATCTTATTCTAACTATGCCCCCAAGTCCAGCTCATATTTTATAGATTCTTCTGCATTGACTATGACTTATCCATCCCTCTTCCAAACAAATAATACCATCCTAAGATGAATATTGTTCACCCTGGTATACTAACTTCTAACACCTTTTGATAATGTTATTCTCATGATGATGGTAGTTGCATTGAGGCTTGACACGCGGGAGCATCAACTTGTTTATCCATCTGGAGAAGAACCCTTTCATAAAAATTGACCAGAATGCATACGCATTTGGAAGTATTCAGCAACAGCTAAACAAATACTACTGGATACTTTATTTCTGATTGAATAGAAGGGCATCAGTGATGTTTTATTGATTTCCCAAGAGGGTTGTTGTAATTTCCTTTTTGGGATTGCCCTAAATCTTGCCCTAGAATCACAAGTTCAATAAACATGTCCTTGACTAAAACCTTGGAATAAGACCTGCAATCATGTTAGATAACAAATAATTCTACCAATGATTCAATAAGAGTTTGAGTGCATATAATGCATAGATATTATCAATTATTTCAATCCATTTGAATAAATCATTTAAGAAATCAAGAATCACTAGTGCTATTCCCATAGTGATGGGGTTGGAGAGGAAGCATGTTAGGGAGCCCTAATTTCACCACATCTAATCCCAAGAGTGTAGAGTAACCATACTCGACCCCTTGGCCCCAAGGGGCAAGAACTCTTGTCCATCCTGCATGAGGTGGGCTATGTAGAAGGGGAAGACATGCCTGCATCCCTAATCATTACTCCTCAATAAGATGCCCTAAGTTCACCATGACTAAGCCCAAGAGTGCAGAGTATCCATACTCGACCCCTTGGTCCCAAGGGGTAGGAACTCTTGTCCATCCCGCATGAGGTGGGCTACTTAGAAGGGGAAGACGCACCTGCTGACCTTATTGAGGTTCCTCCTTAACCCTTTCATGATTGCTTATAGGATATTCAAATAAATAAATGATTATAGAGATTAATTACTATCATCACAAAGAAATAATAAACTATATATTCCATTATCGAATGATGAATATATATACTCATTCTTCTTATTATCTTGCATACCATAATTGAAAAATGCTGCTGTAATCCACTGATATTTCTAATCTGATTATTTCATTTGATCTGCTCTAATCGCCTTGCTCTTAGATTTGTTTTTAATATTTAGAAGACACTGCTTAAAGAGAAATGATTAAATTAAATCATTGAATAATTACTAATAAGGATTAATAATTTCTGCAAGCATCATTATTGCATAATCATATATATATAATCTAAGTCACAGGATTCGCCAAATATCAAGCTTGACATTCGATTTTTGGCGAACTTCAAATTTTTCTATTAAATTTGTTAAAATTTGGCTTGGAATTCGTACAGAAAATGTCACCTAAGTTTAAATCCAAATAACAGCTAACCCCCATAGTTCCGGAAAAATCAATCGATCAAGCCCACTTGATCATCGCGATAAGGTAAGTTTCAGGTCTGTGGCGTTGATAGCATGCTCTATAGCGCCTTCTCTTGAGGAATGTATTTATATCATCGCCAACATGATCAAACAAAAAATCTCTTCTGGCATGCATCGAAATTTCACTCACCGCTTACTCAGGTTAAGAGCTGCTAACCACACGGCCATGGTGGCTGCGTTTACCTCACAAAAATTTAAAGTATTTAAATTAAATTAAACAAATATATTAAATACTCGGAGTTTATATGCAGCGCTCGTCGGTAATATTAAGCATTACTACCTCTTATGAGCACGATATATGTGTGGGCGACGCCGATTTTAATTTAAATACTTTAAATATATTAAATGTTATATTAAAATTTAAATACTTTAAATAATATAACATTTAATATGTTTAAAGTAATTAAATTTTAATATATTTAAAGTATTTAAATTTTAATATAACATTTAATATATTTAAATTATTTAAATTAAAATTTAACATATTTAAATTAAATTTAATAAATTTAAAGTATTCAAATTAAATTATAAATTTAAAGTATTTAAATTAAATTTAACATATTTAAATTAAATTTAATAAATTTAAAGTATTCAAACTAAATTATAAATTTAAAGTATTTAAATTAAATTTAATAAATTTAAAGTATTTGAATTAAATTTAACAAATATATTAAAACTTAACATATTTAAATTAAATTTAACAAATATACTATATTTAATATAATATTATTTTATTTTACATTTAACATATTTATATAAGGCGAATTTAATCCAAATTTTTTACTTTTCGAATTTTTTCCTTGCCAAATTTCATCCGAATTTCAATGTTGCCGAACTGGAATTCGAATTCGAATTTGAACCTTGTGACTTAGTATATAATTATCTCTAATGGACTTATATATGTGTGTGTGTCTTTGTGTGTGTATGTAATTATATTAAACTTATTTCCCTTATTATTGATTAATCATTTGTCTTCATATCTATCTCATTCAACTGACTTCTTACTCCCATATATTTCTTCTTCATATCTGCTCCAATTCCCAAAAGATATCTCATTCCTTATCCCAATCTGCTCATACAATCTCCATGAATAGATCTGCTTTCGAAATCATATTACCTTATTATATTTAAGGGCTGCTGCCTTTCTGAGTGCAGATCCATATTTATTTACTCTTTTTTATATCTGTTCTAAAACTCCAAATCTATTCCCTAATTCCCTCCACCACTTTTCCTTATTTATGCCTTTTTATAACATTATTCTTCTACATGAAGAGATGTATCTCTTCTAATAGATATGTCTCTTCTAATAGATATGTCTCTTGATAATGCCTGTTGACCATTCAACTTAATATTTGTTTCATTCTAATTCTTTGTAATATTAGTTATCCTCTATGATGTGCGCTGCCTTGTATTTATCTCAATCGCTGCTTCTTTTAAAATATAGTAATCGCTACTGTCCAATCTGATCGCTGCCCTTTTTTGGGATTCTTAATTACAATTATGATTGTAATTTGTATTATAATTTGTATATATATATATAGCATGATTACAATTATAATAATATTTAAATCTATTTTTTTAATATTTATATTGTTATTTATTTATTTGCATTTCAACGCTTGGGATTTTAGTGTTACAATTTTGGGGGCTTGACAGTAGTCATCTGATGATCCTGGAAAACTTATATTCTGGTGATATTTTACATGTGAGCCACCTCTTTTATACCACAGGTTGTGCTTTCACAAAATGAGATGATTTTTTGTAAAGATTACAACGCATCAACAGAATTGGGAGCTGATTGGTTCAAGTTATACATCTATCATCTGAAACCTTTCTTCCTACATTATGCTTGATTTCAGCCACCAGATAGAGCTTTTTAATATTTTATTATAATACACAATCAAGTGAAAATTTACATAATCCTGGACTCTTGTTCAGATAGTGAAACCTGCACCAGAAACTTGGAAAAAGATAAAATTATGGTGTTACTACAAGTTGTTTTATCTGAAATCGTTGTGATATCTTGCTGACAGTAGAATAATGTGGGAAATAGCAATTATTTTTTTGCTGCATCTTTTAGTAATCACAAAAATTGAACCAGAGTTTGCTTTCAAGATTTCCCATGCACAGAATAAATTAATATTTTTTACTTGTTCTCTCTATCTAGTATGTTAGTTATTGATTCTGTAACTGGTTTTTGGACATGTGGTCAGATTGTTTGCTTTTTTGCTTCACAATGATTTTTTTTGTTTAACTGTAGATTGTCTTGCCAGATGAGCAGCACACACATTTGCTTCTCTTTGAATTTTAGTTTTACATATCTTAATGCCAATAATATTTGAAACAATGTCTTCTCAGGGCAGCATTCATGTGTGGAAGGGAACCAAACTTTGAGCTTTCTGAAGAGGAGAAGCAGGAGCTGCGTAAATTCAATTGGGAGGAATTCCTGGAACTAACACGCAATGCAATTACAAATAAAAGTAAATTCTCTCATCTGACAGGCCTTTCCCAACATCCTTCCTTATGTTAAACATTCTCTGCAGTTCTTTGGGATTCAAAACATATATACTTTTAGCATGTCAAATCTTATCCCTTGATAGTTTGCAGTTTTAATAAAATATAATTACTCAACATTGCTGTCAGTGTAAATGCTACAAGGAACTTATTTTGTTTTCCATGAATGACTTTGCCAGGGCACTGTTTGCTTTTGTTGTAAATTGACCTGATTAAATCCTCTATTCAGAAATAAGTCTTCTTCTTCAATTCATTTCCCGTCTTGTGCTTTTGATTTGTTTAGTTAAAAATGCTGTTTTTAACTGAAAATTATATACATCGCTAACTGATTTCTTATACAATTTAAAACTGGATACCAAAGTCACAGAGGCTCCACAACCACACTCGCTGCTATAGCTCATATTTTAAGTATTCTGATTATTAACACAATCTACCAAAAGGAATAACACCACAAAGGTAAGAAAGTAATTTGTCTTTGTGAGGGTAACCATGTTCTCCAAGAGTGTGTCTAGGCACAATCAGCTCTATGCATGTTCGGTTTGTCTGTGTTGGTTGCAATTACCTGCACACATGAGTTACTAGCTCTTATTTTCATCTATTATAGCCTGTTATAAGTTGTGTTTAAAATTAATCTGTTGGTGGTGAAAAATAGAAAAAGAGCGTAGATTCACCAGAACATAGAAAAATGGGGGTTTATTACAAATTTTCTATAAGTAGAAAGGGGAAAAGTGGGGTGTGATGAACCTATCTTTCTTCTATTTCATTCAGGAAATGAGATCCTCCAAGATAGAATTAACTTTCAGCCCTTAGGTGAGTCAATTCTATGGAAGATCTAACAATTTCCTTTATGTGTGTGGACGGGGTAAATCTTTCAGAACAACACTTTTGGGAAATAAAAATAAAATAGTAAACAACCTCAAATCTATGATCTAAGATCCGATCTGTGTAGATGAAGCATAGAGCTACCGGAAACAGTCAATTTTACACAAATTGGATGAGGGGAAGATATTAAAAACCTGTCTCCAAAAGCTGCACTGGAGTGTCCAAAACTGTCGCAAAGTGTCCCAATGGTGAATGTGTCTTGGGAGTAGTATTTTGAGCCGAATTTTTGGGAGTCTTTGAAGATGGATCTAAGATGCCTTTTCCCATAGGTTTCACTACGAAAATGTCGGAAATAAATCCTAGATCTGAGTTTTTGTGATCTTGACAACTTTTCTTGCAACTTTGACAACTTTTGCAACTTTTGCAAATTGCACTTTAGAGATCTCCAATCTTCAATTTTTTTTTCAACCTAGGACTTGCAAAACACACAAGAGGGAAAAATTGTTTGTTTTTTGGTGAATGGGGGTTTGCTTTGGTCAAACTCCGTTTTGGTAATTAAACCTTGAATTGAAATAATGAAACATGAAATGAATTATTAAAATAAAATTTAGTTAATTATTAATGGTCGATATTTTGTAAATAATGTAAACTAGTAGTTTAGTTTTCTTGATTCGATGATGTTTCTATTTTAGAAACTTTGTAATTAGAAACATCTCTTTGTAATTTCTATATGAAGCATTTTTGCTTCTTGTCAATGTATCGAATATTTGAAATTTCTCTATTTTCACTCCGTTACATGGTATCAGAGCAGGTCTCAAGTGGGATTTTCTTTTTCTTTTTTTTGAAGCATTGATTTTTTTCTTCCGTTTTCTGCACGACTCCGTGTGCAATAATAATAAAAAATTGACTCTGTATTGATTGCGTGTCTTCTGAAGGCTTTGTGGTGGGCGTGGATTTTTCATGCTTTTTGTTTTGCATGATCCCTCGTGTGAATGAAAATTGTGTCCTCCCTCTGCTAAAACACGACTGGTTTATGGGCATTTGTGTGCATGTTCGTGAAGAGTTTGTTGTTGTGTGGAGAATGCGGAAAATAGTGAAGTCTATCTCTGACTTTGTAATAAGTGTCGGCTTTGTTTTTCACAGGCTTCGTAAGCCACAACGAAAGTTTCTACTCTTCACGTGTAATCGTGCTTTTCTTCGGATGCAATTTTAGTGTTTTGTTTGTTGCAACATGTCCTCATTCCCGTGGAAATTTTCTCTCATCCCAAGCTGCATATGAAGTGCATGCGATTTTCTGGTCGGGATCTTCATTCTAGGAGTGGTTTGTTTTATTCTGGATGATTTATCAACAATTGTGGCTATCTTTTTTGTGTGCGAGTTTTCTTTGACTTAGTGCATCTTTTCCACCTATTTTTTTCCCGTGCATCTTGATTGGTTGGTCTCAAAAGTGTCAGGGTGTCTATTATATCTGTATGGGTTTTCTGAAGCGGCTTCTTCAAGCCTTTTACCTGCACGTCTTTTGCTTGCCTGACCTATGAGGTTTCTGTGCATGTGTTTGCTCTTTGTGCAATCCATATTCTCTCCGAATCTTTTCTTTTGCCAGATTCGTGTGTTCTAATCACCTTGGGTTTCGTGCCTTTTTTTTATTGGTATATTCTGATAGACTTTTTGCTTGTGGGGTTCTATGCCTCATATCTGTCAGATTTTCTATAAAAGGTACTTAGTACAAACCTATGGCTTCTTTGTCGCATATCATGCTGGAGGGCAGTCAGAAGTTAATGGCCACAACTACAACATCTGGAAGCAGCGAATGATGACAATCTTCGAATATCGCTATCTTGACCAAATTATTTTGGGCAAAAAGACACGACCTGCATCGAGAGATAAAGATCAAGAAAAGTTTGATGAGCAAAATCGTGAAGTGGTGATGCTCATTAAACTGTTTGTCACCAATGATCAGTTGCCTTAGGTTCCATCTGGTAAATTAACAAAAGAAATTTGGGATCATCTGAAAGATCTTCATGAAACTTTCGACATAATTTGTGCGTTCTTCCTGAAGAACATGTTGTTTTCTATCATGATGGATAAGAAGACATCTTTGTAGGCGCACTTGACTGAGATCAAGGACATCCATGATTAGTTTGAGGCGATTGGTCGGAAAATGGAGGAAGAAGATATGGTAGTTATCACTTTGAAAAGTCTACCAAAATCTTATGAGCATTTTATTGAGACTCTCAACATTACTTCAGTTAATGTTGATTTAAAGTTTTCAGATCTTTGCACCATACTTCTGGAGTAGGATCATTGGAAACAACAATTTGGTAGCGGTGCTAGTTCGTCCTCCATAGAGCAGGCATTTCCTGCTAAGACCTTTCAGAAGAACAAGGGCAAAAATCAGCCCTCTCAACAGACTAGTCAAGCATAGTCTTCAGATTCTTCCAAGAAGAAGAATGTTCAGTGCAACTATTGTCATAAGTATGGTCACATGAAGACAGATTGCCAAAAAGGCTTGGCTTTTGAACAGAGCAAGCAAGGAGAGTCTAAGCCTAATGTTGCAGAGCACACTGAGGAGTTTGTGTTCTATGCCTTCATGGCCAAGAGTTCAACAAATCCTATGAAATCCTCTGCCTGGTACATTGATTCAGGTGCTTCTCGACATTTCACTCATTGTTGGGATTGGTTCATTGAGTACACGCCATTCAGAGATTCAGTTATCTTTGGAGGAGGTGAGGAGTATATTGTTGTCGGAAAGGGCAACGTGCAGATTCATTCTGGCGGGAGAAATTTAATTTTTCTCGATGTATATTTTGTACCTGGCATGGAGCTGAACCTACATTCAGTTAGTCAGATTATGACTCACTCTTCTCAGTTGGATATTGTTTTCAGCATGTACACATGCAACATTGTTGACAGAGAGACTTGCACTAGAGTCATTTAGGGACTTGAGGATCATGG
This sequence comes from Sequoiadendron giganteum, assembly GCA_007115665.2. NCBI lineage: Eukaryota > Viridiplantae > Streptophyta > Pinopsida > Cupressales > Cupressaceae > Sequoiadendron > Sequoiadendron giganteum. The sequence continues at coordinate 476,946,860 of CM021101.1, read as the reverse complement.
TCTATATAGACTTGTTGATTCTGGTGATTCTCAAGAGCATGCTATGGCTGTCAGGAGTACTTCAATCAGCAGCCTTTGGCATCAGCGTTATGGGCACTTGAACATGCAATATCTCTCTCAATTATCTTGAGATGATCTGGTTGGTGGCCTACTTGCTATTCAGACTAAGAATCATGGAGTATGCGAGGCTTGTCAGGCTAGAAAGTAGCACTGGACTCCATTCTCAGATGGTGACTCATGGCAAGCTTCCAAGGTATTACAGTTGGTTCATGTTGATTTATGTGGCCTAATGAATACTCCTTCAGTTACTGGTTGCAGGTATTTTTTATTATTTGTTGATGATTTTAGTAGGAAAATATGGGTGTATTTTTTGAAAAACAAATTAGATGTGTTTGGTATATTTCAGCAGTATAAGGCCTTAGTTGAAAAAGAGTCTGGTTCTCCAATAGTTACTTTTAACTATGATAATGGGGGGGGGCGGGGGAGGGGCGAATTTTGTTTTACTAATTTCTCCAATTTTTGTGCTGCACATGGCATTAAGCACCAACTTACCACACCATACACCCCACAACAGAATGGTGTCGTAGAATGTATAAATCGCACCATTATTGAAATGGTTCGTTCTATGTTGGAGCATAGACATGTTCTTAAGAAATATTGGGCTGAAGCAGTTTATACTGTTGTTTATCTTTTGAACTGATCTCCAACTCATGCGGTTAAGAAGATGACTCCTGAAGAAGCTTGGTTTGGACATAAGCCTAAGATCAGCCACTTGAAAGTTTTTGGCTCTACTGCTCATGTCTGGATTCTGGATGCCAAGCGCACTAAGTTGGATTCCAAAAGCCAGAAACTCATGTTCACTGGTTATAGTGAGAATCATAAAGCATACAGGTTGATTGATGTAGATACAGATCGTCTTATCTTCAGTCCTGATGTTGTGGTTGATGAAACTACTGGGCCTTTCTTTCAGTCTTCTACTTCTATGAATCCTAAGGAACAACCTCTGAATGCTTCTGAATTGGGTGTCTGTCTTCCCTTGAGTCCACCTGATGGGAGGGATTCTACAATTGAGTAGCCACCTCAGCAGAATGTTCCACCACCCGCCCCTCCTTAGGACAATTTGGATCTTGATCCACCTGATTCCGTACCAGCCACACCTGGTGATGTTGTTCCACCTATTTCAGATATTGGTACTTCTACTCTCTGGTCTAAATGGTATACTAAAACCATTAGTGATCTTCATAATGATGAATTGATTGAGGGTAGAACTGCTCGAAAGAAGAGAAGCAACAAAATACTGTTAATTTTGCTCTCATGGCCAATTTGCACAGCATCTCTGAGCCTCAAACATATTCCAAGGCTAAAGGCATACCTGAGTGAGAACAGGCTATGGAAGCTGAACATCGTAGCCTTTTGAAGAATAACACTTGGGTCCTTTCTGATCTTCCACCTGGGAAGAAGCCCATTGGCTGCAAATGGGTGTATAAAGTTAAGTATAAGGTTGACGTAACCCTTGACAAGTATAAGGCTCGGTTAGTAGCCAAAGGGTTCTCACAGACAAAGGGAACTGATTATGAGGAGACTTTTGCTCCTACAGCCAAAACGAGTACTATTCGGCTTGTCCTCGCTACCATAGCCCAATTTGGTTGGAAAGTCCATCAAATTGACGTCAAGAGTGCGTTTCTCAATGGTGATCTACAGGAAGAAGTCTATATGACACAACCTCCCGGTTTCAAGGTTCCTAGTAAAGAACATCAAGTTTGCAGACTTGTGAAAGCACTTTATGGTCTTAAATAGGCTCCACAACTATGGTACATGAAAATTGATAAATACCTTATTGATCATGGTTTTCAGAGGAGCCCTTCTGATTCAAATCTATATGTCAAACGGTCCAGTGATGATATTCTTGTACTTGTAGTCTGTGTTGATGACCTTATCATTACAGGCAGCTCAAAACATTTGATTGAGGAGATAAAACACAATCTAAGTCAATCATTTGACATGACCGATTTGGGACTTCTTCATTATTGTCTTGGTGTTGTGGTTTGGCAGATTGCTGATAGCATCTTCATTTTTTAGTCCAAGTATGCTCGCAGTTTGCTTGATAAGTTCAAAATGATTGACTGCAAACTTGCATCAACACCTATGGAGAAAGGGCTCAAAATTTCAACAAAATCAGATTCGCTTGTGGAAAATGAATCCGCATTCAAGCAACTAGTAGGCAGCCTCATTTATCTTACTGCTACTAGATTTGACCTCAGTTCTGCTACATCTCTCGCTTCATGACAACCCCTAAAGCTGAACATTGGGTTGCAGCGAAGCGTGTGCTGAAATATGTGAAAGGCACTTCCGACTTTGGCATTCTGTATGGAAGGTGCAAAGATCCTAAGATGATTGGTTATACAAACTCAGATTGGGCAAGTTCTGTTGATGACATAAAGTCTACTTCAGGGTATGTATTCAGTTTGGGTACAGGTGTTGTTACATGGACCAGCAAGAAGCAACAGGCAGTGGCTCTTTCTTTGACTGAAGCTGAATATTGGGGAATTGTTAAAGCAAATTGTGAGGCGGTTTGGCTTCGAAGGGTGCTTTCGAACATGCAAATATCTCAAGCAGCCCCTTGTACTGTGACAATCAAGGGGTGCTGAAAATCGCCAAAAATCCGGTCTTCCATGAAAGGACAAAGCATGTTGAACTTCACTGTCATTTCATCCGCGAGCTTGTCGAAGATGGATTAGTGGTATTGTAGTATGTTCCAACTGAGGATCAGACTATTGACATTCTCACCAAGTCTCTCAGTTCAAATAAGTTTGTAAAATTTAGGGGGCATCTTGGTGTAGTTGATAGATTGACCATTAAGGGAGGGTATTAAAATAATATTTAGTTAATTATTAATGGTCAATATTTTGTAAATAATGTAAATTAGTAGTTTAGTTTTCTTGATTTGATGATGTTTCTATTTTAGAAACTTTGTAATTAGAAACATCTCTTTGTAATTTCTATATGAAGCATTTTCGCTTCTTGTCAATATATCGATTATTTGAAATCTCTCTGTTTTCATTCCGTTATAGGAATGATGAATGAACAATTTCTATGTTGCAACTCACCAAATCCTTGAAGGATTGCAACTTAGTAGATCTCTCCAAGGTCTAGATCTTGCATGAATGGCTTGATTGATGATGTGATCTTGATGCTTGAAATTTGGTTTAAATGCTTGAAATCTACATCACAATGTTAGCTCCAAAAACATGCCTGATGCTTGATAACTTTGACATGATGCTTGAGATCTTGAATGCTGCAACAAATGCTAAAGAAATTTGCTCTTGAACACCTTTGACAATAATCTTAGCTCTTGTGAAAATTGCATTAACATTCTAGGATTTGAATTGATAAAATAACCTTGTACTTATAGACAATTTTATAATTTCCCGAAAATTAAACATTACAAGCTGACATTTGAATATGAATTTGGGATCATTAAAATACTGCCAAAGACATATTTAGAATTTGAATTTGCAACTTAAAGGGGTCTTGGGCAAATGGGTCCTGCCCTAAATTATTAGGATTTTTGAATTTCGGGATGTTAAATTAATTAAATGCATTAATTAAATCACAACCCCCCTTTCGGAAATTGCAATAAAATAGGCTTGTAAATGTAAAAATCTAGGCAATTAGAGGCTTAATTAAGTCCAATTTATTAAGGGACCCAAAGATAGTGTGATAATGTAAAAGAGTACATTTTCCGACACTACAGGTGGTGGCAGTTTGTACATCTTTCTGATTTCAGTTAACATTTTAAACTTACATCTTTTATGCTGCAATCTCCTTTGTGCAGATGTAAGGTGGGCTTCAAGCTGCAATAACATTTCACTGGATAAGTAGTAAAGTTAAAGTATTAGAAGTCAATATTATTGCATGCTGCTAGAAAGTCATGTTACATTTCCTTTCAAATAATGGCAGATAACAATTAATCTAGAAGTGTGCTAGAGTAGGCTAAGTCTAGTTGTACTTTCTGTATTATTGCTCATGAACATTGCTTTCCAAGTCAGGATTTTCAATTGTATGGGATGACATAGATTTGGTACTATATTGTCCCTGCAAATGGGCATTGCCTATGATACAAAAGGCACAAATATGATAGCAAAAGTTTCCAACGGCAGTCTTAATGAGACCATATTTAATTGTTACCCATTTTGGGAATGACCTGTTCTGTTTTTCTTTGCAACTTTGCATCTCCATTGCATTTCACCTGATTCCATATTCAAGAATTTTGAACAAGACCTTCTCGGCATCCGATCTTATTCAAGGTTAATAATTGGGTAGGAAAAAGAAGTGCATGTTCTACAAAATAAGTGATAGAAGATGTATTAAAATGAGGAACTGTATTGTTGATTTCTTATCAAAGGCATCTGAAAGGACATTGGTCAATATATCCAAAAGAATCTGCAACAATCTCTCAACAGACATATACTAACACTGGTAGAAGACAAAAAAAAGAAGAGATGAGCAAGTGGAATATATAGAGGGTTTACAAGTTGAAATGGAGTAACAATTGAAAAAAAATTAATTAGATCACAACTAATATGAACAAGATAAGTGGCTCCAATTGTATTGATATAAAATAGAATGTAATGAAAAGAACATCCATCCTCTCACAAAGGTCAAGTGTCGCTTAACATTTATGCACTATAATACTGATTCTGCAGTAGTAGTTATGAAAGGAAAGAATGCTGCTTCCTTTTTGTTTTGCTTCATTATTCATATTGAATCCCCTTTAGCATATACTGCCACTTGGCTTTGACTGATGCTTCCTCTTCCATATGTTTCTCAGACCACTTTATAGCAATTTGTTGGAAAGAAGTGTTGTTGTACAAATCATTCTGCTGAAAAAAAATGTTTTGTATTTGTTGAGCCTTTTGCATATTATATGTTATTAGTCCAGGAATTTGTCACATCTAAAGTTATCTAAGAGAATGACCTTTTTTGATCCTAAGGTTCTGCTAAAGAGGTTTGCCTGATTTCTTACCTTTCATTTGGCTCACCTCACTAAGTGGTTTGTTCTTTGCTTTACAGTTATGTGCCTCACTTTTTAAATAGACGGATTGTGGTGCCTTCACACTCATGCCTATCAAAAAGGGGACCCCCTTGTCTTTCGCTTTGTGTGTCTTCGTCCCCCTTTCCTCTTTTCCCTTTCCTTTTTCCCTTTTCCTTCCCCCCTTTTTTCCTTGTTTGCTTGCTTTCGGGGTCTGGACGTCGGGTTTCCAAGGAAGGGCATACCTTCCTTGTCGGGCTCGACCCCTAACCCTTTACCTTCGGTTGTCGACATTTGTTGTTTGCCCTTCATCGGGCTTCGTGGGTTGAGATGTTCTTTACTTGAAGGTCTTGGCTTGCGTGGTACAGTGATGGTGCCTTGTCTGTTGTGCACGTCACATCATGTCCCGTCGCAAGAATTTGTGGCCGTTTGAATTTAATGCAGCATCATGGGAATAGAATGCCGTTCACCTATATTTAGTGCTTCATTAATGAGGCATATGATACAGGTATTTGGTCTAGGTTTTGGTTCATTTTATGATTATTCATTTCAACAGATTGCGCTTAGTTGAGCTCTGCAACTTTTCCATAAGTCAAACTTGCCATTGTTGTCAATCGTTAGCTCGTGTCTCCACATTTAAGGTGTCTATCATAACATTCAGGCTGGTTCGTGTTTGTGATTGTTTTTTTAGCTTGATTGTTCTGCTTGCTTGTTTGTAGTTGCCCACATTTGGTTCCTTGGTTTGTGGTGTCCCTACTTCGTTGGCATTTGTTTCGTTTTCATCCTCACACTCCACTTGCTTTGCACTTTTCCAAGTTGGTAAAATTTGTGTCTTTCCTGTTGCTATCAATTGTTTTTACTAGATTGTTTGGTGCATATGGTTGCGTGGTGGGATTTTGGTTGTGTTTGGGTTTTTCATGTGTGTGTTGCTTCCCCTTTTGTTTGTTTTTGTTTTTAAGCTTTCTTCAATTCAACCTTGGGCTTTCCTCTATAAGTTTCCCATCTTTTGTTTCTTTTTTCCTTTTATGTTCTTGCCATTTTGGCCTTTGTCGCTCCATTGAATCGATGTTGTCTCCGGTGCCCCTTTCGAAGTTGTTTGTGACACCACTATTGGTCGTCGGACGTTAGCTTTCCCGAGGATTTCATCTTGGTTTTGCCTTAGCTTTTTTTTTGCCAAATATCGCCCATTGGGCTTCGGACTTTATGGTTTCTCTTTACTTCATACCTAAAAAATGTTTGCAAAAGGTAAAGAGAAACTTTGGGTTCTCACCTCCGATCATGCCTTAAAAGTTCATTAAAACCGTTAAACATTTTTGGACTTTGGCCTTCAGGGATACCTCTTCCTATTTCTTATAGAGATGGAAAGGGTAAGAAGGATGCTTGAACTTTGATCCCCAACAAAACATTAAACATTTAACTAAGGTTGGTAGACTTCTAAAAAATTGCCTTTCGGATGTCAGACCTTTGACTTCCCTAGGTTTCAACTCAAATTCATGCCTTAACACTTCCAAGATTCAAAACACACTTCGGGCTTTGGACTTCGCAAGTTTCTTTTATTGCATACTCGAAAACATTTGCAAGGGGTAAGGGGAAACTCAGATCCCGAACCGATGACCTTGCCTTCGACTTAGCAAATTCGATAAATAACTTTCGGACGTCGGGTATCGAAAATCCCTCTTACCTGTTTCTTATAGAGGTGCAAAGGGTAAAGGGTATCCTCAATCCTTGACTATGCACAACGAAACACAGCCAAAATGCTTGTTTTCGTATGATTCTTTCAGACTTCGGATGTCAGGGCGGGGTCATTTGTATGCTTCCTTATAGAGGTAGGAGGTATGATGGAACCTCGACCTTCGATGTTCGCCAACATAAGGAATTACTTTCGCCCAAATGATAAGAATGCAAAACGTGCCTTCATTGAATCCCTTTTCAAAAGGATCAAGTTAGATAAATAAAATGCAAATCGGACTTCGAGCGTTGGGATTTTGCTTTAACCGATGTTAGAATTCAATGGTATGTTGAAAGGTGAAACTCTGCACTCCAATTCCCAAAATTCTTTTGGACTTCGTGAATCAAAAATACTGTTTAAACTATGCCGATAACAACGACGAAAGGGGGTAAAGGGGAACTCCGATCTTCGATACTGATCAAGCATAAAAAAATATCTTTAGAGCATTCTCATTGCAGGCAAGAGGTAAAGGAGATTTCCGATCTCCGAAGCTCGATGATATAAAATCCTAACAAAGAGAGTTCACCCTTTGAGTAAGAAGTAAAGGGGATCCCCAATCCTCGATGTCTAATCAAACCTTGTCCTGCCATAAGAACTTTGATTGAAAATAAGGGGTACGAGGGAACTCTGATCCCTGACACCCAAAGAACCATACAGAGAAAGTTGAACTTTAAAATGAACATCTTAATGGTATAAGGTAAGGAGTAAGCCCGAAGGCCAATCGTTGAAACCTTATAAATTTCTTTGTGACATGGTATAATTTTGAAATGTAAAGGTTTATGATATCTAACTTGGCTTGTTTTGCAAGGTTTCTTTCCTTGAATATGTAAATGGTAATATGTGGTACTTGTGCTTGCAAAAAGGATGCCACCTAAGGATCCATAGGAGATGAAATACCAATACAAAGGTTATCATCTACCTTCTAAGATGTTTTCCCATACTATGAGATTGGAGACACCGACCTTGGACACATCAACCTGGATGAGTTTAAGCTAAGGGTCAATAATGATGGTGCTAGGACTTCAATGGCTAGGGCTCTCTGTAAGTTAGGATTGGTAGAGGTTGTTGCTTTCCCAATTACAATTCAATCTCCAGAACTAGTGTTGACATGTGCCCAACACTACAACCACAATACTCAAAAGATCAAGGGATCCAATGGAGAAATTGTACTTGATTCAACTCCTAAAATGATAGAGAAGGTTTTTCAGAATCCCCTCTCATCTTGAGTATGAAGCAGTAGATATGCAAAAGGCAATCAAGTACTTTGATGTCACTCCAACTGATAATTTGGGTTACATAAATGATCACTTATTGGAGAAGCCTAGAAAGGTGGCTGCCAAATTGGCAAGGATACAACATAGGAGTGAATACAAAGATGTCAAGGACCTGATTGTATTATTGAGTTGGGTGTTTGGGCAACCTAATGCAAAGGATTTCTATCCTTGGATGGTGAGATTTATCAAGATCATCAATTCTTCTCACAAGAGGAAAATTGATTGGGCTCAGCTTATCAATGACACCATTCATGAGCAAATGCGCAATGTTCTTTCATCCATCGGGTTTTTTTTGACTTCATACCTTGTTTATCTATTGTTTTCACAGGCGTCATTCCCAGGACTCACCTAGGTGGGCTCTTATGAGCTAGGAGAAGTAACTATTTATTAGCATTATCCCAAGTTGGAGTTGGAGTTGGAGGCAAGTTTCTGCCATTTCGGCGTTGTGAATGATAATTTCATTTATATGATAATCGAGGCTTGGAGGGAGACTTTTCCAGAAGGATCTCCCTTGAGGCTATGAAAGTGATTGGAGAAATTGGATATTGGTTTATCCAGTATAAAACATTTACCTACATCAGAGTGGCAAGTTTTCACAAAATGCCATACAAGCTTCCCATGTATTCATTGGATAAGTTACTTTTGCTGGAGGTTTGTAGACATATTTTTGAAGTACAACAACTTATTGCATGAAAACATAAGCATGGATACGGTTTTCCAATTCAGTTGGTGGTGTATTCTTGTGCAAACACTCAAAATGCCAAGAATGCACAAATTGAGATGTCTAGGTAGTTTGACTTGTACAATGATGTTTGGGCGAGATTTGACCCCATTGGGAATATCAGTAAAGTGATGGGTGCATACTTCATCCATGAGCCCAAACTTGAAGATCATTGGGTGAATTGTGAAGATTGAAGGATTATTGTCGATTGACAATATTTTTGATGAGATACTGTCTAAAGTCTCAAATCCCCAAAGAACAGATAGAAGATGGAAAGGTTTTGGACCTGACCTATGCTGCCTAGAAAGTCTCCGATATTCTAATTTTCAATGTGGATTGTTGAGTTAAGGAGATTGATAACATTAAGGATAAAACTCAACAGGTGGTGTCACGCTCTCTATGGTGGTTGAATACGCCTTTTTCCATGGCCAAATCACCAGAGAAGCTAAAGGATGTTGAGAAGAAAGGAGAAACTTCAGCTGAAGCAATTGTGAAGAAAGAGCAAGTACAGACTACTAAGGATAAACCTTCCTCTAGTGCCCCTACAACCAAGAAGAAAGACAAGGACGAACCTACTAAAGAAGCAGGGAAGAAAAGAAAAGAAATGGGGCCAATCAACGTTGCTTTTGAAGAAGATGAGCTAGAAGGGGAAAAACTGTATCGGAAAAGGAGCACGAGGACAACAACCAAAGAAATAGTGGCTCAACGAGAAACTGTAGAAGCATACTCCTCAACTCCTCACGGGTCACCATTTCCAACTCCCCCTCCATCACCTCCAAAGGGCGAGACACCTATTCAACCATCTCAGCCTCCACCACCAACTTCATCCCTCCCGACAGTTCAACTACCTCTTGGAGAAGGAGTTCTTGCTGAAGATGTTGAAGGGGAAATGGAGAAGGAGCCTCCTAGGGAAGAGGAAATGCAAAAGGAGGCTGGTGATGTGTTTGAAAATGTTCCATTGAATGTGAATGTAGAAGAAGTGTTTCAAGAAGAGGTAGACAAAGAAGGACCTCGCACAGATGAGCATATTGCTCAAGAAGAGGATGTGTTGAAACAAGAGGTTTAGCAAGAGGCCAACCAAGAAGAAAAAGCTGTTGAGGAGCTGCCTCGAACTGAAGAAAAAGCTGCTGAGGAGAGGCCCCATAGTGAAAAAGTACACCAAGAGAGGGTTCATGAAGAGGAAAAGAAAACTCAAGAATCTAGTCAAAAGGAACCAGAGGTGAACATTGATACTTCTCAGGATACAAGGCCGATCTCCACCCCTCTGAGAGAAACATTTGCTGCTATCCCAGTATGGTTAAATCAGACCATTAAGAAAAGGCAGAGGACATATGTAGAAACTTCTGAGCCAAGCTTGACTGTGCTATCAGAGGCCTTCCGGTCTCTTGGAAGAAGAAGAAAGAGGGCTCAAAGGATTTCTACTATCTCTATGGATGAGCAAGGTAATAGGATAGCTGAGATAGTAGTCCCTTTGGTGGACAAAATGGAATCTGAAATGATAGTTGATGATTACCAAATCCATCAAGTAGATTTGGGTGTGCAAATGAGGGATGGTGAATACAGTCGTTACAGATGTCAGCTTCTACCATTCTGAAGAGAATGCAAAAAGATGAGAACACAAAAGAGGAGCTTAAAGCTCAAGTTAAACAATTGATTGTTTGCATCAGTAATCTCATTGGGCCTGTAAGTGATAAAGATCCTGAGTCTGCACTCCAAGCTGCCGTTAAAGGTGAAGTTAGACCCTCTGACCTTGACGGATGGATTCTTGCTCTGCAGCAATGGAAGGAATTTTTTTTGGAATTGGCAGAAACAGTTTTAAAGCAATTAGTCAAAACATACCATGCAATCAGTGATGAAGATAGCCATGCTCAACAAATTGCTTTGAGCATTGATGAAGAATTGTTGGTATGGGAGGAGTATATCCCAATCCTCCAACAAATGAATGGGAGCAAAGAAGAATTGCTTAAATTTGGGGTTATTGAAGAAGGGGATCAAGAATTAATTCTTGTTTGGATAAGGGCAGTGGAATTCCGACCCAAAATTTTGAATAAATGTAAAAGTCAATTGAATAATGACAGGAATCAAACGGAGAAAGCAATGAATGACATCCGCAAAGCAATAGAGGACCTAGGGTACACATTCTGGGATAGCCTTGTGTTGGTAAGAGAACCTGAGAAAATGATTGAAGAATTACAAAATTTGATGTAGGGACAGGTCACCCATGAAGGTATAGATAACATGGTCAGCAAGAAAGTAAAACTCCAAACTCTTCAAGAGGAGTTGGAATCTTTCGGCAAGGTACAACAACAAATGAAGAAGACCACCTTCGATCAGAAGATCGAAATTCAGTTCCACCAAGGGCCATCCATGGAGAAAATGAACGAAGTGGTGCCGACGTGGATTGAGAACTTCGCTAAATAATTGAACAAGGTGGCAGTTGTTGCTCTTGCTTGAACAAATGTTTTGAAAATGTTTTAATATTGCTGAGGATGATGTGTTTTTTCCATATCAACACCTAGGTTAAGGATGTCAAAGATATGTGTGATGGTTGATGACTGATTGAAGCATATATCATGTGCCAAAGTTAAAGGGCGTGTGAATGACAAAACCGCCAGTTGCATTTCATTTCAGTTTATTTAAGTTACTTTTTGCCTAGACTGCAACTGGGGCGACCAGTTCAGTTTTATTTTAAATTTTTCAGTTTTATTTCAGTTAAAGACTCAAAGTGCTGGAGTTGATTCTAGTCACTTTTTAATTAGAACCACAATTATGGGAACCTTATTTTCTATTTAATGTAAATTTTGGATCATTGTATAATTTCTGCAACTACAAACAATACAATCTCGATGTGGAGTTTTTGCCTGCTGACTTTGGTGCAAAGTTTTAATTTATTTATCTAAGGATTATGCTTGTGTTGCATGCATTTGGATTCAGCACCATGGTGATGGTATGACCATTCAGTTTTAATCACAATTGCTAAATTAATGAGATCTGAGTTTAATTTGTGGAATTAAGTAGGATTTTGTCCCAGATTTGCGCGTGATTGACAATGTTCTGGTTGAATGAAATTCAAAAATCTTATGTGTTTTGTGTTTCCTTTGAAGATTGCATTCCATTAATAGTAAATGTGTGAATGCTGTTTCTATTAATGGTTGTTTTATAAGATCTTGTTTAAGCATGCAAACGTGATTGATTGGAAGCTTTATGCTGTTGTCCGATTATAATAGATTTACATTATTCCTCGTTACCCTACTTTTTTTCACTTTATTTTATAAATGGTTTATACATCGAATTGAAAGAGCATTAAACTGATTTCCAATCTGCTATATTTTGATATGCAATCTGCTGTTTTGAATTATTATCTTTCGTGATTGCATATAATTTTCCAGTTATCTAGATTCCAGATCCCCTCATGAAACTACATTGATCTTACAACTGTGCTACCCACGTAGTCATGATGTGACAAAAAGGAACATTGGAGTAGTTCTCACTATTTTTCAAGAGAGGCAATAAACTCTTATTGCCTAGCACGTTGTGCACGACCAAAATCACGCTCAACAAGAATGTTCTGATTTCTTGTGAGAGGTGGAGGCTTAGTTTTTAACTTCCCTTTTTTCTTCTTTTCTCATATTGATGTGAATAACAGCTTTCTTTTGAAGCCAAACCTGTTTGCTGGCATGTTAGTTTGGTTGTCACTCTTGGTTCTTGTATGTCTAGGGTCTTCAGAATAATCATTATATCATGTAGGGCTAAGTGGAAAGAGGCAATGCGAGCATACTATTTTAGCAAAATGTCACAGCATTGGAGGATTGAACATTGTCCATATGAATCAGCTGAACTCCATGAGCTAAATCTCAAGGCAGCTTTATGTTTCTTGCATTTTCATAACTTGATTGACATTGTTCTCCAAAGCATTTAATTCCTTCAAGGAATCACATGTTAGAATTGAATGCTAGTTTCCTATTAGGGAATTCCAATATTATGAGCATATAAAAAATAACAGTGAATGGTAATAATATTCTTTTTTCTTAATCTTCTGCAGCTCTAAATTTGTCATAAAAATGGACTAATTATATATGTTCCTGTTATATTATTTTTCTTCCATTGCTTCTTGTATATGAGTGATTAAGCATCAACTTGGTTGTGAGATGGATGCTTTTTAATGAGTGTTAAACATATGTATCCCTCTGTCCTCTTCTTTTTTTCAGCTTGGCTAGATTGAATTACAACATTTTGTGAGGTCTTAAAACTAGGGAGCAACTTCGTAGCCCAGGTGGGTCTTTATCATTGTTGGTTCTTGCAGCCATAAAACCTCTCTGTAAACTTCAGTACTAATTGGATAAGGGAGTGAACTAAAATAAGGGAGAGAAGATGTGTGGCCTGATTCCATCGGTGCTGAGAACTAAATTGATATTACCACTTCTTCAGCAGACATTTTTAATTAGAAATTAACCTCTTAAGAACAGAGTCCATGGTCTTGATTATATTCTGTCAATGTGTATTTCATGATATTTGGCATTTTTCTCTCATCAGTCTGAGCTTCAATTTTTCTGTTGGATCCCATGATTATTTTCAAAGTGACTCCATGGTAGGATTTTTTTCTGAAGCCTTAATCTCAAGCTACACTTATTACAATATTTTAGATAGCGGTTTAGAAACTATAATTGTATAGAATGACAATTCAGCTCAGAATACTACATACTGTTAATAGATATGTTGTTTGCACAGAAATACTGCCTGCATACAGGTAGCAATATTGCATTTGAAAACAAGAGTTGTGTCTACAAAAGAAGCAGGTCACCTGAATGCAATAGAATTAATGCATCAATGCAAAAATGAGAAATATTGAACCATGCTTCTCATTTTACAGGTCTGTACAACTACAGCTATACTTTGTGCCTCTTGTGTATGGTGATTCATTTGAGTGGCTCTCTAACATTAATGCTGGTGTTTATGGTAAGGATGGGTCGGATCGACATCACACTGTGCTTTGCACCCTGTTGCTTCATATGATATATTATTCTGCCCCTTAACATCTATCCTGTCATGCATTGACCAGATTTGTGGTCTTTGCAAATCCAAAATATCATGTGGATGTTGTATAAACTTTCTCATAAAGGTTGACAAAATCAGCTTTCAGCTATCATCCAGTACCATCCATGTGGAAAATAAACATCATTTATGTACTCAAATTTGGTAAAGTGAAAATACATAATGTAGTATTAAGCAATCCTGCAAAGGTGCAGAATCATAATTCTATATGACATACTGGTTACTTCGAATTTGATTGTTCTAACTCTGTCAATATGTTTCTTAGTAGAGATTCTGCCATTTCAGAAAAAGAAACATAAAGGATGTTTTATTTACAGATTAATCATCCTTGTCCTGGATTACATCTTTTCTTTTATTCTTTATTTGACAACTATGTCTCACCCCCCTTGCCTCCCAGCTCACCGTTCTATAAAAGTTAGTAAGATCTGGGTAGGCTATTATTGAAGGAGCTCTTCAAAACTGCACCTTTGAGAGTTACGAGCTGGATGGTAATATTATCCAGCTAAGTCACCATATTCGGCCGAATTTCATCATGAAATTCGAAATTCGTCGAATTTAAAAAAACAGGTTGAAATTCGTTTAAATTCGAACAAATTCGTCAGTCAAACTTTTGCGTTGAAAATATTGTTTTATTAAGATTTTTTTTAGGGTATTTTCTTTATAACTCGTTTTTCCCCGGCGTCTCCAACTAGTTTATTTTCGGGCATCTGCAAGACTGCATTTATTTTTGGGCGTCTCTATTTTCGGGCGTCTCTCTATTTTCGAGCGTCTCTCTATTTTCGGGCGTCTCTCTTCCACCTTCGACGTCTGTATATTTTCGGGCATCTATGTATTTGCGGCCGTCTCTCTTCCGCCTTCGACGTCGACGTCTCCCTGCACGCCATCAACACTCCTGCAACCTGTTTCTCTGCACCCCACGGGCCACGTTTGGCGTCAAAACTCCTGCGACCTGTTTGGCGTCAAAACTCCTGCAAGTTCCAGGAGGTTGACGGAGGTAAGAAATGATTTGTTTTTATCATTTTTTTTTATTTTTCAAATTTAGGGTTTGATTTTTCTATAATGTAAATTTGTATTTTAATATTTTGTATTTGATTTAGTATTTAACATTTCATTATTTTATTTTGTATTTTTTATTATTTAATATTCTTTTTATTAATTATTTATTAATGTTTACAGTTCACTTTATTTTATTATAAAATGTAAATTATATTAATATTTATTGTTTTTATTTTGTTTTTTAAATTAATAAAAATATGTTAAATTTTTTTATGTTTATTAATTATTAAAAAAAAATCTAGTATTTTTTATTTTGGTTTTTAGATTTAAAATAAAAAATCTATATATTTTGTCAAAACGTTGTTTGAAATTTTTTAGATTTAAAATAAAAATTCAATATATTTTGTTGAATGTTGTTTGAAATAAAACTATGTGAATGTTTTAATTTTTTAATATTAAATATTATTTTGTATGTATACAGTCTACAGAATCACAGATCATGGCTCCCCAAAAATCAATTGCAGAGGCATGGAAATATATCACTCGCAATGGTACTGAACTCAAATGCACCAAGTGTCAGAAACCTTTTATTGGCGGTTTGACAAGGGCAATGGACCATTTACTTGGTATTACAAATGGTGCAGGAGGAGGTGTTTCAGCATGTCCTGAAGTTACCCCAGAAATAAGAGCTGCTTTAGAGAAAGAACAATCCTCTTCAATTGTGGGAAAGATGAAAAAAACACAAAAAAAACAGAGAATTGAAGAAGATATGTCTCAATCTAGATTCACAAGCTTTGCATCTATTATGTCTTCCTCTTCTGATTTATCCAAATCGGTGAGGGGGAGTGGAACATTGAAAAGCTTTTGGAAACTAGTAGAGAAATAGGAGGTGGATGATGCAGTAGTTGATTTGTTTTACACAAGTGCTATTCCATTCAATGTTGCGAGAAATCCACATTTTCGTAATGCAATTCACAAAATTGCAGAGTTTGGTAAAGGGTACACACCTCCAGGTTCAGAGGCTATTAGGAAAACTCTTTTGGAGAGGTCAAAAGATAGAGTGACAGAAAAATTAGCTACTGTCAAAGATTCTTGGAGGAAAACAGGTTGCACTATATTGAGTGATGGATGGTCAGATATATGTCAAAGGCCATTGATTAATATTTTGGTGTCTTGTCCTGAGGGTGTTGTGTTCTTGAAAGTAATCGACACCATGAACCACAAGAAAAATTCTGAATACATTTTTCAAATATTAGAGGAAGCCATTCTTGAAGTAGGGGTGGAAAATGTGGTTCAAGTGGTAACTGACAATGCAGCAAATTGTGTGGGAGCTGGGAAGTTGATTGCAGAGAAGTACCCACAAATATATTGGAGCCCATGTGCAGCCCATTGTCTCGATTTGTTGCTTCATGACATGGCTAAATTCCCATGGGTACATGAAGCTATTCATAGGGGGAGAGCAATTGCAAATTTCATAAAGAATCATCATCTCACATTGAGTCTTTATAGGCAGCATGCATCCAGGGAGTTGTTGAGGCCTTGTGAAACAAGATTTGCTTCATTTTATATCACTTTGAAAAGAGTGGTTGAAGAAAAAGCAGCTTTGAGGTCTGTTATTTGTTCCAATGAGTGGGAACACTCAGTGCTTTCTAAAGGTCCTAAGGGGAAGAACGTAGAGCAAATAATTCTAAACAGCAATTTCTGGGAAAGTGCAGCAAAGGTTTTGCTTATATGTGAACCAATTGTTGATGTGCTTCGTATAGTTGATGGTGACACTCCTTGCCTTGGCATGCTTTATGAAAGCATGGACCTTTGTAAGGAAGCTATTCAAAAAACACTAAACAATGTAGAAGCAGAATATATGGAGGTATGGGAGATAGTTGATTGCAGATGGAAAATGATGCACACACCTTTACATGCAGCAGCTTGCTTTTTGGAGCCTAAATTATTTTCTATTGACAGAGAAGGTGACACTGAAATTATGGCAGGGCTTTTAGAAGCGGTTGGAAAGTATGAATCAGATCAAACAATTTCAGCACTAATTAGAAGTCAATTTTGGGTCTACAAGGGCGGAGAAGGATTGTTTGGAATGCAAGCAGCCAAATATGACATGACACATGTACCTGGGCATAAATGGTGGATGACCTATGGAGCACAAACTCCTGAGCTACAAAGGTTTGCTATTCGAGTTTTGAGTCAGGGAGCAAGTTCATCAGCGTGTGAGAGGAACTGGAGTTGCTTTGATCACATCCATTCCAAAAAGAGGAATAAATTGTTGTTTGGAAAGTTGGGAGATCTTGTCTATGTTTGCAGCAATTTAAAATTGCTCATGAACAAATCAGCAAAGGACTCTTCCTCACAACAAATTCTTGAAGACATAGCAGTGCCAGTTGCAGATGAGCCTGACTTTGTTGATGATGAATTGAGTAGTGATACAGATGATGATGATTTAGCATCTCAGCCAAGTGCTCTTGATGAGTTGGAGTTTTTTTGAAGTTCTAAAGCCTTTACTGTTATTGTAATTTGTACCTTTTTGACAAAAGAACATCTTTGCAATCGTGATATCACATGTTTTTTATGGTTTATATTTTATAAATGTGTCATGTTTTTGTAATGGTTCAAATCTATCTATCAATGTTAAACTATTTTTTAGACAATTGTATGGATATATTACTTATATATAAAAAAATAATTAAAAAATTACATAAGGTGAATTTTATACTTTTCGAATTTTTTGCTTGTCGAATTTCATTCGAATTTCAATGTTGTCAAATTCGAATTCGAATTCGAACCTGGTGACTTAGTTATCCAGTATGGTGTATCACATAAGGATCCAGCCAATGCAATTGAGTTTGTGCAGATTTTGCAAGAACTTATTACCTTATGGAAAAAATTCCCTACATTGAGGCATCTTCTTTGGTTTTAAGGTTACAGTAATCCCATATCTTTTTTTTTTCTTCCAATTATCTAGCCCCAATTTGCAACAATCTCAGTTTCTTTTAGTTTTCCTATCTCTTTTATGTCATTGTATTCATTCTTGATTAACAAGCCAGGTCGCCAAAGATGTCCTCAGGCTATGAACAATGAACGCTCGAGCTAAAATGGCAAGTGCTTGGTTAACTGCATATGAGTAGTTTGCTAAGCCCCACAAAACTACTGGTACTTTTTAAAATTGCTTATATTTAACCTGCACATAACACATAGCTTACATTATTCCATTGGCTTGGATGATAGTGGGCACTCTTATGATGCTGAATTAGTAATCTACCTTTTCCAAGTTAGGACCTTAATTGTCTCATTTCTAAAGTGCTTATATTGATCTCTGGTAAGACTATGTAGACCACTAAAATGGGTAATGATGTTAATAAAACTGAATCTACTAGAAACTTAAAAGCCACACAATTTCCAAAGTGAAAATTAAGCAGCGAATCTCAGTGAGAGGGTCAACAAATTAAGAACACATAATATTGAAAATTTCCTATGCATCATTCTGAGACATAAAATTTGTAGAGATCAAAACACACAAATATTACACCTCAAATAAAGCAGTAAAGAGGCCATAAAACTCAAATATATCATTCTGAGGCATTAACTTTGTAGAGATCAAAATATACATAAATACACCTCAAATAAAGCAGTAAAAGGGCCATAAAATTCTTAGTAGTAAAAGGCCTTAAATATATATTCCATAGAGTTTTGCGGAGTTTTGGGTATGGGGGACAAGGGGATGTGGAGAGCAGGCCCACAGGAGGACCATGGACACAAATTTGGGAAAAGTGGGGAGGGGGGGTCAAGGGCAGTGCCCCCAGTGCTGAGTTACCGAATCGTTCAAAAATCAGGCCGATTTCGGGTACAAAACGTATCAGAATAGGAGTCTGCATGGAATTGCCATGGATTTGGTCTGGGTTTGAAATTTTCGTCCCTACATTTTGTAGACCTCCCGACCTCTGAACCCTAAACAATATGCTTTACTTCCGAAAATATAAAACCCTAAACGTACCCTCACTCTGCATTAAGAATAAAAACCTCGTTTTGATTCAGATGAAATTACAAATCAAATAATAATAACACCAGTTCGTCCTTCCATCGCCTTGCATTGCCTCACGAGTAAAGAGATGGTTACTCACATAGGGTAAATGCCAGATGCAGGCTGCGCTAGTATTGAAATATATAAACTCGTAACTCCTGCTTCTGCACTATCTTCTAAGTGGAACAAATAAATACCCTTTCACTGAGCGCAGCTGAAATCGTTTCATGTCATTTTTTTAATATTTATTTTTAATTTTTGACTTATCAAAATCTATGAATCCAAAACTTCGACGGGTATGAATCCAAAACTTCGACGGGAATGAGAATAAACATGGTAATATTTTCATTTATATATTAAATATATAATTTAAAATAATTTAATAATTAATATTATAAAATAATTTTAAAATTTAAATTATTATATATTATATTTGTGTATTGTTTATTAAACTATATATTAATAATTATATAACAAAATTTAAAATTTAAAATAATATAAAAATAAAAAATTATTATAATTATAATAAGCTATACAATATTATTAAGTATGAATATATTTATTTTTAATTTACAATGTATATATTTAATTTTAATATATAATTAATATATTTAATTTTTAATATACATATATTTATGATTTATATATATATTTTATATTGACGTACCCAAACATACCCAACCCTCCAATTTTTTTGCCGTTCCAACATATCGTACCCATGTACCCGATTCCGATTCGGCAACTTAGTCCCAATGTGGCTGAGGGGCAGCACCCCAGGCATGTTCCCTGTTGTGATACAGGCAGGGTTGAAGGGTGAGCCACTGTCACCAAGCCCAAATCAAGGCCTTCAAGACTGCATGGACCTTCATGGCGCATGGCATTTTTCATAATTGGGTCAATATGTCTTCTCCAACACTTCTACACCAAGTTGTCATTATTTCTGACCAAATCGTCATTCTTAAGTGAACTAACAGAGAAGCTGGAGAATGTGAACAGTCTAAATGATGAGAGCTGTGTAGTTGAAGACAGGAATATCACCCTTCTTGAATCTTTTTGTTTATTTTCTTCTGTTTTCTAGTAGAAGAGTTTATAGAAACTCCTTACAGAAGTCAGCAGAAACTCACAAACATTTATGAAAACTTGATAACATCCACCACTACCCACCCCATCCTTACCACCTCCTCCACTCTCTAGCAAGCCTGAGGTGTTGATGACATATGGATTAAGAAATATTTAAACACCAACTTCGAGCATGCATCTGAGTAAATAAAAGCAGAAACAGCTGTTTAATAATCTAATTTGCCTCCAATACCATGTAAACTTTCCTCCTTTCTTCTAAGGTCAACTATTTGTACATGTCATCATGTTGTCTGTATGTTCAAAGCTTTGACACAAATCAAATTCATGATCATGACGGAGAAACTGTGGGGACTCCTTGGCATCCCTAAGATGGTTGAGGGACTTCTTGAAGCTCCCAGACCATTCCAGGGACGTGAGGGCATAGCCTCAGAAACATTCCCACCCTATTGGTGGTGGTGGTGGTGGTGCTGGGCCGAGGAAGGGTGGATGTTTACTCTAAATCCTCATGCCCCCAAGCTGTCTTGGTTTCTGAAATGCAGGTTTTTGAGGGGGGAATGTGTCCCTCTCTTTCTCTCTTTATAAAATCAGAAGTCAAAGGAGAATAATATTCATTCATGCCATGAGATAAATTACAAAAATCAATGAATAAGTGTTGGGGTACTTGGAAGTAGTACTCCTCATATAGTTCAGTGGCATATCTCTGGGACCTTTTTTTGCATTTGCATAAAGCCAAGCCAACTCCTCATCTCTAAATCTTAGCTTTTTGTCTCAACCATCTATTCTAATAATGAATCAATAACCCACCTAAATGGCCTGCAAATTGATTCTTGCAATTTGTTGTTTTGGAATTGGAGGTTATAATGCACAAACACAACGGCAAATTAATTCATTGACTTTTCTTAGTGTACCTGGTCAAAAGTACTCCAATTATCCGTGCTTTTGGATGCATTGTGATTCAAGTCATAATCTTACACAGTTTCTGAGTTTTGATGCACCAAAGTCTTCTCACCACTTTACCAAAAGCATGTACAATCAAATGCAGTTGATGCTGCTGCCACCAATCAATAATGGTCCAAAGAACATATTTTCCAAATTTGCATCATATTCAGCTCAAGTTATTCTCCATTGTCCCAACCTTGGGCTCATAAGTATAACTCACAAATGTTTTATTTAGAATTTTATAACATCCTTACTTCTGTACATGCTCAATGACATCTATGTCATGTATCTTCCTTTCAGAGTTGGATTTTATCTAGCCTTGGTTGATAAACATTCTCTTCAAATTTTCCTTTTGTTTGCTAAGTGGTTGCAAGGAGATGATGTTTGTGGCAAAGCAGTGGACAACATGATGAACCTTGTTTCCTATGAATGCCACACAGCCGAAAGAAGTTGGGGGTGTGGCCATTCAGTTTAGGTGGATGTAGGTAAATCATTAATACCACTAAACTGTAGGTTTGTAGCACTTTCCCAGCTCCAAGAGAGGATGCTTGACCAATTTCAATCTTAACTTTTTTTTTGTTATTTTCTCTTGTTGTTTCCAGTGTGATATTCATTTAGTAGAGGACATCAAGAGGGACATGAGGCCATGGTCTTGCATCCTTATTCGTTATCCTGGTAATGTTAATTTAACCAGTTTATTCCCCCATTCTATAATTCTCTACTGAAAATTAATATTATGTTTTCCTAAGTCATAAATGTGCAATAATTCCATTCTGCGTCTATTACCTCTCTTATCCCCCTTGCAGCTTTTTTTAAAGGTATGCTGATTTTTTAGTTCAGGGTTTGTGACAAAAACACCCAATAAAATCTTAGGAGACTCAAAACACTCCTTTAAAAACATCTTAAATACCATAAGTGCCTGCTTACTATTGAAAATGGAGATTCAAAACCCATGGCCAAGTGTGATCCGGTCAAGGATAGGGAGATAAATTAATGGAAGCTTGCTCTTACAGCCAAAACCCAGATTCAATACACATCCCTGACACACCATGAAGCGACAAAATTTTATGGTTTTGATTCAGATTTTAAATTGCACAAGGAACCATGAGCAACAACACACATTTGAAAAGCAAAATTTATGGTAGGCTTTCAAATAAACTTATACCATTCACTTGAACTCTCTTTACAAAATATGAAATGAGTTTTTCCAACCCCTCTGCAAGTTTCCAATTTAGTTTATAACAGTAATTAGAAAACCAATGAATTGATTGGTTTTCCTTGACCCCTGAATCTCCACCCCTTAACATTCTCTTGTACCTTTATGTGAATGCTTCCAACAATCAAAAAATAATAATTTTTTTCTCTTGTAGATGCTGATTGCCTAATGCTCAGGATGCTCCTGCATTGAAGTGTTCCAGCATTGTTTGAGATCAAGAATTGGGAATGAAAACCCTTCCTACTGCTGGAAATGCTTAGAAATTGCAGCTCCTACAAAGCCTTGCCCTTCAGCCACAAAAATTTGAGTCTAAATGCTATTATATTGATTTGCTTTTATGTTTGAAATCCCTAGTCTTGTCATTTTAAGACATCCCTGCAATGAACAACACTTTAAAAAGTATAGAAATGAAATCTTATTAACTTGCTGTTGGTGACTTGGTGAGTTTTCCCAGTGAACTCAACAGGTTTCAACAAGACACAATTCTAATGTGTGCAAAGAGAGTCTTGTGGCCATGGTTGGTACAGCCTCATCTGTGTAGTTATGTTAAATCTGTTGTGGTAATGATGTAGCAAATGTGCTTCTTTTAATTGAGGATTTTATTGGAGCCATAATCCCCAACTAGAAGAAGCACATGGACAAAAGGTTATCTGTGTTTGCAGAGCTTGTGCAAAACTATTTATTGGCCCATAAATCACTAGCCATATAGTCTGGAGTAGGTAGATTGTTGCAGAAACTATAGTTTTGTTCTTCAAGCTATTGAAGGCCCACTAAAACTCATCACTCCAAACAACCAGGATCTTATTTTTGCATGAACTTCCTATGCTATCTTGTATGGCAGAAGAGCTTAAACAGCTGGCATGTTTACCACATTGTGCTGGTGGTTTATGGTGGGTGCTGTGGCTAATGAGATTGAAGTCCTAACTACAAAGTGCAAAGCCACAAACTAACTGCAATACTAGCCTGATCCACTATTAATCTTTCTTACACACAAATGGCTGAGTGATTCAAACAATGAGGCAAAAATGAACATAGATTCAGTGAGAAATTTTGGTGCTGATTATATTTCTCAAGTATCAATGCCAGAACTTTCAAGTGATTCTTCAGAAGCCTAAAAAATGGTCATTAACACCAAAAAAAGTATTGACAATTTGTGAAGACTGTAATAATGACCCTAGAAAATGCTGTTGACACATTCCTCAATCCAATTGACATCATTCTCAGTTAGTCACAAAGGTTGTCTTGGCCTCGTCTTTTTCCATGATTCATATCTGGTGATATTGGGAGAGAAGCCATTCATAAAAGAGTGTACTCTGCGGTGTAATTAGTACCCCCAGTTCTATAAAGCGCAGTGCATATAAGCTTATTTTGCTTCCCCGTAGTCATCACATAAATTATTGATACCACCAAGCATCTTTGTCTACACAACCTTCGGACGTGGCTAGACTTCTCAGTTTATGAGCATAATACCAGCTTGTAGCATGTAATGCATTTCTCTTAACCTTGGTTTTTAGGTTCCAATTCATTAATGGCGTCATTTCTTCATGGGATTAACATTAAGCTTGTCCAATTTCTTTTTTCTGATGAACTCAACAAACCTGTTCACCTTTGTGAATCTCTTGGAGAAAATCCTCATATTCCTTAAGTACCCGAATGAATTATAAGATCTCTTCATCATTCTAGTAGTCTCCCACTGTTACCACTTTCAGGTTATTTTCAGAATTGATATTTACGTGTTCACACAACCCTACCCAGCAGTAATATGTTAAATAGGTGACCATGGTATTTCCAAACATTTGCTGAGCATCCTTATTTTGAAAGTCAAGCATTGCCATACATGAAGGATTTGTCCTTTTTAGCATTTCATCATGCCTACCTGGACATATAAATAATCCAAGTTCCCATGGTAATCAATAAAGGCATTAATGTAGGCAGCCAATTGTCAAGATCATACCACAGAAGTTGTATCACAAACATTGGACTCAAGTAGGCAGAACTAGATGTTAAAAAAAGCTTATTTTATTGCCAATGTTCAGTCATTTCATCTGCAAAAGAGACATTTCTCGTTTATTCTAACCCATTGGTATTAGCTGTTATTAGTACTCTCGTTATGCATTTAGTGTGCTTGTGTCGGACAATTGTGTGCTTCAAAAAAGGTTCAAATATAGCTCAAAACATGCATCACATATATACCCTAGCATTGATAAGAACTTGATAAAGGCATTGTTTGGAAGAGGAATGCAAATAATATTTGGAAAGGAAGACCCATACTATGTTCTTAGGATGGGGGGATAGAGGCATCCCCATCCATAACAAGAAAATTGCTAAGGCCTTTTGCCTTCTATTCCCCTTCAAATTTTGGTCCTAGAAGCAGCATCTGCTTGTCTTGAAATAAATTTTAGAGGTTCTAATTCACAGGAAAATGCTTGGGAAACTTAGTATGAGTAAATAATTGTGACATTATACATGGAGGTTGAGAGAAAAGAAATCAAAGATAGGAGACGTACTAAGAAAATGGGAGAGGAAGTCTTGCTGTACTTGTCTTCAATTCAATTGGAAGCAAAGTGTCAACTGTCAATTACAAGGTTAATTAAATGCACCATCCCTTATTACTAACTTCTATAGAAACATAATGGTATGTTTTAAAATTGTGCATTTGTTTTCTACATCAATACATTTTTGTAATATGAGTATCTATTATTTACATTTATGAAAATTGTATTAACTATTCTAACAGAAACAGTATGCAACATTACTTTGGCTTGACCACCCATGAATGCTATTGTAGCCTTTCATGAACTGTCAGTTAAAAATCATGACACAGAAAAGCTTTCCAAAACTTCATTTTTTTATCACACTTTTCAAAATCTTATGTGAAATCTCAAATCCCTCAATTTTTTACACCAGCTTATTTGGCAAGCCCCCTGTTTATAACTAAGGTTTCAGGGCCACATCATCAAATATGATGCCACATCAGCATGTTTTTTGTCGAGGTGTCTAAAAAGGCCCCCAAAAAAAGTGAGACCGATAGCTGCACACTAAATCATGTTTTATTGGTGTGCTGATATGGCATCACATGATTTGTTGTTTTTTAGATCTAAGGAATACATTTCATTCTATTATGGATAGTCATCATCAACACTAACAACTTTAAAGTCGCAACTATTAGTCCAATATTGTTAAAAATATTGGACATTAAGTCAACAAATGCTATAACAACTATTAGAAAATGCTCAGGTACTGGGTCCTCTCCCCTAGATATAGAGATATTAAATTGTGTCCTGCAGAAATGCTATCAAAAGTAATAAGAGGAAAGGGATTTCATAGTGTCAAATTTGATTTTAGCTACTTGAGGAATATGTCTGTTAATGTAGTTTCTTACTCACCAAATAGTACTTTTTTATTTGTTATAATATTCATTCCCATGAAATGCACTTTTTGATGTGCAGAGCACCAGAAGAAACTTGAGGCAGGAATGCGAAAAAAGCAGCTAGCTCAGGCCCAAGTCAATGAACATACAGTTAAAGCACAAACACATAATGTGCAGGCAGCAGATGCCGGTGTATCAAATTTTTAACTATTTGTTAATGCACGGGCTTGGATGAGCTATGACTATACTAAATTTGAAAAGAATGGACGATGAGCAGCAAATCATCAGCCTCTGCAATTCCTTGCTAGATTATTTACTGAAGGATGTTATACATTAATTGTTTGTATAAAATCCCTCATTTGGGTAAATTATTACTAAATAGCAATAGATTGTCAAGGAAGTGAATCCTGACATTGCTAAATTGTAATTATTATTTTTTTATTGTGGGTCACATTGCAGTCATTGAAGTAGTTTCAATATACGATTATCAAGTTATTGAGCTTGTCTTTGTAATTGGCTTTTCAACAACTTTTGATAGGGGGACCTTTTAGCTATAACTGCAGGCCACTGTACTGCTTTTTACGGGCAGCACCTGGGGAGCTTTTCTAAGCACCCAAAAGATTGATAAATTGATATTTGTTCTAATATTCGAGTCACTGAAGATATTCACACAGGCCTATCCTACAATTTCATTGCAACCTGGGGGCAAATTTCATCATACAAGTCACGTGACTTCAAACAACACGCTGTCAAAATCTGGTGGGTTCTTTCTTGCTTTTCAATACAGTTATTTCAATCCATTCAATTAAGTAGATATTTCAGATTTGCAAATTAAAGGACCAAAGAATTTCGCTTTTCATGGTCATTTATATAACCAAAAACATTATTCAAGAAAACAAGTGAGAAACAAAAATGCGCTGTGCTTGTTAAAACCTGAGAAGGGGCTCTGACAGCTTTTCTTGTTTCTCCACTGGAGACACGTTTTGTCTGTCAGCCTGCTTCACTTGATTGGTACCATGAAATTTAAATATCATGGTGTATATATTATACAATTTGAGTTCTTGGGCTGTGCTGTAAAAGGTACCAAGAAACAGTTAATGACTGTCTTAAAACTGATAATTGGAAAATGGGCATGGAGCATTTGAACATACTTATATTACCTTTAGGTTTGAACGAGCTTAATTCTATTTTTATTTACGTGCAAGTGGGAATGTTTCCGCCTAACAAATAGTCAATAACTCACTCATCTCGCAATTGTTTCCTAACGAAATTAACAGGGAAAGCATGTTTTATATCCCAACGTCAACCAAGTGGGCTTAATGAAGTAATGGTGCCTTACAGCTTGTATTTTTCATTTCCAATTTCCATCATTTTCTAAACGAAACATAGGTTGAATATATATTCCTTGCCCTTGGACTATTGATTGTATATATATATTCCAAAAATTAGAAGCCTACTCTACAAAAGTGGCAAATTCTTTATGAAGAATTTCATTCCTACACCACATTGTCTAATAATGGCGCTCTCTTAGATGTGGTCAAGTTAGTATTAAAGGGGTATAGACAAACATTTTTTTTTTATAAAAAATTTATTTGATATTCTTGATCTTTGAGCATGATAATACTTAATTATTCGAAATTGTTGATCTTTGAGCTTCATATGAGTACTTGTGTGATGTTGTATTGTTTTTTTCTATAACCCTTGTATTTTAGATTTAAGTTATTTCAGATATTTTTATATATATTTTAAAAATCATCTCAATAAAATGTAGTTACAGATAATTTTAAAAATATTTAGAAGGTGAGCTAGCATTACTCTAGTTAATTTCTTGTATCGTTTAACATGCATAATTTCAATTTTGTAATAAATTCTTAATTGCATCATTTAACATGCACAATTTCAATTTAGAGTTGATTGGAATATTAGTTTAAACCTCTGACTTATCAATATTATAAATAGAGGTCAATATTTATATATTAGTTGTTTTGTTTAATAAATATGTATTGTCTTGTTTATTTGGGAAAAAGTAGATAGTAGTAAGTGTGACAAATTTGTGTCAATTTTAACATTATATTTTTTTAGAAATTGTGCAAGTGGTATGGTTTACAACAACCACATTGCATTGGTTGTGGGGATTAAAGCATTCAACAAGATGGAAAATGACATTTATACAACAGTTTTACCATTGTGCCATTTGTTGTGATATGAATCATTATAATAGAGATTACAAATTTAGTGATTGATTTTAGAGTAAACAATCTTCATGTCTATGATAAATAAAATTAGAAAATGTATTTTACATCATTTTGGCCACTAGTTCTTTTTAGGTGAACAATTAATTGAAGCATGGGAAGACATGGATTGAGGGTATATGGTAATACAATAGATGGTAGGGGTTTTTGGTGCTTTTCCCATGGTAGAGTTCTCTATATCCTAACAATGGAATATATAAAATTCCTCATTTGTGACCTTTGAAAACATTATTATACTATTGTAGTGGATTTGGTTCTCCATACAATGTGTTTATGATTGTGTTCATGCACATTCACATGCCCTTTTGAGAATAATTGAAGGAGTTTGGGAATGAAATAAAGGGTTGTAGATATGAAGCAATATGAAGTTTGGTTGGGGTTAAATAAACAACTATTTGAACAAGAGTGTGTTGAAAGAGTACAATGTCTAAAATAAGAGAATATTTCTACAACATTTTTCTTTTTTGGGATATATGAATTGATAAACTTAAATAAATACACTTTAAAATTTGTCCTACTTAAAACATGAAACATCATGGAATTGCAGTATATGCAAATTGTCAAATACAAAATCACACGACATATTTAAGTGTAGGTTTATGAAATTAGTTTTTAATTTATATAATATTATAATGGTGAAATTTGCATATTCATGTCAATTTTCATTTAGTTTTGGATCTATTTTGAGTGAATGGCTTATTGCAATTATATATTGACAAATGATACAATCTTGAGGTAAGTTGGGCTTATTCCCTAATCTTTCACCTTTTCACATGTACACACATTTCCATATATTTGACCATACTTCGATCATTTCCACATGTATATTTTTACATTTATTGTGCCCCCATGCCCAAACATTCATTTATTGCATCAAGTAAATTATTTCATTGTCTTGGGTCAACCTTACAAGAACAACATTGATCTAGCATATGTGGATCTAACCCTCAAATTTTCAAATTTGGAATTCAATTTTTTGCCGACTCTTGCTTATTACCTTCTCAACATGAGTTGACTTGATACATGTTCCATGTCATTGTTACTATGTAGTGGTATTTACAAGTATTCATTATGGACATTAATTCACATCTTATCATCATTCAAAACCTAGCATTTTAAAGAGTATTCCTTACAAGAACATTTGAACTGGAGTACTAAAAATAATCAAAATATTCCATTGAAATTAGCATCTAGATAACTTGCATGCTTGGTTGTTACAAGTCAATCTTTAGCACAACCATAAAGTTTGTCTCTCTTGAGGATTGATCGAAGAGAACTTGTCTCTTAGTGATCTAGAAGCCCCCATAAGATTTAAAAAAAAAAATACCCTACTCCTTGCAACTATCAAGAAGTAGAGAATCCAATGGACTAGGGAGTAGAAGTGTGCAATAATTAAGATCATATCTATATGTCACATGACAATTAAGCTTACAAAATTGATCTAGATTTGACGATTTGACGTAAGGAAAACAACTTAGCACATGATACTAGAAAGTGAACATACTCATGCTATCTATTTTTGTGTATAAGGGCAATTTAGATTTACGCATTATAATAGTTATATCTTCTCTATTGTCCTAGAGTTGAGAACCTTTATCCCTTTGCATTTAATTTCCTTTTCTCTCATTTAATATTATGATGTCATCTCCCACATGTGTAATTAAATTAATCTAGGTTTATTTATGCTTTATGTGTATGCATCTTATTAGATTAGCCTAGATTAACATTAAGGAAAGGTTATCTTCCTTGATAGTTTTGTTGTATTCATGTTGCCTTACACCACCATAGGGTTTATGCCTTCACTATTTTTGGTTTTGAAATTTGTATTTTTTGATTGTATTTGAGCTATTTAGATCTTGCTAAGGATCACATGCCTTTCATTGCTATTCCATAGACATTTCTCTAGAATGATTACTCCCTTACATGAACTTAAATTGTAAAACATCTTTGTTAAAGACATAAATCAATTGTAGACAATGTGTATCTAAATAACTTTGCATATTTCAAACTTGTGTGCACATGTAAAAACCATTGAGTCCAAGTTGTTAACAAGAAATATTTTCAAGTATGGATCATCAAATCAAATTGCTTCATCATATACTTTGATGAATGAAAAGTTAAATAAATTTTCAAAGGGTAATGACATGAAGGAAAATGTTCTTCAAGTAGTTAATAATTCTACCTTGTGTGATCCCATAATAGTGTGTCCTACTTTTTGGCCAAAGTAAGACATTGAAATGTGAACTTTTCACCAAATTTTCACTTTTTGACACTTATAGCAACCAAACTGTTAAGAATTTGAAGATGATGTGAACTAGTGATTTTTGAGATTTTGTTTTTAGATTATAAATATATATTTAAAAAAAAATAAAGAACTAATTTGAGTTTTTGTACGTAATTTTTTAATAACTTATTTTTTATAGTTAACAATATTTTTAAAACTAACATTTTTAAAACTAACATTACTTTGATAAAGCATAACTTTATTTGTAGAAAGGGTAAAATTATAAATTTTTAAATATAGGTTAGTAATGTCAGTATTTATTGCATGAATATTTTTCATAATTTTATGTTGCACAATTTTTTTTTAAACTTTTTGAAGTGCGATTAACTATATGATTCAAACGTAGGTTACTTTGGTAACACATTTTTTTTTTTAATATTTATCTATTCTTATTGTTGAAATAAGAACATCAATACCTATTTTTCTATTTTTCCATGTGTGCAAAATATAGACCTTCATAATTGTTGACAAGCTTATCTTCACTAGAAAATAAAAATAAAAATAATAATCACATTAAATATATTCAATATTATACTTGTTGGAAAGTTTACTTCGAGTGCTACGAATTTGCAAATTATCTTGCCACATTCATTTCATTTGTTGGCCCAACCAAAGGTTGGAAACAAAAAAATTGA
The DNA here is from genome assembly GCA_007115665.2 of Sequoiadendron giganteum. Lineage (NCBI taxonomy): Eukaryota > Viridiplantae > Streptophyta > Pinopsida > Cupressales > Cupressaceae > Sequoiadendron > Sequoiadendron giganteum. Next base: position 476,916,253 of record CM021101.1, on the reverse strand, counting down.
GTAAAGAGGCCTAAGGTGGAAAGTTCACTTTTAGGTCCTTCATTTAAAAGTATTCAAGGACCTTCGTTCAAAGGTATGCCATTTCCACCAAATTTATAAAAAAACCTTCAAATGGAGGTAATTTCCAAAAATAGAAAAAAGGGACGTACAAGCAAAGATTTCATTCTATTATTTTTTTAATTTTTTTTCATAAAAGGAATAGAAAGGGGCCTTTGTTTGAAGGTCCCTTTTTTTCATTTTTGGAAATTACCTTCGTTGCATGTTTTTTTAAACAATTTATTCCTTCAAACAAAGGTCCACCTTCAAACAAAGGTATTTTCCAATTCACCTTCATTCGAAGAAATACCTTTGAACAAAGATGTTTGGATGATTTGAGTACCCAACACTCAAAAAACTTGTGGCACATAATTGGGACTCACTATTGTGAGTTCACCCCCTTTCTTTCATCCAAACCAATGCTCCTAGGAAGTTTTACTAATTTTCAAGGGTCTTTGGAGGATGCACTTCAAAGTTTGTTAAGTGCCAATTTGATCACTCTCCCTCTTGTTCATCCATTAGATCCAAATAAAACACTTTAGAGGAATATAATGATCAAACTTTTTGTAACTTCCTTACACTTAATTATACATGTCTTAAACACAAGAGACACAACCTTATAGACAACAATGTGGTAAAAGTTAAAGGTGTCAGCAACAATGGTATGTTGAATGCACAAGACAACTGAGAGGGGGGGGAGGGGGGGAGAGTGAATTAGTTGTACATTAAATCATCAAAACCCTCATTAACATTTAGATCTACAGTAGTCTTCAAACCCTTAACAACCATTAACCCCTTATCATGCATTAGCAGAACATAAACATGAGAAATAGTAATGCAAACACATCCAAACACATGAGAATACCCGATTTACATGGAAAAACCAAGAAGGGAAAAACCATGGTGAGGATTAGCTCACAATATAAAGTTATTGCAACACCGAATACAATAGGCTCACTATCAGAGGGCTCATTGCCCAAAAGAAAGAAGGGCTCACTACCATTTGCTCACTGCTAGATTAAAAAGAAGAAAGAAGATTGTTACAATGAGAAATCCATCTCAGAGCAACAAAAAAGTTCCACCATTGCTTCACCAGAACATTCACTCTCTGTAGAATGTAGACACCTTCTGCTCACTACTTCTAGTAGTCTTAGTCGTTAAAGATCACACTACACTTCACACTTTCACACTCCACATCATAATTCACATCAAACACCCTTCACATCATCATCCTTCATCAACTCAACACACATATATATTGTCCTTAACCTTGAAAACAATTTGCAAGGTTGGCTATACACCTTAAATGTGCAAATTCAAATTTTGTTAGCACCAAAACATTCCCACGGTGGAGAGGAATGAAGGCGAACCACATCACACCTTACCTCAGGACTAAATCCACATATACATGCCACACCACACTTCCACAAACACCAAAGCATATCCACAATTAGTGTAAACACCCAAGGTTGGTCGAACCTGTGTTAACACTATTAAACAATTAAGTACACACTTCTTCGAATCCAAAGATGACTCACGTACCACAAACAACACTTAAAAACAATCTAGAATATTCCATCAACACCTTGAAATCCAACAAATCCTTCACAACAACATACACCCGAAGAACATACTCATTATGTACAACCAGTTAACCTTCCACATATTATAACTGATGAATCCAACCTTGCGGATAACCAAAACTCAAACAACTCAGACTGAAGATAGATATGAGCAATATAAGCACACTTCTAGATCCACAAGACCAGAAATCACAATGTGGAGAAATGCGGAGCAAAACCGTTTTTCCTAGATCACACTACAACACAGTTCACACAATGGTGAACACAACTTCTACTAAACGATCGAAAACCCGAAACTCTAGATATGACACCTTTGGGCACCTTTGATCAACATATTTGAACCACACAAGCAAATCTTCAACCATGAAGAAATGTGGAGCAACACATTGAACACTAATTTTCCACATTGAACACTTTTTACCACACTGTTTCCTCTTTTATTCAAATTTTCTCAAAAGCACTTGGAAACCAAGCACCAAAAAAATCATCTCAACATCTGCAATACCTTCTCAACCACACAAGAGGTTGAACATCCACAAACATATGCTCATCAAAACAACACTAGAGGTTGACATTAGTGATACTACTAATGACAACATAATGCAACCAATCAAAGCAACTCCATAGGTTGACATCAATGCAACAACAAAGATCTATTGACATCAATGACAACACATATTTCCAACAATCTCCCTCTTTGTCATTGATGGAAACACATGATATGAAAAACTATCAACTTTGATCACCAACTCATATACTGCACCATAGTGCATACTGCTCCCCCTTACACAAGCATCAATTCTTTCCAACACTTTCTCTTTTACAAGACTTCTCCCCCCCTTTCTTCATATGGTTTTTCAGTTAAATCTCCCCCCCTTTGATATCAATGGAAAAGGGCAACACATGTTTCCTTTTATTTTCTTCCACACATACTTTCTCTCCCTCAAGGGCAACTACTCTGCAACTACCTTTTCTTTTATTGCACTCTATTTTCTTCACCTTCTCTACACACTCCCCCTTAGGAGTACACACCATACTACATTAACCAACAACTACTACACATATCCTTTGACACAACCGACAAAGGAAAACACCTGTATGCCACATAATGACAACACTTACTCCACTTGACCACAACAACCAATAATGCCACTACCTACTCTTCTAGAGAGGTAGCCACAAACATCAGTCCAAAACAAGAAATGAATCTTGAAATCCACTAGACTGATGCATAACCTTATGCATCTAATTGAAAGGAGGGGCAATAACCCCCAACTTCTCTAGAAGATACTCAAAAGTATCTTTAGGAAGAGCCTTAATGAAGATATCTGCAACTTGATCCTTAGTAGACACATATTCTAACTTCACCTAATTCTCTACAACCTTCTCTCTTAAAAAGTGATACCAGATTGAGATATGCTTTGTCCTTGAATGCATTACTGGATTCTTTGAAATATTGATAGCACTTGTATTGTCACATAAGATAGGAATTGGTTCATCATATGACACTTTGATATCCTTCAAGGTTTGGTTCATCCACAACACCTATGTGCAACATGATGTTGCAATAATGTATTCTGCCTCTGCAATAGATAATGACACTGAATCTTGCTTCTTGATTAGCCAAGACACCAACCTGCTTCCAAGAAAGAAAGCACCACCCTTGTTCTTCTATCATCCACACAACCTACCCAATCTGCATCTATATAAGCAGTTAGAGAGAAGTTAGTATCCTTTAGATACCATAAACCATGTTCCATAGTGCCTTTCAAGTATCTGAATATTATTTTTACTACTGCCACATGTGACTCTCTAGGATCTTCTTGAAATCTATCCACAAGACAAATTGCATGTATGATATTCGGTCTAATAGCAGTTAGATATAACAGTCCTCCAATCATTGATCTATACTTGCTCTGATCAACTTTAGGAGATTCTTCATTCTTACTCAACTTGCAACTAGTAACCATAGAGGTACATACCAGTTTAGAGTCTTCCATTCCAAAATTCTTTAGCATTTCCTTGACATGCTTTGATTGTGAAATGAATATTCCTTTCTCTGTCTGATTGATTTGAAGTCCAAGGAATAAATTCATCTCCTCAAACATAGACATCTCAAACACTGTTTGCATCTCTTTTGCAAACTTCTTGTACATACTTTCATTTCCTCTAAATATTATATCATCAACATACACAACCACAATCAAGATTTGGTCTTTCTCAACTTTAAAGTAAAGATTTCTATTTGCGGTACCTTTATTGAATCCTTGCTACAACAAGTACCTATCCAATCTTGCATACCAAGCTCTAGGAGCTTGCTTGAGTCCATACAGTGCTTTCTTCAATATTTATACCATATTAGGATTATCTGATAGTTGAAGGCCTTCTAATTGTTCAATGTAAACTACTTCCAACTCACCATTCAATAATGCAAACTTCACATCCATCTGATAAAATTTTAAATCTTTATGTGCTGCAAAAGTCAAAATCATCCTAATAGCCTCCATCCTTGCCACTAGAGAAAATGTCTCCTCAAATTCTATTCCTTCTACTTGTGAGAAACCTTTACTCACAAGCCTTGCTTTGTTCCTAACGACTTCTCCATTCTCATTCCTCTTGTTCCAGAATACCTACTTAGTTCCAATCACATTCTTGTTCACTAGTCTTGGGACAAGTTTCCAAATCTGATTCTTCTCAATTCGCATCAATTCTGTTTCCATAGCCTTGATCCAAAATTCATCTTTGCATACCTCAATCACTATTTTAGGTTCAAGTTTGGAAATTAAACATAAATTTACTTGTTCTTCTATCATAATAGCCTTTCTTTTTGTCAATACACCTCTGCTTTTGTCACCAATGATATGATCTTCAGAATGATTCTTTTGCACATACTTAGGGGTCTTAGGGATCCTTTATGGAGCTTCTTCCCCTTCAACCTACACTTTTTTTTCCTTACCTTCATCATTTTCTTCTTCTCTGCAAAAGGATTCATCTGATTCATATCCATCTATTAGCACTGAGCTTTTATATAAGTCTTCATCTACTTTGAAACTTGTACTTTCAACAATCCCTTTTAGCCTCTTGTAGCATTGATAAACCTTGCTCTTTGTGGAGTATCCAAGGAAGATTCCTTCATTAGATCTAGCATCAAACTTTCCTAAGTTTTCATCTCTTCTAATATAACACTTGCTTCCAAACACTCTAAAATACTTGACAGTAGGAATTTTTCCATGTCACAACTCATAGGGAGTCTTTGAATTGTTTGTCCTTGCGTTTTGTTAAGTATATAGATTGCAATATGAATTGCTTCTCTCCAATAAACATCTGGTAGATTTGATTCCTTCATCATTTTCCTTGCTGCTTCCCAAACAGTCCTATTCTTTCTTTCCACCACTCCATTCTGCTACGGAGTTCTAGGAGCTGACAAATGTCTCCTTATTCTTTGATCTTCACAAAAACTGTTAAACTCTTTGGAGGTGAACTCTCCACCTCTATCAAATCTTAAACTTGATTTTCATATCCATTTCATTCTCAACCATAGCTTTAAATGCCTTAAATTTGTCTAGAGTTTTTTAATTTTTCTTTGAGAAAAGTTACTCAAGTCATTCTAGAGTAATCATCAATTAACAACATGAAATACCTGTCACCTTGATAAATTCTTGTTCTTGTAGGTCCACAAAGGTCTATATGCACCAACTCCAAAGGTCATGCGATAGAATATTCTTTAACATTGAACCTTTTTCTTATTTGCTTCCCAACTTGACATTCCTTATAGACTGCATTTATAGGCTTTGTAATCTTTGGCAAATCTCACAGCTTGAACAAAGTTGATTCTAACTAAGGTATCAAAATTGATGTGACACATTCTTCTATGCCATAGCCAAATTTTATTAATTTGAGTCATAAAGCACATACCATTAGCACCCTTAAGCTGATAAAAATTTCCACTTGTCCTTCTTGCAACAACTAGAGTCCCGAAGCCTTTTCTGATCTCACAACCACCATCCTAAAATACAAGATTATATCTTTTGCTACAAATTTGTCCTACACTTAGAAGATTATGTCGGAGCCACTTAACATAAAGAACACCATCTATATTATGCTTGCCATCAAAACTGATTGAACCTTTTCCACATATCTTAGCAAATGTATCATCGCCAAACTTAACAAGGCCTCCTTCAAACTTTTCAAGTTTAACAATTTTACTCTTATCACCTGTCATATGATTTGAGCATCCACTATTAGCAATCCAGTGGTTTTTGTCCTCTTTAGCATGAAAAGCAGTCACCATAGTTCCATTATGACCTACTTTAGGAGAAACTTCATACATCTTTCAAAGTTAGCAGAATTAGTTCCAACATTTAGAGCCATGACCAAGCATTCATCACTTTCATCATTTGGGTAATCATATTCTTCATCAGATATACTAGTATCTTCTTTAACATAATAACTTCACTTAACTGATTTACCTTTATTGTCCTTAAATATGTCATTTGAAGCTCTAATTGGACATCTTGAAGCATAATGACCTATCTTTCCACAATTGAAACATTTGAAAGGTGGCTTACCTCTATATTTTCCAGTGCCCTTTTTCAATCTCCTCACAAAATTTTATTCTAGTTCATCAAACTCATCCATATCAGATTCCTCATTCTTCTCTACTTTGTCAACTTTAAAAGTAGTCTCTTTTCTTGAATCATTTGGACCAAACTCTCTCAATTCAAAAGTAGTTAAAACACCAAACAACTAATCTTTAGGATAATGATCTAAATTATGAGCTTTTTCAATAGAAAAAACCTTATGACTATAAGATTTCTGAAGAGTTCTTAATACCTTCTTTACCACCTCATCTTCTTCAAGTTTTCCTCCCAGGCCTCTAATGGAATTGACAACTTTGTCCACTCTATGCATGTAACTTGTAATATCTTCATCTTCTATCATCCTTAGGGTCTCAAATTTAGTCTTCATTTTCTGCATCTTTGCTTGCTTGACCTTATCATCTCCTTCATAAATAATTTCCAAATTTTTCCAGATCTCACCAACAGTTTTAAGACTCATAACTTTCACAAGTTTTGAATTAGGAAGACCACTCAAGAGAGCATACCTTTATTTTCCATTGTTCTCATATGCCTTGATCTCATCACCAATACTCAGACTATTTACATGCATTGTATTTCAATTTCAACAAACTTCCAAACTCCAAACCCTAGGGAAATCAGGAAACCTTCCATCCTCGTTTTCTAGAATGCATAATCAGATCCATCAAATAGAGGACCCTCCTTCTTGTGTGCCATCCTAGATCTACCTCAAGTTGTTAATATTTCTTCCAAGGAACCTTGCTTTGATACCAATTATTGAATGTACAAGACAATTGAGAGGGGTGTGAATAAGTTATAAATTAAAACATCAAAACCCTCATTAACATTCAGATTTGCATTAGTCTTTAAACCCTTAACAACCATTAACCCCTTATCATGAATTAACAAAACATAAACATGAGAACGCCAAATTTAAGTGGAAAAACCAAAAAGGAAAAAATCACGGTGAAGATTAGCTCACAATATAAAGTAATTGCAACACCGAATACAATAGGCTCACTACTGGAGGACTCACTGCCCAAAATAAAGGACTCACTGCCAATTGTTCAATGTTAGATTATAAAGAAGAAAGAAGATTGTTACAATTAGAAATCCCTCAGAACAATAGAAAAGTTCCACCATTGCTTCACTAGAACATTTACTCTCTCTGTAGAATGTAGACACCTTCTGCTCATTGTTTCCAATAGTCTTAGTTGTTAAAAATCACACTGCACTACACACTTTTGCACTTCACATCATAATTTGCATAACACACCTTTCACATCATCATCCTTCATCAACTCAACACATATATATTGTCCTCAACCTTGAAAAAAATCTACAAGGTCAGCTATGCACTTCAAACATGTAAATTCAAATTAGGTCAACACTAAAACATTCCTGGGGTGGAGAGGAATGAAGGTGGACCACATCACACCTTACCTCAGACCTGTTGGGTCTCAAAAACGCAAGTTTGAACCACAAGAGGTTGCCAAGCTCTCACAATGCTTTTGGCCAACGTACAAGGCCAATTAATGCAATTGTACCTTCTGCTCTCCAGGCTCTGCTAGACCTAGGCAGATGAACCTAATGAATGATGCAGATTTGAAATGAATTTCCTGATGCAACAATCTACCCACAATGGCAAGGGTGGTGGATAGACAAATATACTACAACTAATCCTACCACTCAAATTAAATGAAAGGTTTTGAATAAATTATTTGATATGAATTTGTATCTCTGTGTTGAGGCAGATCAGTGCCTTCTATCCACATGGGCAACGAAGTCAAATTATCCATAATTGTGTATTTTCCCTCTTTGTCTTAATTCAAGTTGCTAGGTACTCTTAAAAATGAAAGCTAATGACTGGCATATGACTTCATTAATTTATGGCTTGCATAATTAGTGCTAGAATATTTTCTTATCGGGTTCTACTTCAACAATCCAAAATAAATACTAAATCACTGTGACTTGTTTAAAAGAATTTTAACTCTGACTTGTAGACACCAATCAACCAAATCACACAGAGTGAAATTTGCACTTTGATAAATAAAACATATGCTTGATACATTGATTTAAATGATTTAAGACTTCAAGTTGGAGACAAGCCTCACAAGAAATATAAATTATTATATCACAACAACTCAAAACAGAAAGTGTTTCACAAATTCAAAATGATCTATCCATTGATTATGCTTCAAAGAAATTCTGTACATTATTTGCATTCCCTAGTCCCCTCTTGGGAAAAATCTAACTCCTATTCTAACTCTCCTCCTCCTTTCTCTATCTCTTTTACAATAGATTTATACAATAAAATTCGAAGAGTCACAACCCTTCAGTTTTCTATTACATCCGTTTGATATTCTATCATAGAGACTAAAATATTTAATTAGTTGCCTAATCGGCAAATTAAATATTTTAGAATAGTCATTCTTTTGATTTTTCGATTATATCTTTTCCCGCCTCTATTTATTTCATTTTATGCTTTATTTTATTTTAATACTTTATGTCTCTGTGGCTTTCTTTATTTCTTTTACCGCTTTGACTTTGACGAGTCCCACCACTGACTATCACGACTTCCATCTCCTCTTACCGCCACCACCGCGGTCTCCTCCTTACCCTCACGCTGTACTGTGGTGGTCGTTCTTCAAACCGCTAACCGTTCTCCCCATTTCTAACTCACCGCCTATCCTTATCCACCATGCTACCATGGTCACTGGCTTGACCGCTAGTGGTACTGTGGTAGCCGCTTCACTGTTTACCTCTCGTTCACCGCCTTACCGCGGTTACCTGCTTTGACGACTATGGTACTGCAGTATCTCCTTGCCAACCGCTCCTTGACTGCTACCACTATACCACGGTGACTATGCTGACTACGCGCGGTTGCGTGGTAACCATCTTGCACATCGCCGCTTCCTTGCCGACTGTTGTCAACTCACCGCCACCGCGATACCGTGGTCAATGAATTGACCGTGCGCGGTGTGGAAGTGACTATTCTCTACCCACTGCAAATTGCTACCGCTATATTGCGAGCCCCTTTGTGGGAGGCTACGGTAAAGCAGTAAGTAATATAGAATATGAAATTAAAGGCAGCGGCAAAAGGAACATAAGTGCTTGAATACTTTGATGGGGGTAGAATACATTTTCATGAAGAAGATAGTGAGAATATTAGGTCCAAATGGGAAAAAACCTTAAGGTTTAAACGAAAGTAGTGGAAATCACTTAGGTTTTTTTTGATGAAATTTTTAGATTCTAATAGTGGCTCCTGTTGGGGATGAGTGATTTTCAAATCACTACAAGAATCCAGAGTATCTACTGGGAGAGCAGACCAAGCGAAGGAAATGATAAATGAAGGCAATGACAAATGGAGGGAAAGAACAGATGAATGATATGAAAGATGGAGCAAATGGAGAATGGAAAACCCTAAGCTACTGTGTATGGAAGAGAGTTTTTAAAGAGGCATTGCTAAGAATTTTCCATGCATTGGAAATCCTTAATCCTCTGTACCTGCTCTGGTTCAAAAACTCAAACCACAATAGAATGGTCCCAGGCCACCCCAAAAATAAAAACCTGCACTTTCCTCTGTCATAGAGTTTGTTCTGATTAGAGCTCATCAGGTTTCTTTTGAAACTATCCATTCCAGCTACCTTGCAACATGCACTACCATTGGAAACCTCCAGAAAATCCTTACATTCAAACTGATTCATATTCATTTTACCATTTCCCCATTCATCATTCTTATTATCATATGAAAAATATTTATCACCTTCAGCATACAAAATGTATCCACATTCAACAAAACATTCATACGCATGCTCATTGTCATATGTTGTTGAGTGTGCCTGCAACTGCACTGGGACCTAAAAATTTGAACACTCCTTATGGAAACCAATTTTTTTTGTCTCATCAACATCTTTTGAAACAATCAAATCAAAACTAATTTCCATTTCTTTTATATTACCAGTTGGCATTGGCACATATTATTGATCCATATAGTCTTCTTCACACATACTTGAATCAACAAATGTTGGATACTCACCATCAATAACATGCAAACTAGTATTATTTTTTTGCAGGCAAAAATCATTCACGTCACATACCTCTTCTTGGACTGACAAGGATTTTTTATCAGCTTCAAAGAATTCCTCATCACTGTGAGAGATGCACATGGAGTCATATGAGTTATTACTTTCACTGTCAAAACAAATGTAGGTTGGAACCAAAACTTTGGAATCATCTTCATGTGCATACTTCTAGTATTCTAGAGTTAACAAGTCTGAAACTTGCTCATTGCTAAGTGAACAGGTCTCTGCTTCCCTATCTTCGACCATGTCTCCAACCTCTTCTTGATCTTCATAATAACTGCAAAAATCATCTTGTTGAAGATCAACATTCACTATTTCATCTTCACAATTTGAATCACAATCTGTTGTGCAAGAGAAACTCTCCACATCTTCATTGTCAGACAACATGATATCATTTTCTAATGCAACCTCTAAAGCACTGTTGGTAGTATCCACATATTGTGTCCCAAGCATGAAATCAATAAATTTATTTGCTACATCAAAGGCTTGCTGTTTTAATGATTCTAACCAATAAATTGATTCAGGCTCTGATGCTCTCAAAAATTGTGCAACAAATGTGGGTCTTGTGGGCCTAAAATGAGGAGGTAATTGCATACAGACATCTACCATCCTATTGTATAAAAAACTCATAGATTCTCCCTTATATCTCCTTATATTGAAAAAAACATCCACAAGATTTTTGCCTCTCTCTTCAATTTGAATATACTCATCAAAAGTACTTTGCTGTGAATAAAGTACATTACCTTTGCTTCCAGAGTTCCCCTCAGTTGCATCATAGGGCACTTGCGATGTCCAAGATCTCTTGGCACTTGTGTCTTCATTCTCACTATATGATGGCATGTTTGGTGATGTATTTTGAGCACCTTTGACTCCTAATTGCAGCAATTGTTGGTTCACTTGTAGCCTCTATTGTCTCAATTCCTTTATTTTTCTTATTGACTGTTGTCTTCTCTCTTCTTTTGACATCTTGAAAAAATGTGATTGTTCCACAATATCCATGCATTATTTTCAAATCTAAAATAGAGTCGCCACCTACTTTTCCAAAAGTAGGAAAATGAAATGGATTGCTTTGGTTTTCCCCCAGCGGAATCTCCAAAAAATGTGAAATTTTTATTGACTCTAAAAATGGATAGGCTGGAAATCTTTCTAAGTAATCCCTTACAGAGTCACCAATTTGTTGGGTCTCAAAAACACAGGTTTGAACCACGAGAGGTTGCCAAGCTCTCACAATGCTTTTGGCCAACGTACAAGGCCAATTGATGCAATTGTACATTCTGCTCTTCAGGCTCTGCTAGACCTAGGCGGGTGAACCTAATGAATGATGTAGATTTGAAATGAATTTCTTGATGCAACAATCTACCCACAATGGCAAGGGTGGTGGATCGACAAATATACTACAACTAATCCTACCACTCAAATTAAATGAAAGGTTTTGAATAAATTGTTTGATATGAATTTGTATCTCTGGGTTGAGGCAGATCAGTGCCTTCTATCCACATGGGCAACAAAGTCAAATTATCCAGAATTGTGTATTTTCCCTCTCTATCTTAATTCAAGTTGCTAGGCACTCTTAAAAATGAAATCTAATGACTGGCATATGACTTCATTAATTTATGGCTTGCATAAATAGTGCTGGAATATTTTCTTATCGGGTTCTACTTCAACAATCCAAAAGAAATACTAAATCACTGTGACTTGTTTAAAAGAATTTTAACTCTGACTTGCAGACACCAATCAACCAAATCACACAGAGTGAAATTTGCACTTTGATAAATCAAAAATATGCTTGATACATTGATTTAAATGATTTAAGACTTCAAGTTGGAGACAACCCTCACAAGAAATATAAATTATTATATCACAACAACTCAAAATAGAAAGAGTTTCACAAATTCAAAATGATTTATCCATTGATTCTGCTTCAAAGAAAGTCTGTACATTATTTGCATTCCCCAGTCCCCTCTTGGGAAAAATCTAACTCCTATTCTAAATCTCCTCCTCCTTTCTCTATCTCTTTTACAATAAAATTCAAAGAGTCACAACCCTTCAATTTTATGTTACATCCGTTTGATATTCTATCACAGAGACTAAAATATTTAATTAGTTGCCTAATCGGAAAATTAAATATTTTACAATAGTCATTCTTTTGATTTTTTGATTATATCTTTTCCCACCTCTATTCATTTCATTTTATACTTTATCTGCTTTTAATACTTTATGTCTTTGTGGCTTTCTTTATTTCTTTTACTGCTTTGAATTTGATGGGTCCCACCACTGATTGTCATGACTTCCATCTCCTCTTACCGCCACCACCGCGGTCTCCTCCTTACCCTCCCGCGATACTGCTGTGGCCGTTCTTCAAACTGCTAACTGTTCTCCCCGTTGCTAACTCACCACCTATCCTTATCCACTGCGCTATCGCGGTCACTGGCTTGACCGCCAGTGGTACCGCAGTAGCCGCTTTGCTGTTTACCTCCCGTTCATTGCCTTACCACGGTTACCTGCTTTGATGGCTACGGTACTGCGGTATCTCCTTGCCAACCACTCCTTGACTACTACTGCTATACTGCGGTGACTATGTTGACTGCGCGCGGTTGTGCGGTAACCATCTTGCACACTGTCGCTTCCCTGCCGACTGTTGTCAACTCACTGCCACCGCAATACCGCGGTCAATGAATTGACCGCGCGTGGTGTGGCAGTGACTATTCTCTGCCCACTGCAAATTGCTACCGCTATATCGCGAGCCCCTTTGTGGGAGGCCGCAGTAAAGCGGTAAGTGATATAGAATATGAAATTAAAGGCAACGACAAAAGGAACATAAGTGCTTGAATATTTTGATGGGGGTAGAATGCATTTTTATGAAGAAGATAGTGAGAATATTAGGTCCAAATGGGAAAAAACCTTAAGGTTTAAACGAAAGTAGTGGAAATCACTTAGGTTTTTTTTGATTAAATTTTTAGGTTCTAACAAGACCTAAATACACATATACATTCCACACCATGCTTCCACAAACACTGAAGCATATCCACAATTAGTGTAAACACCCGTCAGTCGAACCTGTGTTAATACCATTAAACAATTAGGTACATGCTTCTTCAAATCTAAAGACGACTTATAAACCACATACAACACATGAACATAATCTAATATATTTCATCAACACCATGAAATCCAACAAATTCTTCACAACATCATACACCTAAAGAACATACTCATTCTGTACATGCAGTTAATCTTCCACATGCTGTAACTAATGAATCCAACCTTGTAGAGCACCAAAACTAAACAACTCAAACTGAAAATAGATATGAGCAATATAAGCACACTTCTAGATGCATAAGACTAGAAACCACAACATGGAGAAATGCGGAGCAAAACCATTTCTCTTAGATAACACTGCAACACAGTTCACACACTGGTGAAAACAACTTCTACCAAATGATCCAGAACTTGAAGCTCTAGATATAACATCTCTGAACACCTCTGATCAACATATCCAAACCAAACAAGCAGATCTTCAACCATGAATAAATGTAGAGAAATACACTGAATACTACTCTACCACACTGAACACTCTTTACCACACAGTTTCCTCTTTTATTCAAATTTTCTCAAAAGCACTTGGACACCAAGCACCAAAAATATCATCTCAAGATCTGCAACACCTTCTCAACCACACAAGAGGTTGAACATCCACAAACATATGCTCATCAAAGCAACACTAGAGGTTGACATCAGTGATACTACTAATGACAATATAATGCAACCAATCAAAGCAACTCCATAGGTTGACATCAATACAACAATAAAGACCTGTTGACATCAATGACAACACATACTTCCGACATGGTAATCCTTCAGTTACACCTACAAGTATCTAATTGGGAATTTATAGAAACCCCTTTCCAATTCAATAAAATAATGTTGAAGCACATAATACACATATTAGCAATGTTAAAAAAAAAGATATAACATATGAAAATGCTTTTGTGTGGGTTTTCAAAACTAACATTACTTCTACCTCTCCTCCCACTCTTCCATAAATTATATTTGTAAGGATGAGATTTTACAACCACCTTCTCATATCACCCATTTTCTATATAATCAAGGGGTTCACATGTAAATATAAGCTTTTGAAGGTTACACATATTGTATGAACAATATCATTGTATTTTGGCATTAATGTAAATCTTTTGTAAAATACATATCCTTGTTTTAGAGGATCGAATGGGTTGTGAGGGTCAAATATTACACTCCAACAAATAAACCATCTCATGCCATTTGAACTCCAATTGCATAACTTCAATATCCTTAAGATCCTCATGGAAAAATAATAATTCCACTCTATTTAGAAGGATACTTGGAATTATCACCAAATCCTCCTTTACATGATCAATACACAATATAAGAACCCAACATGACATCATGATTTGCAACTCAACATAAAACCATTTGTCTCCAACAAAAATTTTTTCTTCCAAGAGCATCAATATCATGCCGAAAATCTAATCGATAATCAATAGTACATTATGGTACAATGATGCCCATCCTCTAAGCCAAGGATCATCAATAGAAAATTTATCAGTCCCCATCACTACCAAAGCTCCCCATGAAAGTGATCTAAAGCTACTTGTGGCATTGTAATAGATATCTCATAATTAAAGATCACTCATGACCCCCACACAATTAAAAAACTCAAGTAAACACTAGCATCTCCCAAAGAGAAAAGTAAAACTATGATTTCACTATTAAAATACATAAATCTCTCATTGAATTATGGTCTAGTCTTTCTAAGCACCATAGTTAACAACTATAGGTTCTAAAAGTCCCACTGCACGTAGGTTATAGTTTTACACATACCTCTACAATATAGATATAGGTGACCCAAAGTAACTCTATAGGCTAGTTATAGGTGACCTAAAGTGCCTCTATAGGTTAGGTACAAGTAGCTTGTATTATTTCTAAAAGTTAATTTATAGTAAGTCAAACCTTAACCATACATCCATCTATTTCTTTGTAACTCGACATACCAATGCAACATCATAGACAAAGAGCCAACAAACTAGAATCCGCAACCTGTAGCATTTGAATAGTCTACAAAACAACTCCATTGGAACAAGACACCGATAGCAAAGCAAAGATCTATGGATACACATAACCCACATTATAGTTTTCCATAAAATATATAGATACAAATAGTCCATAAAATAACACAAACATGACATCTAAAGGTGATATAAAGCATGACCAGTGCTCCAATTAAAACTAGGAAAGTAACAAAACTTGAAGCAATGTAATAATAGATTCACCTCTACATCAATAACAAGCATGTTGGTATGTGTAGCCTGATCATGTTCTAGGTTAATATTTTGGCCACTTTTTCAAGCATGATTTCCCCTCAAATTAATTAATGAGGGAGTGCAAGGGGGTGGAGCCCCTCCTATGGGGTTTGGGGGGGCATCCCCCTGATGGGGGCTCGAGGGAAAAGCCCATGGTGTGGTTGTGGGGGCGGTGCCCCTGAAGTGAAAATTCCCCATTTTTAATAAAGGATTTTGTAAATGATTTTGATTAAAATTGGTTTTCATAACTACTCGAAATGATAGTTTCTTGCTACTAGTCAAAGATGGAATGTCATGCAACAAGTTGCAGATTCGAAAAGCCAATAGTCACATCTTTGGTAGTTACACACAAAAAGTTGCAAACACATGGGATTAATAGTGAGAGTAGTCATGGTTTTAGTGAAGAGAACACACAACACATGAATAAAGTGAGCATACAATATATTGTTGTAGGATACTGTAATTTATATTTTTTGTTGGAAGTTTTAATTATATTCAGAATGTTGTTTTATAGATGAAGCCCAAAGGGTGAACCATGTTAATTTTTTTTGTTTTGTGCGTCTATGAATTTTTTCTTTTTGTCAATTATTTCTGATCTGCATTATTTAATAATTTATTTATTGCTCTAATCTTGCATGAGATCCTAACAATTGGTATCAAAGCGGTGGTGTTCGATGGTTTGGTAGGAAAGTCTCACAGTTGAGTGGGAGCAATGTCTGAAGAGGGAAATTAAAGGTCACAAAGTTCAATGGCCATAATTATCAATTATAGAAAATGCAGATGGTAGATTATTTGTATCAAAAAGATTTTTGGTGGCCATTGTAAGGGAAAGCGAAGAAATCATCAACTATGACAAATGAGGAATGAGAAATTTTGGATAGAAAGGTACTAGAAAGTATTCAGTTGTTCCTGACACCATCAATGGCTTTAATTTCTCTAAAGAAAAGACAACATATGAGTTAATGCAAACATTAGCAAAATTATAGAAAAGCCCTGAGCTTCAAATACGATATCCTTGATGAAGAGATTATTCAATATGAAAATGGTTGAAGGAGGTTCTATTACAAACCATTTAAATGAATTTAATATAGTTACTAGTCAATCAAATTATGTTAATGTTAGTTTTGATGAAGAAGTTAGAGCTCTCTTGGTTTTATGTTCTTTGCAGAAAGTTGGAATAGGTTGGTTATGGTGGTTAGTAACTTTGTTTTTTGTTCAAATACATTGAAATTTGATGATGTTTTTGGTGTGATTTTGAGCAAGGAGATTCAGAGGAAGAGCATATTTGAAACTTCAACATCGATTAATGTTTTGAATGTAGAAAAAAAGGGCATATAAAATGAGAGAGGAAGAAGCCCTAAATTTTGTGGGGAATCACAAGGGAGATCAAAGAATAGGTCTCAATCCCAAGGAAGGAAATATTGCTGGTACTGTGGAAAATCGGGTCACTAGAAGAAAGATGGTTGGTCTCAGAAGAATAAAGGAGACAAACAATAAGATGAAAGTAAAGAAGCTTATGTAAGTAAACTTGAAGATTATGCTTTAATTCTTTCCCTAAATAATGTTGATGATTTGTGGGTATTAGATTCAGGGGATTCATTTCATGCTACACCCCATATAAATTATTTTCCTGATTATGTCTAGGGAGATTTTAGGTTGGTGTATTTAGAAGATAATGAACCTTGCCAGATTGTTGGAAAGGGAAATAATTAAAATTAAATTATAGAATGAAAATCAATAGCTACTATAGGAGGTAAGACACATTCCTAAGTTGAGTAGGAATATAATTTTAGTAGGGTAGTTGGAAGATGAAGGCTGCATAGTTACATTTACAGATAAAATTTGGAAGGTTACAAAAGGTGCTTTAATAGTAGCTAAATGTGTGAAAGTAGGAACTTTATATTTATGTATAGGCTATATCGTTCCCTCTTCTTTTGTTGTTATAGTAAAAAATACAA
Source organism: Sequoiadendron giganteum (assembly GCA_007115665.2). Classification (NCBI taxonomy): domain Eukaryota; kingdom Viridiplantae; phylum Streptophyta; class Pinopsida; order Cupressales; family Cupressaceae; genus Sequoiadendron; species Sequoiadendron giganteum. The sequence continues at coordinate 476,898,675 of CM021101.1, read as the reverse complement.
TAGGAAAAATTAGTGTAAAAACAACTACAACAATTGTTGCGGGTTCAACAACAATTGCTATGGGTTCTACAATAGTCACAAGAATAGTTGTTGCAGATTCTATAGTAGACACAACAATTGTTTCAAGTATAGAGACATCACTATGGCATCAAAAACTTGGGCACATGAGTGAGAAAGGCATGGAAATTCTTCATTCTAAGAAGTTGTTTCCTGGTCTATAATAGATACAACAACAATTGTCACAAGTATAGAGACATCACTATGGCATCACAAACTTGGGCATATGAGTGGGAAAGGTATGAAAATTCTTCATTCTAAAAAGTTGTTTCTTGGTTTGAAATGTATTAACATGTAATTTTTTGATATTTGTGTGTATGGGAAGCAAAAGAAGGATGAGAAATTGGAGTTTGTGCATATAAACATATGGGGACCAGCTCAAGTATCTTCTCTCGGTAGCTCTTGTTATTATGTCACATTTATTGATGATGCAACTAGTAAAACATGGGTGTATTTCCTAAAACAAAAATCATATTTGTTTGAAAATTTTAAAAAATGGAAAATATTGGTTGAGAATGAGATAGGAAAAAGATTAAAATGTCTTAGATTTGATAATGGAGTTGATTATTGCAACAAATAATTTGAAGATTATAGTTCATTTAATAGAATTTATAGGAAGAAAATAGTTCTATGGGCTCCATAGGAGAATTATGTGGCTGAGAGAATGAATAGAACAATCACGGAGCATGCAAGAAACATGAGATTTCATGTTGGGTTGACTTTACCTTGGTGGGAAAAGGCTATTAATACTATTGTTTATTTAATTAACAGAGGTCCTTCAGTTCCTTTGGGCCATGGTATTCCAAAGGAAGCATAAACATGGAAGAAGGTGAGTTATTATTTTTTAAAAACCTTCGGTTGTGAAGATTTTGCACAATGTTGATTTATAATATATAACCAAGCTAGAAGAAAAATCTAAAAAGTGTACCTTTTTTGGATATGGTATAGATGAATTGGTTATCGGTTATGGGATTTAGATAATCAAAAAATATTAGTAGGGATGTTGTATTCAATGAGAAGGTTTTGTATAAAGAGAAATTGCAAGAAAAGAAGCATGAGTAGAAAGAAAAATAATATGTGGTGCTAGATGATATTCCATAAAGTAATATTCCACTGGTACCTCGTGCTTAGCAACAACAAGAAATACCACAAACTCTAGCAAATGTTAGAAATTCTACAAGGATAAGTAGACCTCTTGAAATATTTTCTCCTTCTTTATATTTTATTTTATTAGCTGATGTTGGTGAACTAGAAGGGTGTGAAGAAGCTATGTAGGTGGATACCACGGAACAATGGGAGGAAGGAATGAAAGAATAAATGGTTCCCTTGCTACAAAATTAGACTTGGGATTGATGCAAGTTGCTTGCAGGTAACAAAGCTTTACCAAATAAATGGGTTTATAGGCGAAAAGAGAAAGGAGGTAATAAAATATTTAAAGCTAGACTTGTGATAAAAGGATTTGCATAGCAAAAATGTTTTGAATTTGATGAAATCTTTTCTTTGGTAGTTAAAATGAATTCTATTCGAATTGTTCTAAATCTTGTTGCTACAAAATATTTGAATCTTAACAACTAGATGCGATTTTTTTTTTATCCATGGGGATTTGGAAGAAGAAACATATATGCAACAACCACAAGGTTATGAAATCAAAGGTAAGGAGAATTTAGTGTGCAAATTAAAAAAGAGTTTGTATGGCTTGAAATAAGCACCTCAAAAATGGTATTTAAAATTTGATAGTTTTATGGTTGAACAAGGTTATAGCCAGTGTCATTCTAACCATTGTGTTTATTTTAAGAGGTTGGATAATGGTAGTTATATTATCCTTTTATTATATGTTGATGATATGCTTGTTGCGGGGTCTAACATGGAGCACATTAATTAGCTGAAATAGAAGCTAGCAAAGTATTTTGCTATGAAGAATTTGGGTGCTATGGTATGAGAATTTCATAGGATAGATAAAACATACAGTTAACTCTATCTCAAAGTGATTATGTTGAGAAGGTGTTGAAAAGGTTTAATATGGAAAATGCCAAAGTTGTTAGCACACCTTTGCTTAGTCATTTTAAATTAACTAAGGAGATGTGTCCAAAGACACAAGAGGAGGAAGAAAAATGTCCAAGATTCCATATTCTTTAGTTTTTGGTAGTTTAATGTACACCATGGTATGCACGAGGTTGGATATTGCACATGTTGTTGGAGTTGAGAGTAGGTATATTGGTAATCCCGGAATGGAACATTGAAATGGTGTGAAAAGGATTCTTAGGTATTTGAGAGGGATAAAAAATAAACATTTATGTTTTGGAGGATCAAACACTACTCTATAAGTATATGTTGACTATGATTTGGTAGGTAATATTTATACCGTGCGAAGCACTACAAGTTGTGTTTATTGTTGGTTGGACAACAATTAGTTGGATTTCAAGGCTACAAAAGGTTGTTGCTCTATCCACCTTAGAGGAAAAATATGTTGTTGCAATTGAAACAAGAAAGGAGATTATTTGGCTGTAATATTTATTAGAGGGATTGGGTGAGTAGTAGGATGATAATTTTTTTATATACGAACAACCATAGTGTAATCCACCTTGCTAAATTTTTGCCTTGCATTAAAAAAAAAGACACATACATTTGAGATGTCACTTCATATAGTCAGTGTTGGAGGATGGAAAGTTGAAGCTAGAGAAAATCCATACAAGTAAAAATCCAATATATATGTTTATAAAGGCAGTAACATGGGAGAAGCTGATTTCCTCTTCAACTTTTGTTGGTCTTCAAGATTAAAAATGGTAGAAATAAAAACAACCATGTTTAGGTTTGTAAATTCTAGTGGGAGCTATAGGGGTAGCGTGCTATGGGATCAATCTCCAATGGGATATGGTCTGGTGTGAAGGCTAATCAGTCTCCAAGTGGGAGATTATTGGTATGTGTAGCTTGGTCATGCTCTAGGTTAATATTTTGGCCACTTTTCTAGATGTGATTTTTCCCCAAATTAATTAATGAGGGAGTGAAAGATTTTGTAAATCATTTTAGTTGAAATTGGTTTTCATAATTGTCTGCAATGATAGTTTTATTATTTTTGGTTGAAGATGGAATGCCACACAAGCAGCTGCAGATTCAAAAATCCAACAATCATGTCTTTGGTAGTTACATGTAGCAAGTCACACATAGATGAGATTAGCAGTGAGAGTAGTTGCAATTTTGGTGAAGAGCACACACATAATGTGAAGAAAGTGAGCATAATTTTGAAGTGAGCACACATCATTTTTCTACAAGATAATCTAATTTGTATTTTTTTTAATTTTTTAATAAAAATTGAACTATTGTTTTGTGGATATAGCCCAAAGGGTGAACCCCATTAAAAAAATTGTGCCTTTGTGAATTTCGTTCTCTCTGTCAATTAATTTTTATTTGCATTATTTAATTCATTTATTTATTGCTCCAATCCTGCATGAGATTCCAACAAAGAAAACTAGATACAACATGTAGATTCTCCATGACATAAACATCATATACAAAACCAAAATCCAAAAATTTGAAAATTCACAACAAGAACAACCATAGTTAAGGAACCTAATAAGAACCACTATAGAAATGCAAAGTAAATAATCAAGTACCAACACTTCCATACTAAAAAATATGGAACTAACCTCCTTAACCATTCACAAAACATGCATGTAAATATACAACTATCTCCATAAAAAACCCCATTGGGAACCACAATCTAAAAAAATAGTCTCTTTGCATATCTAGAAAACCAAAAAAATTAGCTAACATGCAAAACCTATAAAACCATGTAAATTTGAATCTATTAACACATCCAAAACACCTAAAAACATGAATGTAACAAGCCTAATGTTTTACCTATGTTTTAACCCACACGTGAATAGTTTTTGTTTAACAACTTATAACAATTAAATTTTTCCTTTCTATTTCAATAAAAAGATGCACAATTGAAATAATCCCATTTCAAATTCCTGTTGCATTTATAAAGAAACATTACATAATCCCAAGTAACAATTTCATATTACATATTCCTAGGCAATGATACCATTTTTTTAAATACAATTTCCATAAAGATAGAGATACATGAGTACACACACAACTTCAAAAAGCTTAATGAAATAAAGTACAAATGGTCCACATGTCCCTTTCTGGACATACATCCTCAAATTTTGGCTGCCAAGTGTATGACGAAGAGTATCACCCAAGTACTTTTCCGTCAACCACAAACTTACTACACTCCCCTGCACATCTACCTAATTGGTAAGATGGCCCTCCCTTCAAAAAAGAGATTGGTCTAGTAACCCTCATAATAATAGCCTTACAGAGCATGGTGTTGTGTCCTACATAACTAGAGCTACCATACAATGCATACTCGCTTACATGCATGACATTCCTAGCCGAGTTATGCAAACATGGCTCATTGTGAACCGACAAGTGTAATTAGTGGCACTTACACTAATTTTTCCAAAGATTTGATAGTTACATATCAAACTCACTTTATAAGAAATGGAGTCTCACTTCTATGAAGTGGTAGTCATATGTTCACCCACCCCTTAGCTTGATTTGGTAAATGACCAAAAGTACTCTTTACAAGCTATACATAACATAATTCCAACCCATAAGGTGATGTTCATTCAAGTGATCTTAATTGACCAACTAGGTTAATCCCATCCATGGATTATCCTAACCCTAGGAGTAACCACATTACCCACACAGGCTCTCATATAATAAAAAAATTGACAATTTCAATATAGCTCTTCAATGCAATATCATTTCTCATACCTCATGATCCATTCCAAAAGTATAATACACACACAACATTAAATGACTCCATTCAAAAGTATAATCTCAACAATCAAGTGTTCAAACTGACTATCTAGGTTAATCCCAACTTATGGCGTCAATCAAAAAGTAATGAAACAATCAAGTGATCATAAAAAATCATAAAACCTCTCTTTCAATATGACTCAAATATTCACATGCTTACAATGTTCACTACAATTATATCTAATCTGGAGGACATTATTAGCTTGAGAGGAGTTTGTGCTTCTGCACCTATAAGTCCTCTTCATATTATGACTTTGCGTTGCTGGAATGTAAGTCCTCTTCTAGAATTCTGTGAATAGGAATATAATCTTAGCCAGGTATAAGAAAATAGCATAATCAAAATATATGTTTCCCAACCCTATTATTGAATATCGATATAACAATCAAGTGTACACCCTAACCTTATGGAAAAGACTCTCTTCCTACTTTCAAGGAAATATGAGTAACAATTCAAGGACAAACTACCAACATGGTTTGTAAAATATCATATCTTATTAATGAAGATATAATTCATCTAAATTGCTATCATCTTCGTGCATTACTAATATCCTAATTCATGCAAGAAAATGGGTAACATGAAATTATCTCGGTATCATATACATGTACCTTCTAGATAGTTTAATATAACTATTGTTGCAAGTATGAGTAGTTGGTGTTGTCATTGATGTCAACAAGTTTGGGAGAGATTGTTGTAGGATTATGCTTATGTTTTTGTTTTCATTAATGATTGATGATGGTTGACAAGTTTTGTTGATGCTTTGATTAGTTTCATTATGTTGTCATTAGTAAGTGCTACTGGTGTCAACCTCTAGTGTTGCTTTGATAAGCTTCTATTGGTGGATGTTTTTGGTTTAGTGATGATGAGGAAGTGCTGGAGAGGATGAGTATGTGTCTCTGGTGCTTTATTTCCATGTTATTTTGAGAAAATTTGAAAAAAAGAGGAAATAGTGATGTAGGAGCATCCTTGGTTCTTTGCAAGCCTGCATCAACCAAAAATATTTTCATTTCAGTTTTTGTTCAGTTCAAGTTGGAAGATTCAGTATTTCATCATATTTTCTCACCAGACCTTGTGGATCTATGTTTTCATCGTGTACATGTTCATTTTCCTTATTCCAAGATTTTTGAACGATTGGATCTTTTTCCGACAAGATATCAATTTCAGATTAAGTGGCAGTTTCTAGAATAGAGCACCGAAGTAGTTTTGAGCCTAATGACTAATTTTGTCTCTTGTGGATCCTTCTCGAAACTTGCGGATCCTCGCGTTGTGTTTCAGATTGTTCCGTGGAGTGTCCCTGACCTTAATTTAGGTCCACACTTCATCATGTGCACCTTCTGAGGAGAAATTAAAATTGAAGGCCAACCTATTTCATGCACGTTACGTTTCCTTCATCGGAGATTGTAATGATCTTTGGCCGATGCGGAGGATTCTAGATCTTCAAATGTGATATAAATCATTGTAAACAATCATTAGGCTAGAGATTAGAATTGAATATTGGATTTGATATGTAAGATTTCAGCTTGCAATAAGGAGCATATAGGACTACTGTGTTTCAAGCATGTTGTATCAGGCCTGTGAGCCCAATCTATGAACCCGGATGTTGCCGACCGATTGTAACTGAAATTTCTAATAATAAGAATGTTTGAATATGCATTTTCCTCCATATTTCGAGTGGCTTATGTTGTGTAAATCTTGCTGCATGGTCTAGATTGTTCTCTTTGAGGACCCTCCTACCGTGACTGCACCAAATTGGTATCAAAGCGAGATTCATTCCGTGAGAGATCATCAGAGTTTACGAAGTCCTATTGAAGATTTGTTGTGGGGTGGCAGACTGGGGATTTGACCTACAACTGCTGAGGACTTGTGTAAAGATGGCGGGAAGAAGGAATGGTAGAGGAAATGGAGTGCACGAAGATGCAAACCTAGCTATAATGGAGATGTTGAGAGGAATTGTTGCTAGATTAGAAGCAGTCAAAATGACCGAAAGGAGAGGTCGACCAATTGATGATGTGAGTGATGAAGAGGTAGAAGAACAAGAAGAAGGGGAAAGAGAAAATAAACCTGGCCTTGATTAGGGAGAAGAGAGGTTCATAAGAGCCCTAACCAGAGTAAATACTAAACCACATTTCAATCCACCGGATTATAGTGGTAAGTTGGATTTGGATGAATTGTTTGATTAGATAATGGAGATGGAGAAGTATTTTGATTTTGAAGGTACTACCAAAGAAAAGGTGGTGAAATTTTCTTGTACAAATTTTAAAGGACATGCATCCCTTCGGTGGGAACATTTGTAGACAAATAGGCAAAGAAGAGGAAAGGAGAAGATAAAATCATGGGATTAGATGGTGAATAAGTTAAAGATGAAGTTTATGCCCACAAACTATCAGATCTGTTTGTTCCGAAAGTTGTAGAATTTGAAGCAGAAGGAGTCAAGTGTGATAGAATATACTAAGGAGTTCTATAAGTTGAATATCAGATCCAGATATTCAGAGGATGAGACTGAGAAAGTAGCCAGATATGTGAATGGCTTGAAGCTGTCTATATAGGATGAGATCAGTTTGATCAAGTTGTTGAGTGTGGAGGATGCATATCAATGTGCCCTAAAAGAAAAAGAGAAGTTGAATAAAAGACATGAGTAGAGATAGAGAGGAAGAGGTGGAAGATTCTAGAGAGGAAGAATTTTTACTGGAGGAGGAAGAGGATCTTTTGTAGATCAAAATAAAGATAAGGAAGTCAATAAGAATGATAATCCATATGATAGAGATGATGGAAACTCTTATTAGAGAGGAGGATATGGTGGCTACCAGAATGAGGGTTATAGAAAAGGTGATAGAGGACAGGAGAAAAAGAGTATTTAGGGGAACTTGTTTTAAGTGTGGTGGAGAAGGGCATAGAGCCTTTGAATGTAATTAGGGAGAGACAAGTAGAAAGAAAGAGAACAATAGAAGAACAACCTTTGCTGAGGATGATCATGTTGGATCATCTAATAAACTGAAAGAGGGAGAAGTGTTGGTGAACAAAAGAGTATTGTGTCAAAGTGAGATGGAGCAGGAACCATTGCAGAGAGAATTTGTTCTAGACCAGATGCAAGGTAGCTTGTAAATGTTGCAGAATGATTGTTGACAATGGAAGCTTTGAGAACCTAGTTTATGAAGAAATGGTGACCAAATTGAAGCTGGAAATATTGAAACACCCGAAGCCCTATCAGATAGCATGGATTCAAGATGAGCATAAGATACTGGTAAGTGAACAATGTTTGGTAAAATTGAAGATAGGAGATTATCATGATGAATTTTTATGTGATATCATGCCTATGGATGTATGCCATGTTTTGTTGGGAAGGCCTTGGCAGCATGATAGATAGGCTATTCATGATGGAGAGAAGAACACCTATACCATTGTTGCTAATGGGATGAAGAAAACTTTATTGCCATTGGAGGATGTTCCTAAAGTTGAGGTTTGTACGAATGCTAGAATTTTTTTGGTTCATGAAAGGATATTTTTGGATGGACTGAGACATGAAAACATGTGATATGACTTGGTTCCTAAGAAGGCTGAAGACTTGAAGCATGTAGAAGAAAAACCAGAGGAGATAAATGAATTGCTAGAAGAATATGAAGCTATCATTTTGGATAATGGTCCTGACGAATTGCCACTTGTGAAGAGTATTAGTCATTGCATGGATCTGATTCCTAGAGCTAGTTTTCCTAATAAAGCAACACACCATATGACACCGACAGAGAATGAAGAGTTGACTAGACAAGTGCAAGAGTTGTTGAGGAAGGGTTTGATAAGAGAAAGCTTAAGTCCTTGTGCAGTACCTACTATGCTAGCACCTAAGAAGGATGGAGAATGGAGGATATGTACAAACTCTAGAGCCATAAACAAAATCACAGTGAAGTATAGATTTGCTTTGCCCCAGATGGACGACATTATGGATTGTTTGAGTGGAGCTAAATAATTTACAAAGATAGATTTGAAGATTGGATATCATCAGACCAGAATCAGAGAAGGGGATGAGTGGAAGATAACATTCAAGAAAAATCAAGGATGTATGAGTGGTTGGTGATTCCTTTTGGACTAACAAATGAACCAAGTACTTTCATGAGGTTGATAAATGAGGTATTAAAGAAATTCTTGGGTAAGTTTGTGATCGTCTATTTGGATGACATCTTGATTTTTAGTAAGACTAGAGAAGAACATTTGTTTCATATAAGATAAGTTTCGTAGAGGTTGAGAGAAGTGCAGTTGTTGATAAACATTAAGAAGTGTAGTTTCATGAAGAAAGAATTGGTATATCTAGGATTTGTGATATCTGCTGATGGATTGGAGATGGATCCTGAGAAGGTAAGAGAAATTGTTGAATAGTCTACATCGGAAAGAATTGGAGAGGTAAGATCGTTTCATGGATTGGCTAGTTTCTATCGGATTTTCATTAGGAATTTATGTTCTATTTGCAGTCCTATGACATAAACAATGAGAGGAGATAAGGAATATTTTAGGAGGACATCTGAAGTAAACCAGAGTTTTGAGTTATCAAAATAGAAGGCGACTGAGCAGCCTATGTTGGCTTTACCAGACTTTAATAGGGTATTTTAGGTAGACTATGATGCAAGTGGAAATGCAATTGGATCAATATTGATTTAAGAAGGGAGACTTGTAGCTTATTTTAGTGAGATATTGAATGATGCTAGGAAAATGTATTCAGTGTATGACTAGGAGTTTTATGCCATAGTTCAATCCTTGAAGAAGTGGATACATTACTTGTTTCCTAAGGAGTTTGTGTTGTATACAGATCATCAGGCATTGGAGTATTTGAATAGTCAAGGTAAGTTGAATCAGAGACACATGAGATGGGTGGAATTCTTGTAGAGTTATACTTTTGTTTTGAAACATAGGAGTGGAAAGTCGAATAGAGTCACTGATGCTTTGAGTAGGAGAAGGAATTTACTGAAAGAAATGAGAGTGGAAGTATTAGGCTTTGATGAATTGAATAACTTGGATGAGGAAGACCCATATAATTTAGAACCTTGGAGAGCTTCTAAAGAACCATTCTTGGAGGATAGGAGTCAGTGGTTGGATTATTTCATTCAGGAGGATATGTTGTTCAGAGCGAATTAGTTATGTATACCCCAGATTTCAATGAGGCATAGTTTGGTGAAATAAAAACATAGTGGAGGATTGGTAGGACACTTTGGAATTGATAAGACAATAGCATTGGTAAGTGAGAATTAATTTTGGCCACAAATTCATAAGGATGTTAGGAAATTTGTGCAGAGTTGCAGAGTTTGTCAAGCTACAAAAGGGAGTAGTCAGAATGTTGGATTGTATAAACCTTTGAAAGTTCCAAAGAGACCTTGGGAGGATATCAACATGGATTTCATACTTGGTTTGCCGAAGACACATAGAGGTAATGATTCTATATTTGTGGCGGTGGATATATTTTCTAAAATGCCACATTTCATACCTTGTAAGAAGACAACAAATGCAGTACATGTAGAAAACTTGTTTTTCAAGGAAGTAGTCAGATTACATGGATTATCTAGGAGTATTGTTTTAGACAAAGATACAAAGTTTGTTGGTTAGTTTTGGAGGACACTTTGGAAGAAATTAAAGACAGATTTAAAGTTCAGTTCTACTTTTCACCCACAAACTGATGGATAGAAAAAGGTAGTAAACAAAATTTTGGGGAATTTGTTGAGATGTTTGGTTGGGGAGAAGACCGAGAGTTGGGATTTAATCCTTGCACAAACAGAGTTTGCTTACAATAATTCAGTGAATAGGAGTACCGGAAAGAAACCTTTTGAGATTGTTACTAGAGTTCATCCTAGAGGTATATTAGAGTTGCGAGACATCAGTAAGGAAGATAAAATCTATGAGGAAGCAGAGTAATTTGTAGTGCATACTCAAGTAAAACAAAAATTGGAAGATATGAACCAAAAGTATAAGGAGCGAGCAGATGAAAATAGGAGACATAAGGAGTTCAAAGTTGGAGATGAAGTGATGGTGTATTTTAGGAAGGAAAGATTTCCAGTTGGCACATACAATAAGCTCAAAATGAGGAAGTTTGGACCTTGTAAGATTTTGAAAAAAATTGATTTAGGAAATGCATATGAAGTAGAGTTACCAGATGGCATGGGTATATCACCTATATTAAACATTTTAGATCTACATCAGTACCATGAATAAGAATTCAGTGAAGATAGTAAAGCAAAATTGGAGAAATAGTTTCCTAAACAATAATCAGACGAGATAGGAGAGGTTTTGGATATCAGATATGGGAGGACAACGCGTGGAAAACAATACAAAGAATATCTTGTAAAGTGGAAAGGCAGACCAATGGAGGATTCTTCTTGGATTCCTCAGGCCAAGGTAGACCATATTGGTTTTTCTTTAGCCCCAAAAAAGTGAGGGACTCAATTTTCAAATAACCTCAGATGTCTGATGCAGGAGCATCCTTGGTTCTTTGCAATCCTACATACCCCAAAAATATTTTGATTTCAGTTTTTGTTCAGTTCAAGTTGGCAGATTCAGTATTTCATCATATTTGCTCACCAAACCCTATGGATCTATGTTTTCATCATGGACATGTTCATTTTCCTTATTCCAATATTTCCAAACAATTGGATCTTTTTCTAGCAAGATATCGCTTTCAAATTAAGTGACTATTTCTGGAACAAAGCATCGAAGTAGTTTCAAGCCTAACAACTAATTTTGTCTCTTGTGGATCCTTCCCGTAACTTGCGGATCCTCGTGTTGTGTTTCAAATTGTTCTGTGGAGTGTCCCCAACCTTAATTTAGGTCCACACTTCATCATATACACCTTCCGAGGAGAAATTCAAATTGAAGGCCAACCTATTTCATGCACATTACATTTCCTTCATCGAAGATTGTAATGATCTTTGGCCGACGCGGATGATTCTAGATCTTTGAATGTGATATAAATCATTGCAAATGATCATTAGGCTAGAGATTAGAATTGAATATTGGATTTGATATGTAATATTTCAGCTCTCAATAAGGAGCATATAGGACTACTATGTTTTTAGCATGTTGAATTAGGCCTGTGAGCCCAATCTGTGAACCCAGATGTTGCCAACAGATTGTAACTTAAATTTTTGATAATAAGAATGTTTGAATATGCATTTTCCTCCATATTCCGAGTGGCTTCTATTGTGTAACTATTGATTCATGGTCCAGGCTGTTCTCTTTGAGGACCCTCCTACCGTGACTGCACCAAATAGTATGTTGCTGAGGTATTCTGGTGTACAGTGTGGTGTTCTTTTTTTTCTCTGCATTTCTTCATGGTTGAAGATTTGGTTGTGTTTTTGGGATATGTTGGTCAAAGGTGTTCAAAGGTTCTATATCTAGAATTCCTTAGTTTGGTTCGTTGTGTAGAGAGAGTTGTGTTCACCAGTGTGTGAACTGTATGTTGTAGTGGTGTCTAGGAGAAATGGTTTTTCTTTGCATTTCTCCGCAGTTTGGTTTCTGGTCTTGCAGTTCTAGAAGTGTGCTGATAATGATCATATCTACCCACAATCAAAGTTTTTCATGGTTTCTTACTTCATAAGTTGGTTTCTTGAGTTACAGTTTATGGAAGGTTGTCTGAGTGTACTAGGTGTGTAAATTCTTCAAGTTAAAGCTGTTGCAAAGGAATTTTTTGGATTTTAGGGTGTTAGTGAAATATTTTAGATTGTGTTCAAGTGTGGTGTATGGTTTATGAGTCGTATTTGGTTTTGAGGAAGCATGTACTTAAATTTTAATGGTGTTTACACTAGTTCGTCTGACCTTGGGTTCTTACACTAATTATGTATTTGCTTTAGTGTTTGTGGAAGTGTGGCATGATGTATATGTATGATTTTGTTTCGAGTTAAGATGTGGAGTGGTCCAATTTCATTCCTTTCCACCGTGAGAATGCTTAGTGTTGACCTAATTTGAAGTTGCACATTTGAGGTGCATAACCAACCTTGGAGAATGTTTTCAAGGTTAAATATGGTAGAAATAAGTATTGAGTTGATGGAGAATCATGTAGCAAAGTGTGATGTGAATTGTAGAGTTGTGAAGTGAAGTGTGAGCTTAATGAGTTAGACTACTGGAAGCAATGAGCAGAAGGTGTCTACAATCTTCAGAGAGGCTGTGAATGTGTTGGTGATGCTATGGTGGATATTTTTTGTTTCATTGAGATGGATTTATCATTGTAACACTCTTCTTTTTTCTTTATGTAATTTGGCAATGAGCCTTTGGTAGTGAGCCATCTGATAGTAAGCCCTTTGTATTTGGTATTGCAATTACTTTATATTGTGAGCTAATCCTCACCATGATTTTTCTCTTCTTTGATTTTCCACATAAATTTGATATTCTATTGTGCATGGTGTTGATATGTTTCAGTTTTCTATTATTTTCTTTCATGCTAGATCGTTCTAAAAAATTAAGGGCTAATTAAGTTGATGTGGATATGAATGTTTATGAGGGTTTAAATTTTTAATGTACAACTGATTCACCCCCCTCAGTTGTCTTGTGTGCATTCAAAAACTACACCATACAAATACAAAGATCATAATAATTATATATGGGTACCATATCAACAACTTATTTCCAATCTATCGATATGCATAAACTTGCTTAAAAACTATGGTAAATAATTATAACTTGATCAATCTCTTGCATTCATTCAATAAAAAACATAGATTCTGAAATAGAAAGAATAATGGGTAAGAAAGACTATCATGCTTGGAATTATAGCTCCCAATGAAGAAACTACCTTCAAATATTAATTCCCACATTCAAGCTTATTGCTCCTATGATCAACCTATCTCCATTCCTAGCCTCTTTCTAATCTCTCAAAACTCTAAAAAAGTTACACTCTCAAGAAATCTCTCTTTTCTCACTATTGCACTCAACAATGATTTGCATAAAGAAACTACAACAAAAAATACTAAAATAATGAATACTTATACTAAAAATTAAGAAACTTATTGCTATAAAAAATCTCTACTATCTGCCACCTTTTCTTTTCCAATTGCCACCACTTAACAAAAAAAACCAACTTTCCCTCTGAATGAGTCAACTAATCCAATTGAAGTGAAATGTGGCTACTCAAACAGTTGAAATGCAAACACATATACAATCCCTGCAACTTCATTCTCTCTATTATAGCCGAGTCACCATCTTTAACTGCCAACAATAGATGTTTTACTGAGTCAAACATAGAAATATTTTCCTACATGTTTCTTTTTTCATTGTGGTTGTTGGTTGCTTGCCACAAAAATTGAACTCTTCCATTATCTTCAGCCAACTCGTGGCTTGACCAAGTCATATGTTCTTATATGGATGTGCGTGGATTTTCAATGCAACAATTTGAATTTCATTTGCATTTTACTACTTAACATGGCACATCATAATATTTATTAAATTCCTTTCAAATGCTTCCCAAGCACTTTCACTTATTCTCATTTACTTGCAATAATATCAATCCACAATTTATGCACTTTTATTTGCAATAATACTCCTCACATATGCGTGAGTATATGCACAATATATGGTTTAAGTTGCTGGCTTTACACAAGACTTTCAATATTTAATAAGATTGCATTATATATGCATTGAAGACACTTATTACATTCCTTCTATATATATAACATAACATATTATTATATATATGTGTTATAATGTTTGGTCATTATAATATATACATATATTAACATATATATGTATATTAAAACCATTAATTTCTATTATATCATCAAATATATATAAATACATACACACACACGTATATTATTATATACATATGCATATATACTTTATTTAATACACATATATACATATGTGTTAATGTATAGATATATACATATATCATATTTACTAGTTCACACTAAGAAAAAATACATATATATTCATGGATATGCACATACACAAAGTGTATATATATATGTCCAATTGATTTTTTGTGTATGTGATATATCTATGTATGAATATGCATAAGTATTTCTACTTACGTATACACACGCATATGCTCATGTGCACAAGTCATCATATATACACATTTAATGTATTCACGTATTGATTAGTATATAAATATAATTACATAAACAAGAACATATACTCAATACAAAGATTTAGTCACATAATTCAACTAAAGAAACAATCATAAGAAATCAAAGACTAATACACAAAGTCATTTCAATCATCCCCAAACTATGAATGAAGGTTTTACTTACCAATTCTCAAACTAACTTGACTCAACATGACTAATTAGGATGTGAGTGTGTGATAGCTCAAATAGGCACATTAGCGCTTATCATATCAAGTTCCTCTCTTGGGTGATACTCTCCCTCTCCTCACTAGAGGGATTGATCCTTCCTGCATCCGACTTAGTGCATCACAAAGGTAGTTAGCCGATAACATGAAATTTATTTGCATCATATATCATTTTCATTATCAAAGTATTAAAGCAATTACATTACAACACATATTCATTCATCACATTTTCCATCCAAATATACAAAACATAATCATGCATTAAAAAAATTGGTGATCCCACAATGGGGTGTAACATATCAAAGTCATGATTTGCATTTAATATCATATTTAATCATAAAGGTAAAATAAATCTAGTAAATGAGAAACAAGGTGTAACATGCTTCCCCCCTTATGAATCATCGTCCTCGATGATTTAAAGCACTAAAACATTTAGATAAAGTAAAATAAAGATTTTACTTTCAAATTTCAGAATCATATAATAAATAGGTAAATTTTATTAATAACAAAATAATCTTCCCTCGTAGCATGACCCTCTGCAATCTTGTCCTTACTGGACCTTGCATTGAGTGACTCTGCTAATGTATTGGAAGAACTTGTGTGCTTCAAGCAAAATTTATCTCCAAAGAACTATACATCACAATTACATTGAATCATATGCACACTATAAGTACAATAGTGACCATAGCTTACATGAAACCTTTACCACAATTACTAGAAAAAAACGTTCTCATTGGCTAACACACAATTACCCTTAGTGTGGTGCAGAGACACCCACAGTGATTTCATGCCTCCAAAGGGTCAAAAGTCGATCTTTTGATTAGTTTGAGTTTGTTGAATGTAATAAGGTATTATAATACCATGTATTATGTGTTTGAATCCATATTAGGTCATTAGGTGTGTTAGAGTGTCAAGTTGCACAAGTTGTCAATTTTGCAAAATGTTGTCAAAGTTGTAAAAATGCAAAAACAAGGAATATGAAGAGTCATAAGTTGTAAATGAGGGAATTTGAATGGTTGTAAGTTTAAAAGTTGGTTTATAACCATTGGAAAATGGTTGTAAATTTTTTTAAAATACTTTGGAAGGTCGAAACCAAGGTTGGTGGTTATATTCTTGAAGTGCAATCAATAAAAAACATCATTGTTTCTGCATTTCTAAAAGTTAAGTTGTTTCAAATCTTGTTACAGATCTATATGGAATTTGTAAAACCTTCAAATAACATGGTTGGAAATATAATTGAGTTATCTTTCATTTGGTTTTGGTTTGGTTAAATTTCATTAAGTTTAGAGAAAGTTATAGCCTTTTTTGTAATAGGTCTGAATCTGCCCTAGGGTAAAAGAGAATTTTTTTTTTTTTTGAAGGTTTCCATCCAAATTAAACTACCATAATTTTGAGATATGTTAAATAAGGGACAAATGGGTATTTTAATCAAGTTTTATTTCTTGGAGACTAGTCTTGGTTTGAAAGTTATGACCATAAAACACAAAATTCTTGCTCCATTTCAAGCCTAGTTCCAAGCGTAGCAACATAAATTTGACCTTGGTGTTCCAAAACACCCAAATGAAATTGATGTATGTTGTAAAAGAGGATAAATTGTATCTAAATCTGCAATTATATTTTGGGTTTGAGGTCTGGTTAGAAAATTATGTTGGAAAAATAGATTATGGAGTACTACTAGGGAATTTGAGGAATTATGAGAGAAACCCTCCAAATAAGGGTTTTATAATTGAAAAGTTTGTTGGATTAAGTTAGTTTTGAGATAATACACCATTCTCTACATCATATTTTAATCCAAATAGAAAATGAATGGGTGCATTGTGCACTAGATTGTGGGTCCCATCCTTCCTCTAGCCTTTACACTGTCAGGCAATTCAAAATTTGAGAATGTCCATCACCAACACTAATATTCATCTCTAGAATAATAGTATTGCCCCTTGAATATTGTCCATATTGAGCATAATATTTCCCTTAGACATCTGTCAATCCCGAGCATAATAGTATTGCTTCTTAATTGATGCTTTGTATCAACAAAGTTTTCCTTGACCATTTTGATGCACTCTTCCATTTATGAAAACATTTCTGGTCTAAGGCTAATCCTATTTCCTAGCTGATCCTAGCTTATAGGAATTCAGCCATTACTTCCAAATAATGTTTCAAATGGATCAAATTTTATTGAGGAAATATATAAATTATTATAATAAAAGGATTCTACAAATCCTAGACAAGATTTGATTTATCCCTTTTTGCCTGACTAGCTAAATCAAAGTAATAAGTTGAGCATACCTTCAATTGAATTTTGAACAAGGTGTTCATGGTTTACACTAACCTTAACATTACTTGCGTTTCCCTATCTGTGATGACCTTCTTAGTAACACCAAGCATTCAAACACTTCTTCACACAAATTTGAAATTATGACTGGTATCAAAATTTCTAGTAAGAAATTAGTTACCTTGGTGAGTTTTTCCATCATATCATTATGCCAAATCCATTGAAATAGAAGGATAAAAACTATTCTAATGTTCTTCCTCTTCCGCTCTAGAATTTTATAAGAATATACAAGTCCTATCAATGATGAAAACCTATCTTCACCCCCTGGCACTATGGACAATAGGCTACATACCTTGTAACATCCAAATTATAGTAGTTTCACATCAACAAATAATTGTGTCATTCCAATTTTCCTTGAAAATGATATCAATTAAACTTATTATCACACCTTATTGCCTAACTCCTTTGAGTTTGGTGCTTAGGTTATTCCTTTGATTCTTAATAGTTTGTTAAATAAAAACATCTTCCTTGGACTTATACTGCATTTAATTCTTGAAAATAAAATGATTAGGTATTATTGAGAAGATATAACTTCCTTATGAAATCCTTTTTTTGGTTTTATTTTGCCCTCCAACTATTCCCAAAATTGTAGCCTGATTTTAGCTCAATTGATCTCTTCTAATGAACATTTATATTTTTTGAGTATCATTATCTCCCAAAATATGTCCAAACAATGAATAAGTACATTGTTACCAAGCATGAGCATTTTTCAATAGCACAAAATCATGTGGAACATGGTATCATTGATAAATCTTCCCTTTCCTATTTCAGAGGTGATAATCTTGCCTTTCATGATTAACCATAACACCTAACCTTTTTCCAATACATCAATAATAATCACAAATTATCTTCCAATACAAGAAATTATAAAATTGAGTTGTAATTACTTCTCTCTTATTTGGTCAAAAGTCTAACTTTTTTTGACCATTCCAAATCTGTCACTAATAGTTCCAATACCTTAACCTTTAACTTCAACAACGAGTATGAGACTTTGGATGTAGGCTCTTTAAACCATATCTTGTGGAGAAGTCAAAGGTTTTTCTTAGACTGAAAACACATCATTAAATTTTGTTGATTAGGGTACTTATCTGCATCTATATAACCTCCTTAATGTTTCCAAAATATTAGATCATCTTAAAGTTGAACACTTAATAATTATCTATTTTCTCAAATTGATCAAATTGGTTTATCATTCATTTTTATTGGCTTTTAATAGTTGAATGATTGTTACTTGCCTTACTTACCCACACTAGGTATCTTTTGTAAATACTTTTTATTCCCAATGTGATCCAATTATTCTTCTGATTTTGTATCATAGTCTCGTTCCTTATCCAATTACCTCTAGAACATCTTAAAGTGATCTTTAAAAGTACTACACATAAATCTATTTTCGTTAAAAAACTTGCAAGTTCTATTTGAACTTCAACCAAACTATGCTCTATCTGAGCCATTGTTTCAATAGTTTGTTTTACTACCCAAGATTTTTCCTTGCAATCATCTTTCTAAGAATTTTCTTCTAAAATTCTTGGTAATTTAATTTTTCTTGTAATCTTAGACACTTCAATGGTTGTTCGGTTCTTTTCTCATTTTCAAGTCTTGACTCCAAATTGATCATGCCCTTTCAAGTTGATGGGATCAAGTCAACTTCCATCTTTACCTTTGTGAGTTGCTTATTTTTTTGACCCATTCAAGTCTCCGGTCTAAACTTTAAGGCACTAATTCTTACTCTTGATCATAGCAAGATTTTAATCTTGTTTGAATTAGGATTGCAAAAAGGTTATCCTATCTCCTGGATACCTCTCTAGTTGGTTTTGATTCATGATATGTTGAATTTTCTTCTTCATAAGAAGTTTCCAATTTATGCTAACAATTAGTTTCTCCAAGTACGAATAGACTTAAACCATATTCATAGTATCTTATATAATCCACAATGTTTGACTCTTTTCAACTATAGGTTGCTATTATAAAGATGATTCACTTCAGCTCTTTCTCACCCTTAGATTCATTTAAATATTTTTGAAGGGTGAAGGTAATCATAGGTAATCCTCTATAAATTTCCTATTGAACCCAGTTGCATAACTTCCATAATCCATGGGTGTCTCTCGTTGAGTTGTTTTAGGAGTTTCAACCTCCAAGGATGATTCTTTTAGTCCCAAAGACAAGTTTCAGGAAGATTGAATTCCTTATTGTTTCCCTTGTTATTTTTCCCCTTGTCATCCTGACATAATATTCTTTCAGACACTATCCACTGATAATGTTTTGCATATCGCTTACGTAATGAGCTCATTGGTTCCATAGCTGAACCTGATAGCTCTAATATCACATGTAACACACCTAATGTTTTACCTATTGATTTTACCTATGTTTTAACCTACATGTGAACAATTACTGTTTACCAACTTATAGCAATAATTTTTTTCCTTTCTATTTCAATAACAAGATGCACATTTGAAATAATGCCATTTCAAATTTTGATTGCATTTATAAAGAAACATTACATAATCCCAAGTAACGATTTCATAATACATATTCCCATGTAATGATAACATTTTTACAAATACAATTTCCATAAAGATAGAGATACATGAATACATACACAACTTCCAATAGATTAATGAAACAAAGTAAAAATGGTCTAGATGTCTCTTTATGGGCATACATCCTTAATTTTTGGATGCCAACTACATGAGGGAGAGTATCACCCGAGCACTATTTTTCCAGCACAAACTTACTACGGTTCCCCACACATCTACCTAACTAGGAAGATGATCCTCCCTTCAATGAAAAAATTGGAGTGGTAACCATCATAATAATAGCCTTCTTGAGCATGATGTTGTGTCCTACATAATTAGAGCTACCATACAGTGGATACCCGCCTACATGCATAACATTCCCAACCTAGTTATGCAAACCCGAATCACACTGAATTGAAAAGTGTAATTAGTGGTACTTACACTACTTTGGCAAAAGATTTGATAGTTACATCTCAAGCTCATTTTCTAAGAAATGGAGTCTCACTTCTATGAAGTGTTAGTCATATGTTCACCCACCCCTTAGCTGGATTTGGTAAATGACCACAAGTAATCTTTACAAGCTATACATAACATAATTCCAACCCATAAGGTGATGTTCATTCAAGTGATCTTAACTAGCCAACTAGGTTACTCCCATACATGATTATCCTAACCCCAAGAACAACCACTTTACCCACATAGGTTCTCATATCATAAAAAACCAAAAATTTCAATATAGCACTTCAGTGCAATATAATTTCCCATACCTCATGATCCATTCCAAAAGTATAATCTACACACATTAAATGAATCCATTTAAAATTATAATCTCAATAATTAAGTGTTCAAACTGACCATATGGGTTAATCCCAACCTATGGATTCAATCAAAAAGTAATGCAACAATCAAGTGATCATAAAGAAACATAAAACCCCTCTTTCAATATGACTCAAATATTCACATGATTAAAATATTCACTACATTCATATATAATTTGGACATTATCAGCTTGAGATGAGTTTGTGCTTCTACACCTATAAGTCCTCTCCATATTACGACTTCGGGTTGCCGGAATGTAAGTCCTCTTCTATAATTTAGTGAATAGGAATAGACTCTTAGTCAGGTATAAGACAAATAGAATAATTAGAAAATACGTTTCCCAACCCTATTGTTGAATATCGATATAAAAATCAAGTGTACACCCTAACCTTAGGGAAAAGATTGTCTTCCTACTTTCAAGGAAATATGAGTAAAAATTCAAGGATAAACTACCAAAATGGTTTAAAAAACATCATATCTTATTAATGAAGAAATAAATTGTCTAACTTGCTATCATTCCTGTGCATTACTAACATCCTAATTTATGCAAGCAAATGGCTAACATGCAATTATGTCAGTATCATATCCATGTACCTTCTAGATAGTTTAATATAACTATGTCATACAAATACGAAGATCACAATAATTATATATGGGTATCATACTAATAACTTATTTACAATCTAGCCATATGCACAAGCTTGCTTAACAACTATGATAAACAATTACAACTTTCTCAAGCACTTGCATTCATTCAATAAAAATAGATTATGAAATAGAAAGAATAATGGGTAAGAAAGATTATCATGCCTGGAATTATAGCTCCCAATGAAGAGACTATCTTCAAAGCTTAATTCCCACAATCATACTTGTTGCTTCTTCTATTATCAGCTTATCTTCATTCCTAGCCTCTTTCTAATCTCTCAAAACTCTCAAAAAATTACAACTCTCAAGAAATCTCTCTTTTCTCACTATTGCACTCAACAATGATTTGCATAGAAAAACTATAACAACGAACACTAAAATAATGAATGAAAAGAATGAATTCCAAAAAGTTAAGAGGGTTCCTCTACTTATACTAAAAATTGAGAAACTTATTGCTATAAACAAGCTCTACTATTTGCCACCTTTTCTCTTCCAATTTCCACCACTTAACAACAAAAACCAACTTCTCTAAATTAGTCGACTAAGCCAATTGAAGTGAAATATGGCTACTTAAACAATTGACATGTAAACACATATACAATCCTTTCAACTTCAGTCTCTCTATTATGGCTAAGTCACCATCTTTAATTGCCAACAACAACTCTTTTATTAAGTCAAACACAAAAACAATTTCCTAAAGGTTTCTTTTTGCATTGTGGTTGTTGGTTGCTTGCCACAACAATTGAAATCTTCCATTATCTTCAGTCAGCTTGTGGTTTGACCAAGTCATATATTCTTATATGGATGTGCATGGATTTTCAACACAACACATTTGACTTTCATTTGCACTCTACTACTTAACATGGCACAACATAATGTTTATTAAGTTCCTTTCAAATATTTCCCAAGTTCTTTGACTTATGCACATTCACTTGCAATAATATCAATCCATAATTTATGCGCTTTTATTTTCAATAATACTTCTCACGTATGTGTGAGTATATGCACAACATATGGTTTAAGTTGTTGGCTTTATACAATCCTTTCGATATTTAATAAGCCCGCATTATATATGTATTGATGACAATTATTACATTCCTTCCATATATATAACTTTATATATTAATATATATACATGTTATAATGTTTGGTCATTATAATATATACATATATTAACATATATATGTATATTAAAACCATTAATTTCCATTCATATATATTATCAAATATATATACGTATATTATTATATACATGTATATACACTATATTTAATACGCACATGTATACATATATATTAATATATATACACATCATATTTTTTGATTAGATTCAATTTCTTCTTAGATTATAATTCGAATCTTGAACTTAATAAATTTGAAGTTGATGTCAAATTGATGGTGAAGATGTTGATCATGAATTTACATGTCTGAATTTTCTTTAATGATATTCGATCCACACGAGAAAAAAATTTATTGATTTCGATGTCTTCAATTGTGGATCGGATCTATATTAAATATCAAATGGGGAGACACGTCCCATGAATCTGTGCCTTTTCATCCAGCTAACCAGCCGATCACTAATTGGGGTTTACTTACTAAGTTCAATCTAAGTTTATCTTGCACAAATAAATAAATAATATCCAATCTGTAAATGATGACCGATAATGATGCTTTAATCGGGATTCTATGAAAAACATGTAAAGCCAATAATCTGCAAGTAATAACCTCTAAATGCAGATCGATAATATACTTGGGGTTTAGTAGGTTTCGATATGTATATAAATGATGATATAAATATTTATACAATTAATATATATGTGTGTATACATATGTTAGTACATACTGACATATATATACACACACATATGATCATCATTTGTATATTTGACCGAAGATACCATTTTCAACACTCCCTCTTAGCTAGGGAAGATAACACAACCAAGTATATAGTGATATCACCTTACTCGTGATATCAAGAGATATGGTATGCTTCTAAGAGTGTCAAGTCACATGACATTCTTCATAACACATCTTCATTATGGTATGTGCACTAACATCAAGTCTCATGATGTCTACCATAATAAATCATGGCATATCCAAGGATACATTTATCCACCATGATTATCCCATAAGGATCATAATGATCTTCAACTGATATCAAGTCTCATGATATATATCAAAATTTCCAAGAGATACTATCATGACATATCCACGAATATCAAGTCACATGATATCCATCATGATAGTGAAACTAATCATTGTAGTGTCATCACTTTACAATGTCAAATACAAGTGTTCATTATCAGAAATATCGCCACCTTTCAATAATGTACACAGGGGGAGAGGGCCCATAAAGTCATGGAGTCACACACATGACAAAATATTTTACACATTAAACATATTTTAAATGTATTAGTACAAAATAAACAATTTGAGTCTCAATCTCAATAATAATTTACATTTCAACAATACCAAGTTTCTTCCTGAAGTGTTCAACTTTAACTCTAGAGAGAGGTTTGGTGAGAATGTCTATTGTTTGATCATTTGTACTAATATACTCCAACTGGATCACATTCCTTTCTACCATGTCTCTCACATAGTGGTAAGGGATATCTATATGATTTGATCTATCATGGAATACTAGATTCACTGAAAGCTTAATACAACTCTGATTGTCATAGTGGATAATAGTAGGATTCAGGGGCTTGCCAAATAATCCCACAAGCAATTTCCAGAGCCATACTGCTTCTCTTGCTCCCATAGAGGCTGCAATATATTCGGCTTCAGTTGAGCTTTGCGCCACTAAAGATTTTTTCCTGCTAATCCAAGAGATCATAGCTAGTCCTAAACTGAAGCAACATCCTGATGTGCTTTTCCGATCGGTTACACTTCTAGCCCAATCTGAATTAGAGTATCCATGTAAATCTAGGCTGACATTTCTGTATTTAAGACCATATCCAATAGTACCTTGAAGGTATCTCAATATATGCTTCACAAAAACAAGGTGTATTTCCTTTGGCTCACACATAAATTGACTTAGAGCATTCACTGCATAGAAAATATCCGATCTGGTGTTAACCAAGTACATTAATGATCCAATTATCTGTCTATAGAGAGTAGGATCTACAAATTTTGATTCTATTGCGGCTTCTTTCAATTTGTGTAAGTTGGTTTCCATAGGTGTAGACATGGGCCTATAGTCTAACATCCCAAATCTCTTCAAAATATCAATAGTATACTTTCCTTGATTTAAAATTATACCATCTGATTTCTGCTAGACTTCTAACCCTAGGAAGTAATGTAAAAAGCCCAAGTCTTTCATATCAAATTATGAAGCCAGGTCTTTCTTACATTGAGTAATAAGGTGATCTTCTCCTGTTATTAGTAGGTCATCAACATATAAAATTAGTATTAACATATCACCTTTAATTACCTTAAAATAGAGATTTGGATCTGCATCATTCTTGGAAAATCCTAGTCCCAAAAGATAGCTATCGATTCTTTCATACTAGGCTCTGGGGGCCTGTTTGAGTCCATATAGAGCTTTCTTCAATCTGCATACATGTGAGTCTGCATTATGTATCAAAAATCCTTCAGGTTGCTTTAAATAGACTTATTCTTCAATGGTCCCATTTAAGAAGGTAGTTTTCACATCCATTTGATGGATCTTCCAGCCTTTAGCTGCTGCAATAGCTATTACTGCTCTCACAGAGGTGTACCAAGCAAAATGTGCAAATGTCTCTTCATAATCAATACCTTCCTTTTGTGAGAAACCTCTGGCAAAAAAATGTGCCTTGTGTTTCTCTATACTGCCATCAACAACATGTTTGATTTTGAAGAGCCATTTGGAAGAGACAAAAAATTTCTCTTTAGGTCTAGGTACTATATCCCATACATCATTTTTCAAAATGGATTGATACTCTTATGTCATAGCATCTTTCTATACTTGATTCTTAAGATCTTCTGTAACGCTAGCTGGTTCTAAACTAATGATCTCGTTCATTAAGGCAACATAGCTTGAGAATCTTTTGGGTCTCTTACTTTCTCTAAAAGTTCCTTTGGGTGCTGTATAATTCTCAGCTTCCTCAATCATCTTTCTAACCCAAAGTGGTCTCCTTTTGCTATTGTCATTAGAATTCTCTTTTGGAGCAGTTTGGTTTTTATTTATGATTTCTTCAGAATACTCCCTTTGAATCTCAAGAGCAGGATCCTCCTCCACGACTTTAGAAGAATCTTGAATTTCTATATCATTAGAACTCTTTGCCCTTTTGAAAGCAATGTCTTCCTAAAAAATGACATCTCTACTTAGTTCAATTTGTTTTTGTCCTGATATGTATATTCTGTAAGATTTTGAGGTTTCACTATAGCCCACGAATATCCCTTTCTTTCCAGTAGGTTCTAATTTAGATCTCTTTTATTTAGGTACATGAAAGTAGACAGGGCAACCAAAGATCCTTAAGTGACTTATGCCAGGTTTTACACTAGTAAATTCTTCTTCAAGATTTTTATTATCTAGATGAGAGTGAGGACATCTATTTTGAATGCAGATAGCTGTCCTAGAGGCTTCTGCCCAAAATGTAGTTTCTATGTTTTGGCCGTACAACATTGCTCTAGCAACTTCTACAATAGTTCTATTTTTCCTCTCAACAACACCATTTTGTTGAGGATTGTAGGCTACAGTAAACTCCCTCTTAATCCTAACATTTACACAAAATTCCTTAAAGATTTCTGAGGTGTATTCCTTCCCATTATCTATTCTTAGTATTTTGATTTTCTTCCACGAAATTTTTTTTGTAAGAGCTTTGAATTCCTTAAACCTTTTAAGGACTTCTATCGACTCTTTACATTTAAGAAAATATATCTAGGTCTTTCTAGGGAAGTCATCTACAAATATAACATAATATAAGAATCCCGCCATGGAGGGTATAGACATGGGTCCACATAAGTTAGAGTGTACTAGTTCTAATATGTTTTTGGTTTTACTCAAACTATTTTGGAAGGTGCCCTTTGTATTCTTCCCTAGGGCACACCCTTTGCATGCTCCTTCATGAATTTGTTCTAGTTTGGGTAATCCTGTTACTAATTTTTCTACTGAAGGTAGGGAATGAAAATGAATATATCCTAATATTCGATGTCAAATTTCATTTGAATAAGAGGTCTCATGAATAAGGGCTTGATTAGTGTCAGTGCACAGTTTGTAGAGATATCCTTGTCTTATACCTATAGTTTGTGCTTTCTTTATAGTGGAGTTCTTTGGCCATGCTAGAACTTTTCCATCCATAAAGGTAACCCTATATCCATTGTCTTCAAGAGCAGAAATGGATATTAGGTTCCTCTTTATTCCCGGTACAAACAATACTCCAGTGAGTTGTAGAGAAAGGCCAAACTTCAAATTTATGGTGCAAGTTCCAACCCCCTTTACTGGATGTGCAAAATCATCCCCAATAGTTACTTCTTTGCCAATTTCTTCTATCATAGTATCTAGGTGTTCTCTGAATCTCGTGATGTGCCTTGATGAACCACTATCAATTACCCAGTTATTGAATTTGTTTAATACTTGGCTTGATAATGTTGAGTAAAAGACAAATTTCTTAGAATCATATTTTGTATTTGTCTTTGCAACTTTAGCAAAGTATGCTTGTTGTTTTGTTCTATCAGGGCACTTGATTGCATAGTGTCCATACTGATCACATTTGAAACATTATATTTGGGAGATGTCTTTCCTTTTCTTGAATGATCCCTTTCCATAAAAAATATTCTTTCTCTTGAAGTTTTTCTTCTTACCTTTTTGATGAGAATTTGTGTTTAGCACATGAATATCCTCATCTATGGGTTTCTGATTGTTTTCTTTTGTCATTAGTCTTGTTTCTTCTTGTAAGCAATCTATTCTTAGCCTATCAAATTTAGGGAGTTTTGATCTTGCACTTTTTCCTTGAACAAATGACTACCATGAGTTTGGTAGGCCACCTAGAGCTATTAGTGTTAACTCCTTGCTATGAATTTGATATCCAACTGTTGACAATTGATATCTTAGTTCAATGATTCTCATGAAGTATGTATTAATAGATTCTCCTTTGTTTATTTGGACATGATTAAGTTGTCTCTTTAGAGCAAGGGTCCTACTAGTTTTGTTTATTTCAAAAGTACTTTCAAGGGATTTAAACATTAGGAATGTAGTCTCATGTTTAGACATAATAGGTACCATATGGTCCCTAACTGCATCTACTATAGTTTTCATAGTTTTCTCATTGTTCTCAATCCATTGAGTTTTCTCCGAGTCATTCTCTGGTTCTATCTTGTTTTCTTTCACAAATGAGTCTAACTTATTTTCTTTTAGAATGATCATGATTCTGAATTTCCATGATGTAAAGTTGTTTTCACCTTCAAGACAATCCTCAGATCTGATTACCCTCGACATTATGAAGAATGGAATGTGTTTGCGGTTTCAAGAGAGAATACGATTAAATAATCTGATATCTGAATTTAAACGGATCTTCCTTAACATGGCTCTGATACCATGTTGATTAGATTAAATTTATTCTCAAATTATAATTCGAATCTTGAACTTGATAAATCTGAAGTTGATGCCAAATTGATGTTGAAGTGTTGATCATGAATTTACACGTCTGAATTTTCTTTAATGATATTCGATCCACATGAGTAGAACATTTATTGATTTCAATGTATTCAATTGTGGATCAGATCTATATTAAATATCAAATGGGGAGACACGTCCCATGAATCTGTGGCTTTTCATCCAACTAACCACCCAATCACTAATCGGGGTTAGTTTACTTAATAAACATAAATTCTTACTAAGTTTGATCTGAGTTTATCTTGCACAAATAAATAAATAATATCCAGCCTGGAAATGATCATCGATAATGATGCTTTAATCAATATTCTATGAAAAACATGTAAAGCCAATAATCTGCAAGTAATAACCTCTAAATGCAGATCGATAATATACTTGGGGTCTAGTAGGTTTCGATATGTATATAAATGATGATATAAATATTTATACAATTAATATATATGTGTGTATACATATGTCAGTACATTACACACACATATGATCATCATTTGTATATTTGACCGAAGCTACCATTTTCAACAATATTTACTATTTCACAATAAGCACAAATACATATATTCATTGATATGCACATACACAATGTGTATATGTATATGTCCAATTGATTTCCCGCATATGTGATATATCCATGTATGAATATGCATAAGTATTTCTACTTACATACACACAGACATATGCTCATATGTATAAGTTATCGTATATATACATATATACATTTAATGTATTCACGTATCGATTAATATATAAATATAATTACATGAAGAAGAACATATACTCAATACAAAGATTTAGTCACATAATTCAACTAAAGAAACAATCATAGGAAATCAAAGACTAATACACAAAGTCATTTCAATCATCCCCAAACTATGACTGAGG
Organism: Sequoiadendron giganteum; assembly: GCA_007115665.2. Classification (NCBI taxonomy): domain Eukaryota; kingdom Viridiplantae; phylum Streptophyta; class Pinopsida; order Cupressales; family Cupressaceae; genus Sequoiadendron; species Sequoiadendron giganteum. The sequence continues at coordinate 476,869,753 of CM021101.1, read as the reverse complement.
GTTTTACTTACCAATTATAGAACTAACTCGACTCAACATGACTAACTAGGCTATGAGTGTGTGATATCTCAAATAGGCACAATATTAGTTACCATACCAATCTCCTCTCCTAGGTGATACTCTCCCTCTCCTCACTAGAGGGCTTGATCCTTCTTGTATCCAACTTAGTACATCACAAATGTAGTTAGCCGATAACATAAAATTCATTTGTATCATATATCATTTGCATAATCAAATTATTAAAGCAATTGCATCACAACACATATTCATTCATCACATTTTATATCAAAATATACAAAACATAATCATGCATTAAAACATTTGGTAATCCCACAATGGGATGCAACATATCAAAGTCATGATTTTTATTTATTATCATATTTACTCATAAAGATAAAATAAATCTGGTAGCTGAGAAATGGGGTGTAACAATAAACCATCAAATCCATATTTGAAATGCTAAACTATCATAAATTTACATATATTGACACAAAAAATAAAATCTCCATGAATTTACCACATACATTTACATGCAAACTCAAATATCCATGAATTTATAACATGCAAGTAGAGGAACCATGTTTCTCAAGTTCTTTCGGGTCACTAAAAGATCAACTCCACAATTTGTATGCATCTAGGGGCTAATAATCTAGTGCTATTAAATTATAAGGGATAAAACCAAGTACCTAACACAAGCACTCAAGTAGTTAAGAGAACCAATGCTATCCCATGTGACTAGGGAGCCAAAGAAAGACACCCACCTTAAGAAGTTTTCTACACATGACAACATGATGAAAATACATATCCACCTTGCCAAATATAGTTCCATATTGCTAAATAGAAGCTCTAGGTTAGAAAAATGCAAGTAAATTCTAAAGGAGAAACTAATGTCTACTCCAATTCTTAGAGTTCCTAATTCAGAGGACCATTTTGTGGTCATTATTGATGCATTAGGAGAAATATTTGGGGGTGTGCTCATGTAAGATGATTAGGTTGTGGCTTGTGAATCAAGGAAATTCTGAAAATTATGCATGCCTTGAAAGTTTGGAGGCTTATCTTTGGGGAAACACTTTGAAATTAAGTCACACATCAGGGACTAAATTCTAAAGGATAAACTAATGTCTACTCCAATTCTTAGTTCCTAATTCAGAGGACCATTTTGTGGTCATTACTGATGCATTAGGAGAAATATTGGGGGTGTGCTCATCTAAGATGATTAGGTTGTGGCTTCTGAATCAAGGAAATTATGAAAATTATGCATTCCTTGAAAGTTTGGAGGCTTATGTTTGGGGAAACACTTTGAAATTAAGTCACACATTAGGGACTTAAGTATATTAATGTAGCCAAACCTAGACACAAGCCAAAGACATTGGCTACAATTATTATTTGACTATGACTTCAACATCAATTTCATGAAAGGAAAAGAAAACTAAGTAGTTGATTCTCTTAGTCACAAGAGGCATATTATAGTAATAGTCACTATCTAGACAACATTTTGAGAGAAAAAATTGAGGAATTCTCTAAGTGACGAGTTTTATGAACAAGTCAAGATGCACTCTCAGAAAATTCCCAACATTCTAGATACAATGAATATTGATGTGAGTTTGATGGGTTGTTAAGATACAAAGATAGAAGGTTCATATCCAATCAAGGTGACTTGAGAAACTTTATTTTAAAGGAATCTCATTTTGCCTCTTATTGAAGACACCTATGAGTATCTAAGTTGTTAGATGACCTAAAAACACTATAATTTTTGAAGGTAATGAAGCAGGATGCCACAAATTTTATTTGTAAATGTTTGGAGTATTAGTGAGTCAAGGTTGAACGCTAACACCCAACAAGATTGTTGTATGCACACGATATACTTGAGTGGACATGCCAAGTTGTTAGCATGGATTTCATACAAGAACTTCCTAAATTGAGAAATCATCATGATATGATTCGGTGGTGGTGGATAAAATCACTAAAGTCGCTCACTTTATTTTAGGTAACTTTACTAATGGAACTCCAATGTTGGCTAGGATATTTATTCAAGAATTATTATTTTTGCATAGAGTTCCCAAAAATATCATCTTAGATAGAGATGTGTGAATGACCTCAAGGTTTTGGTAAACCTTGTTTTCAATGTTGGAGACTGAGCTAAACATTAGTCCAACTTATCATCTTGAGACTAAAAGTCAAACTGAGAGAGATAGCCAAGTTTTAGAGGATTTATTGTGTATGCATTGCATGTATCAACATTATAACCAAGAGGAATATTTTCCTTCTATTGAATTTTCCTATAACAATTCTAACCAATCTGCTATTAAAATGGCTCCCTTCAAGGCATTGCATGGTCAAAGATACATACCACCTTTCAATTGGGATACACTAGAGGATAGAGTGTCTATAGGACTAAAGATGTTGATAGAGATGGAACAATTTAAGCTAATTAAATAGATGTTGGCTAAGGCCAATGACATGTAGAGGAGTTATGCAGATGAAAAATGAACTCCACCATAGATTATTGTCAGAGACACATTTATTTTGAGAGTTAAACACCATAAGAGTTCAATAAAGTTTGGGAAGTCAACCAAGGTTTCTCCTAGATATGTGGGCCCATTTGAGGTCCTAGAAGTGGTCAACCCAATTGCATACATAATTTCTTTACCACTTGCTCTTGCCTATTTACATAATATTTTCCCTGTTTGATATTTAAAGAAACACATGTCTAATTTTTCTCATGTTCTTGATTAAAATTCTCTTCAAGACCATGGAGAACAACTTCCATTCATAACATTTCCCCATATGAGGCCTCAAAGAACCTACAACTGACAAAAAGGACACAAAACAACACATCCTAAGATACTAGTGCCCAACATTGGTGTCCTTCAGGGGTGTCTATGTCCTTTTAGGGCGACTGTGTCTCTAGCACAGATTCTAGGTGGTAGTGTCCTTGCAGGGGTGCTAGTTTCATAAGCAATGAGCTTCCTCAAACTAGGGTATGACCTCCATAGACACATAACATATGCAACATAGTGTCCTAAGTAGAGAGCTTCACCAATGTCACATCACATAGTCATTTTAGGTAACTCACCATTGGGAAGTACAAGGATCATCATTGGGTGAACTCGCTAATGGTGGAACATAAACATACAATACACTAGGGTAAGATGCTAGAGAGCTAGTAGGGAGTGTCATCATGGTGCTCACTAGTATGGCATGTGTGGAATCCGATACTCCTCTCATACAAATGAGGATACTTGATCTTACACGACCCAACCTCCTTGAGCTGGCATGTCTTCCCAAACATCCTTAGCCTTTACAAGAACTCAAGACATGAGAGGGGAATTCATTATATTTGTTAATTAATTACACCCATTCTAAGATATACAATTTACATTTTCATCATTTCCCAAAAAATTGAGGATTATAACCATGTTTCAATGAAAATTCCCAAATTTTTCATAAAACAAAACATATAACATGAATTTTGTTCAATCAAAATGCACCGGGAGGTTTCTATACTCCTCTAATCTTATTCCAACACTCAAAATTGAAAGCCATTGACTAATTTAAATTAAATGAGAAAAATACCTCAAATTATGTTAAATTTTCAAATGGAGAATACCTCAAGCACGTGAAACAAATGATGAGCCATAAGAATGTTCAATTTCCTTGTTGTAGTTGCATGCTTTTATCTTATTTCTGCTAAACTCTAAAAGAAATTACCAGCCCTTTTTATACACTTTAAGCATTTTAAAGCATTTGAAGTTGATATACGCTATATTAATAAGTGTGTATGAACTTTTAATGTTTGTGAGTTTAGTAGAATTTCATGTTTAATCATAGTTGTTAGCAATAAAAATGCCTTGAAGAAATAAGGACTGCAGTAAAGAATCTATCAACCTACAACAAAAGGCTTCTCAACTAGCAACAAAAGGGTGATGGTTCAATGCAGAGAAAGAAGTTAAATTTCTACAACACAATCACACTTTGAGAAAAGATGAAGGCAATCATTTAAGGATAAGGTCATGGATGACCAAGTGTCACTCCATATTTTAATAATTCATGAAGGAAAACAAACTTTTTTCTAATAAGGAATAGGAATTATAACAAGAATTGCTCTACTAGGGAATGTTTTCAATTTATAACGTTTATCTTGATTAAGTACAGAGTCCTTTTTCAACTTCTACACTCATTTTGTTATTTATTATTTATTATTTTAGAAAAACCTAATCCTCTTCTCGTTTTTATGGGAGAGTTGACATCTTATTTTAAGATTGTTTACATTTTATAAATAAATGGACTCTCACAGACCCTATATAGCAGGGTACCTCGTCAAGAAGGTCAATAAGATCTTGCATGCATTAGACTAAATAATTTTTTTTGTTAGATTCTTCTCAAAAGCTCTATGTATGATTGGAATATAATAAAAATAAGATATTTTGGTAGCATGTTTTCTTGTCTAAGTAATTGAAGAATATTTTGTGGATGTAGTGACTCAAACAAGGGCCACTTAAGGTACTACAAAACCACTTTAGTTTATTTGATTAATTAGATTATGTATTGTAAGTTTAATTTGTAGTTTTCAGTTTATGCTATTATGAATTTTGTGTTGTAAATTTTGAATTGGAAATATTTAGTTTATATTTTGTTCAACTCTCGAAGGTTGGTTGAATTAGGGCATTCTACAACATAAAAAATTCTTAATTTATAGTCATAAGCATTAAGTACCTGTATCAATTAAGTAGTTATTAGTATCTACTTAATTTTCTTTGAAGATAGAAGTTAATTTCAGTTCAAATCTTTTGATGGACTTATTTGTGTTTAATTTACCTATACTCAGCTAATGTAGGACATCTAGGATTCTTGAATGCATTTATGTTTCTAGCATCATCTAAAGTCTATGAATCCCTAGTTGATAATTTAATGGATCCCTCTCTTGAATGATGAAATTCTTAAGGATCTTTAGATCCATTAATCTCTGTGTTTGATCATCTACACTATTTAATTAGACATTAGAGGAAGCTCTACATTTTTGGTGACATTGTCAAGGATGATGCTAAGTTTAGAATTCTTATTTATGTTTAAAATTATTTTCAAAGTTTTCATATATTAGTAAGTTTTTGTTTCAACATTAGGACCAATAGATATTTAAGAAGCAAAAAATAAATATTCACTAACAATGTGTAGGGACTGCCAAATAAAGATCAAAGAACTATTGTATGTGGAGGCAAAGAGATGCTCTGGGAAGATTTCCCCCTCAATTCATGAGTAATTTAAAGAAATTGGTGCAAAAACAAAACCTATTGAGGAAATTAGTGAAGGAGAACCACCCCTCACACTAGTAGCTACTCTAGACACAAAGGAGACTTCCAAAAGGCATCTTAATACCATGGTTGAGGAAGCAGTAGAAAATCCAAAAGAATATGTGAAATTTGAGTTCCAATAACAAACCAAGACAGGGTTATTGCTCTTAAGAACATACCCCCTTCAACATTATCCATTTTCTATGGATTGGTTATTGAAGACCCAAATACATTCCTGTTTGAATTTGATATTCTATGTTGGAGTTATGATTATAATTTGAATTATCATAGGCTCAAACTCTTTCTAGCCACATTAAAGGATGTTTCTTTGCAATGGTTTATGGGGTTGGGGAGAAATGCAATACCCAACTAGGAAATAATGAAGACCAAAATCTTGCAAAAATATCAATATTATTATATAGAAATAGACACGAAGATAGATGACATCTTTAGGATGTCACATAGAGAAGATGAACCACTTGAGTATTATAGATTTCAATTTTGTTTGAAGAAAATTGATTAGATCAGGCTCTCTCGAGTCATTAAAACTGGTATTTTTTAGGAGTACATGAAGAATGTATGGATGCTTTAAACCTCATAGGGGTAGGATATATCTCTCAACTACCTTTTGAGGAAATTTGTAAGGTATGTAGAAACTATTCTAAATCATCCATACAGAAGACCAGGGTTGATAAAACCTCTTCTTCCAATAAAACATTGATTGGCATCTCAAGGGTGGAGCTTAGTAACCTCCTATCCAACATGAAGGAGGACATAATCAACCACCTAGATACCCAATTAGACACCTTGCATATCAAGAAGTAGGAGGAAGTGGAGGAAACTCTAACTAAATACTATCCACATTGCCACCAGAAGAGGAAAAACTACAAATGCAAGAAGCTAGCTAACATTTCTAAAGAAAATCAAGGGAATTTTGAATTTCAAGCCCTGGAGGACAATTAAGGCCAACTATTATACATTTCTCATCACAAACCATGGAAAAAAAGACAAGGTATGCCTCAAGATCCATTATCTTATAATATGTCATTTCTTGAGGGTAATTAAAACTTCTCACATTGGAACAATCATCGTTAGAATAATACACAAAATCAATCATGGCCAATGGCCCAAGCACCCAATTGGTCTCCATAGTAGGAGATATGGCCACCAAAACCTTACCAAGCCCTAAATTACAATTCTTAGTGGCCACCCCAGTAGAACAAATGGCCATCACAATAATGTGGGAGTCAATAATGACAAAACCAAAATATAAACTACACATAGCCACAACAACCTGCCATAATGCCAAATATAGCCATGGTTGCACCATCACAACTAAGAGGACCAAAAAAACAATCCCAACATGCACCTAACCCTAACAAAAATCTTGTTAAGCAGGATTATACTAATGACACCATACAATACCCAACCTAGGGGGTTGAGGTGAGTGATGTCCGCCTTCGTTCAGGAAAGACTCTTGTTGGGCCTTCATCTCCTCACATTACAAAGCTTATTGATGAAGATCCCCCAATAGAAATTATTGAAAATAAAACAAAGAAACTTGAACAAGGTAGGACACAAAAAACATCACAATCCCCTAAAACCACACAAAATATCATTCTAAACTTAAATCTGACCTATTGGTCCAACTTATAAATGTTTGCATAAAAATAATTCTTATTCAAGAAAATAAGGAAGTACCAATATACACAAAAAATGTGAGAGAATTATGCTTTAAAAATCTAGAGAGAAAATGAAAGGACCCCCAGAATATTCATGTCTTAGGACAACTTGCTGACATTATGTTAGGAAATATAGTTATTTTGAAATATGCAGACCTTGGAAGCCTTGTAGTAGATTTCAAAATTAATGGAACTCTCATTAAAAACATCTTATTGACCTAGGAGTAGCCACAAACGTTATGAAAAAATAAACTATGAAACAACTTTAGTTAATGGAACTTCGACTCACCCCTACTTTTTTACAACTAGTAGATATGCCAATTGTCAAACTAGAGGTTATTATAGAATATTTAGTCAACATCACACTAGATTCATGGGAATACCCTACAAATTTTATGGTCTTACAACCTAAATAAAACCTTGAAATATACCCCTTAATCTTAGGGAGACCTTGGTTAGCTACTACAAATGCATTCATTGGTTGTAGGTCTGGAAACATGATCATTTCCAATGGGAATGTGAGGAAAGAACTAGTCCTTTACTTTCCTGCACAACCACATACAGATTTGGATCAAACTATATGGCCACCCTTGATGAAGATGACCAATATTATTTACAAACACTCATGACAATTGAATGTAGCCCAATACTAGACATTCAGGATGAAGATGAATTCCTTTCCAACATTATGTAGAACTCTTATGGTAGGGACCCTCAACAACACCACTGCTTCACATGCTTATATTGTCCTTTACATAACATAATACCTACAAATGCCTCTGAGGATACTCAGATTTTTCATACACTACTAACCCATAATTGCAATCTCAATATTTTAGGTCTTGATATTGATTTTGTAAAGTTATGTCTTAACCATATAGACCACATCAAGTAGAACACTAAATGTCAATAACCAATTGAAAACAAACCAATAGTCTTCATTACTAACCATTATGTAATCCCACATAATATTTGCATGGGACTATCATGACATGAAAGGTATATATCCTCACTTATGCATGCATATAATTTATACTAATGAAGGCTACAAGCCCGTGAGGCAACCTCATAAGAGAATGAACCCAAATATGTGTGATATAGTAAAAAAAAAGTACAAAATTTGCTAGATGCAGGGTTTATTTATCCATATCTAATAGTCAATGGGTATCCCCATTGGTGATTGTGCCAAACAAGGGAGGTAAATGGAGGGTATGTGTATATTACAAATAATTAAATGTAGAAATAAGGAAGGACCATCTTCCCCTTCCTTTTATTGATTAGGTGTTGGATTCACTACCAAGTAAGCAATATTTCTCCTTCTTACATGGATTTAGTGGGTATAATAAGATAAAAATAGCCCCAAAGGATCAAGACAAGACCCCTTTTACCTCCCATGGGGTACATATGGCAATTATTTCTTACCATTTGGATTATGTAATGCTCTTACAACATTTCAAATAGTAGTCTTAAGAACATTCTCAAAATTTTTGCATGATTCCAAGGAAATTTACATGGATGATTTCACCAATTATGAGAATTATTATGAAGAGGTATTGAATAATTTGGAGAAAGTCCTACAAAGGTGTCAAGATCACAACCTTTCCTTGAGTCATGAAAAATGTTTCATGATGATGACTAGGGAGTAGTCTTGGGACACTTTGTGTCTAGTAAAGGAATATAGGTAGACCCTAACAAGATAGAAGTGATCTCCACTCTACCTATTCCTCAAAAGAAAAAGGATGTAAGAAGTTATCTTGGACATGCAGGTTACTGTAGGATGTTTATCCAGGATTTTAGTAAGATAGTAGCCCTATTATTTGTCTTCCTCTCTAAAGATATTAAACATGATTGGACCCCTACATGCCAAGAAGCCTTTGAAGCCGTCAAAGTAGCTCTCATAAAGAACCCTCTATTAAGAGGACCTAATTGGAAAATTCCTTTTCAAATTCATACATATACTTTTTATTTTGTAATAGGTGTTGTTTTAGGATAGAAAGAAGGGAATTTAAAAAATACAATTTACTATATCAGTAAGAATATTCAAGGTTCAAAGTTTAATTATACAATTACTGAAAATGAAATGTTAGCAGTTGTATATGCCATTTATAAGCTCAAACATTACATTTTTGGATACTCTATTTTATTCATACAAACCATACAATCATAAGATATCTAATGAACAAACCAGTGGTTGGAGGAAGAACTATCAAATGGTTATTACTAATGTAGGAATTTGATTTCACAATTATGAATAAACCGGGAAAAGAAAATGAAGTAGCTGATCCTTCAGGGATACAAATAAAATTAATAGAGGAAATAGTACATGAACCCTTTCCTGATGAAAATTTATTTTCCCTCTTTGTACGAACACCTTGGTATGTAGATATAGCTAATTATTTGGTTGTAAGGAAGACACCACCACATCTCTCACCCAAAGAAATGAGACATCTGATAGAGTGTAGTTTTCCTTATTCATGGGTAGTTGGTTATCACTTTTATATAGGGCTTGATAACATAATGAGAAGATGCATCCAAGAAGATGAATTCTATGATATTATCAAAGCATGTCATGATGAGCCTTGTGGAGGGCACTTTGTAGCTAAAAGGATAGATCAAAAAAATTTAAACACTAGGTACTACTGGACTACATTTCACAAAGATGTAGTCAAGTATACAAGGAGGTGTGATAGATGACAAAGAATGGGAAGACCTACTAGGAGTGATGAAATTCCACTCCGACCATAATTGTTTATTGAAACCTTTGAAAAATGGTGATTGGATTTATTGGTCCCATAGCTCCAACATCCAATAACAAAGAATATATTTTGGTCTGCAAAAATTATCTTACAAAGTGGGTGAAGGTGAAAGCACTACAATTTGCAAGGGATGGAAATGTTGCCAAATTTCTTTATGAAGATATATTCACAAAATATGATGTTCCTAGAGAAATAGTAATAGACCATGGTCCTCAATTCACTTATGACTTGATTAAAAAATTAGTCAAGGAGTATGAGATTAGGAACATGAACTCCAAACTCTACCATCCATAGGATAATGTAAAAGTAGAAGTTATAAACAAGGAAATAGAATGTATTCTTACCAAGATAGTTCAACTACACTGAAAGGATTGGGCAACAAGGCTCTTTGAAGTAATCTGGGCACACAAGACAACCTGGAAGACTACCACAAGGTTTACAACATATGAATTGGAGTATGGGAAGAAATTTGTACTTCCAATTGATTTTGAATACAAAAAACTTTGCACAGTAGTAGAACTTGGCATGGAAATATCTGAAGCTCAAAAGGAAAGACTACACAACCTGAATGCTTCAAATGAAATCAGAATGGAAGCCATTTTCCATACATAAATTGTGTAGAAACAAAGGATGAAATGACATGACTAGTTCATTAAAACAAAGGAATTTAATATATGTGACTAGGCGTTATTATATGATTCTAGGTATAAAGAACACAAGGGTAAATTATAGACATGTTGGCTTGGACCAAATGAATCCAAGCAAGTTTTTCAAAATGGAGTAGTTTAGCTCACTACCATTGATCTAGTAATATTATCCCTATTAGTCAATGGACACAAACTAAACCTTTATAAAAATCCATTGCAAAAGGAAGACTTCTTACATAATCTGTAATAGAAATTCAAGTCAAAATTACATGCTAAACCTATAGACGAGGACAAAAAATCAAGTAAACAATCAGTAGATGAGCCAACCAACTCATCTACTAATGATAATCAAGTATAATTACTCACCAAAACCTCTCACATGCATACACATTCATAGGTTAAAATTTCCAACAATTATTATTTTGGATGTGCAACAAACATTCATGGGACCTATACAAACCTCAAGGCACATCAATAACTAGGGACTTTTTGTTCAACTACCCGTAGTAATTACATACACTTCACTTCCATTATACCCATAACCACTGATAGTCACATTTCATACTACCATGCAACATTTTCACTCAAACACACATTCGATGCTACATTCCATTCCATCATTCATAATCCATACTTTCCATAGCTTTCCTCTCCAACACTCATAATTCTCAAACATGTGCCATAATTACACTAAGTTAATTTTTCTATCTCATCTGTCTGTAGTAATTCACATTGAATTACCATTATTTCAATTTTTTTCCAATAGCTACATGGTGACATTCAGTTCCATTCACATGAGCCATCTTTCCATCACTCTGCAATCACATGTACTCGTCTTGTTAATTAACTATAATTAACATTTAATACTACTAATTTTCATTTGCATTCAAAATCATGCACACATTTAAATTTGATGTATCATATATCTCAAATGCTTTGAATTTATCCTACCCATAATTTCCGTACATGTTATTTGAGGACAAATAACACACCTAAGTTGGGGGGGAAGAAAAACGTTTAATTGTCAACACCATTTTTCTAGGAAACTGTATATAATTCTCAATTTCTTTCATTATACACAAAGAAATGACCATAAGAAGTGCAGAGAATAAATGAAACATAGGTAAGATGGGAACATCCAAGGAGCCAAGCACAATAGAAAAAGTTGGTAGAGGTGGTAAATGTTGCAGAATTGGGAGGAGATATTATCAAAAGGGAACCGTTAATACATAATTTATTAGTGGAATATCAACAATGTCTACCAATCTTCCAACAAGCTAGGTGGCTAGATTATTTACTTCGACTAACTAAATTTAATGAAACTATGACTCAGTAGTTTGCAAGCACCTTGTAGAATGATGAATCTATGGTTAGAGCACTAAGGGTAGATGCTTCAGAAGTAGTAGTGGAAAAAGTATCAGGGTTGCTAAGAATAGGTGAGAAATTTCCAGCCAGAGTAGATGCAATTGTGACTAGAAATTATTTTACAATGTCATGGGAGAGTTTAGATTCTTCAGCTCAATTTACAAAATGAATTTCTTTACCTGAGATATGGGCTTCTATTTCTTCCTACATACTTAAATATTTAACCTACAATGAAACAATCCCTCTTATATATTGTGTATTTTAAACTCCTTAATCACTTACGCCATTAGAGGATTGCGAATGTCCCTAAATTATTATACAATATATTGAAAATAATTTCTACTAAGTATAAGAGGAAAATAGACCAATCTGGATTATCATATTTTTGCAATGTCTATTGAGTATAAGAGGAAAAGAAACCAATCTACATTGCCATTTTTTTTATTGGTCACCTTCTTAATTAAATGAAGTCTCAAAACCCAATTTCCCAGTGTATCTTGGGAAGAATTCTTATCCTACAATAGTATCAATGATGTTCTCATAAGGCCAAATGCAAAGGAATTGAATAGAGAATAGGAAATGGATGATCCTTGTACGATTGTAGAAGAGGGAAATATACCATCTATTTCACCTATTTCCTCACCTACTTGTAGCATTAGGGAGGATGTAGAGTAGGAAGTGCAAGAAACACAACTTGCATATTTTGGGGAACAACTAATAGCAGAAGAAGCCACAAAAACCCTTGCATCCACCAAGAGCCCTTCCAGGCCCAAGAAAAGTAAAAGTGTAGCCTCTACTTATGCACACAAAACGAAGCAGAAGAGGCCAACGCAACCAAGAAGGTGATCACACTACTTTAGAAGGAAAGGCCCTACAAAGGGAAAGGCTAAAATAAAAAGGAATAAAATGTTGAGGTTGAGATTGAGATTGATTCTAAAGAAAGGGTGTTTCATGGTGAAAAGCAACACACAATATTGCAGCCTCTATATTTGAGTAGCAATTCAAATTCTGATTCAGAGGACTTGTTTACAACTAGAAAGAAGAAAAAACCTCCAAGTAGCCTTGTTTCTTAAGAAGGGTTTTTTCCATCTGATGAGATTGATGAAGAAATATTTTTGAATAAATATGTTAGGAAAAGGTGTGTTGTGCACCTTGCATAATGTTATAATGTAAAATTTTATTTATTATGTGGTGCACCTAGGGAATATAGGGATGCATGCATCACATGGGTTTAGAATTCTTGGGGCCACTTTATGTGTTTTATGTAACATTGTGATTAAATTTTTTATATGGGGTTGCACATGGAAAAATATTTAATAGTGGGAAAACTTAGTACCAATATTAAATGAGGGGTTAATGGTTTTGTAATCTCATGGCATTAGTCACATGCTTTTATGTAGTACCACTTGTTGGCTTTGTGTGAGCTTGTTTCTATAAAAGAAAACATATGGGTAGTTGTCTAAGGTCAGCTTGTTGGATAGTTGGTTGGTTGAGATTATCTCTTGTTATAGTTTGTGAGGTTTCAAGCATGCAATGGGATGTGCGGTTACATGCTTGTTCACATGGAGTGATTGTAGAGGGCTTGACGTTTCAAACGTGTTCATGAAGGACTCTAAAAATGTATTGTAATATTTATTGCTGAATAATACATGAGCGATGGATGCTTTTGGAGGATATATTTTTTCCTCTTGAGGGTTTTCCCAAGGTATATCTTGTGTCATCTTTGATGGTATGTTGTCTATTCTTTTGCATATGGATTTTGAATACTTGTTTTCATAGATTTATCTATTTGGGTTATGTGGAAATTATCTTGAGTGGATATGTATTTTCTTTCATTTGGCATCAAAACCATGGTTGTGGTTTGTATAACCTTTGTTGGAGTAGATCTGGTGTATAGTTGAATCCAGGGATTGCATGAAAATAATGAAGACATTGCAAGATATGAGGGTTTTGTGCAGGTGTTTTTTTTCAGATTTATGGTTATTTTTTTGTAAATTTGGGTTTATGAATCTTTTTTGGAAAAGGGTTTTTTAATGGATGTTCATCATGAGGGTTTTGTAGGGGAAGTGTTGCATATGAACCCTTGGGACAAAACCAAACTCGCCATTAGATCCAGGAGGTTCAAGAGATGAAAATTAACAAAATTTGAACTATTTTGGTTACAAGAAAAAATGCATTTTTTTGTCCCCACAATCTGTTGCATGAATGTATGACATTCACAGAGGCATCAAAATTAATTTGTGGCTTTACAAAAATCTTGCATAGAAATATTTGAAAACCTTGTTTATTAAAAATAAAAAATAAAAAATAATAGTGGCAGGGAGTCTACAGACCCCCCAACCACTGCCAACCATAGTTATATGCTGTCAGTACTGACAACATCAATACAGGGTTGTCAGCCTCGACTGAGCCCCTAGTTGGCGAGCTTAGGACCCTAGTCTGGTAGGGACCGCAACCCTAGACCTATGAATCTTTAAAAAAATAAAAGCCACCATGAAAATTTTGAAGTCAACACAAAAATTAAAATAAAATAAAATTAAATTGGGGTTAAATTTGCAGGCGGGTTCACAACTAGTGCACCGCCTAGGTGTTGCTGGTGCGCCACCGCTGCTAGTGGCTCCGCCTGGGGGCCACCAACTTTGCATTTTATACTAGAATTGTGCAAATGTTTTTTAGGGGGCATAAATTTTGCCTCAAGTGTCTGTCTTTCAACTTCTTCTACTAGTTGGAAAGGGGAATATGTGTACTTCACTGTGGTATCAATGGTTTTTCAGGATTTTGTTGTTTTGATAGTGATTTTCTTGCTGGAAGTCAAATATTCCCTTTGAGCTTGGAGATGTCATAACTTGTGCATACAGGGTTGAATTTTAGACTTCTTATAGTCGATGAAAAGTTTGTTTAGAGCACTACACAATGGATAAGGTTTGAAGATATTTTAGCATAATCAATTTTCTAATATTTCCATCAAAGTTCTTTATGGTTTTTTTTGACTATGGTGATTTTGTGAGCTTATGGCTATTCAGATCTTGGTGATTTGATGTTGGAGTCATTGTATACTCATATGTACATTTTTGATTACTTTCATTTGACATGGTTATCAATATATTGTTGGATTTATATGTTGCATTGTTGCATCTACAAGTTGTGTAGTGTTGTAGGTGGTCTATACTTACAGGTTGCATAAAGTACTTGGATGTGGGTTGTCTATGCCCATAGATTCTTTAGTGTTGTTATAGATTTAGATTTTTGGGTTGGTTTAGTCATTTGTTTTGCTGGTTTGGTTGTCATATTGAGGAGGAGAGATGGTATTATCAGGTGTAGTCATGATGTGGGGCCTATGTAGTTGACTATATGATGCAAACATGTGTGAAATGGTTGGATTATTGTTGTTGGTACATTTTGTGGTGATCATGGTGTCATGGATGTTCCTTGGTGCATTGTTGGTGGTGTTGAATTGATTCTAGTTTGGTTTGTGGTGGTGTATCTTCTTGGCTTGAGGATCATGGTTATGGTTAATCTTCATTAAGATGTTATCATGATGTCATAGATAGCTTTGTTACACAATTCAGTGTGAGCTTGTGATAGTGATGGTTTGGCGGTGTTGTATACTCTTGGTTTGGAGATCATGGTTGGTACTCTTTCCTTTGAGAGCTCAGTGTCGAGTTCTTTGATTACATTGGGGCCATGAAGGATCTTCATTTAGAGTATGGTTTTCATGTTTCTATGAAGAGATTAGTATCACGGTTTAGTGGGAGATTGTGGTGATGATGTGGATTCACCATTTGATGGCGGATGATATTTTGCAGTGTTTGTTTGTGTCATGGATGGAATCTTGTATCCTATTTCTATACAGTGAGGGTTCCTTGACATCTTGGGTTTCATTTACAGGAGGTGATTATCTTCATGTGGTTTGGAGATGTTGACATATTGGTTAACCATGAAGGTCTCTTTAGTATTTGGTTGAGGTGTCATGATTTATCTTTCGACATGTGATCCTTGTTTGATAGGATGGATTTATGTATTATGTCATGGTATACTTGTAAATGTGCACATTAGATTTTTGTGATGATACATGTACATGATATGTTCATTGGAGCATATGATCTTCTTTTGAGGAGATGCGAGATCATGATGTCATTGTGAGTTCCTGATTCAACTATTGGAGCTTTGACATTGATCTTGGTTTATTTTCTTTGTACTGGGTACACTGATCATTTTCTTGGGAGCTTCATAATGGTGCTATGTTTCATTTGGATTTTGGCATGGATTGATCAGTTATTAGGTGAGGCTAGGATATCTCTTGTGATTAGAGACATGTGTTGAGACAGTTACTCATTGATGAGGTTTTAGCTGGAAGTCTGAGGAGCCTACACCTTGGTTGGATGTGAGTTGAACATGGACTTATGAGGAGATTGTTCTTGGATGAGTCATGATGACTTGGATATCTAGGAGGAGCATTTTCATTCCCAACTCTTGGTCTAATTGATAATTAATCATTTGAGGTATTCCGCATTATTAATTTAAGGTGCATTATATTTTATGCTTTATCTTCTCATGCATATAGATATTGAGCTATGGTTTGTTAGTTCTAGAGGGTTCATTTGAGGGATGTTGGCATGTTTATCTCCTTATGCACTGTGAGGTTCTTCACTTATGTTGAGTTTAGGAGATATTATTAGGCTTATTCCCTTGGTTTGGGAATGGATTTGGTTTGATCTTCCTTTGGTTTGAGAAGCATACACCTTGGTTATGGTTAGATGTGGATAGTTCTATTCTCTTTTGGGTTTTATGGGGGAGATCATACTTATCACAAATTAGCATTTATAGGTGTGTGTAGAAGAACATGCTACATGTTTTGATTTGCACATCCTCTCTTTGTTCTTGTTCTACTTCTTGGATGTTTGTATTCAAATGCCATTGGATTTGAGATCTTGTGTGGAGCTATGGTGATCACTATGTTTTTTTGTCATGTGTTGTTCATTGTTCTTTGGTGATGACATGGACGTTCCTTTATCTCTTTCCTTTTGGGGTGTGGAGAACTTGGGAGAGCTATAGATACTTGTGGTGAGAGATGTATTGTAACATATTGGTTTACATGATTTTCATATCTTTGTAGATGTTACTTGATACTACATGATATTTGTTACAATTTTATGTGTTGATATTGGTGGATCTTTGGATGCATTGATAATTTTCAGATTTGATATTGCCTATGTAGTGGGAGTTCCTGGATGCACATATGCTCATTATATGATAGGTTTTGGCACTTGGAGTTTGCGATTGCATGTTATGGGTTGTACATGTTGATGGAATGGGGTTCAATTGTTATGACTTGTATACCTTTGAGGTATGGATAGTTGGATGTGTTAGAATTTTTTTTGGATTCTATTTTTAGCTATGGTGATTATATATTGATAGATACTGATACATATTATTACCTTTGGATTGAGTGTTTGTGCATTGGTATATCAGTTAGAGGTGGGACTTATGATTCTTTGTGATAGATAGTGTGGCATCTCTTTGGATGGTTTCTTATCTTTGTGAATTGGAATGATGGATGATGAGATAATTCATGCTTGAGATGGTGGTCACCTTGATTCTTGTTGTAGGTATCTTGATGGAGCACGTGGAGCACTTTGGTTCCTTGATGATATATGTGGCTACAAGGATTGTTCCCTTGTTCATGTTTGAGTTTACTTGTTTACCCCTTATACAATGTATACAACACATGAAGAATTTTGGGAAAAGGCGTGTTTTACAACTTGCATAATGTTACAATGTAATATTTTATTTATTATGTGGTACATCTAGGGAATATAGGGATGTGTGCATCACATGGGTCTAGCATTTTTGGAGCCACTTTATGTGTTTTATGCAATATTGTGATTAAATATTTAATGTGGGTTGTACATGGGAAAATTTATTACCAATATTAAATGAGGGGCTAATGGTTTTTTAAGCTCATCGTATTAGTCACATGGTTTTATGTAATACCACTTGGTGGTTTTATATGAGCTTGTTTCTATAAAATCAAACAAATGGGTAGTTTGTCTAAGGTTGGATTGTTGGATAGTTGGTTGGTTGAGAGCATCTCTTGTTAGCATTTGTGAGGTTTGAATTATGGTATGGGATGTGTGGTTACATTCTTGTTCACATGGAGTGCTTGTAGAGAACTCGATATTTCAAAGGTGTTCATAGAGGACTCTAAAGATGTTTTGTAATATTTATTGTTGAATACTATATGAGTGATGGATTCTTTTGGAGGTTAGGTTTTTCCCTCTTGAGGGTTTTACTAGGGTATATCTTGTGTCATCTTTGATGGTATGTTGTCTATTCTTTTGCATATAGATGAGTACTTGTTTGCATAGATTTCTCTATTTGGGTTATGTGGAAATTATCTTGGGTGTATGCATATTTCCTTTCAAAAGAAGAGGAGTTAATTCTAAAATGAAGGAATGAGAGCAAGCAGTAATAGGAAGCCTTGCAAAGAATCAAAGAATTAAAAGAACAACTTAAGGGATACTAGTAGAGGGAGGAAGGATTAGATAGTAGAATCAAGGAGTTAGAGAAAAGGTTATATGCCTTTGATCAATAAGGATCAAGATTGAAGAATCTGGAATAATTGGCCATTTTTAAAGTTAACAATAAGACTCCACATCCTATAAATCAAGATGTAATCCCGAGAATGCCTGCAACCCATTTTATGGTGACCCTTGGGATTAGATTATGGAATAAGGTAAGGGAATTCTCCTAGAAACATAAAGATTGGGAGGGAAAAATATGATTTGATAACATCACATACTAGGGAAATTGGCATAAAATATGCAGAACTTAAGAAACTAAAGGTCAAAATAAAGGAGTTGGCCAACAAGACAATATAAATTTTAAGGTGTGTATCCCCTTCTATGGTTTATACCCTATATTTGCAAGAAAAGTTTTCAAGTTTTTAATTTAGTGAATTGATTAGTGATCTTACAATCTCTTTACCAATCTCTTTACCTTTACCTACTCTATTTTTGGAAACATACAAGCAATCAACCCCAAATATGCAGGATCGGTTATGTGAATTCTATTTGCATAAGCTAGCTATCCCTCATGACTCTGCGTGGGACCCACTCATGTTTGTTGGAGATGTTTGAATTAAAGCATTGGCTTCATTTATATAGAATGAGCATCAAAGAGGACAAATGTAAAGGAGTTTTTAGGAAAGGGAAAAGTCATTTCTCCTCTTACTCAGGGAAAAAGATAAAAATCCTCATGGAATGGTGGATGAAAGACCAAATTGATAAAATTAAGGAGGGAAAGGGAGAATATTTTGGAATGCAAAGAACATGATTGTAAAATATCTCAAGATATTTTAATAGGGATTGGAAAAGAGGAACTTGATTTCTCTTAGGACAAATGGAGAGAATTTACACTAGAGCTACGAAGGAAATAACCCCACCCAGTCTTTAACTACCTAAAAATAGTAAAAAGAGTCCATAAATATATACCAACTTCCCTTGAAAATGATATCACCTAGCTTCCCTTGACATTTCATCCTCCTCTTCTCTTATCCCCAATTCCACATTGGGCAAGACGAAGACAAGAGATCAATACAACAAAGGACATCAAATGAGAGAAGATATCAGAACAAAGAGGATTTTACCTAAAGAAAGAAGAAGAGGTTACTAAGATGGTGAACTATAGGGAAGTTTCACTACAATACAACTTGAGACCCTAAGTTTCTTGAGGAAAATAAATAAGTTAAGTATGATATGATGAGCCATAAGAATGTCCAATTTCCTTGCTATAGTTACATGCTTTTATTTTATTTCTTATAAACTCTAAAAGACATTACCAAACCTTTTTATATACTTTAAGAATTTTAAAGCATTTGAAGTTGATATATGTTATATTAATTAATGTGTGTATGAACTTTGAATGTTTGTGAGTTTAGTTGAATTTCATGTTTAATCATAGTTGTTAGAAATGAAAATGCCTTGAATAAATAAGGACTAACCCTTGCAATGAAGAATCTGTCAACCCATGACAAAAGGATTCTCAATGCATAGCAGAAGGATGATAGTTCGATGTAGAGAAAGGAGTTAATCTGCTACATCATGATCACACTTTTAGAAGGGATGAAGGTGGTTATTTAAGGATAAGCTCATGGATGGCCAAGTGTCACTCCATATTTTAATAAGCTATGAAGGAGAAAGGAGTCTATTCCAATAAGGAATAAGAGTTATAACAAGAACTGATATGTCAGGGCACATTTTCAGTTTATAACAATTATCTTGATTAAGTTTAGAGTCCTTATTCAACTTCTACACTCTCATTTTGTTAGTTATTACTTTATATTTTAGAAAAACTTAGTCCTCTTCCCATTTTTATGGGAGAGTTAACATATGCTTTTAAGTTTTTTTATAGTTCATAAATAAATAGACTCTCGCAAACCCTATATAGCAGGGTGCCCTGTCGAGAAGGACAAGGAGATCTTGCCTGTATTAGACTAAATAATATTTTATGTTAGATTCTACTCAAAATCTCTATGTATGATTAAAATATAATAAAAAAAATATATCGGTAGCTTGTTTTCTTGAGTGAGTATTTGAAGAATATTTTTTAATGCAACAAATCAAGAAAGGGATACTTGAGGTACTATAAAGAGACATTAGTTTAGTTGATTAATTAGATTATGCATTGCAAGTTTAATTTTTAGTTTTTAGTCTATGTTATTATGAATGTTGTGCTATAAATTCTAAATTAGAAATATTTAGTTTATATTTTGTTCAGTACTTTGCAAGGTTAGTTGAATTAGGAGATGTTGCAACATAAAAATTAATTTATAATCATAAGAATTAAGTACCTATAACAATTAAGTAGTTATTGGTATCCACTTACTCTATTTTGAAGATAATTTAATTTCAGTTAAATTTTTTTGATGCATTTATCTATGTTCAATTTACCTATACTCAGCTGATGTAGGACATCTATAATTCTTGAATGAATATATGTTTCTAGTATAATCTAAATTCTATGAATCCATAGGTGATAATTTAATGAAGCTCTCTCTTGAATGATGAGCTGCTTAATTTAGGGATCTTCAGGTCTATTAAGCCATGTGTATGATAATATACACCAATTTTTAATCAGACATTAGGGGAAGCTCTATAATGAACACATGAGATCATTGGAAAGCACATTCCCCTTCCTATTCCTAACCCAACAAATTTGATCCCATCAAATTACCCTTCCAAATGCACTCCCAATCAACAATTCAAATTTTCATCATGAGAGGGTTTTCTCCTCTTCATTTCTTCCCCAAAAAAGATAATGAAAAAGAAAATCCCTTTTTCCCTATTTACCCTTTTCAAATTTCAAATTAAAAATAATATAAAATTATCATTTTTCTATTTCTTAGTTTGCAATTCCCTCAAAATACAAATAACACTCAAATCCATTCCTAGTTAGAATTCAACATTTAAATTCATAATTTAAATCTATATAAGCATATATTCAATTAAATTATGGAAATTGGAATTTGAACATGATAATTAAATCAAGCATAAATTGCATTTCCCAACCCAAGGAATTTTGAAAAATGACTAAATAATTATTTAACTTCATTTCTATTTTAATTCCATTTACCCCCTTTCTCAAAACACAAAAAAATCAATAATCAATATAATAATCATTTAATTTATGAAATAATAATTTAAGCCATTAATTAAATAAGACATTTACTGGTTGTTTACAACATATAGGTATTTTGGAATAACTCCTAACTTGAATCTAGTCAACAGTTACAAAGAAGTGGAACATTCTCTTGGATATCTCTACTCCTTTTAGAAATATGAAGAGTCCAAAGGAGAATTTGGTGCGGAGACCCCCACGATTGGGGTGGATAAAAATTAATTTTGATGGGTTGTCAAAGGGTAACTTTGGGTCGGTTGGAAGTGGGGGAGAGTTAAAAGATGATAAGGGTAGGTTTATTTCAGTAGTGGCACTCCCTTTGGGTATTCAAACCAACCACTATGTTGAAGCTATGACAGCCTATAATGATCTTAAATTAACCTATGCTAAAGGTTATAAAAAATTCGAGCTTGAAGGGGATTATCTTAATCTACTCTAGTGTCTTAAGAAAGAACATAGACCTAGCCGGTCTATTGAAACATTTATTAGGGATTCCATAAACATGATTAAAATTTTTGATGAGATAATGATTCCTCATATCTATCATGAGGGGAATAGGGTGGCGAATGTGTTTGCTAATGAGGGTGTAAATTATAAATCATTGAAACATTGGGAGGGGTATGCCTCCATTCCTATTGAAGCTCACTCCATCATAAATTATGAGTGCCAACAAGGAAAACAAGGATCAATGGGATATGGGAGTAATGATTATAGGACACTTGGCATGTTTATTGGGTGTGAAGAGTGTATCCTTTATCTTGTTTGGAGGTGCCTAAGGAGTAGCATTATCGACTTGTATTTTGGGATCCTAAAGAATATTAAAGTTATTGAAATGGGTGGTGAAAGGAGAAGAGTGGAGCCCCTTTCCTATGATGGGGTTCATCAGAACTACAAGTTTTTGAGGATTTTTGAGGAGAGGGGCCTAGTTCTCTACTTGGAAAAGCTTCATGATCACAATCTCAAGGCAACAAATCTCTTCATTAAAGGTTGGAAAATAGAATGCTAAGTGTGTATGAGAGAGAAATGGTTATCAATGAGGATGTGATTGCTAAAATAATAGGGCTCTTGATGCATGGAGTAATTTTTTTTAGAGATATAAAAGTCAATGATAAAGCTTTGAACCAATTCTAGGGTAATGAGCATAGTAAGTTGACGAAGCTTTATTCTTGAGATTATGACTAATTTTTTATTAAACCTATCTAGGCGGAGGTTCTGAAGGTCATAATGAGGTACATTAACTTGGATGGTAGGTATAAATCTATCTTTGGTGTGCAATTTATTTTCCTTAATCATTTTCATCATAAAATGTTGGTCTTGTTTCCATAATTTCTTTTGGCTTCAATGGACCATGATTTAAAGGAACATGGAAATTTTTTTAGGCTACATGTTCTACCTGAAGGTTTAATCCTTCTTATTATAGAGTTTGTGAAAGATAAAACCCCAAAGATGAGCCTAAAGGGAATCTTAATGTTAAGAGGAAACAAAAACCTATGGTGGTGCACTACTTGGATACAAGCTTTGACACTAGTGATGATGAGAAATATGAGGAATAGATAAAGGAGGATGAGGGAGATGCCTCTATTGAGGTGTAATATCTACCACCATCAGAGGAGGATGATCCCAAGAAACAAAAAATATCAAGGAAGAAGAAATCCCCAAAAAATAAAGCTAGAAGATAGATTTCCTAGTCTGAGGCTTCCCATACTGGGTAGGTGAATGAAGGGGATAACACCAAATATATAGGGAAGCATATCATGAAAAAAAAGGGGTTGCAAGAGATAAAGGTAAGGAGAAGTTTGTTGAAAAAATGACTGGTTTGAACCCCTCTCCCAAGATGGTCAATGGGGAGTGATAGGGTATTGATAGTATCCCCTATATCTTGAAGGAATTTTCCTATCTCCATGTGAATAGAGAAGAGACTTATGATGTACTGGGCTTGGAAAGAGAATGGGTAACTAATAATTTTAAACTCTCTAAATGGTTCTTCCTCAAAATAAATAAAATTAATATTAAAATTAGAGCCCAGCAAGATAAATTCTCTAATGAGGAAAGGGAACAACCTAAAATTGGAAACAAGGAGGTGGAGAATGGGATAGATGTCATGGAGAACCCTATAAATGATTTAAAAATGGGGTTTGAAACAATAATGACTAACTTGGAGGAGAAGATACATGACACCAATAAAAATCTAGAAAAAGTTCTAAAAATTAATCATTATTCCATTAAAAACAATGTTGAGGGGATCATAATTTTAACTGAAGAACTCAAAGAGTTGAGAGAAGATAAAGCGACTAAAGTGATCCCCAAGGAGACTAATAAATAAGATTAGAGAAACAACGATAAATACAAGAAGGTGATGTAAACCGAGACTAAGGGGCCCAACTCTAGGAATTATGGGAGCAAGAAGAAATTATTTGAGGAAGAAAAAACAGAGTTGGCAAGCCTTGCTAATCTTCATCATAAATTTTAAAATTAGGAATTAGAAGCTACTGACACTTTGAATAAGATGAAGTAACTATTTGTCTTTGTTGTATTTTGAATTTTAGTTTGTTGTTGGTTGGCTATTGTTTGGCTATGCTTTATGTTGTAGCAACATTTTTTTGGTAAGGTTTCTGGTCCCTTAAAAACCTATTGTACTTGTCAATAAAAAAATGGCCAAATATGAAACATACCATACTTGATTCAAGTATGATTGGGGAATAGATAGGGAGTCCCAATATGACATTTAAAATTACCACCTTTGTGGAATAACTCATACTTGTGTAGCTAGGTGGGTAAATAACCCTGTACCTATAACCAATCAACACATTTTAAGGTTATCTACCCAATGTATATATAGTCGAAACATAAAATGATCACCCAATGGGGTACAATAGCATAAAATGTAAAAAGTAACATCCATTATATAAATCATACATTTTAAACAGCAACACTCAGGTTCACATTTTAATCACAACATAAATAATGCATATCATTGAACTGAAGCATAATGATAAATTTAGTATTTAAGCATCACATAGGAATATAAACATACAAAATTCCAACAATTGACATGTTGAGGAATCCTCATCTCAAACATCTAGTGGTTCTTACACACCATTTAGAGCAAGAATACAATGACAACAAAAGTCACAATGAAATAGTGAAGCTGAAACACCAATCTCACATCAACAAACTATGAATGAGAGGGGCACTACAAATAGTATTAGAAAGAGATTGCCACCTAGAAGGATTAAAAATAATTCCATTTAGATTTTCCTCATTTTTTTTCTAAGATAAATCATTATTTTTATTTTTCTTTGGGATTTTCAATATGTTGGATTAAAATTTGTCATTTTTTCTTGAGTCCCTTCCATTTTGTGTGTCTTAGTCATATTTGACCCATTTATGATAATTGACCTAAGACATACTAAATGGATCTTATTAGTGTCAAAGGTTATAAAAATCCATGAAAAATATTAAGTCTGAGTAGTTTCCAATGCCATCCCTTTTGTTTTGTATGTTTTTCAAAGTTTTGGGATTTTGGGTAAGTCCATGCCTACATACTCTCCCTATCAATCTCAACAACCTATTCATGCCATTTTAAAAATTGTCTAGTATTGTCCTTCAGTGTTTTAGAGTATCACATCTCATTGTATCTATTAGAATTGTCATCCTTGGTGGGACTTTCTTAAAAATCCATATTTCCCCTTTATGTCCCTTTGCAAGTTTCAAAGTTCTAGATCTACCCATACTTTGATACCATTCAATTAGCACGAAACATGAGTTCTTGATCTACAAAGCTTGAAAAATATAAAATTTTCAGTCCTTTCTATCAAGATCAAAATTTTAGACTTTCATCCATTCATCCATCCTTTGGTACCTATTTTTCGTTGCATCTCCACTCCTTGAACCCTAATCCATTATTCCCAAAAAATTTCCAAGCCTTTCAAAGTCAGATATCTGACCATTCCTTATTCATGTATCCCTTTTGATTCAACTCCAAAAGCTCGAGATTCTATTGATTTTCTCTATATACCTTATTAGAGTCAAACTATTGATCATCCCTTATCTTGGTATCTCTTTAGAGGTATTCCTAATGCCTAGATCTCAACATCCCAAGAGCCTTTTCTTTATTGGGGTTCCTTTGTTGGCCTTCCCACTTTCCTCATCCATTTTGGAATGACTGCTTGGCTACCCCTTATGTCGGAAGTTGGAATTCTATCATTGAAGATGCAGTTTGGCAACATGAGCATGAAGCGTACATACATTGGTTGATCCAGTGTTTTCATTGATGTCAACATTGTAATGATCATCCTAGCATAGTGGGGAAGTATTTTTGGTGACCTTTTTATAGTGCCAGCTAAACCGAAAAAGTATCACAAGTACATAAACAACAATATATGATTAAAAAACTACTAAAAAATGCTTATAAATGACTAAGCATGATCACATGACCATTAGTATTTTATTGCCAATCATTTATAGCACGACCAAATTGATGACTAAACCAGTTTTAGTCAGTTATTGGTTGTTTTGATTGATAAATTCAGTAGTATATTTAGTTGTTAATTTGGTAATATATTTGGTAGTCTATTTTGTAGTATATTTAGTCATTGATTGTTGTTAACTGGTGATTTATTTAATCATGGTAGTCATTTATTTAGTCATTGCAATAATTAACTACCATCAATTGGTAGTATATTTAGTCATTTTTATTCAGTGATTTTTGTCCATTGGTAGTATATTTAGTCATTTGTATTAACTGATTTCTATCAATTGGTAGTATATTTAGTCAATTTAATTATTAATTAACGCCAATTAGTAGTATATTTAGTCATTTTAATTGATTGATATTTGAGGATTTAAACATAAAACATAGAAATACACATCAATCATCAATTTCACACAATAAGGGGACCATTAAGAAGGAAAAATTGCTGAACTTTATTAAAAGAAAGGTGTTCTTACAGCTTGCACAAGTCCAAAATATCTATCTTGCTTGAAAAATTCTTAGAAATAGAGTATTACAATGTTTATTTTCAGCCACAAGACTGAAAATATGAGTTACAATGCATAGAAATGACAAGAAAGAAACTTCTCCAATTTCTTTTTGTAATGATGGAAATGCATGGTTGGAGCCCTTCAATGCAAGCACATGCCCCTTTCATCTCTTGAAACTTCTGCAACATGGGCAATTTTCTTGGAGCAAGTTGTAATGTGTAGAATCCAAGGAGAGTGTTGATCGTGTCCCATATATGAAGCTCTCTCCTTCAATGCAGCCAACAATAACCCTAGAATCTTTCCTCCTTTATATGCAAACACTACAATAGAACAAGAAATTAGTGCCTAAAATAGCACTGGATTTTAGTGCATTTGAGTTCATGAATTGGACACTTTTGTTGGCGCAAAACTCGACGAAAAATGGTTTGTTCACTTCGACGTTGGATTTTGCGCCGACGTTTGTGTTGAATTTAGCACTGACTGTAGTGCTATATTTAGCATTGGAAAAGTGGTGCAAGCAATAGCACCTCCTTTAGCACCTAGAATAGCGCCAAGAAATAGCGTCAGAAATAGCGCCCAATTTGTCTTCCAATTTTGCTTCCATGTCTGCTCCCATTTTTTCTTCTAGTTTTGCTCCTAGGTTTGCTTCCAATTTTTCTTCCAGGTTTGCTTCTAGTTTTGCTTCCAAGTTTGCTTCTATTTTTTCTTCTAGTTTTGCTTCCAAGTTTGCTTCCAATTTCGCTTCTAGTTTTGCTTCTAGTTTTTCTTCCAAGCTTGCTTCTAGTTTTTCTTCCAGTTTTGCTTCCAGTTTTTCTTCCAAGTTTGCTTCCATTTTTTCTTCTAGTTTTGCTTCCAGTTTTGCTTCCCGGTTCGCTTCTAATTTTGCTTCGAATTTTGCTTCGAATTTTGCTTCCAGTTTTGCTTCCAATTTTTCTTCTAGTTTTGCTTCCAGTTTTTCTTCTAGGTTTGCTTTTTGTTTTTCTTCCAAGTTTTCTTCTATTTTTGCTTCCAAGATTTCTTCTGGTTTGCTTCTAGTTTGGCTTCCATTGTTGCTTCATTTTCTTCTTCTAAAAATTCTTCTTGTTTTGCTTCCATTTATTAATTTAATATGTTTTATTTCAATTTAATTAGTTAAATATATCGTGCCTCTTTAATAACTCATATGATTATAGAGTAAGTAATTTAATTATTTAACTCGTATGATTAAATAACAAGATAATTATTATAACATGATCATCATCTATACTTAAAATAAGTGAGTCAAATATCTATAATTTAATTGAATTTGACAACATCCATCCTGAGCAATAAATTAAAATCATCATACATAATAAATATCCATCCAAAAATCATTGACCACTTTTAATATATATAAATTGACAAGTCAATACTGATAAGATCATCATCATATATAACTAAAACAAGTGAAATTCAAATATTCTAGTAGATCAATAGCATTTCAAAATGATACATGTCCAACAATTGACATAAGTCAAAATGATACATGTACAAATGATATAAGTAAAAATGATAAATTATGTAACTCAAATTGATACAAGTCAAGATGATACATGTCCAAATTATATAAGTGAAAAAGATACATGTCAATATGATACAACTCAATAATATGGTACTATAGGCCATGAAAAGAGGCATCATAACAATATATCATCAATGATCCATGATGCAATCTATATGATCATGAATGTCACTGGTTACTACCAGTTGCAACTATCCCATCATCATCACCCTTGTGATCATGATCATCATCGTCATCATCATTTTCATCGGCCTCGGTGTCTTTTGTATCTACATCATCATCATCCTTTGCATGTGATCTGTACCAACAGAACCAATATTTTCTGGATCTATATCATGATGAGGATCATCTTGATCTTCTGGAAGACCCGTGTTTTGCAAAAAAAAAAACATTTAAAATCAAAAGTTATTATTTATTTCATGCAATAATTTATTTTTCTCTTATATATCTAATATTACAACATATGAGATGAAACCATAATCATATTACATCATATCAAAGTGCACATACCATAATAAAATTTCAAAAATGTTACAACTAATATGTCATTCCAATGATGTAAAACATGCAACAATTCTAATAAACGTTAGTAAAGATCATAAAAAAACTGGTTATACAATTTAACTATTAACTATAAATTCTATTACATAACCTTAAGCGCCAACCCTCTGCAAAAGAATGAGGAGACTGCAAGAAGATTGGGTGCAGGGGGCATTGGTCCATGAGATGGACATGGCTCTTCCAAGCCATCCACTAAGATGGTTTCATACAAAAATGTGGATGATATCCCCATTTCTAGAGAGCTCATGATTCAGGTTGATACGAAAATCAATGTTGTTCTGGTACCCATATATGGCATCATGGTTCCATTTAATGTAGCCACCATCAAGAGTATTACAAGCCAACAAGATGGAGGGAATTATTATGTAAGGATAATTTTCAATGTTCTAGGTACTGGCTCTAATGCCAACTACATGCCAACATTGAAATTCCCTAGCAATATTTATGTTAAGGAAATTTCCTTTAGATCCAAGGATTCAAAGCACATCAACCATGTGGTACAAATGATTAAATACCATAGATGATCTATAGCAATGAAAGAGTCTGAAAAGGTAGAGAGAGCTACATTGGTGACTTAGGAGAAACTTCATCTTTCAAAAACAAAGGCAATTAGGCTGGTAGACTTGTGGATTAGGCTAGAATTTGGTGGAAGAGGAAGAAAGATGACTAGAACTCTAGAGGCCCACCATAATGGATTTCAGTATTCAACCATGAGAGTAGAAGAGAGATCTGATATCATGTATCAAAACATTAAGCATGCATTCTTCCAACCAGCGGAGAAGGAGATGATTAATTTGCTTCATTTTCATTTGCATAACCATATCATGGTGTGTGAACCAAGAAGACCAAGGATGTCCAATTTTATGTGGAGGTAATGGATGTGGTCCAAAATTTAGGAGGGGAAAGAAGGTCAATGTATGATCCTAATGAAATTGAGGAGGAATAGCAAGAGAGGGACATGAAAAATAAAATTAGTCCAGAGTTTCAAGGATTTGTTAAGTAAGAGAGCTATGGGAGCAACCTCATCTAAAAGATTTTGAGCTAGAGTTTGACATACCATTTAGAGAGCTTGGTTTTCATGGAGTTCCTCTCAAAGCCTCTACTTTTATTGTTCCTACAGTAAAATTTTTGGTAGATTTGGTGGAATCACCTTTCTTAGTAATCATTATTAGTGAGATCGAGATTGTTAATCAATTAGGTGCTAATTGCCTGTAGCAATGAAAGAGTTTGAAAAGGAAGAGAGAGCTACACTGGTGACTCGGGAGAAATTTCAACTTTCAAAAACAAAGCCAATTAGGCTGGTAGACTTGTGGATCGGGCCAAAATTTGGTGGAAGAGGAAGAAAGATGATTGGAACTCTGGAGGCCCACCATAATGGATTTCGATATTTGGTGCAAGAACACCTTTGCATTTTTTGGTTTGTTTTTGCATTTCTTGGAGTCTAGGTTAGAGTTGAGTCATTTTATGATTTAATAAGGTAAATTTGACCGATATGTGATGTAATTCAAGTTGTTTAGAGTCCTAGAGGGGTGGTGTCAAAATGTTGTCAGTAAGGTTGCAATTTTGCAAATGTTGCATTATGCATTTTTGTCAATTTTGGGGTTAGTTGGAATGTGAACGGTCATATTTTCAAATTATGGTTGTAAACCTTTAGTATCCCTTGTAAAAAATTATATAAGGCCTCTAACATCATTGAGGTAGGTTGGTTTCTCAAAGATTTGGAGAAATAAAGCATTGTTGCTTTATTTTTATGAGATTTTCTGTGTTCTTGCATACTTTAAGACTCTGTACGACTCCATACAGTAAAATAAACATGAGAAATTAATTTTAAGTGGTGTGAATTCATATTAGCTCTCATTTGAATCCATTTGGAGTGACTTTCATCCCAATTTTCAGAAGATAAGGCCAATTTTTTGATTGTTGCACAGTTTGGTAGGGTTTGTAGGGTTTTGAATAAAATCATGTCAAAATAGGCCATTCCACCGTAGGAAAATTCTGTAGTTTGGTGGAATGGGACTTTTGGGAGTTTTATTTAATATTTTCTTAGTTTTAGGGCAGGGTGATAGTGTTTGGATGGTTCTAGCACGTGCCCTAGTCTAGCAAGTTTGATTGCTAGGATTGAAATCATTGGTTTTGGCCTAGGACAATAGGAGTTTGAAGTGTGGTGATGAATCTAATGGTGGAATTGTGAGTTTTTTTATTGGTTGGATCTATTGGTGTAGTGTTTCAGGTTTGGTGTGAAGGACTTTGGGTACTCCCTTTGGAAAAGAGGCCAAATTAAGCCTAGAAATAGTGTTGAAGGGAAAAAATTGGCAAGATGTTCCAAAACAACCCATGGAAAGGGTTTGATATGATGAATGGTGGGAAATTGGGATTCTAAGAGTGTTTTTGACAAGTCTCAAAATGGTTTTATTGAGGAGATATTATTGAATAAGCATGTCTCTTGACCTACAAGTAGTAGGAGTGATTATGCAAGAACCAACCCTAGATTGGGTTTGAGATTTTGAAGACAAGTTGGAAATAGATTGGTTGACCTCAATATCACCTTGCCTTGCATCAGGTGGTATCAGAGCTTAGGATGATATTAGTTGCAATAAGTTTAGAATTTTGAAGAAGAGAAGTTGAAGGATAAAGCATTCAATATGCCTCTAAAAGGTTGATCAGTAGTTTCTAGGGAGATTAGAGCCCTAAGAGAGAGCCAAGAAGCCATGTTGGCCAGGATGGAAGCACTAGAATTCAGAGAAAGAAGAGGTAATGGTATGGAACAATAGAGTGACCCTGAAGATGAGGAGGAGGGAGAAGGAGAGAACCCTCCTGAAGGACCACAAGGTCAGTTGGATCCTGAAGAAAGAAAGTTTTTGCAAGTGCTCAAGGTTGCAAGAGGTGAGACTCAAGAAGTAAAGATGGAGATACCTATGTGTGGTGGAAAGATTGATGGAGAAGAGGTAATTGAATGGATAGATGCTTTAGATAATTATTTTGATTATAAAGAGATGCCTGAAAACAAGAAGGTCAAATTTGATAAAACCAAGTTGAAGGGACCAACATTGACATGGTGGAATTACACCCAAGAGGAAAGGACAAAGAAGGGTAAGTCCAAGATCAATTCTTGGGACAAGATGGTGAAAAAGGTAAAGAGTCAATTCTTACTGGTTGATTATGAGATACAAGTATTCAGGAGATTGCAAAATTTAAGGCAAAAAGAGTTGGATGTGGCAACCTACATTGAAGAGTTCCACAAACTCAACATAAGGTCAGGCCATATTGAAAATGAAAGGGAGAAAGTAGCTAGATATTTGAATGGTTTGAGGTCTTCAATTCAAGATGAAATAAGCCTTGCCACTCCTAAGATAGTAGAGGAGTGTTTTCAAATAGCCATTAAGGCTGAAGAGAAGATCAAGAGGAGGTAGGAAAAGCAAGCAAGGGGAAGAGGAAAGAGTTGTAGGGGCAGAGGTAACCCTAGTGGAATAGGTTCACAAAGAGGAAATTTTAGAGGTAGAAGGCTAGGAGGTAGGGGGAGATTTAATGGAAAAGGAAGGGGGTCTAATACCTTCTATGGAAGGTGTTATAACTATAACCAATTTGGCCATCCTGCTTGGAAGTGCCCAGACAAATAGGGTGCAAGTTCTCATGGTGGAGAAAGGAGGACACAACTTGTTCAAGAGGAGGATGTAGAAAGTGTCAACTCACCTATTTGTGCTACACCAAAAGTAGATGAGACTTTGATGATTAGAAGAACATTGATTAAAGTGCCAACCAACAAGGAACCCCCTCAAAGGAAAGCTCTGTTTTGGACAACATGTAAGACCCAAGGAAAGGTATGTAAAGTCATCATTGACTTTGGTTCAATAGATAAAATTGTGTCTTTGAAAATGGTAGAGAAACTTAAGATGAAAAGAATACCTCACCCAAATCCATACAAGATTTCATGGCTCAACAAGGGGCAGCAGGTGCTTGTGAATGAGCAGGCTTGGGTAGAGTTCTCTATAGGACCTTATAAAGACAAAATTATTTGTGAAGTTATCCCCATGGATGTGTGCCACCTACTCCTTGGTAGGCCTTGGAAATATGACCAGAAGGATCAACATGATGGCTACAAGAATGAATATGTAATTGAGAAGGATGGTGTGTTAATCAACTCAAAACCTCTACAAGAGGATGAAAATACAGTCCATAAGAATCCTAGTGTGATGGTTTTCAAGGAGAAGGTATTCTTGAAAGAATTGGAGAAGGAGGAAGTTGGGTTTGCAATTGTAGGAAATCCCATTTCTGATGCAACAATAGATCAAATAGAGGTTCTTAGTGAAGTGTAGACCTTGTTAGATAAGTTTGAGCATATAGGGACAAGAGAGCTACCTAATGCATTGCCACCTATCAGGGATGTAAGTCATAATATTGACTTGATACCGGGTGCAAGTCTTCCAAACAAGGCAACATATAAAATGAACCCTCAACAAAATGAGGAAATCAGGAAGCGGATCTAGGAGTTGTTAGATAAAGGACTGATAAGAGAAATCCTAAGTCCTTGTGTTGTACCAACAATATTAGCCCCTAAGAAAGATGGATATTGGAGACTTTGCACTGACTCCAGAGCAATAAATAAGATCACCATAAGGTACTGGTTCCCTATACCTAGGATGGAAGACTTAATGGATAGTTTGGCTGGTTCTAGGTAATTTTCAAAGATAGATTTTAAAAGTGGATACCATCAGATCATAATAAGGGAAGGTGATGAGTGGAAGACTGCCTTTAAGACAAATGAAGGCTTATATGAATGGCTAGTGATGCCATTTAGACTGTCAAACACTCCTAGTACATTCATGAGACTAATGAATGAGGTGTTGAAGATATTCATAAGAATATTTGTGGTAGTTTACTTAGATGACATCCTTGTGTATAGAAAAACAAAATAAGATCACTTGGATCACCTTGATAAAGTTTTGAACAAGCTCAATGAGGAAAAGTTAATGATCAATCTAAAAAAATGTGAGTTTATGAAGAGAGAAATAATCTACCTTGGGTTTGTGATATCAGAGGGAACTTTGAGGATGGATCCTGCAAAATTTGAAGCCATACTTAGTTGGCCAATGCCTACTTCAGTTGGAGAAGTCAGGAGTTTTCATGGACTAGCCAACTTCTATAGAAATTTCATCAAGAAATTTAGTCACATATGTGCACAAATGATTGACACCATCAAAGGGGTGAAGAAGAATTAGTTTTGTTGGACTATAGATGCAAATAAGAGCTTTGAATACTTGAAGTCAAGAGTGGCACAAATGCCTACCCTCACAATTCCTAATTTTGACAAAGTTTTCACTGTGGAATGTGATGCAAGCGGGTTTGCTATAGGGGCAGTTTTGAGCCAAGAGGGAAAACCAGTTGCTTTCTTCTATGAGAAGATAAATGATGCCAAAAGGAGGTAATCCACATATGAATTTGAACTTTATGCTATGGTTCAGTCTCTCAAGAAATGGAGACATTATCTCTTGCCAAAGGAGTTTGTGGTGTTTACTAACAACCATGCATTAAGTTATTTGAACACTCAAGACAAGTTGAATCAGAGGCACATGAAGTGGATGGAGTACTTGTAGGCCAATACCTTTTCAATCAAACACAAGAAGGGATAAGAAAATTAGGTTTTTGATGCCATCAGTAGAAGAACTATGATGGTGCAGGAGGTAAAACTTCAAAGTGTTGGACTAGACTCTCTAAAAGGTATGTATGAGCATGGCAACGACTTTAAAGAAGCCTATTATGTTTGTAGTCAATTTCAAGGAATTTTTCATAGTGAATATGTAGATTATGTGTTGAAAAATGGTTTATTATTCAAGGGGGCTCAGTTGTGTGTTCCTAAGTGCTCAATGAGAGAAAATTTAGTAAGGGAAAAGCATAGTGGGAGCTTGAGTGGTCATTTTGGAATTGACAAAACCTTGGAGCAGGTTAAGAGGTTCTACTACTGGCCTAGGATGAATGTTGATGTAAAAATATTTGTAGGGGGATGTGGAATTTTCCAAAGAGCAAAAGGGACAAGTTCAAATGCAGGTTTGTATCAACCTTTACTTGTTCCTAACCATCCATGTGAGTCTATAAGAATGGAATTTGTTTTAGGTCTGCCTAAAACACAAAAGGGGAATGATAGTGTCTTTGTGATTGTGGATAGATTCAGTAAGATGACACATTTTATTGCATGTAGAAGTACTAATTATGCAACTCATATTACTGGTTTGTTTTTCAAAGAAATTGTGAGAATACATGGATTTCCCTTAAGCATTGTGCCTGATAGAGATTCAAAGTTTATAGGTCATTTTTGGAGGACCTTGTGGAAAAATTTAGGTACTAAGTTGCAATTTAGCTCAGCATACCATCCACAAACGGATGGATGGACTGAGGTTGCTAAGAGGTCTCTTGGGAACTTGTTGAGATGTCTGACTAAGGAGCATGGTGATTCATGGGATGTTGTTCGTCCTCAAGTAGAGTATGCATACAATGAATCCATAAACAAAAGTATAGGAAAGAGTCCTTTTGAGGTGGTCTATGGGATGAATCCTAGAGACATTTATGAACTCAGAGATTTGAGAGACATGGAGAAAATTAGTGTATTAGGATAAGAATTTTTAATTTCTATGAAAGACATTCATGATTGGGTAAGGGAAAACTTGAAGAAGAGTGTAGAG
Organism: Sequoiadendron giganteum; assembly: GCA_007115665.2. Classification (NCBI taxonomy): domain Eukaryota; kingdom Viridiplantae; phylum Streptophyta; class Pinopsida; order Cupressales; family Cupressaceae; genus Sequoiadendron; species Sequoiadendron giganteum. The sequence goes on along the minus strand of CM021101.1, from coordinate 476,834,576 downwards.
AAATACAAGGAGAAGGCAAATTTGAGAAGAAAAGATGTTCAATAAAAAGTTGGTGATTTGGTGCTTGCACACCTTAGGAAAGAAAGAATTCCAAAGGGAAAATACACTAAACTAATGATGAAGAAGATAGGTCCATATAGGATAATGCACAAGTTTGGACATAATGCCTATGAGATTGAGCTGCCTCCAAGACTTGCAATTTCTCCCATTTTCAATGTTGTTGATTTGTATCTTTTTAAGGGTGATGTGAATGAAAGTGATCTTGTAGGTACTATAGATGCTGAAGATGATGAGTGGGTCAAGGATTTACCTCCTAGTCAACCAATGAAACTTGAAAGCATCATAGACACAAGGGAGGTCAAAAGAACAAGAAAGAAGGTATACAATGAGTATTTAGTTAAATGGAAAAAATATACCTATTGAAGATGCCTAGTGGATGACTGAATATGATATTACAAAGCATGGTACCTCTATTAAAGACCTCATTTAATCTTGAGGATGAAATATTGTCCTCCCTGGTTGGATGGTGTAGGAGCACCTTTGCATTTTTTGGCTTATTTTTGCATTTCTTGGAGTCTAAGTTAGAGTTAAGTAATTTTATGATGTAATAAGGTCAATTTTACCAATATGTGATGTAATTAAATTTGTTTAGGGTCCTATAGGGGTGGTGTCAAAATGTTGTCAATAAGGTTACAATTTTGAAAATGTTGCATTCTGCATTTTTGTCAATTTTGGGGTTAGTTGGAATGTGAACGGTCATATTTTAAAATTATGGTTGTAAACCATTGGTATCCCTTGTAAAACATGATATAAGGCCTCTAAAATCATCGAGGCAGGTTGGTTACTTGAAGAATTGGAGAAATAAAGCATTGTTGCTATGTTTTTGTGAGATTTTTTGTGTTCTTGCATACTTTCAGACTCGGTATGGCTCCATATAGTAAGATAAACATGAGAAATTAATATGAAGTGGTTTTCCTTTGTATTATCTCTCATTTGAATCCATTTGGAGTGACTTTCATCCCAATTTTCAGAAGATAAGGCCAATTTCTTGAAAGTGCACAATTTGGTAGGGTTTATAGGGTTTTGAATAAAATCATGTCAAAATAGGTCATTCCATCATAGGAAAATTATGTAGTTTGGTGGAATGGGAATTTTAGGAGTGTGCTTTAATATTTTATCAGTTGTAGGGAAGTGCAATAGTGTTTGGAGGGTTCTAGCACGTGCCCTAGTCTAGCAAGTTTGATTGCTAGGCTTGAAATCATTGGTTTTGGCCTAGGACAATAGGAGTTTGAAGTGTGCTAATGAATATAATGGTGGAATTGTGAGTTTTTTTATTGGATGGATCTATTGGTGTAGTGTTTCAGGTTTGGTGTGAAGGATTTTGGGTACTCCCTTTGGAAAAGAAGCCAAATTAGGCCTAGAAATAATGTTGAAGGGTAGAAATTGGCAAGATGTTCCAAAAAAACCCATGACAAGGGTTTGATATGATGAATGGAAAGAAATTGGGATTTAGAGAGTGTTTTTGACAAGTCTCAAAATCATTTTCTTGAGGAGATATAGTTGAATAAATGTGTCTCCTGACCTACAAGTAGTAGGAGTGATTGTGCAAGAACCAACCCTAGATTGGGTTTGAGATTTTGAAGACAATTTGGAAATAGATTAGTTGAACTCAATATCACCTTGCCTTGCATTAGCATTTAGCCATGAGAGAAGAAGAGAGAGCTGATATCATGTATCAAAACATTAAGCATGCATTCTTCCAGCCAGCAGAGAAGGAGATGATTACTTTGCTTCATTTTCATTTGCAAAAGCATGTCATGGCATGAGAATCAAGAAGACCAAGGATGTCCAATTTTATGTGGAGGTAATGGATGTGGTCCAAAATTTAGGAGGGGCAAGAAGGTCAATGTATGATCCTGATAAAATTGAGGAAGAACATGAAGAGAGGGATAGGAAAAATAAAATCAATGCAAATTTTTCAAGGATTTGTCAAGCGAGTAAGAGAGCTATTGGAGAATCCTCATCTAAAATATTTTGAACTAGAGTTTTATATACCATTTAAAGAGATTGGATTTCATGGAGTTCCTTCCAAAGCCTCTAATTTTATTGTTCCTATGGTAAACTGTTTGGTAGAGTTGGTGGAATTACCTTTCTTAGTAATCACTATTAGTGAGATTGAGATTATTAATCAATTAGGCGCTAATTTCCTATAGCAATGAAAGAGTCTAAAAAGGTAGAGAGAGCTACACTGGTGACTTAGGAGAAACTTCAGCTTTCAAAAACAAAGGCAATTAGGTTGGCAAACTTGTGGATTAGGCCAACATTAGGTGGAAGAGGAAGAAAGATGATTGGAACTCTAGAGGCCCACCATAATGGATTTCGATATTCAACCATGAGAGTAGAAGAGAGAGCTGATATCATGTATCAAAACATTAAGCATGTATTCTTTTGGCCAGCGGACAAGGAGATGATTACTTTGCTTCATTTTCATTTGCCAATTTTATGTGGAGGTAATGGATGTGGTCCAAAATTTAGGAGGGGAAAGAAGTTCAATGCATGACCTTGATGAAATTGAGGAAGAAAACCAAGAGAGGGACATGAAAAATAAAATCAATGCAAAGTTTCAAGGATTTTTCAAGTGAGTAAGAGAGCTATGGGAGCAGCCTCATCTAAAATATTTTGAACTAGAGTTTGATATACCATTTAGAGAGCTTGGTTTTCATGGAGTTCCTTCCAAAGCCTCTGGTTTTATTGTTCCTATGGTAAACTGTTTGGTAGAGTTGGTGTAATTACCTTTCTTAGTAATCAATATTAGTGAGATTGAGATTCTTAATCAATTAGGTACTAATTGCCTATAGTAATGAAAGAGTCTGAAAAGGCAGAGAGAGCTACACTTTTGACTTAGTAGAAACTTCAACTTTCAAAAACAAAGGCAATTAGGTTGGCAGACTTGTGGATTAGGCCAATATTTGGTGGAAGAGGAAGAAAGATGACTAGAACTCTAGAGGCCCACCATAATGGATTTCAGTATTCAACCATGAGAGTAGAAGATAGAGCTGATATCATGTATCAAAACATTAAGCATACATTATTCCAGCCAGTGGAGAAGGAGATGATTTCTTCATTTTATTTTGCATAACCATATCATGGCGTGGGAACCAAGAAGCCCAAGGATGTCTAGTTTTATGTGGAGGTAATGGATGTGGTCCAAAATTTAGGATGGGCAAGAAGTTCAATGTATGATCCTGATGAAATTAAGGAAGAACAAGAGAGGGATAGGAAAAATAAAATCAATGCAGAGTTTCAAGGATTTATCAAGCGAGTAAGAGAGCTATGTGAGTAACCTCATCTAAAATATTTTGAATTAGAGTTGGATATACCATTTAGAGAGCTTTGTTTTTATGGAGTTCCTTTCAAAGCCTTTGCTTCTATTGTTCCTGCAGTAAACTATTTGGTAGAGTTGGTGGAATTACCTTTCTTAGTAATCACTATTAGTGAGATTGATATTGTTAAACTTGAGAGAGTAGGACTTGGGAAAAAGGAATTTGATATGGCTATTGCTTTCAAAGACTTCAATTGGGATGTACTCCACATTGACGCCATTCCTCAATCTTTGCTTGATGACATCAAGGAATGGCTGAACTCCATGGATATAAAGTATTTTGAAAGTAGAATGAACTTGAATTAGCGACCAATTTTGAAGACTATTAATGATGATCCAGATAAATTTATTGAAGATGGTGGTTGGGAGATTTTGAATATGGAAGCTACTGATTCTAATTCTGATAATTCAGAAGAGTCAGATCAAGGATATGAACCCTCCGATGTAGAAGAGGAATCCAAATTAGACGAGGAAGGTTCAGAAGATGAATCTCTTGTGGAGTTAGGTGAGGACGAAGAAGAAGGAGAAGATTTTGAAGAGGAGGAAGGTAAAACATGGGATGAATTAGAAGCCAAAGCTAGGAATGCAGTTAAGGAAAATGGAGACGAGTTTGATAGTGAAGAGGAAAGGCGATGACGAAAGGTAAAAGCTACAGGGAAGTCTCAGGCACCTAATATTAGAGATTCAAGAGGAATTCCTTCCAAGAGATATAAATTCAGATGAATTGAGTTCATCTACATCCTTCTATTATTTATTCATGCACATAAATGGTTCAGCTGTTAATACAAATGATGCATATATGTTAACTTGATCAGTTTTGTTACTTCGGCAATTTGACTTATGTGACAACCAACCATTAGGCCATTGTGTGCGGGAGCACGTTTGTGTTTTTAGTTAGCTTTTTTGGACAGCTCTATTGGGTGTTAAGGACATTCTATTTATCTTTTGAATGTTAAGAAGTCTAGTATTACACACTTCTCTATGTTGATCATATCAGGTTGTAGGTTTTTTTACTACTGATTTATTTATTTATGGAGTTTTTTTAACTTGGAAGATAGGAATTTACTACCTTTTTTAAAATTAGATGGACAAATTAAGTGACTGGTTAGCTAGGGCAAGTGATGTAGACTACAAGGATGTGTTAGATCTATAGGATTCCTAACAAAATGCATCAAAATATTCTTACATGTTAAAAGAATGGAAGCATCACGAGGAAGGATGGCAAAGATGCATGTGGATCACTTAGTAGAATGGAAACATGAATTCAAGGAAGCACTCCTTGAGATACCATGTTTGAGAGAAAAGAAGATAAATCAAATCAACATGGGACTAATTTACTCAAATGATACAATTCATAACTTAAATGAGGACACTTAAGAGATATTAAAAGACCATGGTCATTAATTAAAATATGCAATGAAAATAAGGCATGAATGTCACCCACTACCCTTTAAGGCAAACAATATTTTTTTCCTCAACATAAAATAATGGGACAATTGAGTGGGATCTAGGGCCAATAGAGAAGCACTTTAGAACTCATCCTATGCATCAATAAACAAATCAACACAAGAAATGAAAATTGACATATTAATACAACAATATCCAACTAAGTTATTTAAAGTCAACTATTGATACCTCGTTCTCCATCCAGATTACTAAATTGGCCCACATTTTGCTTTGTAACTTTTCCTTTTCAAATTGTTTTGGATGCCGACCATATTTCTCCTCCTTTCAAAACATGACACATGGACTAGTTAAACTAATTAATATGAAATCATTAATTTTTCCTAGGAAATAAAAAAAATATCATTTAACACATTAAATATACTTACAAATGTGCAGATCAAGGCCTGTAAACCTTTTTGGCCACTGTGATGCATGACACAAAGTTTTTGAAGCCTAGCCTTGGAGGTCTTGTCCTAAAACATATACTAATTCAATTTAACTATGCACAAATAAAATTTAAAAATCATTTAATAAATTTGATATAATCTTATGAGCAAATTCAAATACTTACATACTCTCCTCATCGGACTTCCTCTGTGCATCAGACTTCTCATATTCTTTTACAAGCTCTTTCCATACTTTGAGACTTACATTAATTGGCCTTTTTTTGAGCCTTAGCTTGAGAAGGATTTTTTTCATCTTCTTTGTTTGGTTGCATCGAAATCTCTTGCAATTTTGAGACATTCATAGCTTTACCTTCGTCACAGACTAGCCTATGCCAAATTTAGTCTCCATGTCATTGATAACTGCTTTTTGCAGGTGTATGAGTATCTTTAAGAATTGAAAATGTATATGGTCTTTGAACCGTTGAAGGCATGATTCCTTCAACCTATTCACAAAGTATTTTCTAGCACTTGTAATTCAGACTTCCCCTGAAACCACATCATATTCTATCTTGGTATTGCAGATACCTATGCAAGATGCAAAAATTGGCGTGGTGGAAGAAGTCTGTGTCCCAGGAGTGGTTGGGATAGTGGAAGTATTTGCTTCTTGTTCTACATTCCTAGAGTTTACTATTATTAATTTCCTCTTGAATCTTTTGCTCGATCCAGGACTATTTGGGGAATCAATTGATTCCCTTTGACACAATTGATTTGGTTGCAATGTTCGAGGGGCTTCAGTAGATCATTTTTCTATGTATCTGGAAATAATTGTCTAGTCCACAACATCCGATTTGTTCACTAGCTCTATCCCCAATATGGAAGCCAACGCCTCTTTATCTTTGTCAGTCTCATGTCCCTATATATATATAAAATAATTTTCTTCTTTTAAATTTAAAAACTAAAAAGTAAAATCTAAAAATGAAAGAAACAATGGAAACATTTACAAATCTATAAATTGACAATGAATTACCTCATTGGGGCCAGAGTCTACTCCATTTGTTTTCTTCCCTCTATTGCTTGACATTTTGAGGTGACATAGGGAAAATTATTTTCATCTAGTCTGTGGAGGCAAACGAAGTACACACTGTTAGGTATGAAAGTTTTCGTCCCGTTTATGATATGAAAGTCTTACCTTGAATGAATCTCTTTCTGGATTTAAATGCCTATGAATCAATTTCGTGTGCACCTGTATAGAATATAAATATATTTGAAAGATTATAAATATATGCAAAATGAAACAAATGTATTGTTAAAAAATCAATGCTTGTACACTTGTATAGAATGGTAATATTTGGGGGATAAAAAGGGCACATAGTTTTGTACAAGAATAAGTGAAAATTAGTTATAGCTAATTTAAGCCCAAAGGTCTCACAAATTTGAGGAAATGATCTATTATTCAGCTGTCATCTCAAAAACCCTATCTCCTTGAATTGTCTTGACCAACCTCTGTTCCCACAGGACCTGGCTGCAATGGGCAGATGCAGTTTAATGACTTATCTCAAAAGCTTGGGATGTGAATGATAAGTGAATCGGGGCATTGGGGTTTCAAAAACATGTTTTTCCCTTTTTTCTCCTCTCTTCCTTCGCGCAGTGCTTTTCTCCTGTCATCTCTTCCTTGATGCAAGAAATTTTTAATTTTTTTTTTGATTCATTAGTTGGCGCTATAGTCGGCATAGTTAACACCAACTTTAGCGTTGAATTTCAGCCCTAAATGTGATCTATTTGGGGTGCCAAAGGTGGCACAAAGTGCGCCTAATTTAGTGCCTAGTAGTGAAAAATGATGTATTTTTCTTGGAAGTTGATAAATAAATTGATCCTAAATTGACTTCATCTTCATATGTTCCAAGAGAGCAATCATGGTTCCCTATTTTATCTATTCCTTATCCCATGTCAATTTTGTGGGTGAAAAACTAATAGAGGTTAGATTTGTGAACTCAAAAATGACCCCTAAACTTTTGAATTTAAATATAAATGGGCCCATGTTCACCCTATACAACTAATGAGTCATCTAAAGTGTGAAATATTTCAAATTGCATGTTACAGATTTATATAAAGGACAAACCCTAGTTCATTACTATCATCTTAGATATTGGGCTTATTGGGGAATTATGAAAAATCATCTATGAGAACTAAATCATTATCATATGACATTGAAATTGTATCAACATCCTATGTGTATTGCATTCTTCCTAGAGAGATTTGAGCTCTATTTGTCAAGATTCCGCGTGTAAAATTTTTGTGAAGAGAAAAATGTTTCAATGTCCTATTTTGTTTTTCATAGTGTGTCTTAATGAAAAGCGAGCATATCAACAAGATAACTTCAACAATATTCTCTTGGTGCACAACTGTTATGTGAATATTGTCATTTTTGTGTATTACAGGATCCAGAGGAGGCCATGGAGAGAGGACGTGGATGGCGTAGAACTACTAAATCGCAGAGAGAAAAGTGGGTGGAAATAGATATGACAATGAAATCTGTAAATACAATAGAGGTAAGAAGAGAAATAAACCTCAACCAAAGGAGGAAGGTGTTTATGAATTCACAAATGCTAAAACATAGAGGAGATAAAGTCATTTTTTTTTATCCATGGGGCCTCTGAGGTCAAACTTGTTGGTTGAAAATGCACAGGAATGGTGATTAAATATGATTTTATGATCAAGAGAAAAGTTTGAAAATTAGGATGGCCATGATATCAATATGTCAAATATATGACTAAAGTTAGGTTTTGTGTTGGATAACATATTTGTTGAAATGATATAATTGGTGTACTAAACATTATTTACTATGTTGTGTATTATAGGGGCGAGACGAGGCCATGGTAACAAATCATGTCATATCAAATGAGGACACAACGGATGAAGCGGGACATCAGGTACTCAAATTTTGACTTAACTTAGGAAAAACTGTTCTGATGGAAATTTGTGATCGTCCATCTTTTTTCACAGTATTATTGAAATTTATAATGTATTATCCAATCTTGACATAAATTAATGCATGTCCTTGATTATTTTAGATTGAGATTGGAGAAAATGCAAAGCCTAAGCGTTCAACTAGCAAAAGAAGAAGATATGTATGTGGAAGTGGACCTAAAATTGTTAAATCACGTAGACAATAGTGGGTGGAAGAGGATATGACAATGGATCTTGTAGACACAACAAATGATTGCACTAAACAAGAGGTTGGTTAGGACTATAGTACAGGAGATGAATACTTTGATAAAATTGTTGTTTGTAGATGTTCTATATGTCGTGGAAAGAAAAAATTCAAATGAGAAATTGTACAAAGACATTACATATATTATGAGCTTCCAGTCGGTAGTATGCCTCCCAAGGATAAATTTAAGAAACCCCCCCTCAGCGAAGGTGTAAAATCTTGGCGAGTCTTTCCTTTTATTTGAAAATATTAGTAATTTTCCCTCGTGAATCTTATGCACATTATTAAAAAAATTGTAAAATCCAGGCAAATCTTAATGAATAGTTGGTAAAAAAAATAATCACAGTGGTGAATCCTAGTGAATAATCACTAAAATAATTAATTATAATAACGAATCTTTCCTTTAAAAATTTGCATAGTTGGTCGGCGGAGTTCCCCCATTTTTTAAATATTGAAGTAGGGGCTCGGGGGTGGCAACCACCAGCGGGGTCAAGGGGGTAGAGTCCCCTTGTGGGGGTCAAGGGGGCAACACCCCCTCATAGGGTCCGGGGACAGTGGCATTGGAGCACACACGAATGAAGTGTTTTTAAAAAATCTCACTTGAAAAGTAAGACTAAATGAAACTTGAAATTTTTACCATCGATTAGCTTTTAAATCGGATGGCTCCAAGTTCATTCTGTGAGCAAATATCGGCGTGAGTGAAAATCATTGGTGGGACACTTAGGGGTGTCCTGCCGATATAATGTGATGATGACATATTTAATAAAATATTGGAAACAGTGAACGGTGGAGATCAAACGGAGCTTTGATCATATGTCTTTCTAGGAGCTTGGCGCGAATATTGTAGATTCCCTTCATGATTCTTTGAAATTACACAAGTGGTGTATCTATGCCTTGGTGGACCCTAGGTGGAGTATGTAAGCCTTATCGACGTGAGTGAACATCATCGGTGGGACACTTAGGGATGTCCCATCGATACAACGATGATGACATATGTCAAGAACTATTGGCAATAGTGAACGATGGAGATCAAATTTCGGGCCACAACAACCTTTTCAAAAGGCACATGCATATAAAGTCACAGAATTGACTTGCAGCCATTCAATTAAAAATCTAATCAATGGCAATAAATAAAAAACCTATTGAAGGCTAAAATATCCCTAAAATGAAAAGGTAAATTATTATTAGTGGCGATATTTCCCAAAAATTAATTGTAGGAATATAAAATTAATGGTGAATATAATTAATATCTGTAATTACAGTATAAATTACTGGTGAATCAGTTCTAATTATGCATCGTTTAAAAAATAATGCATTGGTGAATTAATCGAGTCAATTTTTTTTTTTTGTAAAAACCTAGCAATTCAACATCCTTTCTAACTTGTATTATTCACCACTTTTGGAGGTCCCGATTTCAAATATTTGCCACTAAAGTTTTCCTTGATGCCTCCTACAATTGATTCAAATCCAATAGGAATTGTGGTAAGGAATTTTCCAATTTTATATAAATAACATGTATACTTCATTAAACATTGTTTTATATTATTTAAATAACTATTTTTTTTCTTAATGGATACTTGCAGGATACGGTTCTTGGTTTAAAGTTTCTTGGATCACTGACTTCCAACCTAGAGGCAATGATCATTTATCAAATGATACATCTAACAAAAATATGTGTCAGTATACCAGCTCGGAAGATGAAGAATTGATGAAAATAAGTCACAAAACAAGAACCGGTTTAAAGATGCATAATTTTCTTAAAGACAGGGGGAAGGTGGACTACATACCCTATGAGAATGAATGTGATGGAGATGATGAATTTCCCCTAAGTTTGAGATCAATTTACAAAGAGAAATTTGATCATTGACTATATTGTGCTTGGCCTAGTGATCAACAACTACCTAGAGTGTACAAGGTGTTTCAATTTTGGGGATACAACTACATAATACGACCCTCCAATATTCATGGAGTGAATCTAGGCTTTTTTATTGTCCAAAATGTACATGTGGGATCTAAACATAAAAAAAATTCAAAAAAACCACTAGGAGATTAATGCCATATTATGGTCCATCATATTACAGTGGTGAATGGAGAAGGCTAGTAGAATATAAGTCTAGCATGTTAGCATATGGTCTAAATTTGAATATGTATACACATCATCTCTAATTGGAAAGTGGAAAATAAATTAATAGAAGTCATCTTATGTATATAGATGGACGTGCATACACACACAAAAATATTGCAAGATTTATAAATAGTAGTAAGGGAAGGGAACCTACTGTAAGACTGAGTTGCTAATTTGTTGAGGTTATAAATGATAAAGATGGAGATATAGAAAGAGAGGTTGATAGATTGATAATGGTTGAGGCTATTATGGAACTTACCATTGGGGATGAGTTATTGATTGATTACCCCTTCTTAAAACACACTTTTGTGTGAAAGAAAAGGGAAGAACAAGGTCTCCCTAAGGATGTTTATAAGGGTAGAAAACCAAAGAATAATAAATGAATGTGGAATGATGTTTTATAAACTATGTTGTCAAAATTGGGTTTTATTTAAATTATTGTTATAAAAAGGTAGTCTATAAAATAATGTTCCATTATTCAATTGATGTATATATGTTCATACAATTTTTATTTTTATTTTTTAAACCATATTTGATTATATTTCTTTGAAATTGATACATTTATGATTTATCCAATTGTTGCCAAACTTTAAATAATGCTTGCATTTGTTGATAGGTAGAAGATGTTGATGAAAAACATACTAACCCAAGATCCAACTAGGTTATTAATATTTGGACGAGATGATCCAAACCATCCTTTAAACCATACCAAGGTGAAAAAAGCAAGATTGAAGAAAATACTACCACCTGAGAAATTTGAAGAGTTGATGAGATCCACATACACTGATGACATGCCACCTAGACTTAATGATGATGATCATGGTAGTGAAAATGTAGTTCATGAAGAAAGATTGAATGAAAAGTGTATGAGTTTATGGTGAACTCATCAAACAACCCAAAATCACTTGCAAGACAAAATAATTTCCACAAGAGAGAAATGACAGAAATATTATGCTATCATTAAGATGCAAGAATGTCAAATTGAATATGGCAAAGTACATATGAAGTCTTGCTTATATAGGTAAGGTTGAGATGTAGTATTTAATGTGATGTTGATATGTGTTATAATCTTATGAGATGTGACAACTAACTAACTACTTAGGAAATGATGCTAGATAAGATAAGACTTCTATAAAAGACAACTCATCCTTCTAGAAGGAATCTTATATCATAAGCAAACATGTGAACCTATCACCTAGGAATATAATTAAATGCTTAAGTAAACTTATGTAAGCATAATTAAATAATTAATTACACCAACACCCCCATAAGTGCAACTTAGGAAGGGAATTATTTTGCAAATGATGCAAATATGCAATGATGGGTCCTGACTACTAGGCCATGTTAGGTACCCATGTACATATGAAAATACAATATCTTACAAATGGAGAAAAGGAGAAAAATTAGTGAGACAAAACTCCTCTCCAAAAAAGAGATGAAATACAATAATGATATCCATCACAAATCCAATCAATCTCCATCCACACAAAGGATGACAAGAGAGACCATTCCGTCCCCCCCATAATGAGATAACCTGCTGCAAGAGAAGCATTGGAAGTACATTGTGGAGTAATACTAGAATCCTCAATTCGGAAAGCAAGGAAAGATACTTTTGTTTGCTAGAAACCATATTAGAGTCACTCAAGGACTCAAGTCAAAATCATGATAAAACAATAGCAGACCCGATGCCAAAGAACACTAGAAACTCACAAACTGACACAACTCTAGAATCTATGAAGCAACAATTGATTGACAAATGATCTGGAATTGAAATGAAGTGCAAAGAAAATGCAAAACTAATGCATGTAAAAAAGAAAATAATGCATGCATTGATGAATGTTCACATCTGCCTCCATGATGAAAAATAACCTCAAATTTGTGTAGATGACAAAATCTGAAAAAATGATCTACACTACTGTGAAGTACTCGAAATTAACTTTCCGTTGATATCTTGTTTGCCAAAACGGACACCGTGACCAAAAGTTATGAATTTTTCAAAAAAAATGAATTTAGCTTGTAGGAATTGAGTTTTCTAGCAAAAAAAGTTTATTTCTGATTTGATTTCTGAAAAATCTACTCACTATTTGTAGACAAAAATAAAAACCATAAATCATTTTTTGATCCAACAAGCAGAAGATGAAAAAATGATTTTTTTAAAACCTTCAACGAGGAGAAAAATGACACATGCCGCTTTTTGTACAACAATTTCCTCCAGATCTATGCAAGATATGCAAAATCTAAAAGATACCCATTTGAGATTTCGACTCTGGCTCCAAAACTCAAAAATCATTTTTCCTACAAATAAGTAGAAATTGAATTTTTGAAGCAAAAATGAAAATGACTCCAATAAAAATGGCTAGATCAAACCCTTGTAGTCTTGACAAAATATGCTAGATTTTGACGAAATAAAAGTTGATTTTGAATTTCTTTGACACCTTAGATTCAATGGCGAGGCTCTCAAGACCCCAAATCTAATCCAAAAAAGCTTTCACGCCAAGATCGATCCCTCAGATATGGGAAGAAGTTTGCAACACTGAAGCTCTAATACCATGTAGGAGTTTATGGTGAACTCAAACACTCCAGAATCACCTGCAAGACAAAATAACTTCCACAAGAGAGAAATGGCATAAATACTATGCTATCACTAAGATGCAAGAATGCCAAATTGAGTATGACAAAGTACATATGAAGCCTTGCTTATATAGGAAAGGTTGAGATGTAGTAGTTAATATGATGTTGACATGTGTCATAATCTTATGACATGTGACAACTAACTAACTACTTAGGAAATTATCCTAGATAAGATAAGACTTCTAGAAAAGACAACTCATCTTTCTAGAAGGAATCTTATATTATAAGAAAACATGTGAACCTATCACCTAGGAATATACTTAAATGCTTAAGTAAACTTATGTAAGTGTAATTAAATAATTAATTACACCAACAAAATGCTTACAATTTTTTTTGGGGATGGAAATAATGATAACAATAATGATCATATGGTTGACAGTAACAATGATAGCAGGGCTAATCACCACCAACGTAATGTTGATGATAACAACTAGAAAGACTCCATCAAGAAAGCATTGAAGACACCCGTGTTCAAATCGGGTGCAAGTAGAACCTCAAAACTGACATGCACATTAATATTATTAGAAATCAAGTCACTATTTGGTTGGTCAGGCAAAGGATTCACTACCCTACTGAAGTGAGTTGAAATATATTTCTTACTTTGCATTGTCAATTGGTGTACATAATTCGTAAACATTCATCAACTTCGCTTATATTTCTTTAAGGGGATTTTAAAACCATATATTATATATAAATAGACCTAGTATAGATTGACATATCAAACATGTTCATCATAAGTCAAACATTCAATTGATTTAATCTTTGACAATCTTACAGGGCACTAAAATCTAAAATATTCTGTGAAGAGAATGTGTTGCCATCAACTTGCAAAGAGGCATGTTTTTTGTTGGTTGAGTTGGGGATTGAATATAAGAAAATTAATTCATGTAAAAATGATTGCATTTTCTATAGAAATGAATATAAAAACAAGGTAGAATGTCTTGTATGCAAAGAAAAGAGATATCATACAGATGTACAAGGTCCTACAGTTCCAAAGAAAGTTTTACATCACATGCCAATTATACCTAGACTTCAATGAATGTTTTGTTGCAAGTCACTTGCACAATTGACGGACTGACATGCAAAGAACAGGAGTAAAGATGGATTCATGTGAATTCCAGCCGACTCTAAAGCAATGAAACACATAGAGGAAAAATGGCCAAGAAAATTCAAAGATGAACCCTGTAGTATTAGGTTTGGTCTTGCAATGGATGGAGTGTGCCCATTCTCTTTCCTGAGCTCAAATTGTAGTGTTTGGCCAATCGGATTGATAGTATACAATATTCCCCCATGGATGAGTGTTAGAAAGGAGCACCTTATGCTGACTCTTATTGTTCCAGGAAAACATCAAGTTAGAAACATGGATGTTTATCTTACGCCTTTTACTGATGAGATGCAACTGCTATGGAAAGGCATAAGAATGTATGACATATCATGTCCTCCATCAAATAGGCCCTTCATGTTGTATGGTGTGCTATGTTAGACTATTCATGATTTCCTAGGACTTGATGTTTATTTTGGTAAGATAAAATATTTATGTATTTAAACTCATAATTTATTTTCATCCCAACTTTCATACTTAGTTTTATACTATTTTTTTAATGTTATTAACATTACTTGTTGAATTGTAGGGCTTCAAACAAAGGGAATATTTGCATGTCCAAGATGTGAAATTTTTTTTCAAGGGTAGTATTCTAAAGATCTACATAAATTTATTTACGCAAACAACAAGGTTTTTCTACCACTAGATCATAGGTTTAGAAATCTCCTAAAGAATCAATTTAATGGAAAAGTTGAAAATAGAGGCCCTCCCATGATTATAGGTCCAGGTGATTGGCTTAAGAAGTATGAAGATGCTGAATTGAAAGCTTGGGAGAATTTTGTTGATCGGGGTGATTCAATTGAAGAACCAAAACAAGTTGTAGTTAATATGCCAAAAGGAATGAAAATGAAATCCATATTTAATGAGATCC
Organism: Sequoiadendron giganteum; assembly: GCA_007115665.2. Lineage (NCBI taxonomy): Eukaryota > Viridiplantae > Streptophyta > Pinopsida > Cupressales > Cupressaceae > Sequoiadendron > Sequoiadendron giganteum. Next base: position 476,819,422 of record CM021101.1, on the reverse strand, counting down.
CTTACTGAAAGGATCTATTAATATCTCACCTATTAGATCCAATGCACATCTTCAAAAATGTCCTAGATTCTATATTTTGACATGTATTAGGCAAAGAAAAGGAAACCTTGTCTTCAAGGAGAGATATTGCTCTTTCGCATACCAAATTTGATAGAAAACATTTGTGGCCAAATAGGGAAAATGAAACATATGCAAAAGCTCTATGGATTTAAAAAAAAAAGAGCTAGACCAACTAAAAAATGTCATCCATTCAATAAGGAAACCTACTAGCTATGGGTTATCATTGGCTAAAGCTTTTACAGTTGATGGACATATCACGGGATTTAAAACACGTGATTTTCATAATTTTATGAAGGTATTAGATATCATCATTTAATATTTACTGGTAACATTGATTAAGTACTAAATATATTTTGATATTTTTTTGTGTGAGAAAAAATACTAATGACCTTTTCATAAATGTATTTGATATCATATCATTCCATTGATAATTAGGGGGGATTCATGACTTACAGTTGACTTAAGGAATGCCATAAGTTGATTGTCAGCATTTACAAGGTATATGGTTATATGAAATGTTCGTGTGTGAGAGACATAGAGATATTATATTGCATTTTAAATTTTGACTAAAGGTTCATACTAATTTACTATTCTTATATTAGGTGGGTGACCTCCAAGGAGATCCATAAATGTGAAGTGCCAAAGTGGAAGAAGGAAATTGCAGAAATTGTATGTGTATTTGAAAAGGAGCTCCCTACAATTTTCATGGACCTACAAGTCCATTTACTTATACACCTAGTCGATAACATTGAATTGGAGGGTTTCGTATCAACGAGGTGAATGTTTTTCTTTGAGAGGTATATGAAAACTCTAAAAATATATGCCCAACAAAAGGCACATCTAGAGGGTTGCATGGCTAAAGGGTATGTATTGAATGAAGCATTTTTCTTCCTGTGTGAATTACTTGGTAAGTATTTTGAAGATGGGCCACGTGTCTGGGATGAAAAATGAGCATAAGATATTATTGATGGAGAAAAACCACAATCTAATGGTGTTCAAGTAGAAATTAGTAAGTAAATTCATGATCAGTGTGGTTGTTTTTCTTGCAATCATTAATTTACTCTATAATTTATTTATCAAATTAACAACATGACATTTGGAGTTTGAAATAAACATGTTGACATGTAATAGGTGTAGACAAAAGTGCTATACTCAACAAGTTCATTTTGTACCACATGGACTTTATGAACAAATTGATTGATCTATATGATAAAAAGAGAGAAGTGTTAGAAGTAAGGAGACAGTTTAAGAGATTGAACCCAAGGAATACTCCACTTACCATTGATCTGCTTGGGGAATGGGGCAAGAATTTCACACTAGAATAGGTTACTGAAAAAATTCAAAATCAAATAGAAGATGCAGGTATAGATTCAAACATAACAAAAGATGAAATCAACATGTCTAGAGGATGTGAAAGAAAGGTACAATTGGAATTTTACAAAATGTTGTTTCCTTATAGTTTTGACACTATTAACTATTTTAATATTCATCATTATATTTTTTCACTAAAATAAATGGTCTTTCACATGCGAGGAAATATCCAACAATGTGAGCATATGGTTGACATTATCATGTATAAAGTGTAGATGTAAAGAGACGATCCTTCGATTGTGGCATCATGGTTGGATTCAAGCAATCCAGTCAATCAAGCTCAAAAGATAAGAATATAATTGAAGGGAATCTACAATATATTGGGAAAATACAAGAAATTATTGAGTTAGATTACAACTCTTTTAAATGTTGTATTTTTAAGTGCAAATGGTATGAAGCATTTGAGAGGACACAAAGACATGATACCCATAGTGGATTGTTTTCTATAGATTCCTCATGCTTCTTACCGGAGGATAAGGAGCCTTATGTTCTTCCAATTCATTGTGAACATGTATTTCTATAACTCAGACAAGAAGCGGTAGTGATCATTAATCTATTAATTCATAGTTTATTACAAATATATAAATGTGTTTATTAATCAATAAAATTTTTATAACATATGTCTAATATATGTATGCCGTTCATGTGGAGGTTATTTTCTATGAAGATATTTTGGACCCGAAATGGATATTTGTCATACATTATGATCCAAGATTAAGGCATGTATTTGATGAAACATTAGTGGATACTGAGAAAAACAATGATGACCAACAAAATGAGAGAGAGGGATAAGAGAACATCGAAGAAATTGACATCCATGATGATGTTGAAGATGGTTATGTTCAGGCACAAGAAGACAACAATCCAGAGTTAGATGATGTTATGGAAGACAACAATATGGATAGTATAGAAAATGATGATCCAAATACATCTGGTAACAATATAGATGGTCTACAGTAAAATTTCAATGATGATGAAGATGATGCAGGTCAAGATGAGGATGATGATAATATTAATTACTTGAAATAACATATGAACATTAGAAATGATACAATGGATGAAATTGTAGCAGGCAATAATGTTAATGACCAAGACTTCTAAATTTTCAAAATTATTTGCAATCCATGCTTAAAAAGGATGATTCTTATTGCCTAAACTTTGAAATGCTTCAATAATATTTTTTGTGTCAATACAAATTACCTATTGCAATATCCTTAAATTGTTCAATCTTTGGTATGAATTGTTGATAGAAAATATTTGGATTACTTGGATGATTTTTCCATTCATTTTGTATCAACATATGTTCATGAAGACACAAAAGTTAATAAAATATTAATGCACATAACTCACAATTATTTAAATAATCAACATTGTTAACTTTATTATTTTTAAATAGTTTCCATTTTTATGTTGAACATGTAACAAGGCAAAATAAACTCAAATTTTCAATAAAATTAGTAGCTCTACCAACATCCACAGTAAATGCTTTATTATATCAGCATATTCATTCACATAAGCACATTATTGATTCTCAATAACTGATATTCATTCAAATATAAGAAGAAATAAGTATGGAAAACATAAGAAAAATGCAGAATGATAACACAATCATGGAGAATCTCTGATAATAATATATTTTTCATTATATTGCTTTAATTGATATAAATTAATAACATAAGTCTTCAAATGATGATGATGATTTAAAACTAGGCCTTGGTTTCCTATTTATATAGGAAGCAACAAGCTACAAGCCTTTTACAAAAAGAGACGACCTTTCATAACTACTTCTTTTACTAACAACTATTTAATTAACATAATTAAGGAAATAACAAGACTTAAATTTTTTTGACATATGGTTCCATTATTCAATGTAGAAGACCCGTGATCATTGATCTAGAAAATTATTCCTCTTTGTGATGAACGTCCAAATGCTCTCACCTCAATGTCCTATTCTTCTAAAACCAACAACTATTTAATTGGCATAATTAAGGAAATAACAAGACTTAAGACATTTTGACATATGGTTCCATTATTCAACATAAAAGACCCATGATCATTGATCTGACAAAGTCTTCCTCTCCATGATGAACTTCCAAATAATCTTGCCTCAGTGTCCTATTCTTATGAAACCATATACTTTTCCTCCCACTGATACACCGTAAAATATGATGACCACTTATATTCCTGGATCTTTGGCATGATTTCAAGATGAGTTTTCCATCAAATATCTAGTAGTTCCTTTGTATCATTGACAAAATTTAGGTATCCCGCATCAAGAAAAATCAACCCATCCATGATCTAATTTAGCCTATGAAGATCGATATCATCATCCTCTTGTATATGAGTTACACACTTATGAATAACCTGACTGAATTATTTCTTCCACTTATCCAAGTCCTTCAACTGATCACCATCTCTCACTATTTCAGGTACATACCACTGTTTCAAGGTATGAAATAAATCCATTCGTGTTACAATATTTTTATCTTTCCCTTGTATATACTGAAATTCATCAATAATCATCTTCACAGTTTGTTTAGCTGACTTTAATGTTGTGGAAGCATTAGGAATTATTTGTAGAACTTTGCATAACTTAGATAAAGTGTGGTAAATAGGCTGCAACCTTTTGAACAAAGGATCTAATACAAGCATATATATCTTTATTTGATCCATTTCTTGTTGAAGTGTTTTATAACTATAATGCACATTCTCCAGTTTATCCATAACTAATTTTATCCCGTGCTCAGGAATATTTTCTATAACTTCACAAATTTTCCTTTTCACTTCATCCTGGGTTTGATTGTTGGCCTTCTTTACATCATCCACTTCCTTCTTTGGAGTTTTTACTTGTTCTACAGAAATGGTCTTCACAATATCCATTGGAGCAATAGGAGGCCTATATAACACCATCTCCTTACTTTGTGAGGGTCCTGCTCCTCTTAATTGTTCTTTCAATTTAACATTCTCCATGAACAATTTATTAACTTCATCATTTAGGAACCTTTTATCCTTTTCATACTCCTTCAATCTGTCTTCAAATCCCTTAACAATTGCTTGAGTGAGCATGCTCAAATGCATGGTCATTGTGGATACCTCCAAAGGGTGGTATCTTGTATTTTCCTTACCATTGCTACCCCTTTCATCCCTTGAATTATATCCAATAATTTTGGCTTCTGTGTATTTTTCTATTTGATCCATATGGCCAAGGTTTCAATCTTTGGGTTATACCCAGTTCCACTCACTCCTTCATTGGAGTCAAATTCTACAACTAGCATTGGATCTTCTTGAGCCTGCACTTGATCAAGAAAAAACATTTTCTTTAATTCCAAGCCAAGGAAAATGAGCATATTACTCTTCAAGACCATTTCTCTAGCCTTCTGGGGGCTAATGTCAATGTTGTCAACTACCATTTGATTTTTCTTTGATTCTTCAATTCCCGCTTCAGCTGATTCCATCCTCTCTTTAAATTATTTTATCTTCATCTTTGTCTAGAAATCCCTAAACTTAGGAGTCTTAATGAATTCATCATCTTCTATGAATATCCCGGTTGTAATTTCCATTTCATCTTCATATACCTCTGTACATTTTTTTTCTACATCACCCATCCTTTCCTCATGTTTATGGGCACTGGTCTCAAGGATGGGCTAATCAAAATCAATATCACCTTTCAATGACTACAAAACTATAGCCACTTCCTCAGTATCACCCACCTCTTCACTCTCCTCATAAGGTACTAACTGTTCAATGCTTTCTATCTTCTACCTTTTGGGAGGTAGCTGCTCCATGGGAGGTTTAGAGGTTTCTCCTGGGGTATGCTCTGTAGTTGCACCAATATCATGTTCTTGGAGATATGCTTCCTTCTTACTGTACAAGTCTTGAAATTTACCCATTATCAAATCCATCCTCTTGATGGGGTCCTTTTCCTCAATAAAGTATCCTAGGAAATCCTTGGACCTTCACTTCATCCTTTCTTCAAGCTTCTTCCTATATTCCCAGTTTTTCCTTCTACTAAATACATCATTATAAATAATGTAGTTCCTTATGACATCTTCTTCATAGTCCACTTGGTGTGCCACTGTCATTTTTGGTAAGAATATTGTGCCTTATATTGTTCATGTGATTTTCAGGGTCAAAGCCTCTTCCTTTCATAGAATTCAATGCATATCTTATCTTCAAATAATACTATAACTCCTCTAGTGTGTCTGAGCCTATAGTCCAATATTCACACTTGGTAAGGTTTGGTAGGAAAGTGACTCTCTTCTACTTGTGCATTACATATTTCTACATCCACATCATTTTCCACATAAATTCAAGAAATTCTAGTCCAAGGGGCACAAATTTTGGAAGTATGTGTGGAGCAACAGGGCATCCATAAAATCTTATTATTGTAACTTCCGGGAGGAAGACCCAATCTCCAAAATTGTGTGTATGACCCTGCTCTGGTCTTAAAGCCAAAGGTCTCAATAGTTGCAACATTTTGGCTGACAATCTTGGTATTGCATACCCAAGAGCTCCAAGGATTCAGTGTACAAAGTCTTCGTAGAATACAACAAAGCTTGAATTCTTGCACTGATTGTCCCAAATATAGCACCATTTTTGGATAGATGTGGGATTCCCTTTCTCATCTACTTTGTCCAATTCCATTCTTTTAGTCCAATGGTCCCTATTCGGGTACAATATTAGATGACACAGTAGGGAATAGTGTCTGAATGTAATCTGTGTTCTATCCTCTATAACTTGGGAGAATTCATCATCTAGCGCCTTCTCAAGGTATGAAGCAGTCATTCAATATTAGTTTTAGGGTTTTGAATTCTCATGGCCATCATCATTAGGGCTATTAGAATTTTATCTTGAGCATTGATCCCCAACACATGGAAAAGAGCTAAATATGTATTCACAAAGTAATACTGAAAATATGTCACAATAAATGGTTCAATAGTGGTAGTAGAGATGGGGATTGTTCTGTTACCAATTCCTCTTTTCATATATAGGGGTACCTCATCACTTCTATAAGTTCTTAACCTAGCATAATCCTCCTCACTTTTCTGTAGGTTTATCTTGGTCAGATCCTACTTGTTTAAGTCAAAATACTCAATGATAGTTGTTCTGGTTACTTCTACCAATACTGTGATGTTTGGAAACCTTACTATTTTGGTAGCTAAGTGATACTATCTAGCTAGAAATATGATAAATTCTACATCAAAAAAACATTTGGGACAATCAACCTTGCTAAATCCAATATCCAAGGGTTTGACACTAGAATTTTCTCATTTCTCTTACTGTAAAAATACCAAAATAGGTCCCATCCAGATTTGGGAATGAGGGAATCCCTACAACTTTGTGTGGTGTCCATGAGAAACTTCTTATTACCCTCTTTAGTAGTGTTGGATGTTGTGGTTGTGTTGCTGATATGTGGTTGTCATTGATGTCAACACTATTAGCATTGATGATTCTGAAGGCTGTATATGTCGAGGATAATGAGAAAATTACAATAAATATGTTATAGGCAGTCCATGAAGCTGTAATGATTAGAGTAGTGGAAAGTTCCGTAATTTTGTAATCAGAAGTCGTGCATTAAAGGGTTTTTTCTGAGCCTATCTAGTATGTTCTCCGGAAGTTTTAGAGGTGCACATCAAGATTGGAGCGAGTTATGAGTTTATGAGTTCCTACAGTTATTCTATTACTGTACTAGGTGTTTCTGGAAGAAGAGAATACAATTATGGTAAATTAAGTTGTTGCATATGCTACTGTGATGTTCAGTGATGGTTCTAGATTGTACTCTATCATTTTTGTATGTTCACGTTGATTGGTGTGCTCATGATCAAATATTTTTCCTTTGTATGTTCGAGTTTTCATGTTCTTGGCCGACATGGTGGTTGTAGCGTGTTGTGGATTCTTATGGGGTAATATTTTAATGATTGGAATGTTTGAGGATGTTAATTTAGGTCTTCATTATGTTGTGACCGACTTAGGTTGGTATGCATTGAGATTTGTTCATGAATTGGGCCGACAGTTTTTAATTTATTCTTTTATTTGTGGTCGACATAATTGTTGATGTAATTCCATGTAGCAGATATATAAGAGATTTTTTTTTCTTTATTTGAGATATATGAGCATGGAGAGTGAATGTGAAATCCGCAAATAAAGATTAGATCATTCGATTTCAAAGCAGAGTGTGAAGAAGATTGAGTGAAGTTTGAAGAAGTGTTTCTGTGCGTAACGAGAACTATCATCAAGCTTTTGAAGAAGCTAATTTCTCAGTTCAACCTCATCAAATGGATTTAATCTTATTGTTTTATGTAAGATAGTGAGCTCTACATAGTGTGCCTGAATGCATGTGCATTCCTTATTATTTTCTTGTATACTTTTAACAAGGTATAAATTTTGGATTAACCTCCATCGTGGTTTTTCCCCTAACAAGGTTTCCATGAAAAAATATTGGTGTTGTGTGATGTGTTGTTGATTCATGCTTTCATTGTTAATTATCAGATCCAAGATTAAAGGTTGATAAAGGTTAAACAAGTTTAAATTATGTGACAATTGATTCACCCCCCTCTCAGTTGTCTATCCTTGTTTTTCCAACAATTGGTATTAGAGCAGGTTCCCCTAAAGAATTTTAATAGCTTGAGGTGATCCGAGATGGCATCATACAAGAAGGATAGTTCTAGATTCAATGGTACAAATTACTCTTTGTGGAAGGTCAGAATGGAGTGTCATTTGAAGTGCATTGGTGAACCCTTCTGGAAGATTACAAAGAACATATATAATATTCCTCAGAATGGTCCCTCTACTCCTGATGAGATCAAAGAAGCTAAAAATAAAATTAGGGATATAGAAGCATTATTAAGTGCTTTGACAGATTCAAAGATGACAAATGTGATAGGTCTAAAAATAGCACATGAAATCTAGAAGAAGTTGGAGACATTGTATGAAGGAGATGCACAAGTGAATTTTTTCAAGCTACAAAGTTTGAAAGGCAAATGGTAAAACATGAAGATGAGTGAAGATGAAAACATTGTTTCCTTCATGCAAAAGGTAAATAAACTAGTGATGGGTATTAGATGTGTCAGTGGAATTATGGAAGAAGATGAGATTGTGGCTAAAGTGCTCAGATCAATGCCTGCTTATTACAAAATGAAAGCTCATGCTATTGAAGAGCTCAGGACAGTAACAAATGTGACAAGAGATATGCTGATTGGTAAACTAGCTACCTTTGAGTTGAGTGAATTTGGTGAGTCTACTCCTAAAACAAAATCTACATTTAAAGCTACTCTATCCGGAAAAATCCAACAGAGATATGATCTAGGAGAAAGTTCCAGAAATACATTCACATATGAAGATGAGATGAAACAGATTGAAGATAAAGAAAGAGAGATAGAAGAGCTGGAAGCATTGATTATGAAAAGAGAAGCCAAAGGACATGGTAATTATAAAGGAAAGCTACCTATTAAATGTTTCTCTTGCAGTAAGATAGGTCATTTTGCATCAAGGTGTCCTGAAAGAGTTTCTAATTAAAAACTTGAAAAGTATAGATTTCAAAATAAATGTTATTATGCTGAAGAAGGTGTTATTGATGATGAATCTAATAAAGAAAATGGTAATGAAGATGGATGGGTATCATTGCTATCAAGGAAAATGGTATGGTGTTCACTGAATCTGCTAGTGATAAGAATATTGAGAAAGCTCTTGCAGCCAAAATGAGATAGGTTTGAAGGTTAAATGCTTAAGATCAGACAGAGGTGGTGAGTTCACTTCCAAGGAGTTCAATTCATTTTGTGAAGAGCATGGAATCAAAAGATAGTTATCTACTCCCCGGACTCCTCAACAGAACGAAGTTGTTGAGAGAAAGAACATAACAATTTTAGATGCTGCCAGAACTATGATATTGGAAGGTAATGTTCCTCATATATATTGGAGAGAAGCTGTAAGCATTGTTGTATATACTATCAACCGAGTAAATGTTAATGGTAATTCTAGTAAGACTCTTTTTGATCTATGGTTTGGTTATAAGTCTACTATTAAATATTTCAAAAAAATTGGAAGTAGATGTTATATCAAGAGAAATGAAGATATTGACAATTTTGATGCTAGAAGTGATGAAGAAATCTTTCTGGGTTACTCTACTAAGAGCAAAGCTTACCGGTGCTACAATAGATGATTGAAGAAAATGGTTGAAAGTGGAAATGTCAGAGTTGATGAGGATACTAAAAAATCATCCAGATACTGTGGATATGATTCAAATGACCAACATGATAGTACTGATAATGGAAAGACTACTTTGACACACAATCAAGTTCAAATTGTTATGATGAATCAAGAGAATCATGAAGGAGAAGCTATTGGAAGTACATAAGAAAGAGCAGAAGAACCAGAAGTTTGAGAGAATCCCAAAGTCCCAAGGTATGTAAAGCTAAATCATTCTGAAAATCAAATTATAGGAGACGAGAACAAAGGTGTGCAGACTAGAAGAAGAATTGTAGAAGAGTATTGCTTGATTTCCAAAACTAAGCCTAGCAATATGAATGAAGTATGTAAAGATGAATATTGGATGCAAGCAGTGAGGGAATAACTGATGCAGATAGAGAAAAATGATACATGGATTCTTGTTCCCAGACCTCGGGATAAAATGTGATTGGAACCAAATGGGTCTTTTAGAATAAGTTGAATGAACAAGGTGAAGTAGTTAGAAATAAAGCAAGACTGGTATGTAAAGGGTATTCACAGATGGAAGGTATCAATTTTGAAGAAACCTTTGCTCCCATTGCTAGAATTGAAGTTGTAAGGTTGTTTCTTTCTTATGCTACTTTCAAGAATACAAAGTCTATCAAATGGATGTGAAGTCAACATTTTTGAATGGTGAATTAGAAGAAGAAGTTTATGTTGAGCAACCAGATGGATTTCAATTGACTGATGAAAAATACATGGTTTTCCAATTGAAGAAAGCATTGTATGGACTCAAACAAGCCCCCAGGGCATGGTATGATAGACTAGATAAATACTTGTTGAAGCTTGGATTCAATAAAGGTACTGCTAACAACAATCTATATTTCAAGGTGGATCAGGATAAAGTGTTGATTATTGAAGTCTTTGTTGATGATATTATTTTTAAAGGTGATGATGAATTATGTATGAAGTTTTTTGATGAAATGAAAAGTGAGTTTGAGATGTCAATGATTGGAGAGCTGAAATTCTTTTTAGGATTGCAAATTACTCAAGTAGATGATGGAATCTTTATATCTCAATCCAAATATGTAAGAGAGCTACTGAAAAAGTTTGGCATGGAAGATTCAAAGCTTGTAGGTACACCCATGGTAACCAGATGCAAGTTAACACAAAATGATGATTCTCCTAAGGCTAATCAAATGAGGTACAAGTCAATGATTGGTGGATTTCTCTATTTGACTTAGACCAGACCAGAAATTATGAATGATGTATGTATGGTTGCTAGATATCAAGCTGATCCAAAGAAATCACATGTGACTGCAATAAAGAGAATTTTTAGATACTTGGAAGGGACAACTAATTTTGGTCTTTGGTATCCTAAGGATGATGATCTTACTTTGAATTCCTTTATAGATACAGATTGGGTAGGAGATATGGATGATAGGAAAAGTACAAGTGGTGGTGCATTATTTTTGGGGAAGAAGTTGGTGTCTTGGCTACGTAAAAAGCATAATTCCATTTCCTTATCTAGTGCTAAGGCAAAATATATTGTTGCTGCAAACAATTGCACTCAAGTAATATGGATGAAACAGATGTTGAGAGATATCATAATTGAGTATGATGAACCTATTGCTATATTTTGTGATAACTCAAGTGCCATAAAAATTTCTAAGAATCTGGTGTTACATTCAAAGAAAAAACATATATCTATCAAGTATCACTTTTTGAGAGACAAAGTGAGTGATAAAGAAGTCAGACTGGAGTATGTGCCCACTACGGAACAAATTGCAGATATCTTCACTAAACCATTGCCTAAGGACACTTTGAGTATCTCAGAGGAAAATTAGGGGTGATTTACCCTCCTAATCTGAACTAAGATGCAAGTCTTTGGATCAATCCGTGCACTCATAGTCATATCTTGTTTTAGATTGATGTTATAGTGGCTGCTACTTAGGGGGAGTAGTTAGATGATTCAAATATGTGGTTTAGAGCTTGTGTACCTTTGCCATTGATGTCAAAGGGGGAGAAGAGTAATGTGAAAAAACTTTGCAAAAGAAAGGGGGAGAAGAGCAATAAATTCTAAGAAGGAGAAGATGGAAGAGTCTAAAGTAAGGAGGAGAAAAATAGTGTGTAAAGAGTTAGTTGTGTTGATAGTATTTTTCACATCATGTGTTTCCATCAATGCCAAAGGGGGAGATTATTGGATGTTGTGGTTGTGTTGCTAATATGTGGTTGTCATTGATGTCAAAACTATTAGCATTGATGATTTTGAAGGTTGTATATGTCAAGGATATTGAGAAAATTACAATAAATATGTTGCAGGCAGTCTGTGAAGCTGTAATGATTAGAGTAGTGGAAAGTTTCATAAGTTGGTAATCAAAAGTTGTGCATTAAAGGGTTTGTTGCTAATCCTATCTAGTATGTTCTCTAAAAATTTTAGAGGTGCACATCAAGATTGGAGTGAGTTATGAGTTTTTGAATTCCTACAGTTATTCTATTACTGTAGCAGGTGTTTTTAGAAGAAGAGAATGCAATTCTAGTAAATTAAGTTATTGCGTATGCTACTATGATGTTCAGTGATGGTTCTAGATTGTACTCTATCATTTTTGTACATCCGCATTGATTTGTGTGCTCGTGATCAAAGATTTTTCCTTTGTGTGTTTGAGTTTTCATGTTCTTGTTTGACATGGTGGTTGTAGCATGTTGTGGATCCTTATGGGGTAATCTTTTAATGATTGGAATGTTCAAATATGTTGATTTAGGTATTCATTATTTTGTGACTGACTTAGGTTGGTACACATTAAGATTTGTTCATGAATTGGGCCGACAATTTGTAATTTATTATTTTATTTGTGGTCGAAAAAGTTGTTGATGTAATTCCATGTAGCGGATATATAAAAGAGATTGTTTTATTTATTTGAGATATATGAGCATGGAGAGTGAATGTGAAATGTGTGAATAAAGATCAGATCATTTGATTTTAGAGTAGAGTGTGAAGAAGATTGAGTGAAGTGTGAAGAAGTGTTTCTGTGCCTAACAGAAACTATCATCAGGCTTTTGAAGAAGCTAATTTCTCAGTTCAACCTCATCATATGGATTTAATATTATTGTTTTATGTAAGGTAGTGAGCCTTCCCTTCTGAGCAGTGAGCTCTAGGTAGTGTTCTTGAATGCATGTGAATTCCTTATTCATTTCCTTTATAATTTTAATAGGGTGTAAATTGTGGATTAACCTCCATCGTGGTTTTTCCCCTAATAGGGTTTCCATGCAAAGTCTTGGTGTTGTGTGATGTGTTGTTGATTCATGATTTCACTGTTAATTATCAAATCTGAGATTAAAGGTTGATAAAGGTTAAATAAGTTTAAATTCTGTGACATTTGATTCACCCCCCCTCGCAGTTGTCTATCCTTGTTTTTCCAACAAGTAGACCCTAAAAGTATATCTAATATGGACTGATGGAGTGGTCTCTTTTTTTTTAGGTTCTTCATCTTTAATTTTAGGTTGACTTTCTTTTACTTCTGATTTTTTTCTTTTAGGAGGCATGTTTTAATTTTCTCTACTATGGCTTCAGATGAAAAACCTTGAAATATTTTTTATATTAATAGAGCTCTTTCAGAGAGTTTTCCTACACCTACCCAAGTATTTGATGCTTGTAGGACTCATCTCCTCACATCCTTAGCTCCTTCCACACTAGTGCACTAAAATTGAGTGTGATATTGGGAAAATTCACTTGTCTTTGGATGGTGTAATATTCAGTCATATCAGTTTTAATGCCAACTCTTTGTAAAATAATTACAGACGTGATTTTTGCATTTATTGCTATAAATTGTAATGATGCCATGATTACCATACTACAATAGTATCTTATTATACCCGTTACGGTATGGAAATGTTTTTCCCTTCCCTTCTATTGTTTACCGCACTACCACCTTGCTTAAGACCTCTTACTGCGGGGTTGCGGTGTATACCACTCTACCACAACCATATTATCCAGCTCATGTGGTATTGTGGTGTCAAATTTTCTTCCAATGCTTACCACTCTACCACCTTTCTTAGGACTTCTTGTTGTGGGGTTGCAGTGTATATCACTCTACCACATATGTTGCTCACCCTCTTGATGGTATATCAGTGTATGATTTATCTTCTTGTTGTTTACCACCTTACCACACTCCTATGAATTGCCTTATGTGGTATGGCGGTGGGTACCGCATTACCGCATTTCCTTATGATTCTCCCTGTGGGGTGGCGGTGAGTACCACTTTACCACATAAGCTATATAATCTCTTGGCAGTATGGTGGTAAAGGCTTATTTCTTAACTTAGAAGCCGCCATCCCAAACTGCCTTTATTTAGATGTTTTGGTACTATGGAAAAGGTGAAATTTTCTTTGTTTATGATTATCTGGAGGAATAAATGGGTATATACAAAGGGAATGCTGGTGACAGTATGGATCTTGTTACACAAATTATTGCATTTCATGTTAAATACAATGAAAAGATTAGGTTAAAGGATTAGGGTATAGGTTTGAGGGTATATGGTTGAAGGATTAGGTTGAGGGTTTAAGGGTTTAGGGTTTAAGGGTTGAGGGTTTAAGGTTGAGGGTAGAGGATTGAGGGTATAGGGTTGAGGTTCCATTAATGTATAGGGTAGAGGGTATAGGGATTGAGGGTTGAGGGTAGAGGGTAAAGGGTAGAGGGTAGAGGGTAGAGGCTAGTTTAAGGGTTTACTAGGTTTTAAGGGCTGAGGGTTATGGGTTGATTGTTTAAGGGGTGATGGTTTAGGGTTGAGGGATTAGGGTAGAGAGGGAGGGATGGAGGGAGTGAGAGATGGAGGGAGAAGTGATATAGAGAGGAGATAAGAGGAAGGAGGAACAAAGATGTATGAGGTTTGAGGATCCAATGTATAGGGTAGAAGTTTGAGAATTGAGGGTATAAAGTTGAGGACCTATAGGGTTGATGGTTTAGGGTATTGGGTTGAGGCCTAGCAGATACTTATAGGTTGGTTGAGGGATTAGGGTTGAGGGCAAAGGGTATATAAAAGGTTTAAGGGTTTAGGGTTTAGTGTTTAAGGGTTTAGGGTTGATGGTTAAGGGTTGAGGGTAAAGTGTTTAGGGTATAGGTTTGAGGGTATATGGTAAAAGGATTAGGGTTGAGGGTCTAATGTATAAGGTAGAGGGTATAGGGGTTGAGGGTTGAGGGTTGAGGGATCTTTTAATGCAAGTGAAATGTAGGCAAGCAATTGAAGGCCAGTGAATATTGGGGAAGGATTTTTTATTCTAACACCCCTAATCTCTTAACCCTTAATCCTTGCTAGATTAGAACAATTAGGCACTCAATTAGGTGCTAAAGCAAGCTCTAAAGTAGGCATTAAAGTAGGAATTAAAATAGGTGCTAATGCAAGGGCTCATCTAGGTGCTAAAATATGCGCTAATTTGGGTGATAATTTAGGTGCTAATTCAAGAACTAATTTAGGCGCTAATTTGTGCCTAAATTAGCATCGAATTCTTTTGATTGGCGCAAAAAATGACAAAAATAGCACCATCCCAATAAATAACGTCAAAGTTTTCAAAAAATTGGAGAAAAATACATTAAAAGAGTGGGTGGAAGAAAAAAATAGAAAAAAAGGGAGCTAATCATAGGGATTTGTTGTAGTGAACATGTCATATGATATGAGCAATAGGGTGCTTCCTTTCCCACCATGAATGAAGCTATGCCTCAATACAACCAAGAAAATTACTATTAGTCTCAATTCAGAAAGAATAAAAGTGCATTGAATATTGTAATTTTTAAAAAGTAAGTCCAAACACAACAAAAAGATAAATCAATTAAAAAATTGTAGCCTTGTCAACAAATTCCTTAAACAAAGTGTTCAACATAGGCCTGAAATATGCATATTGAACCCTTGATTTCAAAACCTTGTTCAAAGTTTAAGAAAGGTGATACACTGAGATTATAGAATGAAGTTGACATTATAAAATGAAGGCTATTAATACTAACCAAACTGGAACAACATTATCAACAAAAATTTCTTGGAAACCAAGCCCAAGAATACCATCAGACTTCGACAAAAGAATGCAACCCTTGGTTCATGTGTTGTCTCAATAAATACATGCACCATGAAAGAATCCATTCATACATAAATTCCAAATTGAGTTGATGAGAAAATATCTTTGATATCCAGCTGGGAAGCCTTAACATCCAAAAATTACTAACTTTATGTTTCACAACATGTTTCCTAATTGCGACATCATCTTTACTTAAGAAACAAGATATTGATCCATTGCCATATTGGATCTCACATGATTCTCCTTCACAAACAAAAAATGATATATATTAATTGTTTAGAAACCTCCTTAATATCCCCATGTAAGCAGACTAAACTAAGTGAGGTTGAGGGTTTGAAGTAGAGTACCATATTCTTGGTATATGCTTGGCTTTGATGACTTGTGTCTTGAATGAAAATAGCAAGCTATTTGCACTATAAAATAATTGTTACAAAAATAACCACAAAATCCTCTTTAATTAAAATAATCCTTCTAGATATTTCAAGACAAGATATTTCAGTTAATTTCTAAGAGAGCTAATTTCACTATCCAAAAAACCATCAATCTATTTACTATATAAAATTTCCCATAATTTAGAATTTGAATGTAATGAAACTAACCATAATTACCAAATATTTGACACCAAAATGTAGTACAAAATGAATTGTTTGACAAAATGCCTCAAAGAGATGTCATCTCATCTCATGGAATGATATGATTGCAGAATGTGCACAAAATGGATTTTGTAAGGAAGCTCTCAAAATCTTTGAATTAATGAATCACTTTGTAACACCGACATTGTAAGATTTGTTTGTGTTCTAAATGCATGTAGTTATGTAGGTTTAGTGGATGAGGGCTGGACATAATTCACACGTTAGTAACCCTTATTGCATTACATATGTATTTGATCATTAGGTGTGCATGGTTGACCTTCATGTCTATGTTGGCTATCTTGAGGACACCCTAAACATTATTAATAAGATGTCAGTTGAACCTTTGGTGCCTCTGGAGCATATATGAATATAGGCTGAGTATTCCAGCAACATTTATTTTTTAGTTGGATCCTAAAAATGCTAAAAATTATGTTCTTCTCTAAAACATTTGTGCAAAAGTGAGTAGGTGGTGTGAGGTTCATAATAGTAAGGAGATTGATGAAAGATAGAGGAATTAAAAAGATACCTGTATGTAGTTGGATTGAAGGGCATAGAATGGTACATGTTTTTTTGTGTAGGAGATAAATCAGATCCACAAACATGGGAGAGCTATGCAAAATTGGAGAAATTTTATTGGAAAATGAAGGCATCAGGATATTTTGAGATTCAAGACTTTTACTTAATGTTGTGGAATAGAAGAAAAAAGAATCATTTATCTACCACCATAGTGAAAAGTTATCAATTACATTTGGTTTGTTAAACATGGCCCCTGGTACAACTATTAGAGTTGTTAAGAACCTTCAAGTATGTTCTGAATTTCACACTACATCTAAATTCATCTCCAAGATTGTTGCAAGATAAATTGTTATGAGAGATGTGAATCATTTCCATCATTTTAAACAAGGACAATGTTCTTGTGGAGAATATTGGTGATGATAAATGAAACAATTTGAAAAATAGGATTGCTCTATAATAATGTGCACTACATCAGATATCCGGTTATAATAAAGGGACATCCATCAAAGCATAACAATAGAGATTTTTTTTGTGATATGTTGTAGTTACAATTTCCCTACTAGACATACATGAAAATGTGGAAGCATAGACAAGGCAAGTGAACTGTTTCAAAAAATTCCTTGAAGAAATGTGTTATTTTGTTTTATAGTTTAACCGCGATACCACACCATTTTGACTTGATCCTTATGGTGATGAAGGAAAAGTCTTTGAGTTACCGCAACACCAGAGGTTTATGGCTTGGTCATTGTAGTGAGGTGGGAGAAGCCTAGAGTCACCTATTTTTCCTTCTATTTCCATACACTGTGCCACTCCAATTCCTATTTCCTCTTCCATGATTCAAAATTTTGTTTCACAAGGTTTTAATTACGATTTTATTTTCTTAAATATCATCCAAACAATTTAGTTTTAATTCAAAATATATTTCAAGAGTTTGCAATCTGCACTTTTTCTCTGTTGTGTTCCCTTTGCACTATAGTAAGGAAAACTATCTCATACATGAAGTTGAAACTAGGTCACTCAAGGAATAAATAAGTTCCTTGAGATCATTGAAGGTAATGATTGGGGTCTATTTAAAGCTTCTTTAAAGCATTATTCCATTATTATTTTCATTAGAAGCTTCTCTTAGAGAGGTTATAAATAAGTGCCTTGAGCTCATTGAAGGTAATGAGAGTCTTTTATTAGACATATGCTACATAAGTTTTTGTTCAACTTTGAATTCAATTTATTGTGTCAAGATTCAATAAGAGTAATAAGATTATTTGTGTTCATATTTTCTCAACACCTATCCTCTACTCTTATTCAGTAGCTTTTTTATGCTTAAGGATTTTTGTCTATAATCTCATATTGTGTTTTGTATTGCTTGTGGCTTATGTCAAATCAATCCTATTTTTAATACTAATTCATTGGTATTTGAATTAACCATTGAGTGGTGTTTTGTTTTCAGTTCATATTTTTATCGAGTTGCATAAATTAAAAGTCTCATAAGTTAAGTACTTCTAGTCTTGTGCTCCTACCTCTAAGATTAAAAAAATAGGTCTAGACTATTTTCAACCATTTTGTTTACATGCAAAAACCTAAAAGGTAAGTTGTTATCATGCATAAATAACAATAGAGATTATTTATTTTAGATTTTATAAGTATATTAGATCAAAGAGCCACTCCTATGTAGGATTTCCTCACATACTATTCTTGTTTGAGTTGTCCTAAAACATACAAATTAAAATGCTAACAAAATTTAACCTAAAACTGCTCCAATAGCAAAATTTGAAGCATCGGTATGTATATGAAAGGGTAAGTTCCAATTTGACCCCCTTAAAATAGGTGCTTGGGTTAAGACCTTCTTCAACTCTTCAAAGGATTTTTGGCACTCTATTGTCCAATCAAATTCAATTTTAGTCAACAAAACAAACAATGGTGCAACAATATTACTGAAGTCTTGAATAAACCTCTTGTAATAGCCTACATGGCCAAGGAAGCTTCTGATATCTCTTTGCTTCTGTGGAACAAGTAATGTATAATTGATTTATATCTTATGTAGATCAACTTGAATCCCTACACTAGATATGAAATTCCCGAAAATATTTCCTTGAGTCATCATCATAAAGCACTTTTCATTATTGAGGGACAAGTTGTGTTGTTTACATAGCTTTAATACCTTTTTATAGATTTATAAGGGCTTCCTCATAAGTTTCCCCATATGTGGTGAATTCATTCATATATATCTCCATACATTCATGAGCATAATCAGAAAATATTTTGAGCACTACCCTCTAAAAAGTAGCTATAGCATTGCATAAGCCAAAGGGTAGAATAGAGTAGGCATCAAAATCCCAAGGAAATTTAAATGTTGTCTTGTCTTGGTCCTCTAGAGTAATTTTTATTTGATTATAACCACTGAAACCATATAGGAATGGAAAGTATTTATTCCCTGCTAAAGAGTCAAGCACTTGATCTATAAAGGGAAATGGAAAGTAGTCCTTCCTACTGGATGGGTTGAGTTCCCTATAATCTACAAATAACCTCCATTTTCCAACTTTCTTGAGAACAATGACTAAAGGTGAGACCCATTCATTGTCAAATATAGGATAAATGAAGCTTGCATCAAGGAGATTTTGAATTTCATCTTTGACTATGTCTCTCAAGGCAGGGTTCATTCATCTTTGAGGCTATCTAATGGGTCTATAACCATCATTTATATAGATCTTGTGCATACATAATTTAGGATCTATACCTTTCATATCATGGTAGTCCCATTCATACGATGTTGTGTGTGCCTGCAACACTATGTAGGGAATTTTGGTATTCTTCAGTTAATGCATTATTTATGTTCAACATTTTTCCTAGCATGAATTCTAGTTCTTTGGATGATTCTTGCACAGATGATAGGTCAAGGCTAGGAATGATTAGTACACACTGTTTTGGCAATAAGGAATGAAAGATCTAAGATATTTCTTCTGAGGAATTGGAAGGTATAATAATTTGCAAGGGGTCTTGTAATCATGTGAGACAATCTTGTTGTTGTGGGATCCTACTATAGTTATTCTATATTATATGAGCAATTAACTCATCTTAATCCTAGTCATCCAATAGAGGGGTACGTTCTATTTTCATCAAAGTTTGTAGGGAATAATTATCTTCCTCATCCAAAGTGGGAAAAATAGTTTTCTCAAGATCAATGTAAGGTTGGGCTAGAGGATAAAGGACCAATTTATTGGTCACAATACCATTAGATATTATCATATTTACAAACCTACAACCTATGAATGCATCAACTCTAGCTAACCATGGTTTGCCTAGGATGAGTGGATATCCTACAAGATTAACCTTTGGCTGTAAAAATATGAAATCAAAAGGATATTCCCAAGAATCTAATGCAATAACTAAATCTTCAATGATTCCTTCAGGCTTGATTGTTGACCTATCAACCAATTTAAAAAAAATTTGTGTAGGTCTAAGGTTGGCTAACTGGAGTAATTGAATTATTCTTTTAGTCATGACATTGATTGTTGCCCCTAATTCTATCAAAGTGTTCTTGATAAGGGTCCCATTAATCTTAATGTCCACTATAGGACTACTAGGGTCTGTGTATTTAGGGAAAAATATGTTCCCTATCATGATATCGACAAGGTTTCCTAGAACATGAACTATCTGAGGATCCTTTATTATCCTCCTTGGTTTCTTAAGAAATAGGTCCCTCACAATCTTGGTATAAATTGGAATGTATTTAATAGATTGGATGAGATGAATCTTAATGATCACATCCTTTAGTTTCCCTAGTAGGTCTATCTTAGCCTATGTGTGATGCTTTTGAATGGCTAAGTGTTCAAGGAAAGGAGGCTTTGGACTTGAGGTTTACTGTTGTACCTAATTTGATTTAGGTTCCAAAGGTGATTTTTCTAAAGCTTCAAGTTAAAGTTCCTCATCCTCCATATCAGTGATTTGAGGGGATGAAGATCTAGCTAGTTGTTTCCCTGACTTGAGGTGAACATCACTCACCTCTACCCCATAAGTGGGGTATTGCATAACCTCATTATTATAATCCTATTGGGAAAGCTTGTTTTTAGGGTTAGTTGAAGGTTGGGTAGGTAATTGTCATGGTTGAGGTGGATGAGATGTAGGATTTGATGGATGCATAATGGCTTGTTGTCGGGGATTAGAAGGAAGCATAAGCTGTTGATAATTCACGTTTTGTTGTTGCCACTGCTGACATTTTTTCCATTGAGGTTGCCATTGGTTCTGATGTGTTGGCCATTGGGTATTATAATTAGAACCATGGAAATTTTTCTATGACCAAAGGTTTGGTTGCTACTAGTTTCATTTTTTCTAAGGTTGTGGCCATTTTTGAGGGTTTTTCCATTGTTTTGATTAGCGGGCCAGGGTTGAGAATTCCAAGCAAATTTTTTTGATTGCCAATGAAAAAATATGAATTGAAGTTAAGAGGGTCCTATGGCATACCTTTTATTTTTTTTCCATATCCTTCTTTGAGCTATGTAAAATAGTTGTCCATCCTCTTTGTCAAGTGGCTAAAAATCAAGTCTCTAAATTTTGTCTTGTTGAATACTAGCCATGCTCTTGCATTTACAGTTTTCTTTCCTTTGCCTAAAATTGGGGAAGTATTCAATGACCATTGATTCAAATTACTCTTACTTCTTCTTGATGTGGAGAGTGTCCAAATGAGTTGCCAAGTGGCTGATAATGTCCTCCTTCATGTTGGATAGCAAATTTCTTAACTCTATCTTTGAAACCCTAGTAGACGATTTGCTAATGGTGGATGTCTTCTCTCCTTAGTCTCTTAGTGAAGGTCCTAGAGTAATTTATACAAACCTTGTATATGTATTCAAATGGTATTTGAGAGATATCCCATTTCCCTATAAGATTGAGGGAATCCATACATTCCTCGTTGACTCCCCTCAAAAATACTAACTTGAGGGATTCTTCAAATAACTTGTCATGTGGGTTTTTCTTCAAGGAAAACTGAAATATCTCCACATAATCTTCTAATGGCTCATCCTCCTTCTACGAAATTATAAAAATTTCATCTCTCCTCCTATCAAGTCCTATACAATAGTCTTGGTACTTCTCCAAGAACAATGTTTTCATGGTATCCCAATCAGGAACAATATCCTTTCCTAATCCCATAAACCATCTTAGGGTTGTATATTTTAGAGTGGTAGGGAAGATTTTGAGCCTATGAGCATTAGAATTATAGTCATAAATTCTACATAAGACATAAAATTCAAACATAAATGTATTTGGAGCTTTAGTCACCAACCCATAAAAGACTGGTAATGTTGAAGGAGGAATATTCTTTAGCACATTAGCCCTTTCTTGGTTGGTGATTGGGAACTCAAAGGTTGCATTTTCAAGATCATCCATTGCATCACCAATGGTTCAGTATGTCCCCTCTATCTATGTGCTAGATGTTGGTGCTAGGGAAATTTCTTCTTCAATATTACCCTCACTCTAAGTACTAGAGACCAATTTTTTCTATGGCTTCTTAGCATGTAGAGGGGTGGAATCTGCCCAAAGAATATTTATGCCTCTACATACAATAAATATGGATTTGTATAGTAGTGGTCATGCAAAAATGTTAGTGTAACTTTTTGGTATGTTGATAAGAGAAAGATTATCAATCCTAATGCTAAAAAAAAAATGTAAACTATGAAAGATTGGAAAACAAGTCTATGAAGATAGCACCATCCTCGATAATGGCACAAAAAATGTAGAGTCTAAAATAGTGTCTTGTAAACTTGGTAAAAGCTACACAATTCAAAGGAATGACTAGCTGAACAGTCCACTCAACATCATAAATACCACATTAAATTTTGAACCAAGGTTTGTAAATGTCTGATGGTGCTACACTATATTTTCCTTCAAAGACTTGAGGCTACCTAGGTTATCCTAATTTAGGTATTCTACTTGTTGGAAATTTACAGAATTGCATAACAATGAAAGAAATAAACTAGCACTAATGGCTATGGGTACCTACAAATTAACCTGTAACTGAACTGATACTAATAAAGAATTACAATACTAACTCAAAATTGATCAATAATAGTAACTAAACTTATTATAACCTCTGGAGTACTATAGATTAAACAAATGCATGCATGCTCATGAACATTCATTACTAATAATCAAAGTATGAGGATTTATTCTGCTTTACATGCAATTTATGAAACAATGATAAACAAAAATAATTACTAAATAGAAATAAAACAGATATGAATGTAGTGAAGAACAGTTACCTTGAGTGGACTACTCAAGTGGTTGTATTCACTTAACTAGAACCAAATCTAAATATCAGATTCTACACATCCATGTGAAATTGAACTTCATTCATTACACATCACAAAAGATTACACAAAATATTCTTCATAGATTGTATTCAATGAAATCATTCTAAATAATCAACATGTCTATAGATGGTAACTGAAATTGAAAAGTAACTGATAACAAAAATACTAAAAATCAACTAACTTATCTAAGGACTCAACCATTGGATATATACAAGCACGAGGGAGTTTATTCTAAGCACAAATCCTAACTACATTCATTAACTACAACTCCTATATATCAAAGTATATAGTTAAGATTTAAAGTATTCAAACTCTGCAACTGAAAAAAAAAGAGTTCTAATAGAATTGAAACTTTGTAAAATAGATTTGCATGAAAACACACAAACAGTCATCCAGGATCCTATCACCAAAATAATTCTTCTTCTCAACACCTTATTAGCTATCATAATGATACATGACCAACTCCATGAGGTGTCTCCACATGGTAGTTATTGCATTCATCTTGATATGGCATTTCATTGTCCAAGTCCTCCTTTTGTTGTGGGCTACATCTTCAAATTGTTGTGAGCTACAGTATCTCCTTAGGCTGCAAAAGGCTAATCCACAAAACATAGACACAAAGATAACTACCATGATTAAACATAGAATTCCATTCCCATTTCATACATACTCACATATAAACCATGCAATGCTACGATATTATAACTATATTTCAATTACTATAATATAGGGCCAAGGTTGTACAATAAACATGAAAATATAGCATAGCGTAGGAGTATTGTTTAATAATGTTTGAAAGTATGCATAAAAAATAACAAAAAATGGGCTAATAGATGAACCCTTCAGTAGTTTAACATATAATTTCAAATTCTACGAAGCGAAAAAATTGTTAAATAGGCACATTCAATTGATGTATAATTGAGTTCATCACCTACCAAAGTATGAATAATGTAATAGACTATCCTTTCTCTACCTGTGTCATTGTGTTGTGCAAGGGGTGCACCCAGTGTTGCTAGTGTGGCAAATATATACAATAGAGAAGGCTTTCCTTGAACAAGTGACATTAATACTAAAGGTGATTCAAGATAATCTTCTAGTTGTTGGAATTCCTTTTGACAATTTTCGTCCCACTTAAATATAACACCCTTATGCAAAAGGTATGTAAAAGGGCGACATTTATATGCTACCTATGAAATGGAGTGAAAAATGGATTGGAGCTTTCCCTATAAGCTTCATAATTGTTTGGGAGTGGTGGGAGGAGGCATGTTGATTATTTCTTTTAATTTCACTGGGTCTACCTCAATGCCTATTCTAGAAATAATGTATCCCAATAATTTTCCAAATTTCACCCCAAAGAAATACTTCTTAGGATTTAGCCAAAGGTTATACTTCTCCAGTCTATCAAAAATATTGGCTAGTATGTCCTAATGACCTTCTTTGGTGAGTGATTTTTCTAGTAGATCATCAACACAATCTTTAATAAAGATATGCATCATGTCATGGAAGAGAGTTTTCATAGCTCGTTGATAGGTAGCTCTGACATTTTTAAGGTTGAAGGGCATAAAATTCTAGAAAAGGTTCCCCATGGACAAGTGAATTTTGTTTTGTGTTGATTCTTAGGGGAAATGTAAATCTAATTGTATCTTGAAAATCCATCCATTAAAGATAGCATTATGTGCCCTGTTGTTAAATCCATGATCATATCTATGTTAGGTCTCTAAACTCTGCATATTCAAGTGACCCTAGTGGGCTTAGTGACAAGGAACAAGTTTGATATCCACTCGAGATAATCAATTGGTTGAATGAAACCCACATCTAACAACTTTTGAAGTTCTTCTTTGACCAACACTGCTATTTGAGGGTGCATTTTGTGTAGCTTTTTCTTCACTAGTTTTTCCCTTGATGTTACTATTAGATGATGCACTACTGGATTAGTATCCAATCTAGGCATGTTTTCATAGGACCATGCAAATTTCACTTGTTTGTTTTGGAAAAATTCCATGAAATTAGCCCTTTATTTCTCATATAATGTAGCTGCAAAGAATATGCTCGTGATATTGTCTCTAGTACTAATGTCTGCTTCCTTGGATTTTTCAATAAGAACTGGAGATTTCTCTTGATCCATGGGAAGATTTTCTAACTTTCCATCCTTGGGTGCCTCATAAATTTTTTCACCCTTAGATACATCCTTTATTTTTACTATTCTATGGTCCAAAAGCATCGCATAGTTGTTTTCATCAAGGGTTTGATTTATAAATTTTATGTTTTTGCAACTGAAAGGTTTTGCGTCCTCCCCAAAGTATGCCATTGTGTCAAGTTCTATGATAAAAATAACTCTATGATCCCCTAGGGGTATCCCATCTTGAAGTCTTGAGAACTTAGCTATAGCCTCATCATTTTGGAATATGTCTATACTAGGTGGATCTTATTGGTCCCAATCAGTGACTTGGGGGTATATGAGTAAAATTTTATTGTTGGAAGGTGAAGGCTCAAAATAAATATACGGTATTGTTCAAATGTTATGACCTCGGAATAGGTCAGCGATTCACTTGAAAGAGTCATTTTCAATATCCTCATTAGAAAAATTATCAACAAGAGTTTTATCTTTGTCTACAAGTGTATTTTCAATATTCAAAGATACAGTATCTAGTTTCCCAAATCCCGGCCCTTTGAAGAATGGTTTGACAACTACTAAGATAGGTTCTATCATCCCTTATTTTTGTAGAGTCAATACACTATGATCATCATACCCCATTTGTTCCATAATGTGTAATCCTTTAGTGTAATTTACTAATGGTAGTATGGAACTGTCTTCTTTGTCTTTGTAAATCCACTTTGATATGTCATCTTCTATAGATTCCTTATCAAGTTCACCTCATTTGAAAAATGTGGTCAGAATGCATTTGATTATTATATTGGATACTTCTTGGGATTTGATTGGTTCTCCATGTGATTTGGGTTAGGATAAAAGTTGAACAATACAAAATAATGTGTCATGTCATATTCCCCGCACCCCTTTTCATTGACTTGAATCTTAACTTTGGGAACAATTGTGAACTAAGTGGGTGTCTTCATGAGTGCCAATGGGTCAATGTAGGATTGGAAGAGGATGCTTTGGCATTGTTAGGGATGTGACACATTATGTATCCTCTAAAGTTACTATAGTATGGGAAAGTATCTAGATTTGATGGAATAGTGATTTCATTTTATTATGGTAGAACTTTAGAAATTTTTGAAAATTTGATGGTATGACCTGCATGGCATGAATCCATGGGTGACCAAGAAGTACATTGTATGGGAGTTCTAGATCCAATACTTGACATACTATGTCTTTGATTGTTGGTTCTACTCTAATTGGAAGAGTGATGGTCCCTTTGGAGGTTCTTTTAGCATCATCATAAGCTTTGATCAATATCTTCTTAGTTGAATCTATAACTTCCTCAGAGTATCCTAGTGTTTTCACTAGCTTTAAGGTGCAAATTTTCAAACTAGCACCACCATCTATTAGGACTTGTTTTATTCAGTACTTATGGAAAAATATTTCCAAGTGAAGGGCATCATTGTGAGGGCTAATTTTTGGGAGTTGAGTTGGATGCTATTCCCAAAAGGTCAACCTATTAGGAATCTTCTACCATCCCAGATTAATGATCCATGGGAGGTTGTTAAACCATGTCGTGAATCACATGGTAAAAACTAATTGAGGGGTGGAAGAATCAAGCTTCCAACACACCCCCTAGTATATCCATGGGATTTGAACCCGCAACCCCCACTTTGATACCAGTTGTTGGGAGTTGAGTTGGTTGTTATTCCCAAAAGGCCAACTTGTGAAGAATTCACTACCATCCTAGATTGAGGATCCATGGGAGGTTGTTAAACCATGTCATGAATCACATGGTCAGTGTTTACAAAGGGGTGGAAGCATCGAGCTTCCAACATGAATGGGATTTCATATCTTTGTTAGAAAAGGTCAAATGATGGTTAGAGGTGAGATTATTGACCATGGCCTGGAACTAGTCCACATTCAGATATGTCGATACTAATGATTCCTTGAGAGTTTTGTCTAATATATCTTTATGAATCAGTGATATACACAAAAGATCTAGAATGTATATTTGAGTCGATGTTTTACTCAATTGATCCATAAGATAGTATTGTGGTGTAGTGGGGTTTCTAGATGTGGTTCCTTGTAGTGTAATGTTGCCTCTACAGGTTGTAATGTTATATTTTGGATTTGTGTTTTTTATAGTAACGGTGGATACATGGTTTTTAACTTCCCTAATATGATTAAAATTTTATAATCATAGTTGACAATTTTATATTTGGTATTATTGCTTGAGGTACTACCCTGATTAGGGGAATTTTTTTTTCCACGGTTGTGTAATGGATCCTTGAAGATCATGTGGTCATTGTTCGAGGAATTTTTTTGGTTCTCTACACTAATATCTCCTTTATCAATTAAGTCTTGAATTAGGTTCTTCAATTTAAAACAATTGGGAGTATTGTGTCCTTTTACTCTATGGTAATCATAGAAATTGGTGTCCTTCCATCATGTGAGTTTGACTTGTGGTTCATATTTCCTATTTTTTGGTAGAGAAACTATATTCACTTGGATTAATTCATGAAGTACAAACTTGATGAGCTCTCCTAGAGGATTATACTCTCATCATGGAGTGTTATTTATTCTAGGAGGTGCTCATTGCATGTTGTCCTAAATATTTGTTGTAGTCTAAACATTTTTTGGCACTTGTATGTGTAAGGTGGGTTGAGGATTTTAAGCAATTTTTCCATCAACAACACCATCATTAATGAAATTTTTATTTTTGTTCCAATTATAGGATTTGTCATTTGATGAATTTGAATAGTCTTAATTTTATTTGAAAATCTTGACAAGTCCTTTGGCAATTAGGAATTTCTCAATAATAAGCCCTTTTTCGATAACTTCATCAAAAGAATTTTAACATAACATTTTCAAGTGGAACCCTATTTCAATGCTCATCTTTTGAATGAACATTTCAACTGGTTACTTCTTGGGGATGTGACATGGAATTTTACTAGCTAGGTTACACCATCTTTGTAAGAAAGAGGCAAATATTTCTCGTGCATTTTGTTTGGTAGTGCATAAGTTAGTCATTGTTGGGTCATGCTTCATATTATAGGAGAAATGCGAGATAAAATTCTTAGCTAGTTCACTAAAGGTCCTTGTACCAACATGGAGTCAAGAAAACCACTCCATGGCTTTCCTTCTTAAGCTTCCTGGGAAGAGGCACATTATATAAGTATCGTTATGCATAATCTCTAAACAAGCTACATAAAAATCTCTCATATGATCACAAGGGTCTCCCTTTCCTTTGTAATTATCAAATTTGGGAATTTCAAAATGATGTGGAAAGGGTGGCATTGGTAAAATACTATAAAAAAAATAGGGGGATATTTCTTCCAATGTATAGCTCTTTTGTGGTGGCCCCATGTGAATATTAGAATTTTTTGTTGCAAAATTTGGATTAGGAGAGCTAAATTGTTTGAATCTATTGTAGGAGGTATTTTGATAGCATTTTTAGTGGATGTAGGATGTGATTATCATTGACCTTGGGGGAAGTTTGATGATGAGGGATTTTGATGAATGTATGAATGATTTGTTGCAAGTATGAATGAGTATGGAGGTGTTGTCATTAATGTTGTCATTGATGTCAACACAATATAGGTTATTTTAGTGAAAGGAATCAAGTGATTGTAGATGGTACATGTATGGTTGAGATACTATGGAGATGTTGTGAGTACATGAAGCTATCTTTATAGTTTTTTAGGTGTGCTGATATGATGAGTTATCAAGTGCTTTTGAGAAAAATAATAAACAGTGAAGACAAAATTATGTGTGTGTTCTGAATGTGCTCCGATAATGTGCTCTATATTTCTTATGTATTGATTGTATGATTGTGTAGATTTTTAGTGTTTTTTATTGGTATCCTTGGATGATATATCCTAAGTTATAGCTTTTGGGTTGATGAAGAGTGAAAGTTGTGTTCATCGATTTGTGAGCTGGTTTGGTAGAGTTGTTTGTTTGTGGACTGGGAGAAATGTTTCTGCTCTACAATCCTCTGATGGTTTGTCTTAGATATTGCGGATCTAGAAGAAGACTTGTAATTTTGTTATCTATGTTATGGAAAAAGTGGTCGTGGTTTGGTGCTCTAGAAGACTAGTTCTAGAGTTACTATGTGTGTCTACACAGTCTGATTGGAATGATGGAGAGTTATTTTTGTATGGAATTTGTTGCAGTTGTTGCAGATGAATTTGAAGGATTATAAGAGGTGCTCCAATGTATGGTGAAGCGTGTTATGCAATCCACATGTTATCTTCTTTTTGCAAATGGGCATACTTCAATGATCATTGGTGTTTTCATTAGGTTTGGTCAACTTGGTGTCTACATGTTACACGAAGGATACATATCAATTAAGGAAGCACGTGATTGACCCAAGATGTTTTTTTGAGTTCTGGTTAATTATTAATTTGGTCCATTCTCATTCTTATCCACTGTGGGAATGTTGAGTTATCGAACTAATTTGAAACTGTAAAATAAAGAGTGTGTAGCCGACCTTGGAGAAAGTTTCAAAGATTGAGATGGTTTAAATACAAGTCAAGATGTTGTGAATTTCAAGTGACAAGTGTGAGAAGAAAGAGTGTGTAAAATAAAATTAAGGCGATAGTAATTTAATGTGTTTGACTCTTGAAAGCAGTGAGCTGATGGTGTCTACAATTCCTTGATTAAGGTTGCGAATGTGTGGAAGCTATTGTGGTGGATTTTCTATTATCTTTCTTTATCTGTAGGTAGTGAGTCTCCCTTCTGGACAATGAGTCCTATTTTTAGGTAGTGAGTCTTGTATCCACACAATGAGTCCTATCTTGGGCAATGAGCCCTTTGGTAGTCAGATTTCGTATCCAGCTTTGCAATTACTATTATATTGTGAGTTAATCCTCACCGTGGTTTTTCCCTTATAGGGTTTTCCACATAAATCTAGTGTTTCTTGTGTTGATATTTCTTTATGTTATTTGTACTTCATGCTCATACTTAATAATAGATTAAAGTGTATGTGGAGTTAATAATTGTTTGAGATTTTTGACAACTGATTCACCCCCCTCTCAGTTGTCCTATGTATTTCAACATGATTTTGGGGATTGTAAGCGTAAGTGGGTGTGTTGGGATTAGTAAAAATGATTAAATGGCATGGATTGTATTTGTTGGTTCATAACATTCTAATTTTAGTATTATGGATGGATGTTGTGTTGTGGATGTATGTAGCTAGGGGGATGGTTGTATTGTTGTGAAATCATGATGTTTTGGGTAGAGTTGTGTTGGTAACTATAGTGTAGAAAATTGTATACCTTTACAATTTCACACTATGTTTGGGTCCCTTAATTTATTGGACTTAATTAAGCTTTTAATTTTCCAAATTATGTATTCCAAAGCCTTATTCTTACCATTTTCTAAAAGGGGAACCGACATTAAATAAATTCATTTGCTAATTAAATTGCCTTGGATCATGTGTGTCCTAGAGATATAGGCTAGGACGCATTCACCCATGCGAAAATGGGTCCCCTTTATGAGCCAAGACAAAAATTAAAATATATTTTTGGTGGCATTTTAATGATTAAAATTCAGATAGTAAATGTTGGATTTTGGAATCATTTTTTTTAGAAATTGGATAAACACCTATAAATAAATATTTTTTTTATCATTTGAAATCTAACACTTAAGGAATTTTTTTTGAGAATAAAATATTATTGTTGAAAGCATTCAAGAACAAAATTATCAATTATTTGTAGTAGCAATGAAGATCCTAATATCATGTCAAAGTTTATGTGTATTCATGTTGTCTTGTGAAGGGTGACAAGTGTTGTAGGTCTTCTTCATGCATTCAAGAATTCAAGAAAATAAAGCAAACAAGATAAAATTCCCTTGAAGTGATGTGTATGACTTCAATCCTTCAAGGAAGCTATTGAAGGGTGGTGAGTTGTAGCAATTTATTGGTTCATCATTTCCTTCCTTTTCATTAATATTTTTATCATTGGCATTACCATTATGAAAGTCAGAACACTATTCATGAGGTTTGACTGAGGTGATCCCCTATATGGCACAAACATTTTTCCCTCTTTGTGTATGTGAAAATTACAGGTTGAAGAAGGATTGAAGAGATAATGAAGAGCAATTTTGCATTGTTGCATTTGTTGTCATCATTCTTGTCAAGATACAAAAACTAAGTTGTATGATTCATTTCCAACATTCCAAAAAATTTGTAGGAGGAAAACATAAGCTTAGATCCAACACTAGAGGACCCTAAATTTGATCAAGATACCCCTAAAAAGACCCATTTTCCCAAGGGTGACATGTTCCTCCTATAGTGCTTGAATCAATTTTTCTAAGTAGGTTTGTTGTCCTCTGTACTTCCTAGATCCACTTGTAAATTGTTGTTTATATCTATCAGTTGTCGAGATCTTACATTTTATGTATTAGGGCATATAGGATCATTAGTTTAATCATTCTAAAATATTTATAATCCATTATAATACCCCATTAGATGTAGATTTAGGTCTGATTGGCTCACCATTAGGGCTAAAAGTCAATCTTTTTAACTTATGATCTACATCCTAATGATATTTGGAAAAAGGCCACCATTGAATCCTAGGTTATTTGCATTTAGTAACTAGGATCCCTTTTCCTAAATTTCATTTTGGTGGACTTGACATGCTAACACTATAAAATTTCTAAAATTGGGAGTTCTTCAAACCCTAGATCTAGGTTTTGTCTTGCATTGCTTTGTATTTCTCATTTAGGGTTTCATCTTTGCATCATCAATATTGCATCAATGTTTTATTATAGATTACATTAGAGTCATATTTAGATCATATTTACATTTAATTTGCATTCATTAAGAAGTTAAAAATCTGAAATTATTACTTGCATTTAGATTGCATCTTTCATTTAAGTAAAAAAAGTGAAAATAAATTGCATATTTTTATTTCAAATTTGCACTAAATCACCATTTTTAGAAATTTTCATCTTCAAAAGTAGTTAATTATTTCATATTAGATCTAAAAATTGCATTCAAAATTTTCCTTTATTGTTTCATATTTGTATTTGAATCACATTATCTCAAATTGAAAAACATTGCATTGTTTGATTTCAAGTTGCATCAAATCATCACTTTCAAGTTGTGACATCTTACAATCACTCAAATATTGCATTTTACATCTTAAATTTTCATTCAAACTTGTCAAAACATTTCCACCTTTGTTTCACACTTTCATATTGCATCACCTTGTCGTAAATTGAGAAAAATTTGGAAAAATAGTCATTGGTTAACCTATTTGCAATTGGAGAAAGAAACATCAAACAATAGCATAAAAATTCAAATTTTCAATTTTTAAAACCCTATACAAGGACCCATTCGGCCTTGGGTGACCCTATCCTTGTACATGTGTCTCAGGAAACTTTTGCACATATTTTTGTCTTTGTATTTTTATTTTGTTCCTGCTTGCAGATGTTTGATTTGAAATTCAAAAATAATGTTATTACATATGCAATAAAGGTGTTATTTTGCTTCATTTTTGTAAATTTGAAAAAATTGTGCATTTCATATTTATAGGACAATTGTTTACATCATGCTCTCATTTCAAAAATCTTTTGTTATCATAGTTCATATTCTATTGTCAAATCTTGTTGAGTATTTTAAATAATTTTTGTTACGAGCATATGAAAATGACTTTATTGCTCCTCTTTTATTGTTTTTCATTGATCCCTCTCCCATTACCCCTCTTATGAGTGAGGATAGCTTAGTGAAAGAGAATATAATCTTGGAAAATCATGACAATTACATTTGTTCTTCTGTTGATATCTCTCCTACTTGTGATGAAAATATCTTAGTGTTAGAAGATCCAATCATCGAGATTCATGAGAATCCTATTTTTTTTCTTCCTCTACCTCTCCTATTTTGGAAGATATTGTTGGACAAGGGGATGCAATCATAGATAATCATGCCAATCATAGTTTTCCTTCTCCTGATATCTCTCCTACTCATGACAAAGGTATCTTGGAGTTAGAAGATCAAACCATTGATGGTCATGAGCATCATGTTTGTCCTTCTCCTAATGCTTTTTCCATTTAGGAAGATATTGTGAAACAAGAGGATGATATCATTGATACATGTCTTTCAAAAGATAATAAGATGGATTTCTTAGATGAATATGATAAGGTCACCTTAGATTCCCTATCATTAGATCATCAACAAGAAGTCAAATCCACTGAGGTTATGAATGCACAATTGGTCGTTAGATCTCCCTTGATTATTGGACCTCCTAAAACTCCTTTTGGACCTCCTAAGAGTCCTCTAATTATTGGGGCTCCTAATATCCCTTTCACACCTCCTAAACCTCATGGCCATATCCTAAGGTTTGCAAAACAACTTACTAGTAATCATGTGTCACAACAACCAATATTTATTACACATATAACACTAGAAACAATAAGAAACCAAGACAAACTCCAACATCCATTTCATTTCCTCAACCATACCTCCCACCCCTACCTAATATCTAGCAGTGTAGTGGTAAATAATGTGATCTTGTTGAATGACTTTGGAATACTCCTACTAAGATATCCTTGTGGGATTCAATTCAAGCATCACTTGTTTATCATGGCATGCTTCAAAATTATTTATAAAAAGTTGTCATCCATCCTACTATGCAACCAAATGATGTGGAAACTTTGATTGAGAATATGAATTCACGTAATTTGGACATTTCCTTTCATCAAAATGAATTACCTCCTTTGGAAATGCAAAAAAAAAAATGATGCTTTCATGATAGTGGCCATTGTTAACAATTTTAGAATTAAATGTGCCCTTGTTGATAATGGTTTGGTGCTCAATTTTTGTAGTGTAAATCTTTTGGATAAAATAGGAGCAGACAAGACTAAAATTCAACTAGACTCTTTATTTATCTGTGGTTTTGATAATGTGGGAAAGAAATCACTTGGTGTGATAACATTGCCTGTAAAGTTTGGTAAGGTTGCGTTACAAACTCCTATTGATGACATGACTTGTGATCTTTCATATAATCTCCTCTTGGATAGACCATGGATTCATGAAATGAATGTGGTGCCTTCAACATTACATCATCTATTAAAGTACAATTACAAAATTAAGATTTACACGATAAAAGCCAATCCTAAATATGAGAATTGTTTACAAAATAAAATTGGAATGATGAATCCTCTTAGAACATTGACACAAAATACAAAAGTAGAACCTTTACAATTTGAGGACAAGGACAAGTGTCTTTCACCCATGATAATGTTGCCAAAAGATGATTGGGGATCATTATATTTTACACCTAAACTTGATGGGGAATACAAGATTATATAATTGAAGTCAAGAAAAGAGAAAGAAGAGAAAATGATATTAAATGAATCATCTAAATCTGAAATTTTTGGCAAAGAAGAAAACAAAAACTACACCTACATATGGAAAAAGTGATCATGACAAACAACCTTCTTCAAAATAAATGAAAGAGCTTTATGGAAAAGGTTATGAGCTTTTGAAATAGTTTGGCTATAATGGGAAAGGGTGTGGTGTGAGAGAATAGGGTATCTAAGTCCCTATAGAGCCTAACAAATGAGAAACAACAAGAGGTATTGGTTATTGTATTTCAATTAATAAATAGTATTAGTTGTTGCTCCTTTCCATGTGGTATTTGTAGTACCATAACATATTCACTATCATGCATGGTGGCATAAACTTGGCTTTATGCAATAATACTTTATTTCACAAGGAGTAGCATATCATCACCCATTTGGCTCACCTTTTGTCCTTACACTTGGGGGGGAAAGGGTTCGATAGTCTTTTCCTAGGTATATTTCTTATTGGGGTCCCTTTCTTTCTCCTTAAAATGTTAGTGTAGCAAGTACACTAACATTTTAAGGGGGCATATAGTACCTCAATTATTGTTTGCATATTCCCTTCTTAGTGATGATAGTATACATCTCCTAGGATGTGTGACCATATTAATCAAACTCTAGCTTTCTCGATCTATGTGAAGTACCGCTTTTGTGGTATTATTAGGATTAATTTCCCATAAGAGTGTTACCTTTCTTAGCATATGATATTCCTCTTGGTGATAATTCTATGGTTTGCATTCCCTAAGATGTAAATCTTTTATTCCTCAACTAGTCCTCTCTTGGTGGTGATGTCAAGTGTGATTTTCCCTAAGGTGTGACTTTCCATGCAGTAAGTAAAATCCCTTTGATTGTTTTTGTTTACCTTGTCATTTTATTCCATAAGTGTTTAGCATAATACATCTTGGTAGCCTTATGAAGCAATTTTATACCATAAGTTTCTAGCATAACACAACTTGCTAGCCTTGTGAAGAAATTTTATTCCATGAGTGTCTAGCATAACACAACTTTCTAGCCTTGTGAAGCAATGATAATTTTTATGGGTACACACCTAGTCAATATCAGACTTCACTAGACCTTTTGTGTTTCTCATCTTTGCATTGGGGCTCACCTAGTAAATATCAGACTTCACTAGCCCTTGTGAGTATTTTATGGACACATAGCATAACACAATTTTCTATTCCATAATTTTTATTTTCTTTTTTTCTTTTTTTTTGCATTAGCTTTGACATTGAATGTTTGTGTACCTTGTATTGCTGCTACACATGTGTGTGTTCTTTTGTGCCTATGTTGGTTTTCCATGGGATCTTAGATTCTAGGGGCTTGACCATCTCCCTTGATCTATTTCATCCCGTTTTTCTAACATTTGTGCACTTGGACCCCTCTTGACCTATATTTCTCTACTTTAGTGTGAGTTTGAGTGTAATTTCATACTCTTACTAAAGTCGAGGCTAATTGTATTGTAGAAAATTATATACCTTTAAAATTTCACACTATGTTTGGGTCCCTTAATTTATTGGACTTAATTAAGATTCTAATTTTCCAAAGCCTTATTCTTACCATTTTCTAAAAGGGGAACCAACATTAAATAAATACATTTAATGATTAAATTACCTTGGATCATGTGTCCTGGAGATATAGGCCAAGATTCATTCACCCATGGGAAAATGGATCCCCTTTATGAGCTAGGACTTAAATTAAAATATGTTTTTGGTGGTATTTTAATGATTAAAATTAAAATTATAAGTGTCAGATTTTGGAATATAATTTTCAAGAAATTAGATAAACACCTATGAATACATAGTCTTTTGATAATTTTAAATCTAACACTTAAGGAGAAACTTTTGAGAAGAAAATATTATTTTCAAGAGCATTCAAGAGCAACATTATCAGTCATTTGTAGCAACAATCAAGATCCTAACATCATGCCAAAGTTTATGTGTGTTTGTGTTGTCTTGTGAAGGCTAACAAGTGTTGTAGGTCTTCATGCATTCAAGAATTCAAGAAAATCAAGCAAGCAAGATCCAATTCCCTTGAAGCGATGTGTATGACTTCAGTCCTTCAAGGAAGCTATTGAAGGGTGGTGAGTTGCATCAATTTGTTCATTTATCATTTCCTTCCTTTCCATTAAGGTTTTTATCATTGGTATTGCCATTGTGAAAGTGAGAACACTATTCATGAGGTTTGAGTGAGGCAAGCCCCTATATGGTAAACACATTTTTCCCTCTTTGTGTATGTGAAAATTATAGGTTGAAGAAGGATTGAAGAGATATTGAAGAGAAATTTTGCATTGTTGCATTTTTGTCATCATTCTTGTCAAGACACGAAAACTAAGTTACATAATTCATTTCTGACTTTCTGACAAATTTGGAGGTAGAAAATAGAAGATTAGATCTGACACTAGAGGACCCAAAACATTGATCAGGATACCCCTAAAAAGATCCATTCACCCAAAGGATACCTAGTCCTCCTACAATTCTTGAAACCAATTTTTTTGAGCAGGTTTGTTGTCGTATGCACTTCCTAGATCCACTTGCAAACTATTGTTTCTATCTGTTAGTTGTTAGGATCTTGCATTTTATGTATTAGGGCATATAGGATCATTAGTTTAATCATTCTAAAATATTTCCAATCACTTCTAATACCAAATTAGATGTAGATTCAGGTCAGATTGGCTTACCATTAGGGCTAAAAGTCAATCTTTTTACCTTGTGATCTACATCCTAATGAAATTTGGAAAAAGGCCACCTTTGAATCCTAAGTTATTTTCATTTAGGACCTAGGATCCCTTTTCCTATATTTCAGTAAGTATTTTTGTTATGTGGATGTACATTATGATTAGGATTAGAGATGGGAGCCTATGGAGGTTGTATCGCGGGATTGTAGTTTTGATAGGTGATGTATTGATTTTATGGTATGTGAGTATGAATATTAGGTGCAATTGGATAATGGGTTGTATATGGTGGTGATTCTTTTTAAATATGATGCTTGTGATAATATATGTGGATTAATGATAGAGGTGGGGGTGATAGTTTGGTTGGATGTTGTGTTGTATAATGGGTTGGTGATATGCATAGAGAATGTGGGAGCCTGAGTATGTATGGGTGGTACTATCACTTATGTGGAATTAGTAGATATAGTTTTGTGTGGGATGTTTGCAGATTTTTTTTAGGAAATAACGGGAGGATTGTTAGGGGGTTGGATAGTGAGGTTGTTGTTTGTTTGGAGGGTACCTATGGTATGGAGTTATTGGAATTGGTTTCCCCAAGGTCATGGATGAAATTTTACTAGTAACATTTTGGATACACATTATATTTAATGTGGTTGGCAATTTAGCTCCTTGTTGGGAAATCAATAAGAAGTACTGATTCGAGTTGGCTGCTAGAACTATTTCAACTAGTTTCATTACATTAGGGTCTTGTTGAGATTCAACCAACTCTTTGGGTGTTACATCTCGTACAAACCCATCATTGTTGGGACTATTTCTAGGACTCAATAGAGGTGGTTTTTCAAAACCCCTTAGTCTATACACGTGTGGGAGTTCATTATTTATCTCTTGGAAGGGATTTGTGTCTATGTTTGTCATGTTGGGGTTTGGGTGTTGCATTTTATTTTTGACTTGAGACCTTGTTTGTACTAGTATATAAGAGATGGTAAGACCTAATTTGAGTGAGATGAATGAATGAGGTGTAAATGACCAAAAATTCTAGCAATATCTTAGGATTTGGTGATCAAGATTTGGATAAAAATGTGAATTTTTGGACTAGATTAGTGAATCCAAAAGTCAACAAGTTTTGGATGAGGGTGGAATAGGTTAACTTATAAGCTCCTAATTCAAAATAACCATATATAAGATAACTTAATATTCTATCTTGAGAAGAAAAAATTTCAAGGGAAAATATAAAACTAACATGGATATGGACACAAGCACTTGATAGACTAAATGGATTTGATTTTGGGATGCCTGAAAGATGGTGATAATGGGAATGTGGTAAATCAACCTAAATATGAATCTATATTTTGATTGCCAAGATATAAAGGATGAAAATGTATGAGATAAATGATCTAATTTGAGGTCTAACTCTATGTAAGCCAATTATTATTAGTTTGGTTTAATTAAGGTTTGTATATAAGACAACAAAGTCTAATGACAATAAGTGGCCTAATTGATAGAGAAATTACGCCTAGATATAGAGAAATTACACCATAGAACAAAATAATTGCAACAACCCGAGTTTCAAATGTAGTTTCCTAAGTAGAAACATATGACAATTAAATTTTTGTAATAGATTTAAGTTTTTGACAACCACATGCAATTGCACCACTCTGCACAGTAGATGCACCTAGATAAATAGTAATTACACCCAGGTAAGCAACAATTATGCCCAGATAAGCAACAATTGTGCGTACATAAGCAGTGATTATACATAGTTAAACAATAATTGCACACAAATAAGTAGCAATTATGCTTGAACAATATAGTTGCAACCTAGGACTTGAACAATTGTGAAATTCTTATCTAAAACTGGGTTTTCTAACTTCTGTTTGACAGATGATTATGCAAAATGATAATTAGTTACACAACAAGATAGACACATGCAAGATTGTAAGGTTTAATTGTGTTATTCTAATTGATTTTGGTGTATAAGAGTGTTGAGAAAATTTGTCAAGAAAATACTTCAAATAATATAGATGATAGTTGTAGACATTTTTCAAGGTGACAAGGTTGAATAGTTTTACTAGTCTAAACAAGACACTCCAAGCATATTAACAACCTAGCTAGTAGTAAATTTGTGATGACTTAGTGCAGGCCCACCCTTCAAAGTGTAATACCTTCAAATAAATGGGTGAATAGGGTATGTTAAGGTCATGTACCACCTTAACAACCCTTACCTTGGAAGGATGAGGTCCTAACAAGGAGTATATGTCACCTCAACAAGAGAAGAGTACATGGTGAATAAATTTGAGCATGATATTGTACTCTGCACCACACTAAGTCAATGACTAAAGGTCTTGAAGGCTTCTAAATAAACAAGGTTCATAGTGGGAACGTGAAAAATGAGCCTATCCATGGATGCCTAAGATTGGATGGGTTTCCTATGCTTTCTTCACCTATACACCTCTTAGTAGATCGAGGGTTTCAAGGCTTGGCTTAAAGGATGTTGGCCACACCTTGGGGTATAACTCTCATTCTCCCCCTTTTTATACATCATCAGTAAATGTGGCTGAGGTCATCCTTAGGGTGATGAAATACCCAAGCAGACCTCCTAATATAAGAAAATGGAAAAGATGTTTTTAATTCCCAAGATTGTTCTTTGGAGTCATGAGGGAAGAACATACATAAACAATAAATTCCTCGAGTATACAAATAGAATGAAAATCCCACGGTATTTTTAATCTCCAAGTTCACACTAGGAAGGAGGAGAGAGCATATGTACCTAAGGACTTACTAGACACAACAAATAATGTTCATTCCCCTTATGAAATTGAAGTGTTCCTAATTTAAAAAAAGAAAGCATAAAATCCCTACAACATATAACATTAGTAGTTTAAGGTTTGGTATTCAATTTCAATGAATGCCACAAGCTTCTCTATTAGATGTATAGTTTTGAGTAGTAAATACACCACACACAACCATAAATTCACCACACAAAGAGTCAATTACATAACTTCGCATAAAATACATAAAAAAATGTAGAAATAGAAACAAAAAACCTAATTCAAGAAGGTAAATGTCAGTTTAGTGTCAAGAAATTATAGAATTGGGATTATTAATGAAATATCAAACACACAGAACTTTGAAAATCATAGAAAATGAAAGGTTAGCAATTGTCCCAAATAAGTTGTAGACGCACCATTTTTTGCAGTATATGTTCCATTTGTGCAACAAATGTACCACAGTAAAATAATTATGCCCAAGTTTTTGTCAATTATGTCATTCTAGAAATGATTATGCCAAACAATCCTATAACTTCAAAAATCACATAAAAATCATGAAAATATATTAAAATTAGGGACTAGAGTGTCCTGCAAGGTGTGCCAAAATGTCTAACCTATAAATTCAACTGGCTCCCCTATGGATTCTTCGATGGCATAAAGGGGTTGCATCAAGGTGATCCTATATCACCTTTTCCCTATGTAATTATGGTAGATGCTTTGAGCAAGCACATCTCAAAGGTGAATACAATGGGCATTTGGAAAGGCATTGAAGTTTCCAATTGAATACCAACCATCTCTCACCAGCTCTTTGTTGATGATACAATTTTGTATGGTAGAGAATCTATAGAGGAAGCAAATTCGATGAAATCAGTACTGCAAAAATATTGCTCTCAAGTGAGGCAACAAGTGAATGTGAAAAAGTTAAACATATTCTTCATCAACACTCCCAAAGGCCTCTAGCAAAGAATTTTGAATGTCACAAGATTTATTGGGGGCCAACTCCTATCTAAATACCTATTTGTCCCACTTTTCGTAGGGTCTATAAAATTTAATCTCCCGAAGAGCACAATCAAAAAATGTA
Source organism: Sequoiadendron giganteum (assembly GCA_007115665.2). Classification (NCBI taxonomy): domain Eukaryota; kingdom Viridiplantae; phylum Streptophyta; class Pinopsida; order Cupressales; family Cupressaceae; genus Sequoiadendron; species Sequoiadendron giganteum. Next base: position 476,778,355 of record CM021101.1, on the reverse strand, counting down.
GTGCCAAAATAGAAAACTCGAGAGGCCGATGGTTGTCCTTAGTAGGTAGGATATTAATGGTTAAATCAGTGTTAGATGCTATCCCAATTTTCATGCTATCATGCATTGATTCGCCCAATAAAGTTTTTAGTGGAATAAAAGGCATACAATAGAAATTTCTCTAGGATGCTTCTCATGTTAAAAAATGCATTTTATTGTTGAGTTGAGAAATGGTAACAACTTTGAAAGAACAAGGTGGGGTAGGCATTAGAGATTTGAAAAATCAAAATCGGGCACTAGGGGAAAAACTCACATGGTAGACATTCAAGAGGCTTGATGCACTCTGGAGAAAAGTTTTGAGAGAAAAATACCTTGACTCAATGGAGGCGAAAATGATCTTAACAGTGGAGAATCCATAGAAAGGCTCAATAATGTGGAATTTCATTATGAGCTGCAAAAGCGTTATCACATAGCACTTGTCCTGGAAAATAGGGGATGGGAGGAAGGAATATTTTTGGGATGGATCACGAAATGGATACCCAACATTAAGGGAAATTGAAGGTTTGGAAGATGCAATTAATATATCAAATTCCACTTATGAGGAATGATTGAGGAATTATCTAAATATTTGGAGAGAAAATGGGTGTTGGGAATGGGCATGGAAAAGCTTTGAAGTTCTACAAGAACAAACTAAATAAGATTTATTGTGTGAATTGAACAAGAGACATGTATTCATTTTAGACTCTCCAGACTCTATAGTGTGGTGTGCAACAAAGATGAGGTCATACAAAGAAAATATTGGATATAAATTGATATGGAAAGAAATTTTAGAGACCTCTTGGCCAAAATGTTTGTGTTGGTGAAAAATTTCCTTCCAAAGATGGGTGCCTTTGCATGGACAACATTGCATGGTCGAATCCTTACAGGTGATAGGTTGAACCAAATGGGCATATGTGGTTCACATTGGTGCATGCTATGTAAGTAGAGCAATGAGGATACCCATCATTTTCTTGTGCAATGTGAGTTTGTACAAATATTTTGGCTAACTTTATGTGCCAAGGTTGAGTGGTGAGGCCCACTACCAAATAATCTAAATCATATTTTTGAGGTATGGTCATCTTTATACAAAAGGGAAACGTATGGCAGCCTATGGAGTGAAATCCCAACAATGATCATCTGGAAAATATGGAAAGAGTGAAATGCAATCATTTTTAAGGAGAATTTGACACACATAGAAGGGGTGATCTATAAAATCAAAGTCAAAATCAAGAAGAAAAATTATTAAAAAATTTGGCATGGGATTAAAAAATAAGTGAGAACCGGACTTTGCTAAATCCTCCTAAATTCTATCTTCTAAAAAGCAAAGCATACAGAGGCAAGTCCAAATGGACACTACCACTGAAGGGAAAGTTAAATCTTAACTTTGACGGGGCCTCAAGAGGCAACCCAAGGCTCTCAGGAGTTGGTTTCATAATTCACAATGATTCTGGAAAAATTGAAGGGGCTGCCTCAATTAAACTACCATGGGGAACAAACAATGAGGCCAAGTGTGTGGTATTTTTAGAAGGAATCATTTTTTTCTCTACAAAGGGGTGGAATAATTTGGACATCAAAGGGGACTCGAAAGTGGTTATCAGAGTGGTTGGGGTTAACCATGCCCCAAGCTGGAAACTAAAAATGTGGGCTAAAAGTATAAATTCAATACTACAAAGTATAGACGATTACAAAATAACTCACATGTACATGGAATCAAACATGGTGGAAGACTTTGTTTCAAAACATGACATTGATCACTTGTGGATGACAAGATTCTTTTTGTACCACCAAATAGGTGGTCAGAGCTTGAGTGGATAAGAAAGTCTGAACTATATTAGTGAAGCACCCACTCTTTGATATATACTTCCCAAAGGCGTGCATTATTCATTGAAACTTATCAGCAGAGTAGTCTTTTCAAAGTGTGAATAAGCTCAAATGGAGGCTGGAATATATTCTACAATTTGGTGACCAAAGTCGAGGCATCATGGAGTCCTGAAGTATGCAAAATAAAAATTGGTACAGAGGGAGGAGTAGCCACACAAATGGACTGTGTAGTACAAAGGGCATGATAAGAGGAAATCCAAAGAAAATTTAAAGAGTACCAACATTATCCCAAGGTGATCAAGAAAATTTGCAAAATCCTACGGGCAAGGGGAGCATCAAAAATAAAAATAGAACAATTTGTATGGCTTCACATCTATTTAAGCATGGTAAGAGGGTAAGTTAAGCATTTTGGAATAATGGTGATGGAATTCTTGGCAGTATGCAAGTGTGTTCAGGTTGTAGTTGGTTGAGGGCAACGCACAAAGGAAGTGTTGGAGACTTATGAGGCACATATCATATCACATTTTGTTTCATAATTACCAAGTTAATTTTACCATTATGAGTAAAAATGTTGATAAATGTAAAAGTGACTTCAATATGTTTGTTAGGTAAATGAAATATATGAATATGAAATAAGATGTTATTGATTTCAAAAGAATGAATATGTTTTGAATTGGAGGAATTCTATGCATTGCAATATGAATGTTTTAATGCTTTGTTAATAGAAATATTTTATGATGAAAGTGGATTCCATGTGAATGTTTAACTACCATTGCAAATGTACCAAGTTGTATGTAGGTAGAGGTTCACACCTACGAAAGGGAGGGGAAGTATCACTCAAGAGAAGGATTTGGTTTGATAACCCTTAATGAGTCTAAATTGAGCTTACACACACTCACACCTAGATTTGGTTTAGAAGAGTTGAGTCAGTTTGGATTCGGTAAGTAAACCCTTCATCTTAGTCTTGGCTTATTGGAATTGGTTGGTTGACTTTGATTGATTATGGTTTTGGTTATGGTCTTGTCTTTGAATGATCATGTTTGTTGTTATCGGGTCAGTTGGAACCAAGTAAACTTTAAGGATAGGTTGAAATTCTTGAGTAATTTTTTTTGGTTTCTTTAATTGTTTGATCAAGTTATTGTGATGGATCTTTGAGTCTTTGAGCTTTCCATTGATTCATATATACGTTAATTGTAAACATGTATATGGGTATATATATGTTGATTGTGCATAAGCATGTGCATATGTATGTAAGTAGAAATACTTACAAGCATACATGCACGAGGAACCGATTATATATATACACATGTTTATATATGTATACTCTCAATGTATATATGCATGTCGACAAGGATATGAATATATGTGTTGAGTAATGGGTATCAAAATAATTATGTGTATATACGATACATGTATATATATACAAATTAATGCACTGTATATAATTACATTAAAGGAAATGTGTATACATATACATTAAAGTTTGTATATGTGTATAAACATATTTAAATGTATGTGTGTTTATATGTGTTTGAATTCGATAAGAAAGATAAATGATATATATATATATAATATAAATATTGATATGAACGTATATTGTATGTTTGAAAAAATATATAAACATATGTACTAATTAATATATATATATATATTGTGTTGTATATATATATAATGATTTTTATATATATAAAATGAATATATGTATTACATTATGGAGCATGTGGGAATCTTACTCATCGCATTGATATTAGCTTGGCTTTAAACCTTAAGCATTGTTTTTATGAATTTAAAGACAACACATTCATTATTGAATGGCTCATTGTCTTAGCATATTAGAGAGCTATGCATATGCCACACAAGGCTTAATTTGGAAGGTTTAGAAAGCCATTTTAAAATTCAAAGTGGCATATCTTAATTGCTACGTGTTGTATAAGAAAAAAATCACACATTGTTTAAGATCAAGTGAATATAATCTCAATGCATAAAGTTACATATATGCATATAAAGTGTTGAATGAACATAGCATGTAATTAATAATCAAAACATAGTGAGATAAAGGTTTTTCACACTATGTGAATATGGAAAGCTTGCACAACATGTTATCTATGAGAATATAGTGGTGCTTTAATAGTGAAGTTGACTCACTTGTTATGTGTCAAATGTAATAACAATGACCAAGTCAAACTTAGAGAGAACACAACCAAGTGAACAGTGACTTATTCCACTAAGTAAACAAAAAGCCTAAGATGAATTGTTGGTGCCATACTATGAACTCGCTGAATCGATAAAAGTCTTCTTTTCCTATAATTCGATTCTCATTAGAGAACATGTGCAACCCATAGTTGGCTCAATAATAGGTCGATCTATTGATCTATTAGCTGAGTATTTACTTGCATTGCTGCCACCTTATTTTTCAGAAGGCTAAGTCAACCCATATTGCTGAGTGGTGTCAATTTTCATAGGGTAACTGTAGGCATTATTGTCTCAATATTTTGTGTAAATAGAAAAGTTATTCTTCTCATTTGGATGTCGATCATACTTACATTCTGTTGATTTATACCAAAGATATTAGTGTTGGAATAGAGTGTAATTTTGTGAGATCAAGCAAGTGATTTATTGTGAGGTATTTCATAAAGTGGTTTGGAGTATTAGAGAGAAGCTTAGTAAGTTATTATTGGAAGGAACGAAGTATAGAACCAGTTTGGTCAATTGGGTTTAAGCGATCAACACGCATGAGATTCTATTTTCTTTATATTTATCTATTTTTTTGGAAGAATGATTGTCTTGTATGTTTTGTTTGGATTTGCATTTGATTATTTGAGATAGAGTAATAATCTATTTTCTTATTGGAAAGGAAAAGAGTCTTATTGTTATGATTTCCTTATGAGTGTTTTTACATACTCCATATTAGGGAGTGGATGTTTCCAATAGTATTATATACTAGATTTGATGAAAACGTGAGTAGCTTAAGGGAGTGATTTAATACTCTTATATACCCCCTATATGGGAACTCAGATGTTATTTCTATACATAGATAGTTTACACTACATGTATAACGTGAAATACATCAATGACATGAAGTGACTTGACATTTTTAGCTTATAATGCTAGGAAACCTTAGGAATGATAAGGTTTAGCAATACATCAACAGTGGTAGTATGAAAGATAAGTTATGATGAGGCGTCATATTGATATGTGAATGATCACTTGATCATTACTTTACTACTATATGAAACCCTAGGTTGAGAGTAACCTATTTGGGTTGAGAAATATATTTGATTATTGATTGAAACCATAGGTTAATAATTACTTATTGGGTTGGAATATTTACTTTATTACCATTGGAACCAATAGGCTGAGAATAACCTACTTGATTGGTTTGCTCGTTTGACCCTTGGTTGGAGCACCTAGGTTGAGATTATCCTACATAATCGGGCTATTCATTGATTGTTTAATTTATCTTGGGATTAGGGTAAATAGAGGTTGAGAGAAACCTATGTGTTAATTTGATCACTTGAATTTATAAATTATTAATTGGTTGGAGACATAGGTGGGATTGATTTATACTCTTGACGTGAAATCATTTTATTGATGAAAATCTACTTTTTGACTAGTATTTTATTGGTGAGATTACACACTCTTGAGTAGGGTATTTTATTGTTGAGACTATATTTTTGAATGAATCATTTATTGATATGTTTATCATTTTAATTAATGCCATTTATTGTTGGAATCATGTTTTGAGCTAAGTTCATTTATTGATGAGATTATACTTTCTATGGGAACCATTTATTATTTTGATATATTCCTAAATGAAATCATTTATTGATGAATATATGTGATAACGATGAAGCTTGTGTAGCTATACTAAGATTATGAAGCTAATATCATAAGTTGGAACCATGAGAGCTCTTAGGCTATTCCTAGGATTAGAGTATCCAATGAAGGGATAACTTATGCATGGGAAATACCTAGTAGAAGTAGCATTGTAAGTTTAAAAGGGAATGGGTTGATCTTGGGGTTGAATATTACCTCATGAATGAATTACCTATGCATAGTGTACACAAATGATCTTGAGAAAAATTGAACTAGGGAAGTGTATGTGATTTGGGATGAATTTTTATATGAAACTTTGGCCAAAGTAGTGTAATGTGCCATTGGTTACATTGTAAATTTCATTGTGCTCCTTTTATGCATGCTAGTCAATGATTGGAATACAAGATAGGATGTATTCAAGTTCTAGTCATGTAGGGCACAACAATGAGTTTAGATAGCCTACAAGTTATGAGGTTATAAAAACAACTCCTTTGTTAGAGGGTAGGTCCATCTTGCCATATATGGTAGATGTGCGAGGGACCACATAAGAGTGTGGATGGTGGAAAATCACTTGAGTGATTGTTCTCCTCCATAGTTGGTAGCCAAGGTCTGGGGATGTTTGCACCAGAATTGGGGAAAAACAGGATGCTTGCACCAGACAAAGAGGACATCTAGAATGTATGCACCAATGTGGTGACATCTGGATCATTTTTACATCTATTGCCGAAGGAAGCTCAAAAAATCTATGTATGTATCTTGTACCCATTTATATGGAAGATTGTAATAATGAATATTAAACCTGAGTTTATTCAATATGAAGTCTATATTATTGAAAGATTTGTGAAATTACATTGAAATATAATGGAAGTTTGAAATAGTGTTTATTTCAAATCTGCATGTTTACTTTATGGAAAGAAAAAAATTTGCTATGATATGACATCATGGTTCATTCACTTAAAGTGAAAACTTTGAAATTTTACTAAGTAGAATACTAGGGTTGTTATAGATCACTTGCCTCTTCAAGGTTGCTTTAGATGATTCCATCACTACAGTCAAACAAGTTATCTGGGAGCATAGACTGAAAGGGGACCATATCCATGATGTTGTGATGTTGGGTTTGTTCCTCTCTAATGTGGTCTACACAACCAAAAGGAAGAAATCTGCTAAAGAGGTGGCTCAGATTCTGAGGGATATCTATGTGGATACGACATATAAGGCCATCTCATCTTATGAAAATTGACCTATCAGGGAATAGTATGTGATGCAGTCGATGTTATGCAAAAAAGAAATAAGAAGGAAGTAGGAGACGTCAAGAATTTTAGGGAAGTATTAGCTTCCAAATATTTGTAAGTCTTTCTTAACCATGTAATAGTAAATAAGGATGTTTTGTCTAAGTCTTAGGTCAATAGGATGACTGAATTAGGAGTAGAGCTAATAACTTTGCTTTGAGGTCTTTGTAATTTGGGTTGCTATGTAATTTTTGGTTTTTAAAGTAATGAAAGAGTACTACCCTCTCTGGTAGAAATTTTCCCCAAAAAAAAGTAATATCAAACACACAGAACTCTAAAAATCATAGAAAATGAAAGGTTAGCAATTACCCAAATAAGCTATAGATGCACCATTTTTTGTAGCATATGTGCCATTTGTGCAGAAAATGCACCGTAGAGTGAAATAATTATGCCAAAGTTTCTTTCAATTACGTCATTCTATAAATGATTGCGCTAAACAATCCCGTAACTTCAAAAATCACATAAAGCTCATGAAAAAAGATTAAAATTAGGAGCTAGAGTGTCCCACCGAGTGTGCCAAAATATATGACCTAGAAATGCAGCTATGAAACTGAAAGATAAGCAATAATCAAAAGCATTCACAATCAAAAGATCATATCAATAAAGAAAATAAAGAAAATTGAATCAAACTAAATGCAAACCTTGCACACACCAAAACACATAATCTACCCTAGCATAACTCCATTGTTATCCTCTATTCACCTTGGAGAATGGTGTAAGTATTCCTTTTCTCTCATATTAATAACACAATAGCAATAAAGCACTGTAACAACTCGAGTATAGTTTCTTTGCACGATCTGAGAGAGAGAGAGAATTGATGAATGATAGGTTTGCTTTATAAATTAAGTGATACCAATCAAAATTCAAGATCTAATGAGAGATTGAATAGATTAATGGCTCAAAATTGATGAGAGGAGTTGATGGATAGTTCATTGATTGCATGATTTTAGTGAATTGAGTAAATGGATCAGTTAAGAGAATTGATCAAAGAGTGAAGTGTAAATGATGATTAGTGAAAAAAATTGGTCAAGGAGTGGACTTGAAGTGAGTGGGAGTTGACTAGATTGATTGATGAGTTGACTAAAAGTAAGTCTCAATCAGTTGGTGAAAAAGAAGTGTGTATGTGAAAAAAAAACTCCTTCATTAGTTTTATGTTTCTTGCCCCCTATACGTTGCTCAAATGGCTAAAATAACAATATTTAGTAGAGTGCTCATTTTAAGTTATCTCGTGCCCTTCAAACAAAATTGTATGGAGGGGGTTATTTTTGAGCCACCACCAATTATTTTGACCCACGAATTAGATGATACCCCATGAAAAATAATAGAAATGTCCTTCCAAACAGACCAAACTGGCCAAATAACTCTACAAGAACTATAAATAGGCTAAAATGGCCAAAATCTCGTAAAGAGAAAATATCTACCCTAATGAGGTAGATTAGACCTCTATTATTTCTTTTACAATTTTTTTAAGCAATAAGCATAGTGGCCAAAAAAGGGCAAAAAATGAAAATTACCGAAATTAATGAAACGAAAGGTATTTTTTGTTTCTCAATCCTTTTGAACATGATGGTTCTATCCGTTTGGCTTTATGACACATTGTTGATAGGCCTATGTGTGGAATTCACCTTGATGTAGGAAGGAATGTTCTCTCATGGCTCTAATACCATGTTGGAGAATTTCAAGATCAAGAGAGCATGAAATAACTTCCATAAGTGAATAAAATATACACAATAGTATGTCTATCAAATATGAAATGGAGAGTGTATGATACAATTATCAAGCCTTGCATATATAGGTAAGGATGAGGAGGTGAGAAGGTACGAGTTAAAATCTAACTACACTCCAAAGGTGGGACACTTGTGAGCTCACTTGACAAGTGGGTGACCAAGTGTCAATAGGTGTCTCAAGTCATGAGGACACATGCCTCAACCATATGAAATGAGATAAAATAAAAATAAGCCTAAGTAAACTTAAGTTAGGTGTGAATAGGTCAATCATAAAAATATAATTATCTAGCTAGGCATGATAATGAATCTACTTACACTAACACCATATCCCAACATGATTAACCCTATCATCATTTGACATTTCTATGAGTTATTCATATTTTTATTGTTGATTTAGTTTTCTTCCCAAAACCCAACTTTTTCAATGTATGATAGATTCTTTATTTCTTTATCTCTTCCTTAATTTTATTTTGGAATTGAATCTTTCTTTCATTCCTTCCTTCCTATTTTATTCCCCTTATCCTTTACCTATTTAAAAACCTCCAACTCTCATTCCAAAAATAAAACATGAGAAAATAATTTAAAGAAGCTTTTGAATATTAGAGAACTCTTAATATTTGCTGTCATAGGATAGAAGGATTGTTAGGATATCTCTTCAATTATTTTTTAGAATATCTTTATCCCTTCATCTAGAAACTTGGATCACCTTAAAATATTGTGGGTCTCTTTAAAAATCCTGAATCCTCTTATTTAAGATTTAACCTCACCAACAAAAGCTAATTTACCTTCCTAATAAATAAATTCCAATTTGCATCTTCCCTTCCCATCAATAAAATCACCCCAAGGCTAGTAGAGGAGAAGAAACTATAGATAAAATTTGGATTCCCTAATAAACATAATTGCAATAGTTTCTTAAGGATCTTGAAAACTTATTATAAATTCTTTTATTTCAAGAACAAATTTATTTGTTCAAAGCTTTATTTGTTAGTATTATACTCTTTCCTAAGAACTACAATATTCTATTAGTGTTTCTTAGTTTAGCTTAAATTATTTCTAATTTCTTAGGTAGATTGGATTTAGGTTACTTTTCGATTAATTAAAAATCATCCTCAAAATTGAAAACATAAAAAATAATGTAATTGCATCTAAAAATCTATTTAATTTTTTTTATTTGTATGTAGATTAATTAACTCACACTTTAAATTAGAAAGTTTTGAAAAATTAAAAAGTATATAAAATCTCTTTAAATGTATTTATATTATTTTATTTAGTTAGAAACACTCAAACATTTGTAAATGCAAAACAAAAGATAATCTCTAGATAGTATCCTAGGGTACTCAATGAATACTAAAAAAATCAAAGAAAACATCACAACTTCAACAAAGCAAGTAAACATGTCAAAATAACTCTCATTTGAGCCCTTATCTCTCACTCAACTTTTTATGCTAGATGTGTTTGATGATTGATGAAAATTATTTGAGATAATTTTGAATAAAATTCAAGTGACAATGTCCCTTCCTAGGAAAATCTAACAAGAAAACAAGAAAAGGTGGATAAGATAAGAGTCTTGTGCAAGGTATAACACCTAAATATAGAACTCATTAAAATTATCAAAATCAATGTTGTAGTATTGAAACTCCAATGAGCTACAATACAATACCTTAGAAACATAAATAAAATTATATATTCAACCCTATAGATAAATACCATACTCTACCACCAAGTACTTTCCATGAGAAATGAGTGAAGGTGTTATGACACCCTCTTCAATAAATCATACCATTTTCACTCACTAGGCTCACCATCCCCATGAAGAATGTAGTATTTTAAATATTCACCCACTAGATTGGGTTTTACCATATGAATAGGAATAGTTTGGTCTATTTCATTAGCAAGGATGAAGGGAATATAATTTTATTAGTTCACATCATCTATTTTTGATGATTCAATTTTAAATATCACATATCTTGGTGAACCTAACATAAAGAGAAAATCCTTCTAGACAAGATCTCTTGCTTCCATATTTATTTTCAACCATCTTTTTTTCCTTTCTTGTCATTATATTTATTCTATGGAACCCATGGTATCCCCAAAAATCTTAATACTAACAACATGATAGGGACAAGGTCCCTTTTATGAAAATAGCTCTATTATCTGGTCAATATGGTTCTTTGATCCCTTGGCACCTATTTTAAACAGGTATTGTGATTGATGAACGCAGTATTGGTTAACTACACTTGATCCATGAGGATTCAAAGTGTATTTAAGCCACTATGCACCAATCCCAATAAGATAATTCAACTTAAACAAAGACAAGAAGCCATTAGAACTAACATATTAAAATATGAAAGATTGATAAACATCTAAACTAATAGATTGAAAATTATCCTATTGGGGGAGTGGTGTCGCATTGATGTGGAATGACAACCCTTTCCCAGTCCCGTGGATAATGAGCTTATTTCGATCAATTCTATTGAAGATAATTCATAAAACCAATGAAAGAAGTGTTGCAAAACATGATAAAAAACTATTTTAACATGATGAAAGCTAAGATGATCTATGCGAATATATGAAAGATTTGAAATAATCAAACCCTAGTTTCAAGATATGCTAAATGGATGCACCTAAGTTACCATGAAAGCTGTTAATGAAAGATAAGCTAAAAATGCATGTAAAATAACCTAAAATGCTTTTAAAACATAGAATGTGAGTGCAAATGGATGTGATTTTCAACAACATAAGTTTTCTCTGAAAAGGTGGATCCCTATTAAATAGATGCAATCTCTATTTATAGAAGAGGCAAAATGACACTGATGGCCAAGATCAAAAGGATTAAACAACAGTCAGAATGGAGGGAAAATGGAGGCATGGATCATGGATTCCCATCAAGGGTTGATGATGCAAGATGATATTTAATCAAGGGCTTACATTCATCTAAACAAACACACTTTCAAAACTTGGACAAGAAGCTTTGTTGAAAGTTTGTTATGAAAAAGGAGTATTCCCTTTTTCAAATGAGTGAAGAAAGAGAATATTCTCATGGGTGAGGAAATTTAGATATTTAGTTAATTAAAACCAAATTTAATTATGCAAAAGGGGAAGGAATATTCCCTTTTGAAGGAATGTGTAAAGGAGGAATATTCCCTTACAAGTGGGAAGAATAGATTTAATTCATAATTTGATAATTAAATAAAGTTTTAATTATGCAAATTAGGAGAATTTAGGGTATTCATTAAATAATTAATTTATTTAATGAAAAGGGGTCAAAATAAAATTTATTTAAATAATTAATATTATTTAATTAATGAGAGGACATAAGGCATTAAAATTAGATATCTTGATTTATTTGATTTAATAGGACAAAAGGTTAGCATGAAAGGGAGTGAATTAACCTGGTCAATTAGATTAATAGATGAAAATGACATAATTAATTAAATAGCTTAGGCTAATTTAATCAATTAAGTAAAAAGAGGATGGTTTAAGGAGGGAACAATGATAATATATCAGATTCGAGTGCATGATATCATTCAAGACATTTTTCACCTCTTTGAAGCGAGGTACCTGTTGCGTTGGTTCAAAGAATGACACTTTTTTGAATTAAAACTGATGCTTAGATCAAAAAAATTTAAAAAACGTTTTTTGGATGCCCCATTGTTGCCCCAATGGAAAGAATAAGCTAGTTCCCTACCCCTAGGATGCCAAAAATGGCCTCAAAAATGCAAAAGACGGCACAAAAGAGGTTGCATAGGTCGGAAATAGGCAAAATAGGTCAAAACCCTAGCTTTTGGTCTAAATTAGGACAAAAAAACCCTAATTTTTTGGCTTAAATAGGTGATGAAGAGTTATTTTCAAGTCATTTGTGCATTCACACTTGAGAGATTTGTTGCACTTTGAGCTCTAACCTCCTGATGAAATGGCGCAACAAGTGCTCCCACGAAACATTTCTGATTGGGTTCGAGAGTACCAGAGGCCACCAGACATAGGACCAACGGTACGCAATTCAAAACTTTCCTTGCATTTTGACTTTTTGGTGCATTTATTAGGTTTTAAAATTTGGTCTAGGTTGGTGTCACTGTATTGCAAGGCTATTTTGAATATTGGTGATGCTTTTCTCATTTTTAGCGATGCCATTGTGAATGGCGACACACTTCATGATTTGACATTAGGGTTTCCACTTTTTAAATTATGACACACAGGTGTAATGAGTGACACACATCATTGATTTGCAATTTAGAATTAGGGTTTTAGATTTCAAATCACAATGCATGTGTAAATAGCAATGCTAGTCGTGATTTAGAATTTGAATTATGGCGACGCCTTTGTCTTTTTTGGGATAAAAAACGCTAAACTTAGCCAATTTTGATGAATTTTAACGACATGCACTTCGTGGGTACAGGAGGATATCCAACCTTTGATGTCCTGCAAGCACTGGCCTTTAGTATTTTCCACCCTTGATTTATCTGAGCTTCGATAGGAGCACCTGGGAGAGGTTGTATTGTGGTACATTTCCTATATGCCCATTGTGAGGACTCATCTAGCAATGATGGCAACACTATAAGCAATAGCATAGTGAGACCTCATTGTTCCACCTACCCACCAATGAGATGAAAGTCACATTACAAGATGTATGGTGGATATTGTGATTGTCGATACATGGAGAGCAGGTGATCTATGATAGTGATACAGGATATGATGCTTTCCATGAGGCTCTTGGCTAGGACACTATTATCTTACTCAACTCATAGATTGACCTTGAGATGTACAAAGGGCACTCGTCAACCTTTAGATTGATAGTTGGTGTAGTGATTTCAAGGTTGGTTTCCCCAGATTGGTGGAGCAAAGGGTTTAGTCTTGGATGGGGGCTAGCTTGGCATTGGATTATTTTCAAATAGACTCGGTATGTATGGGGGCTAGTGATGTTGGCCTCCCTTTATCATGATATGCATAAATTTGTATACTATGATGGGAGAGTGATTGGTGCAGGAGTCACACTTTTGCACATATGGGCATGGGAGAACATTGTCGTGCTTCGACTAATCATCCATATGGTTGATGTGGAGCCAAATGATCCAGTCATTTAGAGGTATAACGGGGTTATTACTCTACAACACACAAGGCAACTTGGTATCCCCTACTGGAGGAGAGTGATTGATGACATGACATGACAATGTTTTTATGGTGGTCATGGCTATAGATGCCACCTTGGTATGATGATGTGCAATAGCTCTTCTTTGCTTGCTAGACCTGTTATATGTAGGGTCAAGAGAATACCATGATCAAGCAATACTTGTTGGATAGGGTAGCCAGATAGTTTGGTGAGAGGGAGAACATGCTCGATGATCAGTACACAACCATTTTTGTGAGATCAGCTCGAGAGGTGACTTGGGCTCCACGATACTGGCTCATGAGGTTGTCGAAGGATTTAGATAGTCGGTTGCTAGGCCATGGGCCTATGATCAGAGGTAGGCCGATGTGCAGATGGCACATACATATGATGTTTGGTTTGCAACCCATCCCTAACTTACAAATCCAATGGGCATACCTCCACGAGGGAGGTCGAGAGGGAGGGGAGTAGGCAGAGGATGAGGCCAGCCACAAGATAGGCAGGGAAAATGATAAGGGAGAGGATAAGATGGCCAGTATGGCCAACAACATGATGAAAAGGTTCTCGATGAACCTCCATTACACCATCAACCACCAGTTCAGAAGCCACTAGTTCAATAGCCACCATTGAGGCCAGATCCCCAAGATGTTTAGATATAGTAGTTGCAGCAATAGTTACAAGTAGTGACGGTTGAGCAAGATCAAGCTCAGTAGTAGGTTCTAGCACTTACAGTTGAGAGGTATCATGAGCACCAGCTTAGACAGACCTCGTATGTTTAGTTGGCATAGGAGGTCAGTTGAAAATAGTAGTTAGAGGTCATGTCTCAGTAGCAGTCTTAGTAGGCACAAGGGCTAGTTGCCCAAAAATTGTATGTGTAGTTGTATGGGACAACGAGGGAGGAGGTGGCATACTGGCAGACTTTGTATTATAGAGATGTCCCTCCTCCTTGCAAGTAGCCTAATTTTGAGCATCAGAGTCAGGTACAATCGAGTTCTTCCACTTCCATTAGATAGCTAGATCAGCTCGAACGGGGTGACAGGGCTAGCGAGGGATAGACCTCCTTTGATTTTCTAGACACTTTTTGTTGTATAGCTTGATTATTTATATAGACATACATTCATAGGCTCATGTTTGATAGCCTCATTTACATTGTATAGGTTGATGATATTCATACACATCAATTCATATATTGTACCATGATAGTCATTTGTTGATATATATATATATATATATACGAGATGATACAGATTCATAATGTGACATGCCTTTATTTTATGCTTTATGGATGCAAAGGTTATGGATTTGTTATCTTCTTTTTCAGTATCTTTCTATGATATATCATGATATGGATGTTATGACATGTTATGATATGATATGCTTACACAAGATATATGGATGGATGCATTTCTTTTTGTGTACTTTTCCAATGCAATTTATGATGTCATGATGTATGTATGCATATGGATGTGATGAATGATAATGCAATGTATTAAGATGCTTAGAATAACAAATCTATATTATTCAAAACAACTTAAATGATAATTATAATGTAGTGAATTATGTTTCCTATTATTATGATATGATGATGCAAGATGCATGCTGGTGATTTTGTGAATGTGGGATGGATGCATGATTATGTTTTTGTTGACTAACATGATACCGGGTTAGTGTGGGAAGAAGGTAGAAGAAGAAAATGAATGATTTGACCATTGATTTTGAGATTGATTTCAAAATTCCAACAAGTCCACAATCCACCAAGACTTTATTAGATATGGTGATGAGGTGATGATTTGCTCATATCTTGGGATTGGGACTTTTTGTCATTCCTTATGTTTGATATAATACATAGACATGATGCATCCTCATATTGAAAACCAGGATGGTGTTGTATCTTGTGTAACGGACTTTGACTTTGCAAACAAATAGGATATTTCTTGTTCACACCTTGACATATGGAAACCATTTTTGAAATGTATGTTAGAAGTTTAGAATATCTTGGACCAAAGCATACGCAATAGTAAACAATCTATTCCAAACAACCTCCCTACACACAACTAAGCAAGTATGTGCCAAGATTATGTTATAAGAATACCCACAAGAACAAAAAATGAAATATAATGATTGATGCCCCATTTCTTTCTCTAAATCATGT
Organism: Sequoiadendron giganteum; assembly: GCA_007115665.2. Classification (NCBI taxonomy): domain Eukaryota; kingdom Viridiplantae; phylum Streptophyta; class Pinopsida; order Cupressales; family Cupressaceae; genus Sequoiadendron; species Sequoiadendron giganteum. The sequence continues at coordinate 476,762,428 of CM021101.1, read as the reverse complement.
TGACATCATCAAGAGGTCCTCAGAATTGGTCAATAAGATAAATCATAAGAAAATATCAAAGACAAACAGTCAGTGTTATCTATATCTCTTGCCAGTTTAACATATCTAAGGTGATATCTGATGTTGATGTCCATTGTTAGAAGGATACATCCTAGGACATGTTATCAGATGGTTTGATTAGGATTAGGTGTGTGATAAGCCATTGATACAAATTTCACTGACTCATTTACCTATGATCTAGACTTTAGATTTTGGCACTTAGGCTCTCATGTTATGACTGGTGATACATGTTTTCTACTTATTTTGCCAAAGTTTTAAGATGATGATTGATTTATTATGGGTGAAAGTTTATTGCAGATGAAAGCGAGACGAGATGGATGGTTTTAGGTTTTCTAGAATATTTCAATTTTTTTGGTGTTTTGAAAATGTGTTGAGGTTGTTTTTGGTCTTTTTGAAAGTTTATATGAATGTTTAGGTTTTCAATTATTTGAGGTTTTTTAAGGTTTTTCAAAGATATTTGATGTTTTTAGGTCTTTTAAATATTTTCTAATGTTTTGGGTTTTCAATTTTCCAATGTTTTGGGATTTTCTAAGTTTTTTGAATGTTTAGAGTTTTCTAAGTTTTCCAATGTTTTTGGATTTTCAAATTTTTATATGTTTAGGGATTTTCTGGGATTTTTACCAAGAACCTAACCTAAAAGACTATATTAGGGGCCTCAGGGGCTTATCAAATATGAGCCTTTCCTACATTATACACGTAGAGACCATGTAGTTAGACCGACTTGACTTAATGATGATGACTGGATGAATTGTCATTTTATTATGATGGACTCCTAAAGACTGACCTAGGGTGTCTCGAGGGCACATAAATGATGGCCTTGCATATGTTCAAGCTCAGAGACTCATAGTTTGACACGGTATTTTGGATTTTTGATGTTTTGACATGGTACTCTTTTTGGATTTTTGATGTTTTGACATGTTTAGGGATTTTGATGTGATTTGAATGTTTTGGATTTTTGACTTTACAATTTTTGAATGTTTTTGGATTTTAGTTGTACATGATTTTAGATGTTTTTGGATTTTTGATGAACATTTTATGAATGTTTTTGGTATTTTCAGTGAGATTTCCAATAACTTTAAGATATACAAGACCCCAATCTGATCCAAAATGAATTGCCCCCAACATGACACAATAGACTACCTCAATATAGGTGACAAACTAACCTTTGGAATATGCCAATTAGGACTAAGGGGATATGATACTTCACAATATCAAGCTATGAGATGGATGTGGATGGGTGATGGAATAAATAGGATGAGTGATGTGATGGATGACTGTGATGCAAAGAATGATAGGATAAAAAGCCAAAGAATAGATGGAGGTGCTTTATTTATGTGAGGTGCCTATTTGCTAGGTTTTCACCAAGGTACTTGCCCAAAGTTCCACCAAAGTGGTTTTCACTAGAGGAAGATTATTTTTCTTTACTTTTTTCAATCATTTTTCTTATTATTGTTTTTTTTTTTTGATAATTTTTTTTTTTTTTTGTATTTTTCATATTTACACCCTTCAAGCCTAGGCATAATTTTTTTTAAGATGAAAACTATTGGTTGGTTCCTACAAGGGTTCACCTTCAGGTGTTGATAGTTTATATTCCCGATCCATAGCTTGTTGTGACTATAAATGGACCTAATCAGTTAAGCTCAAACTTTCCTTTATTGTCCTGATCTAGAAGATTTTTTTTATTCTTCTTTAAAACAAGATCCCCTACTTGGAAAGATTGACTCTTGATCTTCTTATTATAGCTTTGTTTTAGTTAGTTTTTATATACTTGCAAGTGATTAAGGGATTCAAGATGACACTCATCCAAGAATTCTATTTTATTTAGCCGAGATACTCAGTATTCCTCATCAATGATTAGATTTTGCAATGACACTCACAATCAAGGAAGATCGACCTCGATAGGTAAGATGGATTTTGATCCATAGATCAAGGAGAATGGGGTTGCACCTATAGTTGTGCGGATACTAGTTTGATAGGCCCATAGGGTGGGATTTAACTATAGATGCCAGTCACGGCCAACTTCATTGACCATTTTCGTTAGGATTTTAAGAATGGTCTTGTTTGTATAGCCTCAGCTTGACCATTGCCCTAGGGATTAATATGAGGTAGAGAATCAATGCTAGATGTTAAATATTTGACATATCTCTTTCACATCTTGATTCTTGAAGAGTGTTAAATTGTTAGAAATAAGGGCTTGTAGAACACTATAACAACAGATAAGGTAATTCAAGATAAACTTGGCAATTTGCTTCCCTATTACATAGGTCATAGGAATGGATTCAACCCACTTGGTAAAATATTCAATGGTTGTTATGATGAACTTATGGCCATTAGATGAGGTTGGAGTAATATTTCCTGGGGTCAAGCCCCCATTGTGAGAAAGGACAAGGTGTGACTATTGGTTGTAACTCCTAAGTTGGAGCATAAATAATATCTCCATGTTATTGACATTGGACACACTTCTACACATACTGATGGGCTTCTCTTTCCATGGTTGGTCAATAATACCCCATCCTCAACAGTTTCTTAGCTAAGGTCATACCACTAGAATGGGAACCACATATGTCATCATGTACTTATGTTAAGGCAGTCAAGGCTTCCTCTTGGTTAATACATCATAGTAGTGTCCCCTCAATGCTTTGACAGTATAAGGTGTCACCTAAGATCATGAATCGGGATGCCTTTTAACAAAGGTCTTCTTAAGGTTGGAGGTGATATCGGATGGGAGGGTTCCTCTGCTAAGACATGTGATACCATGGGGATCTAGGACCAATAATGACACACTTAAATTCAGATTCAGGGATTTCAAAAGTTGGTACGAGAAGTTGTTCTACTAAGAATTTACATTTAATGACATTGTGTGGCATGTCTAACAATGATCCAATTGTTTCCATGGCATCTATTGCTCAGTTGTTCATGTGAGGAATCTACTCGAAAGTTATGTCAATGAAAAGTTCCTTGAGAATATCTACCATCTTCTTATAAGGAGTTTTTTACCATCCTTAGTTTGATAGTCATCATTAACCTAGTTAATAACTAGTTGTGAGTCCACATAGTCTTTCAACTCTTGTATTTTTTATTGAACTATTATCCTTAGACCTGTGATTAAGGCTCTGTACTCATCAATGTTGTTAGTACATGGAAATTATAACCTGTATGAATTTGGAATACAATCACCTTCAAGGGTGATAAAGAGAATACCTGCCCCTAATCCATGTTGGGTGAATGATCCATCAAAGTATATTTTCCACTGATCTGCTACATTGACAAGGAACATTGATTTATTAGGAAATTTAGATATTAAAGAATTCTTTGCATAGATAGGTGCTTCTTCCAATTGGTATGTGATCACTTTTCCTTTGATTTCCTTATGCTCCACATATTCTATGTCAAATTTAGTTAAGATCATCACTCATTTGGCCATTCACCTAGTGAGAGTCGCTTTGGATAACAAGTATTTCAATGGGTCAATCTTTGTAATAAGTGTTATTTGATACGACATCATGTAGTGTTTAAAAGAAGAAAAAGCCATTGCTAAGCATGCTTTCTCAATGGATGGATAGTTAATTTCATATCCCACCAAGGTCCTTCTGATGTAATAGATAGCTCTTTCCTTTCCATTTTCATCATGTTGTGCTAGAAGAGCACCAGTTCTGCTAATGTTGCTGAGATATACAAGATTAATGGTTTGTTTGGTATCAATGACGTGAGCACTGGAGGTGTTAATAAGTATTCCTTGATCTACTAGAAAGCTTTATCACAATTCTCATCCCACTTATAAGTTATTCCTTTATGGAGAAGATGTGAGAAAGGGTGAATTTTGTCTGACAATTGCACTATGAACCTTCAGATGGATTGCAACCTTCCTTTTAACCCTCTCATATACTTCAATTTTTGTGGTGGTTTCATGTCTAGGATGACTTTCAATTTTTTTGGATCAATTTCTATCCCTCTTTGTGATACAATGTAGCCAAGAAGCTTCCCTAATGTAACCCCAAAGACACACTTTTTTTGGGTTTAGCCATACTTTATACTCTTCGAGTCTATCGAAGATGTGTCCCAAGGCTTCTATGTGCTCACTCCTTTCCTTTGACTTGGCCAAGATATCGTTCACATAGTCTTCAACTATTTTTTGGATCATGTCATGAAAGATGAGGGTCATTACTCTTTGATAGGTAGCTCCTACATTCTTCAACCCAAATGGAATCATATTCCAACAATATGTTCCCCATGGACAAGTGAATGTAGTTTTATGTTGATCCTCCTTGGCGATCATGATTTGATTATAACCAAAAAAACCATCGATGATTGATAGCATTTCATGCCCAGCTGTTAAAATAATGATGGTGTCAATGTTAGGAAAATGGAAATCATCCTTCGAGCATGCCTTGTTCAAGTCTCTAAAATTTGCACATATTTTGATGCCCCCACTGGGTTTAGATAATGGTACCAGGTTGGAAACCCACTCAGGATAATCTATTGGTTAGATGAATCCAACGTCAAGAAGCTTTTGTAACTCAAGTTTTACCAAGAGTTGTATCTGAGGGTGCATCTTTCTCAATTTTTTATTTACTGGTTTAGCTTCAAGATGCTGGAAGAATGAAGGTGTTGTCATTGATCTCAACTGGTCAATTGGTTATCAACTATTTGTTATTGTCATTAATGTCATGGTTGTTGTGTATGTCTAGGATATTGAGAAAATTGTATTGAAGAAAGGTTGCAGGTGTTTAGTGGATGTTCCAGGTTTTTCTTCAAGATTTGCTCCTATTTTTGTGTGGTTTAGATATGTTGATCATGGTTGTTGGAAGCTACTATATCTAGATTTTTGGTTATTGATTCATTGTACAGTGTGAGTTATGTTCACCAATTATGAACTGTGGTTTTCTATGTTCTAGTTGAGGTCTAAAAGAAATATTGTTGGTCCAAATTTCTCTTTGGTAAAGTCTTATGACTTGTGATTCTAGAGTTGAGTTGTTATGTTTGTATTGAAGATACTTTTGGTATCTGGAAGGATCATGCTTAATTATTCTATGCATTTTACACTGGTTTTCTTGACCTTGTATTAAACATTATCTTTGGAGTTGATGAAGTGTGTTGAATCTATTTGGGTCCTTTTTAAGAATTTTATTGGGTCGCCCTCATTCTAATTCCACCCTAGGATGTTTTGGTACCAAACTAATTTAAATTTAATGTTGGATGGCTAACTTTGGATATGTTTCAAAGTTGAATATGGTATAAATGTAGAATGAGTTAGTGGTGAAATTGAGCAAGCAAGCACAAGAGAGATAAGTGCAAAGAAATAGATAAGATAGATGTTAGATTGATGTGAATCAGTGAGTGTGTGTGATGCAAGTGTGGTAGATTAGTGTGAAGCCTAAACGTTGAGTTTTTGAATGTAGTGAGTTGAAGGTGTACTCTATCATTCATGCATGTCTGCAAGTGGTTGAGAAAATTGTGGTGGATTTCTCTATTGCATTGAGATTGTCTTCTCTCTGTAACATATCTCTTCTATCTTCTTTGTATCTTTGTGGCAGTGAGCCCTCTGGGTTGTTAGCCTTGTTAGATAGTGAGTCCTTGTTTTTTCAATGAACCTTATTTCTCAAGAAATGAGCCTCTTGTAATCGGTTTTGATATTCTCTATAGTGTGAGTTAATCCTCACTGTGCTTTTTCCCTTACTAGGTTTTCCACATAAATTTGGTGGTGTTGTGCTTGTGTGATGGTTTTCAATTTTTGCACTTAATGTTTAATCATTTAAGCAGAGTTAAGGATTAATAGCGTTGAATGAATTAAGGTTTAAATTTGTAACAACTGATTCACCTCTCACACCGCCCCCCCCACCCCCCCACTTAGTTTTCTTATTCAACAATTGGTATTAGAGATTGGTTCATTGGTGAAGATCTTAACCCCTTGAGGAAGGTCCATGATGGTTGGAAAAGTGACCTATGATTATTCAAGGCTTGATGGAACTAATTATGCTATTTGGAAAATACTGATGGAAGAATATATGGGAGTATTATGGATATGATGGTGGAGAAAGCTTACAAGAATCCTAACACTCCTCCTACTAATGGTCCAAGTACGATTGATGAGATCAAAGCACATGAAGTGAACAGTAAGGTGAAGTACATTTTGAAGAACAGTATGGTACATTCCAAGTTGATTAAGGTTCAAAATCTGAAGACTGCTAAGGAAATTTGGGATTCTTTGGAAAGGGCACATGAAGGTGATGAAAGGTCAAAGAGGAAAAATTATAGAATTTGAAAACACAATTTTAGCTCCTACATATGTCTGGAGATGAGAATGTTAAAGCTAATGTACAAAGATTGGATGAGATAGTAGCTGGAATGCAAGGACTTGGTGCTATTGTAGATGAAACTAGAATTGTAAAGAAGATTCTTAGAACTCTCCCTAATGCTTACAATGAGAAGGTGTGTATTATTGAACAAAGTATAGATTATGAACTACACTAAATATCTATTGTTGGGATCTCTAAACATCTTATGAGAGGAGGAAGCCGAATTTGAGGAATGGATGAAAATCAAAGACTAATTTTAAGGATACAAAGGTTGAAGATTTGGATGAAGAAAATCTTGATGAAGCAGAGGCTAACTTTGTGAGAATGATGAAGAAAGGTTCTGAAAATTATGAAGGTAAGTTACCCTTTAAATTCTTTAGTTGTGGAGAAATAGGTCATTATGTTGCAAAGTGTCTGGAAAGAGCTAAGAGGAATAAGCAAAGATATGAGAAAGAAAAGAAAGGTAAGAAGATCAATAGAGCATATTATTTAAATGAGAATGTTAGTATATCTGATGAAGATTTTGATTATGAGGATCCCGATGACAATGAAATCTTGTTCTTGGCTATAAAGGATGAACCTACTTCTGCTAATTCTAAAAAATAGGTGAAGGAAAGCCCTCTGGAGAAGGAGAAAAATGAAGGTACTATAATCTCTTCCCTACATGTTAAACAAGAAAAGAGCTATTGGGTTGTTGACAATGGTTTTTGACATCAGATGACTGGTGATAAGAGTAAGTTTGTTAAAATTGAAAAATATGATTGAGGCTTGGTTATGTTTGGAGATGATACTGGTGCTAAAATTTGTGGGATGGGTTCAGTAAGTTCTGATGGCAAGCATAATATTGATGGTTTCTACTATGTTAAGGGTTAAGGCATAATATTTTGAGTGTTGGATAGATGTGCAGTAAGGGATACAATCTTGTGTTTGAGGATGAAAGATGTGAGATCATACAAGGATCTGGAATAGTGATTGCTATAGGAAAGAAATCTGAAGGAAATATCTATCAACTTAAAGGTGTTGATGGATGATGCTTTATGACTCAGATCAATGATAGTTGGTTGTGGAATTAGAGAATGTGACATGAATTTTGATAATTTGGTGAGGATTAGTGCATTTTAGGTCATGAGAGATTTACCAAGGTTTACACAGCCTGTTAATGCTATTTGTAGGAATTGTCAGTTTGGAAGGAAAGCTAAAATCCATTACAAATCAAAGGAACAATCTACTACTAGACTACTAGATTTAATTCATACAGATATTTGTGGTCCTACAAGAGTGAGAAATATACAAGGTGAAAGGTACTTTATGCTTTTGATTGATGATTATTCTAGATATACATGGGTTAGATTTCTTAGAGAGAAATCAGATGCATTAGATAGAGTCAAGACATTCAAAGCTATGGTTGAAAATGAAGTGAATTTGAGGATAAAATGTTTAAGGTATAACAAAGGTGGAGAATTCACCTCCCATGAGTTTAATATGTTTTGTAAAGTGCATGGAATAAAAAGATAGTTATTTTCTCCAAGAACTCAATAGAATGGAGTTGTTGAAAGAAAGAACAGAACAGTTCAAGAGGCCACTAGATCAATGATTACTAAGGTTGGTTTACCGAAAGTTTACTAGAGAGAAGTTATTAATACTACTATTTAAGTATTCAATTGAATTCAAGCAAGAGAAAATAGCAAAAGAACCTCCTATTGTTGGTATGTGGCAACTGATCATGTTATACAGTACACTCTTCAGGTATAAATGTTTTACCAAAAAAATGGGTTTATAGGTTGAAAGAGGAGGATGGAGGTAAGAAAATATTTAAATCCAGGTTAGTTGTAAAGGGATTTGCATAGAAAAAGGGTATTGATTTTGATGAGATTTTTTCTCTGGTTGTTAAAATAACTTTTATATGCACTATTTTAATTATTGTGGCTACTGAAGATTTGCATTTGGAACAACTAGATGTTAAAACAACCTTTCTCCATGGTGACTTGGAAAAGGAAATATATATGGACCAGCCACAAGGTTTTGAGGTCAAAGGTCAAGAGAAATTGGTGTGCAGATTGAAGAAAAGTTTATATGGATTGAAGAAAGCACCTCGACAATGGTATATTAAATTTGATAGCTTTATGGCTGAGCATGGCTACACTCAATTTAATTCAAAACATTGCTTTTATTTTAAGAGGTTTGATGATGATAGCCACATTATTTTATGTTTATATGTTGATGATATGCGTGTAGTGGGGTCTAACATGGTTCACATTAAGGAGTTAAAACATCAATTAGTGAATTATTTTGCTATGAAGGATTTGGGGGTAGCGAAACAAATCCTTGGTATGAAGATTGCAAAAGATAGGAAAAATAGAAAATTATTTTTATCTCAGGCTGATTATATTGATAAGGTGTTGCAAAAATTTCATATGGAGAATGCCAAAGAAGTTTGCACACCTTTTCCTAGTCATTTTAAATTGACAAAGGATATGTGTCCAAAGACACAAGAGGAGGAAGACAAAATGTCCAAGGTACCATATGTTTCAGTTTTAGGTAGTTTAATGTATGCCATGGTATGCACAAAACCGGATATTGTACATGTTGTAAGAGTTGTTAGTAGGTATATGAGTCATCCTAGAGTTGAGCATTGGAATGAAACAAAATGGATTCTCAGGTACTTGAGAGGTACATCCAATAAATTTTTGTTTTGGGGAATCTAATACTGACTTAAAAGGATATGTTGACTCATATTTGGTAGGGGATATAAATACCAGTAGAGTACTATAGGTTATGTATTTACAGTTGGTTGGACAACAATGAGTTGGATTTATTGGTTGCAAAAGGTGGTTGTTTTATCCACCACAGTGGTAGATTATGTTGTTGCAATAGAGGAAGCAAAGGAGATGATATGGCTGCAAATTTTCATGGAAGAGTTGGGAAAACAACATGCTGAAAATCACTTGTTTACAAACATCTAGAGTGTTATACATATTGCAAAGAATTCTGCCTTGCACTCTAAAACCAAACACATACAACTGAGATATCATTTCATTTGGCCAGTGTTGGAGGATGGATAGATAAAGCTAGAAAAGATACATATAGATGCAAATGCAGCAGATATGTTTACAAAGGAAATGACAAGGGAGAATCTAAGCTCCTCTTCAACTTCGATTGGTCTTCATGGTTAAAATTATAACAGTGCAGCAGGGTCCAAGATGCTTATTTCCAGTGGGAGTTGTAAGTGCAGTAGTGTCATCCAAGATCAATCTCCGAGTGGGAGATTGTCCGGTGTGGAGCTTGATCAATCTCCAAGTGGGATATTTTTGGTATGTGGTGACTAATCATGCTATATTGTACAAGATAAAAAATGACATTGTAAAACCCTAATTCTAGAAGCTTCTAGAAAGCTTGTAATGAGTAGTTGGGATGGGAGTTGCAGTGGGGAATTATTCGTGAGATTGTAATATGTTTTGCACTGGATAATAAAATCATTGGATGATTGTGGTTTTGTGGATGTATCCCATATTGGGTGAACCATGTTAAATTATTTGTGTTGTCTTGTTGCTACTATAATATTTATGTGTTTTTATTTCACTTTTTATTGATCAATTCTACATTTAACTGTTAGATATCTTCCTTCGAACCCTAACACCTATGAGCTATGGTATGGAAGAATTCCTACTGTTAAGTATTTCAAGGTGTTTGGAAGCAAATGTTAAATTAGAAGAGATGAAGAAAATCTAGGAAAGTTTGATGCAAGAAGTGATGAAGGCATTTTTCTTAGATATTCTACTAAAAGAAAAGCATACAAATGTTTCAATAAAAGACTAAGAAAGATTGTAAAGAGTGAAAATGTCAAGGTTGATGAAAAAATGAAGAATTCAATTGGTATTGATGGATATGTATCTGATGAACTTGATTGCACAAGAATTGAAGAAATTGTGGAAGAATAAGAAAGGGATGAGCAAGAGAAGTAGAATGAAGAAAATGAAAGAGAAGAAGATGCCTTTGTGGTGTCTGCTAAGGCACCTAGATATGTGCATAAGAATCATTCAAAAAGTTAGATCATTGGAGATAAGAATAAAGGAGTGTTGACAAGAAGCAGAGTTGTTGCTGAAGTAAATCTATGTTTATTTTTGGAGGTTGAACTGAGGACTGTAAGTGAAGCATGTAAAGATGAAAATTGGATGGAAGCTATGAAAGAAGAACTTATGCAGATTGAGAAGAATCAAAATTGGGAATTGACCTGAAGATTGGCAGATAAAAATATTATTGGATCAAAGTGGGTGTTCAAAAATAATTTGAACGAGAATGGAGAAGTGGTTAGAAACAAAGCAAGGCTTGTGTGAAGGCTACTCACATGTAGAAGGCATATATTTTTAGGAGACTTTTGCTTTGGTAGCAAGAATGGAAGCTATAAGGATTTTCTTAGCATTTTCTACTCATAAGAATTTCAAGGTATATTAGATGGATGTCAAGTATGCATTTTTTAATGATGAAATAGAATAAGATGTCTACATGGAACAACTAGAAGGATTTTAGTTGTCAGAGCAACCGAATATGGTGTGCAGATTGAAGAACTATTTATATGGATTGAAGCAAGCTCCTAGAGCTTTGTTTGCAAGGTTAAACATGTATTTGATTCAACAAGGTTTCAACAAAGGTGCAACAAATATTAATATTTATTTTAAGATTTGAAAATGATAAAATCTTGATTGCAGTTTTATATGTTGACGACATTATTTTTTGAAGAAATGAAACTATGTGTAAGTTGTTTGCAGAAGAGATGAAAAAAGAATTTGAAATGTCTATGTTTGGAGAGATGAATTTATTTCTTGGGCTATAGATTAATCAAACAAAGAAAGGAATTTTTATTTCATAGTCTAAGTATGTAAAAGAGATGTTGAAGAAGTTTGGGATGGATGGTTCCAAACCGGTATGCACTCCTATGGGGACTGGTTGCAAATTGGGAAAATATGATGATTCACCTAAGGCTGATCAGAGAAAGTATAGATCTATGATTGGTGGGCTACTATATTTTATTGCTACTATACTGAATATTATTCATGTTGTCTGTCTTGTGGCCAAATTTCAAGATTCTAAGGAAACACATGTTGTTGATGTTAAAAGAATATTCAAATATTTGAATGTCACTCTAGATTATGGGTTATGGTATCCTAAGGATACTAAATTTACACTAAGTGCTTATAAAGATGTACATTAGGCTAGATGTGTAGATGACAAAAATAGTACAAGTGGTGGTGCATTTTTTCTTGGTTGCAGATTGGTGGCATGGTTGAGTAAAAAGCAAGGTTCAATTTCTTTGTCTACTGCTAAGGTTGAGTATATTGCTACTACATCTTGATGTACATAAGTTCTATGGATGAAATAGACATTGAAAGATATCACAGTGGTGTATGATGATCCTATTTCTATAATTTGTGATAATACAAGTGTAATTAAAATTTTAAAGAATCCAGTGATGCACTCGAGGACAAAGCATATATCTATCAAGTATCATTTCTTGAGAGAGAAATTCATGGAGAATGAAGTAAATATTGAGTATGTTTTGATGAAAGATTAGATTGTTGATATATTTATGAAGGCTCTTCCTACAGATATTTTTGAGTATCTTCGAGATAAGTTAGGGGTAATTGCCCCTCCTTTCTTGAACTAGATGCATATGGAGATGCATCAGTTTGGTGGATCTATGGATCTATCTTTCTTTTGGACTGATGTTTTGGTGGCTACCCCTTAGGGGGAGTAGGTAGTGGCAGGTGTTGTCATTGTATGAGTATTTTGTTTTTAATGTCAAAGGGGAAATCAATGTAAAATATATTTTACCTTTGTCATTGATGTCAAAGGGGGAGAGGAAGAATGTGAAAAAGAAAAGAGGAAGAATGCATGAAAAGGAAAAGAGGAAGAATTTGAAAAGATTATCTACTAAGAGGGAGAAACAAAAAGAAAAATCTTAAGTGTTTTAGAGCTAGTATGTTGTCTTTGATGGTTTTTCACATCATGCATTTCCATCAATGAAAAAGGGGGGGACTATTACAAGAATGAGAAGAATGAAGGTGTTTTCATTGATGTCAACTCGTCATTGGTTATCAATTGATTGTTGTTGTCATTAATGTCATGGTTGGTGTATATGTTGAGGATATTGATAAAATTGTATTGAAGAAAGGTTGAAAGTGTTCAGTGGTTTCTCTGGGATTTTCTCCAATGTTCGTGTGGTTTAGATATGTTGATCATGGTTGTTGGAAGCTGCTATATCCATATTTTTGGATGTTGATTCATTGTACAGTGTGATTTGTGTTCACTAGTTGTTAACTATGGTTTTCTATGTTCTGGTTGAGGTCCGAAAGAAATGTTGTTGGTCTAGATTTCTCTTTGGTAAAGTCTTATGACTTGTGGTTCTAGAGTTGAGTTATGTTTGTATTGAAGGTAATTTTGGTATCTGGAAGGATCGTGCTTAATTTTTCTGTGTTTTACACTAGTTTGGCCGACCTTGTGTTGAACACTACCTTCAGAGTGGATGAAGTGTGTTGGATCTATTTAGGTCCTTATCGAGCATTTGTTTGGGTCACCCTCATTCTAATTCCACCCTAGGATGTTTTGGCGTTGACCTAATTTGAATTTAATGTTGGATGACTGACTTTGGATATATTCAAAGTTGAAGATGGTATAAATGTAGAATGAGTTAGTGGTGAAATAGCACAAGAAAGAAAAAGAGAGATAAGTGTAAAGAAATATAGAAAATAGATGTGAGATTCATGTGAATCAGTGAGTGTGTGTGATGTGAGTGTGGCAGATCAATGTGAAGCCTAAATGTTGAGTTTCTAGATGTAATGAGTTGAAGGTGTAATCTCTCATTCATGCATGTCTACAAGTGGTTGAGAAAATTGTGGTGGATTTATCTATTGCATTGTGATTGTCTTCTCTTTGTAACATATCTCTTCTATATTCTTTGTATCTCTATGGCAGTGAGCCCTCTAGGTTGTTAGACCTATTGGACAGTAAGTCTCAATTTGGAAAGTGAGTCCTTGTTTTGACAGTGAGCCTTGTTTCTCAGGTAGTGAGCCTCTTGTAATCAGTTTTAATATTATCTATAGTGTGAGTTAATCCTCACCATGCTTTTTCCCTTATTGGGTCTTCCACGTAAATCTGGTGTTGTTGTGTTTGTGTGATGGTTTGCAGCTTTTACACTTGCACTTAATGTTTAATCATTTAAGCAATGTTAAGGATTAGTTTTGTTGAATGAAATAAGGTTTAAATTTGTGAAAAATGATTCACCCACCCCTCTTAGTTTTCTTATTCAACATAGGATAGACTACTAAATGATGCACAACTACTTCTAGATCGAGCCTTGGAATATCTATGTATGACCATGCAAAGTTCGTTCTTCGCTCTTTCAAGAACACTGCTAGGTTTTTCAATTCTTCATCTAACAAGGATTCAACATAGAAAGTGATCTTTAGTGCCTCTTTTATGTTGACATTTACTAGGGTATCCTTTTATGCTAACATTGTCGACTTCTCTGGATGCATTGCACTAAGCAGGAGATTGAATCCCTTATCCTTGGGTGCCTCAGAGAGGTTTTCACCCTTGGATGTGTCCTTTATTTTTACTATTTTAGAATTGGAAAGTGCCACAACATGGTTTTCACTTAGAGATTTGCATGTTAGTTGTATGTTGTCCATTTTGTGACTGAAGGATTCAATCATCTCCCTGTAGTATGCCCCTGTGTCTAGATCTATATCAAAACCAACCTTGTCATCTACCTATGGAAAGTTTTCATGGAGTCCCATGAATTCTATGATCGCTTGATAATTTTTGAATAAAGCTAGAATTGGTGGTCCTTGTTGGTCCTAGTCAATGAGTTGTGGGTAGACTAGGTTGATTTCAATGGCTTGGTCATTTGGAGTGAAAGATGTTATGGATATCATGGAGAGATTTATTCTCGAATAGGTCAGAAACATTGTGAGGGAAGTCATCTAGGGTAGTATCACATGATGTGGGTAACCAAGAGGAAGCCTCGACCCATTTAGCGGAAGTTCCTTTACCAATAAGGGTAACCTTGCCAATAAAATATCCTAGGCCAAGATTCTTTGGGTGTTTCTCAGGAACGATGGTTTCTAGAAAACCGTTATCATTTTTACCCAATTTCTCATTCTTGTTATATCCCCATCCCTTCATTAGTTGCAAGCCTTTGTTGTCATCTTCCATGGGAAGAACAGGGATGAATCGGTCATCTTGATAGAGTAGTTTAGAGACATCCTCCTCATTGACATCTTCTTTGTTAAAATCTCCCCTTGGTGAAGGTAGTAGTTGCCATTTTTATTGTTTTGGCAACTTTGTTGATAGGTTTGGGTTTCCTACGAGATTGGGGAGAAAGAGGTAGCTCCGCCAACATAAAATTATCCTTCTTTAGTTTATAATTTCCACAACCATCATCTTGGATCACTACTTTGATGTCAGGAATGTTTTGCACAATGTGTGTTTTTGTTTCTGAGTTAGATGCAAGGGAGGATGATTCAACAAATGAGGAGGATGGTGTAGGACCTTCATCATTTTTAGGGATCTAGGGTATTTTGTATTTAACTTGGCCTCAATGTTTTTGCAGTAGTAAAAAGGCTTAGGATCTCCATAGATGGTAACTTCTCTATCCTCAAAAGGAAACTTTACACATTGGTGATAGGTTGAAGCCAAAAATTTAAGGGCATGAATCTAGGGTTGACCAATCAATATTTGTAATGGATATCAAGGTCTATCACTTGGCATGTAGTCTCTGCAATGATGCCTTGTGATACTTGATGTTGATCGTCATATGCTCTGATGGTGCTACTCTTTTCTTTCTCAATAATATCCTTTGAATATCCTAGGTTCTTGATCAACTGAAGGGTGCAAATGGTCAGACCAACACCTCCATCTAATAAGACTTATTTAACCTTTTTCTTATGAATAACGACCTCAAGGTGGAAAGAACAGTTATGAGATGGCTACGATGGTAGGTCTTGTTCTGAGAAGGTGAGAAGATGAGGGATAGTGATATGCCCTACCATAGCTTGAAATTTTTCTATATCCATATCCTCGAGAACAAATGATGAAGATAAGGCCTTCTCTAAGATTTACCTATGTGTGGGAGATAGCCTCAATAGTCCCAAGATAGAGATCTATGTGGGGATCTTTTTAAGCTTATCTAGGAGATTGTACTTGTTAGGACCCGATGTTGGAAAAGTAGGTTGTGCCCTTGATTGAGATGGGAATCCTTGGATGGTTACTTTGCCACATCGTGTGGTGACTTCACACTCTGCACTAGGCCCTTTGATGGTGATGAATGTGATGACACTATCACAGGTAGTGACCACATTGGAATATACATGTTGCGCATTTGTATACTCCTTACCTTTTCTAGTGTTGTTTCCTTTGCTATGATCTATAATAGGGTTCTTGTATATCTTGAGATTTTGATTGCCAGCTGGTACCTCGATAGATATGTCTCCATTTTCAATAAGATTTTGGATAACATTTTTGAGTCTCATATAGTTCGATGTTTTGTGTCCTTTAATTTGGTGAAAGTCACAAAGATATTTTTCATTGTACCAAGGTGGTTTATCATGTGGTTCTTGGTAGTTTTCGAAATTGGGAAGGGTTATCAAGTTTGAATCTACCAATTTCTTCATGATGGTTTCAATAGGTTTTGACAACTATGTGTATTTTCATTTTGGATAGTTGTTCCTATTGGGTGTTCGTCGTTGTTGTGTTTTGGTGTTATTGATCTAATTGTTTTGTGATGGTGTAGCTTGTTGTATGGTTGGTTGAGCATTATTTGTTTGATTACTATTTGGCCTAGGAGAAATTAGGACCACCTCAGCATCTAACATTCTATTACTAGTCATGTTCTTGTTTTCAGCCCAAACTCGAAGCTTGTCATTTAAATCGGTTGATGGGTGGTTGTCTTTGTATACTTGGGAATTTCCCTATGAGATTAGAGCTCTCTCAATGTTAATGGATCTAGGTGAAAGCTCATCATAAGAGGTAATGCATTGGATCTTCAAGTGGAAGGATATATTTGGATCTAAATTTTCTATGATAATCCCCACTTGTTGTTCATAGGGAATTGGGCACTTGCTCTTTTTAGCCCTTTGTCTCCATCATTGCAAGAAATTGGTGAAAGATTATCCCTTATTTTTTTTGAGTGTACAACTCTGCTAGGCTCACGTCCATGTCAATTTTAAAGGAGAAGTGATCTATAAATCTATCAATGAGTTCTTGGAAGGTTTTGATACTTGGAGACAACTGAGAAAACTAGTTGATGGTTGGGCCTGTCAAGCTTCCTGGAAAGAGATGCATCAAATAGGACTCATTGTAGGAGACCTCTATACACATGATGTTAAACTCTTTGACATGGTCCACAAGACCTCCTCTCCCTTTGTATTTATCAAATTTGGGTACTTCAAAACTGGGAGGGAAAGGTACCATTGTGATGTTTCAATCAAATGGATATGGGCAAATATTTTTTTGTGTATGGGGATTCTTAATTTTTCCCATATGGATATCTTGTATTTCTTTTGTTAGCACCTTAAGTTGTGATGCAACATCATCTTGTGGGTTCAGTTGAGGAACATATTGTGGAAAGGCGGATGAATTATATGTGGGATTCTGATATAATGAGGTGTTGTATGGTGTGTATGGTGGTGTAGGATATGATGAAGGTGATGGTGGTGGAGGCATACATGTTATTAATGTGTTTGGGTTCATGATGTTTTGTTGTGGGTTATAGTATAAACCTTGTTGTTGTTATTTTACTACTAAGGTTGTTTTTTGTTGTTGTTGTTCTACTAGGGCTTGTTATTGAGATTTCTATTGTTGTTATGTTTCTAGGGTTGCTTCTTCTTCTTCTTCTTCTTGTAAAGCTAAGGTGACTTATGTTTATTGTTGTTGTTGGTGTGCTGCTAAGATTGATTGTTGTGCTTTTTGTTGTTGTTGTGCTACTAAGGTTGCTTGTTTTGCTTGTTGTTGATGTTGTTGTATGGCTTTTTGCAAAGCTATGGCATGTTCTTGCAATGTAGGATTGGTTGGTTGTCGGGACATCTACGATGGGTTTTGGGTGTAGATGTTTTTTGTACGTTCTGGGTTGGTGATGAGAGGTTAGGTGTTCCCTTTGTTTAACATTCCTTGTAAGATGGCAGATTGGGATGGAGGAATATAAGTTTGAGGTCCCATTTGATTTTGCATGATGAGAGGGATTGAGGGGAAAGATGTTGAAGGTTTCATTAGGTATTGTGATGGTAATGGCACATTCGGACCTTGATTCCATTGATTGAAAAGCTTCCCTTGACTAATGTGTCGGGGATTTCCTTATGTTTCAGATTTGGTCAAGGTATTACCTTGGTTGATGGGCTTTGTGACTAAGGGGTTTTTTTGAGTTGGGTTGGTAATGGATGGGACAGATGTGTTTTGGGTAACTAATGGGATGGATGAACTCATTAGGGGATTTGATAAAGATGTCCTATATTATGTTGAAGGTTGATCATGTGTAAGGGGATTAAATTTCACTTTTGGGTCTATTTGAGACACTTGGTCCACACTTCCCTACGTGATGTTGGGCACACTTGTGATACTCATTGGGATGTATAAAGAGGGGTACCCTCGATGTGTTGAGGTTGTATTGGATTCATGAAGTGTAAGTGGTTTATGTTGACGTAGAGGATTCTTAGAAACAAGGGGAGCACCAAATGTTGGTGTCCAAGTGTTTTTTTGAGAAGGATTGGTGTTGAGGGTACCCAAAAGTGTGTTACTTTCCAATGGAAGAGTGTGGAAAAAGTCCTTATCAAGACTAGCTGCAAGACTAAAATTTGGTGTGTGACTTAACCTTAGTGATGGAATTGTTTGAATGGTGGATGAATTTAAGCCTTGTTTCAATGATTCTGAAACAAAAGATGGGGAAATTGGAGGTACGATTTCTAAGGTTTGATGATCTTATTTGTATTCCATGATTTATTCCTTAGTAAGTCCAAATGGGTTGTTCATGGTGTCTTCTATCTCATATGGTCCTAATGGAGACGAGGTTTGTTGTGATGGGGTAACATGAATTCTTGGATCAAATTCTTGAGGATTGGGATCACTTGAGGTGAATGTGACTTTGGATTTTTCCATGATGCTCTTGTGTTGTGATCTTGTCTTTACCATAAATTGTGGGTCACCTATGGGAGAGTTATATTGAGATTTGTAATGTTTAAACTCTCTAATTGACTCAAATATTCGTAAAAGGGATGCTCTAAGTCATTTTGGAGCAATGGTGATAATGGGAGATGAAAAGATGAATGATATGGGGAGTGATGTTTGTAAGCATTTTGGGACAACACTTTTGACTATAGGTTTGTTTGTTTGATGTTTGGACAAAGGATGTTAATGGAATTGTGAATCTTTAAGGTTGACTTGTGACCTTTAAGATAAACTAGTCCAAAAGTGATAACTAACTTAATGAAATGCATGTAAAATGATTCATTTCACATAAACAGTAGTTAAGTTAGGGTTTGGGTTGATAGATGTCTAAGTCCAAAGTGTTGGTGTGTTGAAAAGTTTGGAAAGTTTAGTGAAGTGAGGTTTGAAGGATGATAAGGGGTGGATGAAATGTGTGATCCAATATTAACCTAGAGTGGCCCTTTGTTTTGCAAGACCAAGGTAGTGAGAAACATGCTATACCTCTAAAGTGTTCAAACCCTAAAGACTCAATGATTAAGAATAAGTTCTTGTGAAATGTGTAGATCTGGTTCATCCATCAAATGGCATAGAAAATGTCTCCTTATTGATCTATCTTGGTTGCGATTATTACTCAAGATACATTTTCTAATATAATTTTCACTATGATGTCTAAGATTGAAATAACAAAATGTAGACCTTCTCTTGGGGATTTTGATTTTGTGAGAGATCATTTAGAGAAGCACAAGATCATGAAAAAGATGATATTTATTGACACACAGGAAGTGGTAATATAGTCCTTCCAGCCACAATATAAACAACTCAAACATAATAAAAGTTATCCTCGCTCTCTTGAAAGGTTGGTCTCTATGATCAAAAAGATAACCCCAAGGTCTCACGAGTATCAGATCATGACTATGCAGTAGAAAAAAATCAATGATAAAATGTGAATATGCTGGTAATCACAAGGGGTATTATGTACAAATACTGGAAGCTCTAAACTCACCAGATTTTAAGATATGGTGATGCTTTAACTTCAAGTTCTAACCATTTAATAAAAGAAACAACAAAAGATGAGGGTTTCAGAAGTTCTAATTGTTAACACTACTTCTAAGATTAATCATGCAAATGATGAAATACCTGGAATGGACCAATCCCTTAAACTAGTTTCTAGTCGACCCAGGCTATACCTACAATCTTGTAGAGAACAGTGCAATCTTCTAAGGTGTTAAATATTTTCAGGATGTAGGCATTGATTCAATAAGACTGAATGAGTATCTACAGTCAAACTAAGCACATGAATATGAGGTATAGTTTGACATTGCACAACATTCCCACAATCAAGAAGCTACCCAAGATATGAACCAAGGATTGTTACAACACTCCAAGCATTAAATCACAAGAATTACTAACTAAATCTAAGATACATCCAAACATTTCCAAGTGATTTGAAAGATAGAACAAGAAACATGCAAGATTATTCAATGCAAAGGAGGTGCCAGTCATAGCACAATGTCTATAGTTTGTATTAAATCATCATATTAGCAACAATTTTGATCTATTACAACACATTGCTTGAAATGTGAAAACTAATTTCTAATCTTCTAACATGCTACTCTACTCCTAACTCTGATGATTACAAGTCCTCTGACTTAGTCTACTAATCTGAATCCTAACCTAGCCAATTCCAACCTTTACAAATGAGGCAGAGTGCCATACTTATAGAAAAATAGGCCCGCATCAAAGAAGCTTGGACACCACTCAAATCAGCCCTGACAGCCAGCAATAACCTGCCATCAAGCATTGAATGCACCAAGGACCCCCATCAGATTGAATTGGGATCACACAAAGTCAGGGGAATGGATCCTCGAGCCACACCCACCAAAAGAATTCACCCGCACGAACAACCATGCACGTGAAAACACCAACAGGAACACGAGCCACCGATCGGACCTGAGCTGGGAAAATGAACGACTTAGATAAAAAAAAACTAGGTTGAGCCCCCTTAGATCACATCTACCTACCATTAATGGCCACTAACCAAATTGGCCTTGTGTGTGAGAATGGGTTTCATGATAGCAACCGCAAAGTGTACTTGACTGCACCCGTAAATCATGCCAAATCTTCAAATTACATCCAACAATCCCAACTCTATCCAACCTCAAATCAAACGGGCCACCATTAATGCTCAATACATCACAAAAATCCAAGCAAATCCATTAGAGTTCCTAAGGCAAGAGAATCAAGCATAAACCCAGGTGGAGGCAGAACCAAAGACAAGCGGAGGCAGAACCACGAGTAGAACAAGAAAATAGACACAAGACGGGCAGAGGTGGAGGCAGAAATAGAACATGAAAGGAAGGGAAGAAGGTGAGAACAAATTTGGACCCAACCTCGGTGGAGGTGGAGGTAGAACGAGGATGAAAACAAGAACCAAAGGAAGATAGGCGGAGGCGGAACGGGGACCAAAACATGAACCAAAGGGAAATAGGTAGAAACAAAACCCACCCCACCAGAAGCAGAGGCGGAACGAGAATGGGAAAGGAATCGTGAACTTTGCCAGAGTTCAAAGCCAAATTCCATCCCAATCCTGCCCCAAAAAAATGATAGAGAAGCAAACCGAAGAAAACCAAAGGGTGTAAACTAAAACCAAGACCGAAGACAAAAAAAAAATAGCGGGAAAAAAAAGAATGCGGGAGGCGGAGCTAGAATGGGAGCAGAAACCAAACCATGAACTTTGTGAAAGTTCAAAGTTTAGATCCATCCCAGTTCTGCCTCCAAAGAATGAAGGGAAAAGTGAAGCGAAGAAAAAACTAAGGGAGGAAACCAACCCTTAGGACAAAAATGAACAAAATGAAGAAGGAAGCGAGCGAGCGGGTGGGAAGCAGAGCTAGAATGGGAATGAGAACATAACCAAGAACTTAGCCAAAGTTCAAAGTTAAGTCCCATCCTGGTTCTGCCTCTGGTAGAACAAAAAGAAACAAGGAAAAAAAAGGGATACCTAAGGGAGAAAACCAACCCTTATGACCCAAACAAAAACACCAAGGGAGAAAACAGAAGGCAAAAGAAGACCACCCTAGAGAGGACATCCACAAGACTCCAAAACCACCAAGAACTCAACATGAAAGGAACCAACAACCAAGGCAAGCACCAAAGACCAAAATCCCAGGATTTTCAAAGGTAAGCACAAAAAGAGGGGGCAAGCCATATAAACGGGCCAAGAGAGGGTCCCCACTTTCAGTGGGGCATGTGTGCAAAACTACACAAAAAATGGTGACTCTGCTAGGGAAATGCTCCAAAGCATTTTGATGACAAACTGGCATCATGAACTCAGAATCTCTGGTTTCATTCCAAGCATCAGGTTACAAATAGACAAGGTTCCATAAATCACTAACAAGACAACCTTTCATGTACTAGGGTCAAAGTGTGTGCACATGCATTCATTTTCCTTTCCTAAGTTGCAGCAAGGATCAAATTTAGTCTGACAGGGCCACCTAAGGATTCTAACTCCAAAAGCAACCTGGATAGAGCCTCACTGCCGATTAGGAATTCATAGCCTCGGTGAGGTTATCACTGTGACCCTCCCTAGCATAGCTCTACTACTAGATAGGCGTCCATAGCCCCGATAGAGATACTAGGATACCCTTGAATAGGTGAAAATTTTTTATTTTCAATATTTTATTTTCTTTTTTGATATTCTCTTTTGAGATTTTCTTTTAAAAATTTACTTTTCACCTTGCAGGCAATGAAGCCCACACTCAAGGATGAGAACCACAGTGACACTGGAGCAGAATTTAATATTTTCACCCAGTCAGACCTCCTAAAGACCATATGCAATTGTGAAACTCTTAAGATTTGTGTGAAGATATAAGACCCAAATGCATTCCAAAATTTAACTTAGTCAAGTGACACTAACTCTCAACCCATGCAACATTAGATGAAGGAAATCCACAAATTTGAAAGAATCTGAAAAGATGATAAGAGTTTGTAAAATAAATCACAAAGAAGATCCAAACAAGCAACCAGTTATATAGATGCAACAAGCCCAGAGGAAAGTAGGACAACCCCACAAAGCAAAGCAACAGGGAAAAACTCAAGTAGACCAAAGCAAACCAAAATCAGAGCAACAAACAAACAAAGAAAAAACCAAAAGAAACCCAAACCAAAAGCAACAAACAAAACAACAGAAAAGAAATCTGATCTACTTATGTACAAGGACAGAGTTGAGAATAACTCAAGACTAAAAATAATGCTTCAAATATTTCCCATTAACGAGTAGTGGGATATCTCCTCCAGTGAGGGTTTTCAAACGGAAGGCATTATCTCCCAAAATCTCTGCAATCTGATAAGGGCCAAGCCAAAGTTTGTCAAATTTTCCATGCTCACCCTTTTTGTCATGGGATTTATCCTAGTAGAGAAGCAAGTCAGAGATTCTAAATGATTTTACCTTGGCTCTCCTATCAAACCATATTTTCACTATACCTTTATGTTTGGAAATTTTTTCTAGGGCTTCATCTCTTCTCTCTTCAAGGTGTATCAATTCAGTTAAGCGGGCTTCACGCTTATCCTCTCCATCATAATATTCATTGATGAATTGGAGGGTAGGGATCTTTAGCTGGATGGGAAAGATAGGTTCCAAGCCATACACTAAGTGATAAGGAGAGTTTCCTAAGGATGTCTTTTGTCTAGTGCGGTCTGCCCAAAGAGAAAATCTAAGCTGGGTATGCCAATCCTTGGGATTATTTTCTAGTAGTTTCTTGATGACTATCAACAGGTTTTTATTGGAAGACTCAACCAAACCATTCCCTTGTGGATAGTAATTAGATGCAAATTTTATGGCAATCCCATGGTCATAAGCCCAGTTAGAAAACTTTAAAGATGCAAATGCAGGCCCATTGTCACAAACCATAGCTAATGGACAACCAAAGAAATTGATGATACCTGATTCTATGAAATTGATTATTATTTCAGAAGTGCATTGTTTGCAAGCAATAGCTTCAGTCCACCTAGTAAAATAATCAGTTATGGTAAGAATATACATGTGGCCTATAGATGAAGATGGGTTGATTAGATCTATGAAGTCCATTCCCCATTGTGCAAATGGTTTTACCTCTATGACATGCCGAAGTGGAAGAGTTGCACACCTCTCCCTGCTTGCTGTAGTTTGACACACATGGCAAGTTCTCACGTGGTGATGTGTGTCCTTGAACAAGGTAGGCCAATAATAGCCTGACCTCATGATCTGATTTGCAGTGGAAGGTGTTGAACCATGGAATGTGCCATATTTATCATGAAATTCAATCATTACTCTCCTTGCCTCTTCTTTCCCTAGGCATCTTAGGTAGACACCTTCATGATTTCTCTTATATAGGACAACTCCCTTCATCATAAAACTGCCACTCTTCAAACATAGAGCTCTCCTTTGTACTAAATTAAGGTTTTTGGGACATTGCTTATTCAACAAGTAGCAGATAATGTCATCATACCAGTCCCCTGGAGAAACATCCTCAAGATTATAATGCTGGGCCACAAGGTCAGGACCCATTTTTGCCATTGTCTTGGTCAGTCCCTGCCCTCTTACCAACTTCAAGGGTTGAATTTCCATATCATATTCTTGTAACATGGTCACCCACTTGGCTTTGCGTTCACCCAACTCATTTTGCATCAACAACAACTTGACTGTAGGATCAGGGACTATAGTAAAGTCTTTTTTTCTCAATATATAGTGCCTAAACTTCTTCACAATTCCGATCAAGGCATAAGCCTTCTTTTCAACATTAGGATACCTCAATTCGGCATCCTTCAAAGGTGAACTCATGAATGCTATGGGATGTTCATTCCCTTGATTAGAATTTTTTGTCAACAAACCCGCACAAGAGTGATCAAAAGCAAATGAATAGATGTAGAATGGCTTAGCATAATCAGGACTTACTAGAACAGGGTCCTCAACAATAGCTCTCTTGATTTCTGCAAATGCTTCCTTAGCCTCTATATTCCATTCAACCTTCAATTCTTGCTTCAACATGGCATTCAATGGCTTGACTATTTCTACAAATCCAGTGATAAATTTTCTGACAAAGTTAATCTTTCCAAAGAATGACTTCATCTCTTTCTTGCTTGCAGGGGGTTGAATTTTTAGTATTGCCTCCACTCATTTAGGATAAATGTCAATACCTTGTTATGAAATAACATGTCCTAACAACTTTCCCTCAGTGACTCCAAAGATGCACTTCTTTGGATTAAATGAAATACCAAATTCCCTACACTTCTAGAATACCTTGCATAAATTTGCAATATGATCACATCTCCCCTTGGAAAAGACCGTCAAATCATCCATGTAGATGATTATTCACTTTCCAATGATGTCCTTGAAGGAAATATCCATAGATCTTTGGAATGTAGCTCCAACATTGATTAATCCAAAGGGCATTCTCTGGTAAGCAAATGTTCCCCATTTTGTAGTGAAGGAAGTTTTGTGCCTATCCTCATATTGAACCATGACCTGATTGTATCTAGAGTACCCATCCAGAAAGGACATCATCTGAGATCCATTGACAACCTAGAGCACCTCATCCAGTGAAGGGACTGGATAATTATCCTTTTCTGATGCTCTATTCAGGTTCCTGAAATCAACACACAATCTGATTTCTCAAATTTTCTTCATAACTGGACCAAGTTTGCAACCCATGTTGAATGTCTTACCGGAAATATGATTTGTGCTGAGAGTAGCTTTTGCACTTCATTTTGTATAATGGGCTCTAGAAAATCATTGATTGGTCTTTGTCTTTGCCTGAATGGCTTGACATTTGGCTTGAGGGGGATAGTATGTATAATGATCGAAGTGTCATATGTCCTCAAGTCATCATAACTCCAAGCTATCACATCCTGATATGTGTGCAAGGCATCAATAATTCTTTTCCTCTCCTCTGGGGTGCACACCTTACCAATAAAGACATTCTTGACATCACTTTAGGTCCCCATGTTGTATGTTTCACACTAGCAGTTGAGGGATTCCCTTTTCATTTTCTGCTCTTGGTCTCTTATCTTATCCAAATCAAAGATCCTCTCCAATTGCACCATGCCTCTTGGGATGGTGTTAGTCTTCAGATTGAGGACTCCTTATAGGTCAATTTCAGTCTCTTGAGGATCAACCTCATCAATTACTTGAGAAGAAAACACATCATAGCTAGTGATAAAATCAAGGATATGCTTATCATATTCAAATACCTAAAAATTGGTGACATTGTCAGGCACTGAGGGCATTGGAAAAAGTTCCATAGTGAATTTCCTTAGGTCCAAAAGTGATAAGGGCTGCAATGTACTTGCTGCTTGTGCCAGAGAATCAATAGTCTGATTCTTACTCTGAGGTATTAGCTGAATGTTGAAGGCATCAAATCCTTCAATAAGATTCCAAATCCTGTGTCTATAATTAGCCATCCTTCTGTCATGACATGAGTATTGTTTCCTTACTTGCCTGACCACTAGCTCAGAATCTCCGAACACTTGTAGAATTCTTACTTTCTTTCTCAATGCCATTAGTAGCCCATGAACTAGAGCTTCATACTTAGCCACATTTTTAGTGCACTAGAATTGGAGTCTATGAGCAACAAAGTAGGTTTTACCTTTAGGACTGATTAGCTCAAGCCCTCCTCCAACACCTTGCTTAGATTTGGATCCATCAAACCTTAATGTCTAGCAGTCATCAACGCTTGCTTTTCTTGGGATACCTTTGTCCTTGTTTCCACCTGGAGGCTCTTCAGGAGGTTTTGGATCCTTCCCCTCTTGACTATTTTGAATGCTTTGTATGTTTGATTCAATAGTTGGGGTTGTGTTAATGTGCCTTTATATCTATTCTACTGTAGTTTGACACAAGCAACATTCCAATTTAGAATTAGGAGCATCATGGAATTGGCACCAATTAGGGAGAATAAATTCTTTGAAGTTCATATTTCTACCCAGCTGAATCTGATCTTCCACACATTTCTAGATAAACTCCTGGAAGTTATCCAACAAACTAAGTTGTCTATCTTCCTGATCACTAGGTTCTTTCATTTGTTCAAATTGCACTTTGGAGCTGCTGGTTTTTGATGTGGGTTCACCAGAAGAGCCCTGCAACACCAAGATTTATTTCATGTCTGAAGCACGAGAGGCTAATACATAGTTCCCCATACTAACCTTTGATACTAGTATCTCATTTGAAGTATTTTGATACTCAGTAATGACATACTTCATTCTTGGTTCTCACTCAATTTTGATCTAATTTGGGACTCCTTTCCAGGGGAGCCACATGTGAGAATGATCTATGGATGTGTATTTGTTTAGTGCCTTGGTAAAATCTCTACCCAAGATCAGACCATAAGTGTCAGGAATGTTAGCTACTTGAATATTAAGCACTTGTTGCACCCTAGGGTCTGAGGCAACTTGTATGGGAATCATGTTTAGTTCTCCTACTATGTTCACATTTGTTTTGTCTAATTGGGTGACTTTCTTTTGAGAGGCTGCAGGGGTAATACCAAGAGCCCTATAGACAACAAATGGCATAACATTTGTGGATGTCCCTGAATCTAGTAGGCAATTGTGCAGATTTTTATAAAATATACGAATGGAGATCAGAAAAGGAGGGGTTTCCATTTTGCCTTGGAATAAATTCAACTGTGATTCAGCTTGTGCAACCAGACTCTTATCTTTTTATTTACCCCTATCCCCGAGTTGTGATGGACTAGGACCTTTGGGTGTTTGTGAACTAGGAGGCCTTGCAATTTCCTCATTGGTTGCTACTCCTAGTGTTTCTATACTTGAATTAAAGGACCTAAGGACTATATTTATGATTTTACGAACTATTAATAACTCAAAAGCAAAAAGACTCACCTTCACTTTTCTGAGTTCCTCCGTGACATATTATCCTAGTTGTTCCACATTCATGTCAGTGTGGAGCTCCTTGGAATGACTAGTCTTCTTATCCTTTGTTGCATCAACATTGCTTCCTTTGGAGACATCTGGTTGTCCTTATTTTGTGAGGTATTGTGTTGGCACATGAGGGTAGGATGGATTGTTAATGGCATGTGGATCTAGTGGAGTGGTAAAATTGTGTGGAGGGGCAGATGTAGTAAAAGGTCCTCCATCTTGTGGATTCTTGTGGGGCTTGCTCCTCAGATCATACTTTTTGGCAGGTTTTTGAAACATCTACACTTCTTCAACATCAACCTCTCCTTCATCCAATGGGCCATTGTTGTTCTCAGTCTCTTCATCAAATAGCTGAGAGATTTCATCTTCATTGAGCACTTGTTCAGCCTCCCCATTCTGGCTACTTGATTCCTCTTCTGTTTCATTCTCCTCATCCCTTGGGAAAGGAGCATAATTCAACACTAAAATTGGGGAATCATAGGGATTTGAAGGCACCAATTCTTGGCCAATGGAGTTGTTTTCAACTTCATATTGAAAAATGGAAGCAACAGTTTGAAATTCAGGGCAGTCAAGCTCAGAGTGTTGACTTGTCTTATGAAGCCTACACCATCCAGACAAAGCGGCTTCTGCTAAGTACACCCCACCTAGAGGTTTCTCTGGATTGGAAGGTTGATCTAGTGGAGTGGGGACTCCTCCATTGTTAGGCCCAATGTTCCATGACCTATCTGCCTAGGTGGTTGTCTTCTTTCAAATCCTTGTCTGCTTTGTTGATTTCTATCAAAAGTTCTGATTTTTGTCATAGTGTTGCGCTCTAGTATAACTTGATTGCATTCTCTTCTTATTAGCTTGGAGTTGATTGTTTTGGTTCCTCAAGTAGGTTACCTCCATGTTCAACTTATTCACTTGCTCAGTTAGCTCATCTAACCTTTCCTTATCAGGATTGTTGTCAGTGACTGGATTCATAGTGTTTAGGGAGTATCCTAACACTCCTCTAGAACTAGTAGACTGATTCAAAATTTCTGAGTTCAACAAATATGTAGGGAAACTAGCTTGTGACTATGAATAGAGGGGATGGATAAAATTTTGCTAGGGATAAGTGGGCATTGGTTGGACTTGGTTTATTGGATGACCCAGGTGAGGGACCAAAGGCAATTGTGGAATAGGATTCATGATAGGCATGTGATTGGTTAGAGCCTGGTTGAGAGATTGGACTTGGCTTGGGTGAGTAGCTGGTCCCAAAGATAGCAGAGGTCTTGACAAGTGTTGTCTCAGGTCTGTACTGACCTTAACAGCCTCTGTATATGCAGTGAGCAAGGTAGTTGGGGGATTAGTTTTCCACTTAAGGAAGGTGGATGTAAGGCTTTCAAGGCCTTTGAAGTAGACCTCTAGGGTAGTGTCCTCATTTCTAGCATAAGGTGCTTGACTAGTGTATGCTTGGTGGAACCTACAGGACCATTAACCTCTCTTTTTACTCTAGTAAACTATATATATAGCTCATTAGCACTAATGGGAATCTTAAATTTTAGCAAAAATGCAACCTCAAGCTCAACCCAGTTAGAGATGGATGCAATAGGTAAATAGTTATACCAATAAAAGGCCTCTTCTCCTAGAGAATAGGGGAAAATTCTGCATGCAACATCCTCATGATTAATCCCTCTATCTCTTAGACAAGTTTGAAAGATCCTAATGTGCTCTTCTACTGTCTTATTTGGGTCATTCGTGTGAAACTTAGAGCAAAAATGCTCAGGGTTTTTAGGCATAACATTGTAGTTATTGAATGCCAGAGGTGATGGGTTATTTTCCAAGAAAGTCATTGGTGGAGGTGGTAATGGTCGATGGATGACTGGTTGGGGTTGTGGAATGGAACTAGTCTCAAAATCAGAGGAAGATGAAGTGGATGGAGGTGGGGATGGTGGAAATGATGGATTGGATGATGGTTCCTCCCTTCTTCTAGTCCTTTTTGACCTGGTTGGAGGTGGAAATTCTTGAAACTCTTCTTCTTCTCCTGGTATAGATCCGGATCTCCTTCTAATCCTCTCAGGAGAAATGGCATTGAGAAAATGCTCCAACTTGCTTATTCAGGCCCTCCTTCTAGTGCCAATCTTGTTGTTTGGTGTTTCTGCACATCAACAACTCAGACAAAATAAAATTCATCCTGTCTCTGTTGAAAGGTTTATCTCTATGATCAAAGAGATAACCCCAAGGTCTCACAAGTGTCCAATCATGACTATGCAATAAAAAAAACTCAGTGATAAAATGTGAATATGCTGGTAATCACAAGGGGTCTTATGTACAAATGTTGGAAGCTCTAAACTCATCAGATTTTAAGATATGGTGATGCTTTAACTTCAAGTTCTAACCATTTAATAAAAGAAACAACAAAATATGAGGGTTTCAGAAGTTATAATTGTTAACACTACTTCTAAGATTAATCATGTAAATGATGAAATACCTAGAATTGACCAATCCCTTAAACTAGTTTTTGGTCGACCCAAGCTATACTTGCAATCTTGTAGAGAACAGTGCAATCTTCTAAGGTGTTAAATATTTTTAGGCTATAGGCATTCATCCAATAGGATTGAATGAGTATCTACAATTGAACTAAGCACATGAATATGAGGTACAGGTTGACCTTATACATCATTCCCACAATCAAGAAGCTTCCCAAGATATGAACTAGTGATTGCTACAACACTCCAGGCATTAAATCACAAGCATTACTAACTAAATCTAGGATACATCCAAACATTTCCAAGTGATTTGAAAGATAGAATAAGAAAAATGCAAGATTATTCAATGCAAAGGAGGCACCAGTCATAACACAATGTCTATACTTTGTATTAAATCATCATAATAGCAACAATTTTGATCTGTTACAACACTTTGCTTGAAATGTGAAAACTAGCTTCTAATCTTGTAACACGTTACTCTACTATTAAATCTAATGATTACAAGTCCTCTAACTTAGTCTTCTAATCTGAATCCTAACCTAGCCAATTCCAACCTTTACAAATGAGGCAGAGTGCCATACTTATAGAAAAATAGGCCCATGCGAAAAAAAGCTAGGGTTTCAAAGAAGCTCGATCACCAATCAAATTGGCCCCAACAGCCAGCAATAACTTGTCATCAAGCATTGAATGCAACAAGGACCACCATCAGATCAAACTAGGATCACACAAAGTCAGGGGAGCAGATCCTTGAGCCACACCCACCAAAAGACTTCACCCGTGCAAACAGCCATGCGCACGAAAACACCAACAGGAACACGAGCCACTGATCAGACCCAAGCTGGGCAAATGAATGGCTTAGATAAAACAAAACTAGGTTGAGTCCTTTTAGATCATGTCTGCCTTCCATTAATGGCCACCAACCAAATTGGCCTTGTGTGTGGGAATGGGTTTCGTGATAGCATTCACAAAGTGTACCTGACTGCACTCGCAAATCACACCAAATCTTCAAAGTACATCCAACAATCCCAGCTCGATCCAACCTGCAATTGAACAAGCCACCATTAATGCTCAATACATCACCAAAATCCAAGAATATCCATTAGAGTTCCTACGGCAAGAGAATCAAGCATAAACCCAGGCAGAAGTGGAACCAAAGATAGGTGGAGGCAGAACCAAAGACAGGCGGAGGTGGAACCATGAGCAGAATAAGAACAAAGATACAAGACGAGTGGAGGCAGAGGTAGAAACGGAATGGGAAAGGAAGGGAAGTAGGTGAGAATGGAACCGGAACCAACCCCGGTGGAGGCAGAGGTGGAATGGGAACCAAAGGAAGACAGGCGGAGGCGGAACGGGGACCAAAATGGGAACCAAAGGGAAATGGGCGGAAAAAGACCCACCCTGGTGGAAGTGGAGGTAGAACAGGAATGAGAAAGGAATCGTGAAATTTTCCAAAGTTCAAAGCCAAATTCCATCTCGGTCCCGGCCCCGAAAAAATGACAGAGAAGAAAACCGAAGAAAACCCAAGGGCAGAAACCAAAACCAAGACCGAAGACAAACAAAATAATGGACAAAAAAAAAGAATGCGGGAGGTGAAGTCAGAACAAGAACAAAAACCAGACTGTGAACTTTGTGAAAGTTCAAAGTTCAGATCCATCCTACGTCTGCCTCCAACGAATGAAGGGGAAAGCGAAGCGAAGAAAAAACTAAGGGAGGAAACCAACCCTTAGGAGGAAAATGAACAAAACAAAGAAGGAAGTGAGTGAGCAAGCGGGAAGTGAAGTCAGAACGAGAACGGGAACATAACTGAGAACTTTTCCAAAGTTCAAAGTTAAGTCCCATCCCGGTTCCGCCTCCGAAAAAATAAAAAGAAACAAGGGAAACCTAAGGGAGAAAACCAACCCTTAGGACCCAAACAAAAACACAAAGGGAGAAAACAAAAGGCAAAAGAAGACCACCCCAAAGAGGACATCTGCAAGACTCCAAAACCACCAGGAACTCAACAAGAAAGGAACCCACAACCAAGGCAAGCACCAAAGACCAAAACCCCAAGATTTTCAAAGATAAGCACAAAAAGAGGGGGCACACCACATAAACGGGCCAAAAAGGGCGGGCCAAGAGAGGGCCCCCACTTTTAGTGGGGCGTGTGTGCAAAACTACACAACACCAAGCAAAGGAGTCCCTTCCCCATTTTCTTTATGTCCTCAACCAAAAATTGGACATGGTAAGTAAATTCTAAGAGTGGTGCACCTCCCATGCACTACTTCAAAATACACTTTGGAGGAAATGTTGAGCCACTATAAACAAGGTTCGTAATTCAGACTTTCAGGATAAACTGGTAATATGCACATGATGATTCACTCAATTAAGAGGCCTCCTAGCCCTTAGAAACATCTAAGGGTTTTGAAGTATCATATGGATATTAGGGGAGACATTTATCGGTATAGGACAACCACAACTAGTTGGTTAATGACTTTAGTCACAACCAATATTTCTATAGCGGACCGAAATGAAAGCACCACTTGGGTTGTTCCCTCTCACAAGTTGGGAGGAAGGCCCTCTAAAGGTAACACATGTTTGAAGCGTAAAATATTTTTGTCACCCAAGATTTCCAAAACATGCAAGGGGAGAGGATAATCACTTCCAAGAAGAAAAGGTACACTCGCGCGTTTCTCTTCACCCCAGATCACACGAAGCACGAGGGGAGAGGATACACATAACAAGCATACATAAGAAAATTAGACACATGTTCATTTTATTTGTGACAAGCATAATGAATTTGTTTTAAGTACCAAATAAAGTGTTCAGATTGTTTTATTCAATTTTAAACCAACAAGCATAATGATGTGAGGGTTCAATTTTAACCAATTTGAATGTTCATTTTAAACCTAAAATAAATCTAGTTGGTCATAAAATGTGAAATAAACCATCATAACTGGGTTATAATTTCCCCATAAGTGTCGAAACACTTGTTACAATTATATTCAAATGATGGTACACATCTTTACTCCAAGCTTTATTTCCCAAACCTGTAAAACCGGTTAGCCTAAAAAACAAAAACAAGAAGTCAATGACATGTTAAAGAGTAGATAAAATAAAAAATTTAAAACACATGTCAAAATTTAATCACTTTTTTTTTTTTACCAGTAAAAAGAATTTTTGTTCATGAAGGCATTACCATAATTCAAAAAAGTGTCACTCTAGTGAAAAAAAGCATCACTCTACAATAAAATAGAGACGACAATGGTGTCGCTATTTTGGGTGGCATCGTTATTTGCAAATCTTCGATACCTGCAAAAATTCTTAGCGTCACAATTTTTAATAGGAATCAATTATTTAATTAAGCATCATCGTATCTATAGAAAAGGGTGTCGCTATATGGTGACACCTGACAAAGGCGTCACTGTACTCTCTAAAAGTGTCGTATTTGCAAAACTAGAAAAATAGAATTCGAGAGAAAAATTCATTAAATTTGATCAGTACTACCCTCCTTCTAGCACCAAAATATGACCGATGAATGTAGTATTGGTTAACTACACTTGATCCATGAGGATTCAAAGCGTATTTAAGCCACTATGCATAAGTCCCAATAAGATCCTTCAATTTAAATAAAGACAAGAAGCCATTAGAACTAATATATTAAAATACGAAAGCTCGATAAACATCTAATCTAAGACATTGAAACTTATCCTATTGGGGGAGTGGTTTCACATTGATGTTTAATGGAAACCCTTTCCCAATCCCATGGATAATGAGCTTGTTTCAATCAATTCTATTGAAGAGAATCGATGAAACCCATGAAAGAAGTGTTGTAAAACATGATGAAAAGCTATTTTAACATGATGAAAGCCAAGATGATTGATTTTAATATATGAAAATCTATTCTAAATGTATGCAAGATTCGAAAGATTCAAACCCTAGTTTCAAGATATGCTAAATGGATGCACCTAAGTTACCATGGAAGCTAAGCTAAAAATGCATGTAAACTAACCTAAAATGCTTTTAAAACATAAAATATGAGTGCAAATGGATGTGATTTTCAACAACATAAGTTTTCTCTAAAAATGTGGATCCCTATTCAATATATTCATGCTCTATTTATAGAAGAGGCAAAATGAAACTGATGGCCAAGATCAAA
This sequence comes from Sequoiadendron giganteum, assembly GCA_007115665.2. Lineage (NCBI taxonomy): Eukaryota > Viridiplantae > Streptophyta > Pinopsida > Cupressales > Cupressaceae > Sequoiadendron > Sequoiadendron giganteum. Next base: position 476,728,394 of record CM021101.1, on the reverse strand, counting down.
AGGATTAATCAATAGTCAGAATGGAAGGAAAATGGAGGCATGGATCATGGATTCCTATCAAGGGTTGAGGATGCAAGATAATATTTAATTAAGGGCTTACATTCATCCAAACAAACACACTTTCAAAACTTGCACAAGAAGATTTGTTGAAAGTTTGTTATGAAAAAGGAATATTCCCTTTTTCAAATGAGTGAAGAAAGAGAATATTCTCATGGGTGAGGAAAATTAGATATTTAGCTAATTAAAATAAAATTTAATTGTGCAAAAGTGGAAGGGATATTCCATGAGAATATTCCCTTTTGGAGGATTATGCAAAGGTCAAATATTCCCTTGCAAGTGGGAAGATAGATTTAATTAGTAATTTGATAATTAAATAAAGTTTTAATTATGCAAATTAGGGGAATTTAGGGTATTCATTAAATAATTAATTTATTTAATGAAAAGGGGTCAAAATGATATTTATTTAAATAATTAAGATTATCTAATTAAATGAGAGGACTTAAGGTGTTAAAATTAGATATCTTGATTTATTTGATTTAATAGGATGAAAGGTTAGCATGAAAGGGAGTGAATTAACTTGATTAGGTCAATTAGATTAATAGATGAAAATGACATAATTAATTAAATAGTTTAGGCTAATTTAATCAATTAAGTGAAAATAGGATGGTATTAAGGAGGAAACGATGTTAATATATCAGATTCGAGTGCATGATATCGTTTGGGACATTTTTAAGTGTCCACAGTTACACATGTATACTCGAATGGTGGGAAATAGGAACCACCTAACTACATCACCTCCAAGAGCCCATTCTAGAGCTAAGATATTATGTCCTAGCTAGACCCAAATCAAGATAGAGTATATTGAATGCTCATTTACATATAAATTTATCACTATGGTCATCCTATTATAAATTATAGATATATAGACACACAAATTGATAAATAAAAAAATGACCCATTTATAAATTATCTTATAAGATACATAAGTAGCTCAACAAGCCCTCTATATATCTTTTCAAGATGAACAAATTATAGTACATCAAGGAGTGCCAAAAATTCTCCTTGAACAAAGAACTAATGGATCCACTCAACCTCCAAAAAATTAACAAAACCCACCTCATGGTAGATAAACACTAAACATAGGGAAAGCTAACTTATAGTCACCCTATTCTAGTGGATTGACACTCTTGAAATTAGAAGTGTGGAGTAGCTAATGCACAACTCAACTCAAGAAATTAAAAACTCGGTCTCTAAAGATTAAACATTGCATAAATCCTTTTACAATGAAGATAGTTAGAAAAACTAACATGTAGAATAATTAACCCTTTTTTTTAACTTCTATGCATGTAACTCAATTAATGCAGGTTTATTTCCTCCCTTTCCCTCATCATTTAATGTAACAACCTTGAACCAGTTAGGTGGGACATCTATCATGAAAAATTAACTTAAAAAATATTACCTAGTTTGAAAAACTAAATGTAATGATGTCAAGCCATCCTACTTCCCAAGATACCAACAACCCAACATATACTTACAAATAAAAAAAAACATATAATATCCACCCAAAGGGCTTATTTTAAGGTACAAATCCTCCTTGTAGAACCCTTTTTCAAGGATATACTTATAATATCTTAAAGAGATTCTAAATTTTATCATTTGTAATGTCATATTGCCATGTACTCTTTAAACTTCCAAATTTCAAGGGAGCATGTCACTAACTCACACATCAAGGCCTACACCATGGTAATTGTTGTGTGGTCTCACAAAACAACCCATTTTTCCCGTTGGAAAAATGTGGAACCCTCTTTTTTCTTTTCTTTCCTTTCGCTTTTTCATTGCTTTGGTGTTGTTCTGGGGGTTGGTGAAATTGAAAGTTTCATTTTCAAATTTTCTTGGTCTTTGCTTAAGTCCTTGTTCTCTCCCAAATTTGGTTTCTCGATCATTTTACAAAAGTTCTATCAGTTTACCAAAAATTGGAATCCCATAGTTGTTGCACTTGTATCAAGGATGTTGTATCTTCGATCAGTCTTGGTCCCATCCAATAAGTTATTACTTGAAGGTTGTTCCTGGTGATCGTGTTTTCCTACATCAGACAGTCTGATGGTTTCTTTTGTTTTCTTTAGCCAAAGGTCAAAAATTGGAGGTTCAATTATGAAATATTTGAATCACTTTTGATCTCTCCTAAGCTCAGTTCCTGGTTCCCCTATTTGCTCCCGATTTTCTCTAAAGCTTGGAGGTAAGTGTCCCTATTCCTCATAATCTTTCCAATATTTGGTACCAAAAGTTGTCAATCCCGATGATCGTAAATGATCATGTATCCTAAAGGCCTTTTCCTTATAAAATTCAAAGTGACACAAGAGTGCCATATATGCTTTTCAAGTCATCTTTTCCTCTAGTAGTGAGCTCACACAAAAGCCTAGGTGTTTGTAATTTGAACCCTAATTCACCATGATTACACCTTTATTCAATAAATTAATGCATTGTAACAAGTAATTAATGAAGGTGGTGAGCTACACATGATATCACCTCGAGCATGCAGTTGCTCTATAACACTCTACTTCACGTCATATTGAAAACTTGCAAAGGACATTAAATGCACAAAATTAATATTGCAGCGCATAAGGAAAGATAACTTTTGCGAAATTAAGAACATAGCTACCAAGGGTTTCAATGTTGAATTTTGAAAAGATTATTATCAACAAGAAAACCAGGTATGTGTCAAATAACATAAATTTTATCAATCATTTTTATGCATGAAAGTCTTGAGAAGATGGTATTTCCCTGTGAAAACTGACATGTCGATTATTTTGAATTGAATTTAACAAAAAGGTGAATTGAAAATTTTATGAAATGTTAAAAATTGGTTAAATTTAACCCTAACTCACACACAAAGAATTTATTTGAAAATTCAGAATACACCGATGAAAAGGAGTACTTATGAAGAAAAACCAAAAGATGAATTCATATACTACAATTTACAAGCTATACCAATTGGCAAGATGGCTAATGATACTCATATGGGATGGTTTTCTAATGTTGAATTCCTCACAAGGGCATGGTAAGAAAATTATTATTAGTGTACAAGGAATGTTATAGCAAGTGGGTTACTTTTAGGAGGAGGATTTCCACCAGCAATGGAGGCCCCTGAATTGGTCATGGAGCTTTGGAACCACTACGACCCAAACAAAAGAATCATTGAGAAGGAGGGAAGAGTTTATTTAGATCTATCTGAGAAAGGAATTATATATACATTTGGTATTTCTACATTTACTCAGATGTACCACATTGATATGAAGGTGAAAGCCAAAACCTACCTAAGTGTCGAAGAACACAATAGAAAAATTATGAACACATAGTGGTGCGAAGAGGGGATTACAAAATACATCAAACCAATTCTAAGGTCTATGTTCAACCCAGATGTTCAAGATATTATAACTATGTTAATAAGGATAGTTGGATTGCAAGATTCCAATAAATTTGAAGCATGGATGTTTGTAATTATATCCAAATTGATGGAAATCCATGTACCAATGAATTGGGGAAAATTTATCAATGACAAATTGCACGATCAAATAAGGACATTTCCTAGGTCCAGGTGTTTTTTTATGTCTTCATATGTGATTTATTCTTGTGCATTAAGAGAAAATAAGCAAGGTTTGAAAAGGCTTGGTACTCTAGGTAGGGAAGTAGGAAATAGTTTAATATATGCTCATTTACCTCAAATTACTATCCATGGATACAAGGAGCATTACAAGAGAGTTAATGATGTGTTTTCCATGAAGCTGGTCTAAAAAATGGTAGGTGACAAAGCTAAAAGATTATCTTTGGAAGCACAAAGTACTATTAAACCTATTGGGGGCTGGTACATTCAATTTCCAACTTTCACTTACATTAGGGTGGAAGGGTTTGATGGACATGATTTGTTAATGCTACCCAGGTACACTACAGATAAAATTGTTTTGCTAGAATTGGTAAGATAGCTAAAGTCGTCTCAGGCTCTTTATATTGCTACTCATAGAAAGGATTATTTCAAATTTCTTATTGTAATAGGGAACTACAAGTGCAATGCAATTAGAATAGCCAATTTGTGTGAAGAAGAGTTGAAAATGCATAATTTGAAGTACTTTCCACTCCAAACACAATATTATGACCCAAAAGGGAATATTGCCAAGAATATTGTTGGTTATCATGCTCATGTCCAACATCTTGAAAATTATTGGTTAAATTGTGAAGATGAGCATAGAGTAAGAAAGAGAAAATATGAAAGATTGTCATTAGAGTCTACGTGAATCCTCAAGATTCATGATATTATATATTAGATGGAGGAAGATAATGGTGAAGTGTTGAATAAGGCTTATAATGAAAGAAGATTCTATGATGAACCCATTCCAAATTTGGATTATAACAGTGAAGAAATAAAATCAATGGAGGAATTCTCTTCACTAGTTCTACTGTAGTCTCAACAATGGATAAATGATTTTTGTAAAGTTATAAAAGAGAAAGGAATACAACCCATATACTCACAAGATAAAAGAAAGAAAGAAAGAGAAGAAAATGAGCTCGAGTGTAGGGATCCTGCTAAGAAAAAGAGGAAATTTGGTAAAGCAGCTGTTGGCATACATATTCAAGAAAGGACCCCTAAGGCCCCGATCTAAGGAGTTTCATTACAACAATTTGGTAAATGAAGAGATGTTTAATCTGTCAAAGTTCAATCAATGGTAAAACTAAAATTGGTATCCTCTTCCACTACAAAACCAAGGACTAAGCTTGCTACTAATGAAGGGACAGGGATAACATAAAAAATCGGTGCATAGATAAGGTTTGCATCTCAGAGAGATGCAACATTATTCAATCTCCCCCTTCAGTTAAAATGGCTACTGTAAAACAAACATTGGGGAAAACTCCTATGGTTTTGGATGAAGTTTTTGAAGTTGATGAAGCTAAAATTAAGGAACAAATGGATAAGTGGTGCACCATGTGGGAAAGAGTAAAAAAAAATAAGTCTAAATACAAATAGCCAGTGGTGGAAGAAATTCCAGATACAAGGTAGATTCCTATAAACATTGAAGAAGAATAATTTATAAAAGGAACACTCACTCCAAAAGCAGGAAACCCTGATGTTCTTGAAATGGAAATAGGGGAGACTCTAGGATATAATCCTACTCATAAAATGGTTATTGAAGAAACCCTTGATTCCAAGTATCCACTTGGGAATGATCAAAATGATGATGAACAACCATAGGTCACTAAAAATTTATGGAATGACCAAGTTGAGTTTGAAAATGAAGAACCTTCACAAGTTTTAGGTGATAAGGTTGGATATGAAGAAAATCATGATATGATAAGATATGAAGAAAGTGATGTCCTAGGAATGGATGTTGAAAACCTAGCCAAACATGAAAATACAAGTCTTAGAAGTGAAGAGACAGTGTTTAATCCTAGTAATCCAGAATCCATGCCAGAGAATACTGAAGATGTTCCTATTTCAGAGGACATGATAGATAAAGCTAAAGATGTAAGAGAAGAAGTTCCTAAAAATACTGAAGGGTAGGAATGGAGAAAGGCTACAGAGGTAGAATGAGATGAAGATGCACCTGATTGTTTAATCAGAGAACTAACTTCCCCATTGGAAGTGGAATTGGTACCTCTAGATCTTAAATTTTTTATGCAAGAAGTGGAAACTCCTAAGCCTACATAGAGAGCTAAAACAAAGCATGTCATATAGAAGAATACAAATGGAGGAAGAAAACTCCATATAGCTACTCCAATAGCAGATAAAAATAGACATGAGATAATGCCTAAGGAGTACAAGATAACAAGTATTAATGTTAGACACTCATCCTAGACACAAGAATTATAAGAAATGAAGATGGATCTAGATACAACTATTGCTAGGGTATAGAAAATTAAAACAGTGGGTTGTTAGCCTAGATAATTTTATAAAATCATTAGCCCAATCTAGTCAAGCACAAACCAAATTGCTCAAAATCCAATACTTATGTCACAAGAATAGTTGGATGTTATTGTAGTGATTCGCCATAGAATGAATGTATTTGAAGAATGGATTGAGTATTGGGTAAGGCAAGGAGAGGAACTTATTGCAGATGCAATTGGGAAATATAAAGAGGCTCACCATTGGTTTGAAAAATCTAAAAGATTGGAAGGAGAATGTAGATTTCGCCAGGAGTGGTTTGATGCTGAGAAGCGAAATGTAGAAACTCTTATGCAAATGGATTTCCAAGAATTGATAAGAGAAAATATAATTTCAGAGCAAGAAGTTCCTTTATGTGAAAAAGGAAGAAACAATTAATTTGGGAAGGTGATACTTTATTACATGCATAGAAGGATTTGAAAAGGTCAACAAGAAACAAAGTTGATTGATAAAGATCAATACTTTATTGAAGTGTTAGCACGTCAAGATTGTGATCCCCGAACATTGGGACAAGAGGGTAAAGAAGCAAAATATTTCAAGGAATGGATTGAGAGAATAAATAAAGACCCTGTTCAATTGTTAATGCAAGAAGTTATTGATGAGATTATACATTGCAGAAACACTATAGTTAGATATGAGAAAAATAAAGTGCTAAGGAAAACCAATATACTCCAAATATCAAAAGATTACACCAGGCTCAAGTTTAGTTGGAAGGCAATAAAAGGAATTTTAAAAGAGTGAATACATCAAATATTAAATTCTTTCCAAGAATATCAGCTAAAGAAAAATGAAGAAATATTCTCAGAATCAGAGCTCTAAAAGATATAAGGAGGTACTAGATATCAAATATTGGAGGTGTCACAAAGATGTTTTGTTGAAGTTGATTTTGCAGGTTGTTCTCAGTCCTGGTAAAATTTTCCCATTTGGTATTTTGAAGAATGTTGATAGCCTTGTTTTATGTCAAGTGTAGTGTACCAAGATTTGAAGTTAAAGGGTGTTGTTGTTGAAGAAGTCAAATCCTTGAATTTTTCTAGAAGATTCTAATGACAACTGGTGTATGCCACATGCTACATTTTGATTTGATATTTCTGATTTTCTTGATAGAATTTAAGTTCAAACTCTTGGGGCCTTGTTCCTATAAAAGGCCATTTATCGATTTACTTTTATTTTAAGTTCAAAATTTTTGGATGTTAGAAGAGCATAAACTTCTCTAAGTTTTGTTCTTTTTTCCTATTTTATGAATCATTCCAGACTAAAAACTTGTATGCACATAGACTTTAATCAATATCGAATCCAATTTGATAGCTACCTATCTCATTAATCTTTGTAGGTGGTTTTGTTAGTTTTGTTAAACAAGACTATATGTTGCACTATTTAAGGGTGCATACAAGACCTACTCAGTGTCCAAACTAAAACCCCCTTCTTTATAAGCTTGCACTATTTTATGCATAGCTGTGAAGCAATCTGGTGAAGTATAAAAGTGGTTTTCTTTCATTAATTATATCTTGGGGCATGTGTGGAGAATAACCAAGAGAAATTTTAATTTTCAATATTTTGATGCTTTATTTTAGACTAGATGTTTAAATTTCTAAAAATGTTCTAAAAAATAGATGAATGGATGGAAATTTATTGAAAATCTTTCATTTTCTATGAATTTGTTGAATTCTTAAAGCTATATCTACTTAAGTGATAGAAATATTGTTTGATGTTCATGAAATTTCTTTGCAAATCTTTTGATTTCATGATATTAATTTTATGATCGAACTGGGAATCTTATGCTTAATATTCATGATTCTTAATGAAATTGGAAATAATAGTGAAATCAAAGACAACCATATACCCCTTGAGATTAACAAAATTATCACATCATACCCTGAAGTAAACCTAGTATGGTCAAGACCTGACTACCAGAGACTTGGGATTGAGCAGAATCAACCTTTTCTAATTACATGGACACACCCTAAGGTTTCCCTGGTTAAGTCTTTCAAGAAGATAGGTTCTTCGCAGTTTTCCTATGAGGACTTTATCTGCACTATTCTGCGAGTAACATCGTCATCAATGGGAATTGATGCTAGAAGGAGGGGCTATTGTTGTTATTTTGGTTTTGTTAGGTTTAAAACCTGGATTTCCATCTTGTCACTAGATCATAGTCTGGTGATCCTCGTGTGACTTTAGTCGAGCTTAGTGGTTGAACATCATCTAGACCTCAAAAGTTTGGAAGTGTAAGTCCAAACTCATAAAATCTTATTGTTGTTATACCGTCACTGCCTCTTATAGCTATGGATTTCTTTAACATAGAGTCAATGATTCAATTTGCCATGTATAATGATTTACCAAAAAATGATGACAAGTTGTGTTTGAAGTATTATCTTCATAAAGATGTGGAAGAACATATTAGTATCTTTAAGGATATGTGTTTCAAAGAAAGAATTCAACATGAAGATGTCATATGTAGGTTGTTCCCATATACCTCAAGTGATGAAATTTACCAATGGTACATCAACCTACCTTGTAACTCTGTTAGATCATGGCAAGATATTGAAAATCAATTTTTAGCCATATTTAGAACATCGGTTAACCTTGCCTTATTATATCATCAATTTTCTCAAATCAAGAGGTTCGATGGAGAACCTATAAATTATTTTAATGATAGGTTTTAGAAGGCCTATTCTAGGTTGCAAGCACCTTATGTAGTGGATAATTTTTCTACTGTTGTGGTTTATTATATAGTAGTAGATCCTTGAACTATTATGTTTGTGAAGCGAAGGGAAAATCCTCCAACTACCCTACCTGAAGCTTATGTTGAAGCCATAAGTGTTAATTTAGAAATGAAACACCTCAAAAGTGGATCATCTGCAAATGGTGGAAATGGATTGAATATCTTGTCCTAAGTGTGAATGGAGTCTCTTTAAACCATTTGATGACTCCTAATTCTTTTTCTTCGGTGGTCTAGAATGGGACATTTCCTCAAAATAATTTCTTTCAACCAAGAAATAGTCAAGATTTAGTCCCTCACGTTGGTCCAGCTATCACTGAGCTGCATCCTAAAATAAATGATTTCTTCTCACAAACTCAGGAAAATCAGAATGCTAAAACTTTAGATGATAAGGAATAAATTAGAGAAATTACAACTCAACTCAAAAGATTAACCACAAAAGTTACACAATTGAGAAATCAAAACTTTTATTCTCAAAATAATAATCAAAATTCACAAATTCGAGTGTATAACACTCCTAGACCTCCTAGACCTTGGAACAAATGACTGAATAATGGAGGAATATCCACACCTTTGGATAACACTAATCATTTTGAAGATAGATCCACATCAAAGGTGAATTTAGTTGACCTTGCGATGAATAATTGGTGTAGAATTCACAATACAAATGCTCATGCTGAAGTGGACTATCCACAGTTTAAAAATGTTTCAGATATTTTTCTAGTTTCTACACATTATAATGAATAGTGTGACTCCCATCCTCCTAAGGTAAATGAGTTGGTTCCAAGAGGATATGATTCTACTTTGGTTCTCAAAAGTTATGATCAATTCGTGTCATCTATTATTGTTAGAAGTTATATTCATGAATATGAAGGAGATAGTTCAGTCGTGACTTTAGAAACATATATGTTTCCTTATCAAGATGACAATGAACCTCAAGATGAAGTTGATGAAATTCATGCTTTTCAGCAATACTAGAAAGGACATAATTATAACCTGAGAAGTAACACAAATGGTGGTAGTAAATCTAATGGGCCATTGACCACATCAATTCTACCTAACAACTTTAGTACTCCACCTTATGATAAATCAAGCAATACCCCAGGGTTACCCAAGGTAATTTCTCATTATAAATCATCGAATATTTCACGAAGTGAAAAGGTAGATTTCTCTGATAAAAAAAACCTTGACTAATTATTTAGCGAAAGAAATCAAAAAGGTAAAAATCAGCCTTTCTTTATTAGAATTGCTCAAAACACCTGTGATTAGGAAATATTTCTTGAATACTTTAGAAGATCTCCCAAAAGAAATCAAACTTAAGGAATCTCAAGTAAAAGATAATTCCATTAAGGTGAAAGACAAAAGCATTGTTCCTATGGTGGGTACACAAGTAGCCTTTTACAAAGGAAAATTAAAATCTCCACCATTCTTACTCACACTGAGAATATTTGGTAAAAATATCCACAATTGTTTAGTAGACTCTAAAGTGTCTACTAATGTGATACCTTTGTCCATATGTCAAATGCTAGGGTTGACTCCAACAAGTTCTTCAAATAAAGTTACTCAACTTGACAAAATTGAAGTAAATGTAGTCAAGGAGTTGACTAATATTCACATGTAGCTAGCGTCAGATCCCAGGATTCAATACTATATAGATATTCAAGTCATCGAGATACCTAATATTTACGGTGTGCTATTAAGAAGGGATTGGTCAAAGACTTTGAATGGATACATGGCCACAGATTTCTCACATATGTGGTTACCATGGAAAGGAGTTCCTAATCAAATCAAAATTGAAAGGGAACCACATATGAAATATATGATCATTGACTATGATCAGAAAAATGAAGTTCTATATATTGATGTAGAACCAAGGGTTTATAAAATTTGAAGTTTAGGAGTTAAAATGGAATAAGTTTTTGCATGCAATGCTAAAAAGAATAATCAGATAACTCCTAGAACTAATGTTTTAATTTAATTAGACTACGATTATTTAGAAGAAGAAAATAGTCTTTATGATAAATTTTGAAAAAATATTGTTACAGAAGCTCGAAAGAATGATAAAATTGAAATCTCACTAAAAAAAAATTATTGCAGGATTGGTGTAGGTTGCATAACTTTGCACATTCAGAAGACAGTTGCATGATGTGCTTGGAGATAGTCCAAAAAATTGAGAGCCAGTATTGTCTAAAACAAGATAAGATAAAAAGGTCTAAACCAGAGATACGCAAAAACAAAGTTCAAGTTACACAGACTGAGAACGCTAATTCGGTGACTTTCAAAAATGGTAAGTCTCAAGATATGAATGATCAAGCCTAGATTCTTAAGTTTGATGGATCTAAATCAAAACAAGGAATTAGAATTGGATTTGAACTCATCAACCTGCAGGGTAAGTCTTTCCTTGCTTCTTATCGATTGCAATTTTAGTGTACTAATAGCGTGGCAGAATATGAAGCTCTTATTCATGGTTTGATGCTCACAATTAAAAAGAAAGTCAAGATCCTTAAGGTGTTTGGTGATTCTGATTTGGTGGTTAAACAAATGTGAAAGTGGTACGTTTTTATTTTAAATGATTGTCCAATTATCGACATAGAGTATGGGATTTAATAGAATATTTTGACGCTTTCAAAATTACTCACAATATGAGAAGATTTAATCAAAGAGTCAATGCCTTGGCCACTACTTCCAGTTCTTTAGAATCTCTAGACACCTCAGATTTGAGGAGATTTATAGTTGAACTGGTGCAATTACCTTCAGTTCCTGATAATGTTACAAATTTGCAAGTGTTTGAAGATGATTGACATATATTGGAATTCATCACTAACTCTAGTATCTTTGAAGCACAAATAATTGAAAAAATAGATCGCCTTGGCGGCGAAATTCAAGATGACGAATTAGCTCAAGCTAAGGATAATAATATTTTGAAAGGGATAATTGAGTTGGAATGACTATTTGATATCGATCAGATAGTTCGACAGAAGGATTTTCTTCAAAATGATGGGGGGCAATCTGAATTATATAATTTGCATATTAAAGAAGATCCTAAGAACATGCTTATAGGAAAGGTTTGTACCGAAGAAGAGAAGAGAAATATTTCTCAGGCACTCAGAGATACTAGAAGGTTATAGCATAGACATATGAAGATTTTCAAACTTATGATACTTCCATCATCACATACACAATACCACTAAAGCTTGATGTGAAGCATTTCCAATAGAAACAATGAATAGTAAATGCACTTTTAGAACCGTTGATACAAAAGGAAGTACAAAAGATTCTCTCAGCCTGAATAATATTTCCTCTCAGACATTCTACTTGGGTGGAAAATTTGGTACCCATAAGGAAGAAGAATGGAGACATACGACTATGTGTAGATTTCTAAAATATTAATAATGCATCTAAAAAGATAATTATCCACTACCTTCACTGGAAAAGTATTACAAATCATAAATGGTTCACAGATGATGTCCTTTTTGGATGGATTCTCTAGATATAATCACTTAATGGTGGTGAAGGAAGATCAGATGAAGACATCATTCACCATGAAGTGGGTAACTTTTTCTTACAAAAGGATGCCATTTGAATTAATACATTTTTGAGCTACATTTCAGAGAGCCATGGATTATGCTTTTTAAGATTTGATAGGTAAATGTATCATCATCTATATGGATGAACTCATAGTATTTTCAAAGAACAGAGGAGATCATGTTCGAGATCTTAGAGAAATATTGTAGAAGTGTGAAACTTATAGAGTTTCACTAAATCCTAAGAAATGTATTTTCGGGGTGACTGAAGGTAATTTGTTGTGACACATTATTTTTGAGAAAGGTATTTCAATAGACCTAGATAGAATGATGCATTGCTCAAGTTACAGCCCTTGGGAAGTAGAAAACAATTGAAATCATATTTCGATAAGATCAATTTCGTTCATAAGTTTATCACTAGATTTGTCAAGACAGTAAGACCACTCAATGATATGTTAAAGAAAGATACAAAGATAGAGTGGAAAAATGATGCTAAACTCACCTTTGAGAATATAAAAGCTACAATTGTGAAAGCACCAGTACTGGTAAGTCCAGATTATGTTAAACCTTTTTATATTTACTCATTTGCTTCTGGTCATACTTGTGTAGCAATGCTAAAACAAAAGGGAAAGAATAAGGAAGAAAATCCAATTGATTTTATGAGTGCTCCATTTAAAGAAGTGGAGCTAAGATACGCAAATGTTGAGAAACAAGCCTTTGCTTTGGTCAAAGTAGTACCAAAATTCAGGCATTACATTTTAAGAAGTATAATCAAAGCTATTGTTCTAGATGCTACAATTAAAATGTTATTAACACAAAGTGAGCTTAGAGAAAAGAGAGCCAAATGGGTTATGATTTTACAAGAGTTTGATTTAGAAATTATACCCATGAAACTAGTTTGGGGACAAGATTTAGTCAAATCTATTGCAGAAATAGGTCCACAAATTTCTAGCCTACAGTATACTTTGGATGTGAAAGACTAGGAAGATTGGTATTCAGATATATGACATTATTTGGCCAGCCATACTTACCTCGATCATATGCAAAGAAATCAGAGAAGAGCTCTTAAGATAAAATTACAAAGTTATATGATCAAAGGAGGAGCTCTATTCAAAAGAAATCATGAAGGAATCTATTTGAGATGTTTGAATATAATGGAAGCGAACGAAGTGTTGTAGGAATTACATGATAATTTTGGAACAACTCATGGAGCACCTTTAGCTACTGTACACCTCATTTTGAGATTTGGTTATTACTGGCCAACAATTTTTAAAGATACATATGAACATGTGAAACATTGTCATACATGTCAGACTATGGCAGACAAGTGAAGTTTCAATGCTCAACCATTGCAGCCGATGATGGATATGCATCATTTTTTACAATGGGGACTAGATTTCATTGGCACTATCAATCCTCCATCGTCCATAGGTCACAGGTTTATATTATCTTCTATAGATTATTGTACTAGATGGACAAGCGTTTCCTAATAAATAATGCACCATAGAGGTGGTAATCAATTTTTTGGAGGAAAACATTATTACCAGGTTTGGAGTATCGTACGCATTGGTATGTGATAATGACCCTACTTTTTCTTCATTAAATTTTTCCAATTGGGAATTTGAATACGGTATAACATTAAAATTTTCATCTAATTATTATCCGTAGGGAAATGGATTAGCAGAATCATCAGACAAAAATCTGCTAGATATAATGAAAAAATTGGTTGAAAAGAATCTTAGAAAAGAGCATTCTTTATTGAAATTTTCTCTTTGGGTAGATCATACTAGGATGAAGTCCACATTAGGAAATTCTCCTTACCACCTATTTTATGGAGTAGATCCTATATTGCTGATAAATTTTAAAATCCCTACTTGGAAATTCACTCAAGAATATATTGGATTAGATGACCAAATTGAAGCTCGATTGTTGCAATTAAGACATTTAGATGAAAAATGTACCCAAGCTATTGATCATTTTTCTAAACATCAATCTATGGTAAAAATATGGTTTGACAAAAGGGCTAGATTAAAAAATTTTAGAATATATGTCTTAGTCCTGTACTGGAACAAAACCCATGAACGCAAAGGTGAACATGGTAATTTTGACAAATTATGGGTAGGTTTGTATCAGGTTTCTAAAATTTTAGGTGATAGTACCTACAGGCTCAAAACCTTGACTGGTGAGGATGTCACATTTCCTATCAATGCGTAGTTTCTAAAGCATTATTTCTAGTCATAGTTTTTTTGTAATTAGTTTTTTTGTAATTAGATTTGTAAATATTTTTTTTGTAAATAGTTTTTTTAAGTTGGTTTTGTTGTTGAATTGTAAATAATCATTTGATGCTTTGTTTTTTTGGGTTTTTGCATCATTAGGCTATACAATGGTTATCAACTCCTGAGGGTGAACAAGATAATAGAACGTCAAATATAGAAGTTTGATCTATGTTTTTATCAGAAGTAGTCCTTTAATTATGAATAATTGGAGAATTGTTTGGTTCTCTCTACTCTAGTTAGCATAAATCATTCAGTTGATGTTGAGCTACAAACGCACACATATCTTAATCATTCTACTAAAATTTGGGATGGTAGTTATTTTCATTGGGTGAAAAATCAAAAGGCTACCTTTTCTACCACTGTAATTCCCAACCTAATAGTAGACTTCATTGCTTGCAAGTTGAAAATGAGCTATCAATGAAATATATAAAAAAGAAAATAATCAACTCTTTAGGCTATCCAAATATCTCTATTGGGGCTATAGATGCTTGGCTAGCAGTAGAGCTATGCTTGGAGGAATTATAGAGATAACCTTGTCAGGGCTATGGATGCTTGACTGGCAATAAGGCTTTATCCATGGCTGGCTTAAAAGGGAATTGCCAAATTATGTAGGCTAACACAAGTAATTGTTATGCTTTAAGTTTGTTGTAGAAGAAATAATCAATTGCATACATGTGAGCTCAGTAATACTTAATCTTGTATGCTAGCTAAACTAGAATTGGAATGTCAGAACAAAGATCTAACTGTTTATAATTAGAAGACTAAAAAAGTTGGAGCATGGTTTCTAGGTCCAGATTGACTTTTTATTGTTTTGTTTAGTTTTGTTGGTTGCTAGTAGTTATGTGGTCTCACAACATGCCCCCTTTTTTCCCCTTGGAAAAATGTGGACCCCTCTTTTTTCTTTTCTTTCCTTTCACTTTTTGTTTGCTTTGGCATTGTTCTAGGGGTTGGTGAAATTGCAAGTTTCATTTTCAAATTTTCTTGGTCTTTTCTTAAGTCCTTGTTCTCTCCCGAATTTGGTCTCTCAGTCATTTTACAAAAGTTCTATTAGTTTACCAGAAACCAGAATCCCATAGTTTTTTTTGGTTGTATCAAGGATGTTGTATCTCCGATTGGTCTTGGTCCCGCCCGATAAGTTATCACCTAGAGGGTGTTCCTAGTGATCATGTTTTCCTACATTGGACAGTCTAATTTTTGCTTTTTTTTTTCTTTAGATAGAGGTTGAAAACTGGAGGTTCAGTTACAAAATGTTTGAATCAATTTTGATCTCTCTTCAGCTTGGTTCCTAGTTCCTCTCTTTGCTCCCACTTTTCTCTAAAGCTTGGAGGTACATGTTTCGATTCCCGATAATCTTTCCAAGATTTGGTACTGAAAGTTGTCAATCCCGGTGATTGTAAATCATCACGTATCCTAAAGGAATTTTCCTCATAAAATTCAAAGTGACACAAGAGTTCCACATATGCTTTTCATGTCGTATTTTCCTCTAGTAGTGAGCCCATGCAAAAACCTAGGTGTTCATAATTTGAACCCTAATTCACCATGATTACACTTTTATTCAATAAATTAATGCATACAATAGGTAAGTAATGAAGGTGGTGAGCTACACGTACTTGATATCACCTCGAGCATGCAATTGCTTCTATAACACTCTACTTCGTGTCATATTAAAAACTTGCAAAGGACATTGAATGCACAAAATTAGTATTGCGGCTTTCAAGGAAAGGTAATTTTTGAGAAACTAAGAACACAACTACCAAGGGTTTCAAGGTTGCATTTTGAAAAGATTACTATTAGTAGAAAAACTAGGTATATCTCGAAGAACAAAAAATTTGTCAATCATTTTTATGCATGAAAGTCTTGAGAAGATGGTATTTCCCTTTGAAAACTGAAATGTCGATTATTTTGATTTAAATTTAACCAAAAGGTGAATTGAAAATTTTATGAACTGTTAAAAAATTGGTTAAATTGAACCTAACTCACACACAAAGCACGTATTTGAAAATGCAGAATACACTGATGAAAATGAGTACTTCTAAAGAAAAACTAGAAGATGAATTCAAATACTACAATTCACAAGCTATACCAATTGGTAGGATAGCTAATGATACTCATATGGGATGGTCTTCTGATGTCGAATTCATCACACGGGCACGACGAGAAAATTCTTCTCAGTGTACAAGGAATGTTATAGCAAGTGGGTTACTTTTATCCGGAGGATTTCTGCCAGCAATGGAGGCCCCTAAATTGGTCATGGAGTGTTTGAACCACTACGAACCAGATAAAAGAATTATTGATAAGGAGGGAAGAGTTTATGCAAATCTCTCTAAGAAAGTAATTATTTATACATTTGGTCTTCCTACATTTACTCAGATGTACGACATTGATATGAAGAAAAAATCCAAAACCTACCTAAGTGTCGAAGAACACAACAAAGAAATTATGAACACACAGTGGTGCCAAGAGAGGATTACAAAATAGAAAAAACCAATTCAAAGGTCTATGTTCAACCTAGATGTTCAAGATATTATAACTATGCTAAGCAGGATAGTTGGATTGTGAGATGCCAGTAAATTTGAAGCATGGATGTTTGTAATTATATCCAAATTGATGGAAATCCTTGTACCAATGCATTGGCGAAGATTTATCAATGACAAATTGCACTATTAGGTAAGGGAATTTCCTAGGTCCAGGTGTTTTTATATCTTCATATGTGATTTATTCCTACACCTTAAGGGAAAACAAGCAAGGGTCAGAAAGGGTTGGTACTTTGGGCAGGGAAGTAGGAAATAGTTTAATATATGCTCATTTACCTCAAATTACTATCCATGGATACAAGGAGCATTACAAGAGAGTTAATGATGTGTTTTCCATGAAGTTGCTCAGAACAATGGAAGGTGACAAAGCTAAAAGATTGTCTTTGGTAGCACAAAGTGCTATTAAACCTATTGGGGGCTGGTACATTCAGTTTCCAACTTTCACTTACATTAGGGTGGAAGGGTTTGATGGACATCCTTCTATGTTGTCCAGGTACCCTACAGATAAAATTGTGTTACTAGAATTGGTAAGACAACTAAAGTTGTCTCAGGCTCTTTATAGTGTTGTTCAAAAAAAGGCTTTTTAAAGATTTCCTATTGTAATAGGGAACTAGAATGCAGTACAATTAGAGTAGCCAATTTGTGTGAAGAAGAGTTGAAAATGCATTATTTGGAGTACTTTCCACTCCAAAGACAATTTAATGACCTAGAAGGGAATATTTCTGAGAATATTGTTGGTTATCATGCTCATGTCCAACATATTGAAGATTATTGGTTAAATTGTGAAGATGAGCACAAAGTAAGAAAGAGAAAATATGAAATATTGTCATTAGAGTCTGTGTGAATCCTCAAGATTCATGATGTTCTAGATCAAATGGTGGAAGACGATGGTGAAGTGTTGAATAAGGCTTATAATGAAAGCAGGTTGTATGATGAACCCATTCCAGATCTGGATTACAACAGTGAAGAAATAACATCAGTGGAGGAACTCTCTACATTGGTTCTACTATAGACTTAGCAATGTATAAATGATTTTTGAAAAGTTCTAAGAGAGAAAGGAATAAAACCCACATACTCACAAGATAAAAGAAAGAAACAAAGAGAAGAAAATGAGCTCGAGTTTGCAGATCCTGCTAAGAAAAAGAGAAAATTTGGTAAAGCAACTATTGGTATACATATTGAAGAAAGGACCCTTTAGGCCTCGGGCCAAGGAGTTTGATTAAAACCAATTGGTAAACGAAGAGATGTTGAATCAATCAAAGTTCAATCAAAGGTAAAACCAAAGTGGTATCCTCTTCCACTACAAAACCAAGGACTAAGCTTGCTACTGATGAAGGGGCACAAATAACAAAAAAAATTGGTGCATAGACAAGGTTTTCATCTTAAAGAGTTGGAGTATTATTCACTTCTCCCCCTTCAGTTAATATGGCTATTATAAAACAAGCGTTGGGGAAAACTCATGTGGTTTTGGATGAAGTTTTTAAAGCCGATTAAGCTAAAATTAAGGAACAAATGGATAAGTGGGGCACCATGTGGGAAATATTAAAAGAAAAGAATTCTAAAGATAAACCCATGGTACAGCCAGTGGTGGAAGAAATTCCAGATATAGGGTTGATTCCTATAAAGATTTAAGAAGAAGAATTTATAAAAGGAACACTCACTTCAGAAGAGAGAAACCATGATGTTCTTGAAATGGAAATAGGGGATACTGTAGGACAAAATCCTACTGATGAAATGAATATTGAAGATACCCTTGATTCCTAGCATCTGCTTGGGAATAATCAAAATGATGATGAACAACCATATGTCACTGAAAAGTCATGGAATGACCAGGTTGAGTTTGAAAATGAATAACCTTCACAATTTTTAGGTGATAAGGTTGGATATGAAGAAAATCCTAATATGATAGGATATGAAGAAAGTGATGTACTAGGAATGGATGTTGAAAACCTAGTTGGACAGGAAAACACAAATCTTAGAACTGAAGAGTCAGTGTTTAATCTCGGTAATCCAGAATCCATGCTAGAGAATACTAAAGATGTTTATATTTTAGAGGATGTGATAGATAAAGCTAAAGATCTAAGAGAAGAAGTTCCTAAAAATACTAAAGGGTGGGAACATAGAAATGTTATTGAGGTATAATAAGATAAAGATGCACCTGATTGGTTAATCAAACAACTAACTTCTCCATTGGAAGTGGAATTGGTACCTCTGGATCTTAAAATTTTTATGCAAGAAGTGGAAACTCCTAAGCATAGGTGGAGAGCTAAAATGAAGCATGTCATAGAGAAGAATGCAAATGGAGGCAGAAAACTCCATATAGCTACTCCAGTAGTAGATAAAAATAGACATGAGATAATGCCTAAGGAGTACAAGATAACAAGTATTGATGTTGGACACCCATCACATACACAAGACTTAGAATAAATGAAGATGAATCTAGATACAACTATTGTCAGGGTACAAAAATTAAACATAAGAAAAGAGAGTTGAAAACATAGGTTGCTAGCCTAGAGAAATTTTTTAAATCATTAGCCCAATATGGTCAAGCACGGACCGAATTGCCTTGGAATCCAATACTTATGTCACAAGAATAGGTGGATGCAATTGCAATGATTCACCATAGAATGAATGTATTTGAAGAATGGACTGAGTATTGGGTAAGGCAAGGAGAAGAACTCATTGCAAATGCAATAGGGAAATATAAAGAGGCTCACCCTTGGTTTGAAAAATCTAAAATATTGGAAGGAGAATGTAAATTTTCCAGGAGCAGGTTGATGTTGAGACAAGAAATGTAGAAACTCTCATGCAAATGGATGTCCAAGAATTGATAAGAGAAAATATGATTTCAGAGCAAGAAGTTCCATTATGTGAAAAATGGAAGAAACAATTAAGTTGGGAAGGTGATACTTTAGTGCAATGCATAGAAGGATTTGAAAAGGTCACTGAGAAATATAGTAAGTTGATTGATAAATATCAAGACTTTATTGAAGTGTTAGCACATCAAGATTGTGATCCCTGGACACTGGGATAGGAGGGGTAAAGAAGAAAAATCTTTCAAGTAATGGATTGAGAGAATAAATAAATACCCTATTCAGTTGTTAACTCTGGAAGTTATTGATGAGATTATACATTGTAGAAAGACTATAGTCAAATATGAAATAGAGAAAGTGCAAAGGACTGCCAATATACTCCAGATATCAAAAGATTACACCAAGCTCAAGTTTAGTTGGAAGGCAATACAAGGAATTCCAAAAGAGTGAATGCATCAGATATTAAGTGCTTTCCAGGAATATCAGCTAAATAAAAATGAAGAAAGATTTATGGAATCAAAGCTCTAAAAGATATAAGGAGGTACCGGATATCAGATACCAGAGGTGTCACAAAGATGTTTTGTTGAAGTTGATTTTGTAGGTTGTTCTCGGTCTCGGTAAAAGTTTCCCAATTGGTATTTTGAAGAATGGCGATAGCCTTATTTTATGTGGAGTGTTGCATACCAAAATTTGAAGTTGAAGAGTGTTACTACTAAAGAAGTCAAATCCTTGACTTTGTCTTGAAGATTTTGATGACAACTAGTGTATGTTATGTGCTACATCTTGATTTTCTATTTCTGATTTTCTTGATAGACTTTAAGTTCAAAGTCTTGGGACCTTGTTCCTATAAAAGGTTGTTTATTGCTTTACTTTTATTTTAAGTTCATAATTTTTGGATGTTGGAAGAGCCAAAAATTCTCTAAGTTTTGTTCTTTTTTCCTATTTTTTGAATCATTTTGGACTAAAAACTTGTATGTGCATAGACTTTAATCAATATTGAAGCCAATTTGATAGCTACATATCTCATGAATCTTTGTAGCTAATTTTGTCAGTTCATCCAAACAAGAATGTATGTTGCGTCATTTAAGGGAGCATAAAAAACCTACTCAGTGTCCAAACTAAAACCCCCTTCTTTAAAATCTTGCACCATTTTATGCCTAGTTGTGAAGCAATATGGTGAAGTATAAAGCGGTTTGCTTTGGTTTGATTATATCTTGGGGCATGCATGGAGAATAACCAAGAGAAATTTTAATTTTAAGTATTTTGATGCTTTATTTTAGATTAGATGTTTAAATTTCTAGAAAAAATCTAAAAAATAGATGAATGGATGGAAATTTATTGAAAATCTTTCATTTTCTATGAATTTGATGAATTCTTAAAGCTAAATCTACTTAAGTGATAGAAAAATTGTTTGATGTTCATAAAATTTCATTGTAAATCTTTTGATTTCATGATATTATTTTTATGATTGAATTGGAAATATTATGCTTAATGTTCATGATTCTTAATGGAATTGGAAATAATAGTGAAACCGGAGATAACCATATACCCCTTGAGATTAACAACATTATCACATCATACCCTGAAGTAAACCTAGTATGGTCAAGACCTGACTACCGGAGGCTTGGGATTGAGCTAAGTCAACCTTTTTCTAATTACATAGACACACCCTAGGGTTTCCTTGGTTAAGTCTTTCGAGAAGATAGGTTCTTCATGGTTTTCCTATGAGGACTTTATTTGCACTGTTGTTACGAGTAACATTGTCGTCAACAGTAATGTCAAAATTCCTTCCTTGAGGTATATTGGTAGCAATATTTTTATTGAAAAAAATAGAGGGTATCACTCTATATTGATGCTACCATCTTTGAGAGATATCCATCCACTAGTTTCAACAACTCTTTGCTTATTTTTTTAGCTTTTTAGATGAGAAAATTAGTCAAAATATGAATTCAATAATTCCTAACTATCAAGCAAGAGACTAATGAGTCAGTGACACACTTTATCATGTGATGAAGGAAAGCCCTCTACTCCTCAACTAGTGTATCAAACATTGATCATAGGGGACTATGTGATTTGTTCCCCCTTAATAGGGAAACACAAGAGTATGTCCAAAAACTTTCTTATAGGTCATATATGGAGGTACTTAAGAGTTATCTAAGAATAGACTAAGCCATTATTGAAAGTAAAAAAATTATTATAGTTCCCATGGAAGGTTGGTAAACCAAGATAACAATAACCCTCTACAAATAAAATTTAAAGAATAACAATCATAGTGCATCCACTAATAGATTCATAGACATCACACCATCCATAAAAAAAAATATATATATAGCTACAATAACTATAAGAATGCAAGAAACCAAAATGTCAATGCTATTGACTAAACCCCATAAAATAAATAAGAACAAATATTTAAAAAACTAAGAGATAATACAATAACAACCAATATAATCTTTATCAAAAACATTAAAAAATATGATCGTAAAAAGTATTGTATATTTTTTTAAGAAAAGAACAAGACATTGAGTCGTGTTTAGAGTACCAATAGTCCATATCAAATATAATAGATGAATTAAAACATCTATTTATAAATAAATTCCTCTACCCTCAAGTTAAATTTTATTAGATCATGGATGTAAACATTATTGACCATTACCAATTTAGATAATATGATAGTAAAAAAAGCCAACGTAGACACAATAACTCACCACATGGCTACACTCCTACAAGTTATTATGTGATTCATAAAACTAGGAGGAATGATACTTCAACATGTAGACAATATAATAGAATCATACAATGCATCCCAAAAAATTGACAATGACAATTCATGAATGCATTCCTATACTCACATGATAGGTAAACTAATCCTAAAAATTTCCAAACAAATACCAACCCACCTTCAACCCAAAAATATTGGACCTTATAAAACTCAATATGGATCAATAAACTTTCACCACCTATGGACCTATACAAAATAATTCCACCCATAATGAGCTTAAATACTTATTTTCTCTCCCATGTATTAGACCTTCTTAGGAGATCTCATACTCATAGGAATTATCTACTTTATGTCCAAGGTTTAGGCTAGGAGACACAAACTAATTTAACCCTCACATAAATAATGTTACAAATTACCCCCTTCCACCTAATTTTATTTCTATAAAAACTATTTATTTTCCTCCTAAAGATACTTCTTTTATATTTAAATAAAAATAATTATATTCTAATGATGGCATTGCTAAGCAAGGTTACCCTACTCTTTACCTGCAAGTGCAAGTTTATGATTATTGTATTGAGTTATTTTATGGTCAATGATGGGGATACATTTAATATAGTCCCTATTTACCTCCTCCAAAGGATGGAATGTGACAAATCCTAAATTACTCGCACCAACATTTCATACCCTAAAATTTTGTGATAACATTAAGACTCCTATGTTGGAAATGTTAATCTCCCTATCATCATTGGTCCTAAACCCTTACCTAAAAATTTATTTATTATAAGTGAAGAAAATATCTATAGTATTATTCGTGTATGGCCTTGGGTTCATAGAATGAGAGTCATTCCCTCTATCATATTTCAAGAGATCCACTTTATTCACCTTGGTTAAGTCCACATCATCAAGGGACATCCCAATAATTTATTTTATATATTTGAATAATCTAGGAGGAAATTTGAGTCAAATTAAATCCATGAGCCCTCTACAAGGAAAATTAGAGTTAGCTCATAAAAATTTCCTAAATTTAAGCCTAAGGATAAAATTAGAAAGAATGAGACCACTTAGAAAGGTCCCAACATAGTTGCCACACTTTCCTCTCAAATCACCACTATTAAACTACTAAAGGATGATCAAACTATCATCTTTCCTTTTGATCCTCATTCAAAAGGCACATATGCACCTACAAGCCTTGCTACTATTCCTATCTAATACCCTTGGTGTTTATATGGTTGACTTTAGCATCTGGGAGCTCCCTCCATTAAAGGGATAATCATCCTATTATTACAACATCAACATTATACTGGCAAGGAATATATCTGAAGGACACGATATCCACTATCCAAGAAATTATTCCTCATATTTTTGACCCATGGTGTCTTAACCCTAGTTCTAGTGGTTAGGATCAAATAAGTTGAAAATACAAGAAAAAATTCATCCATAGACCATTTAAGGTCAAATACCTTGTACTTAGAATTGATAATACCATTGAAAAATGCAATGAAGACCAAAAATTTAGACTAAACTAGAAGACATAAAAAATGACACTTACCTCTTGTGCACAATCAAAGGAAAAGAGTTTGGTGAAATAGTCAATGTTTTCCACATAAAAAAGTATGATATCTAAAAACCCATTAAAAAAATTTTAAAAATAAGAACATAAACATCAAAATATTTAAAAAAATAATATTTTTTCATTTTGTTTCATTGCAACCTCCCACCTATTTATGGTTTTCTCTTTTTAAATTGTTTTCATAGTAGGAGTCTTAATTTGCTCAATATAGTTTTACTTTACTAAACCATAAATTCTAAAATTAGTATTACCAGCACCCCCTTTTATTACAAACTTCACAAGAATTTAATTAAAGCTTAAAATTGATCCTAGTCTTAGCTATTATGAAATAGAGTCTAAAATAAAAAGCAATTATGTGGGCCTATATTTCATAATAGAAGCTAACAAGCATGCATCCCTAATTATCTTCATCAAGGGAAGTATTGGAATTGGATATTACTCATTTGGTTGTACTTAATCCCTTACCTCACCTAGCCTTTGTGGTGAGCCCCCACTTCTTAAATTAGTATTGTGGGGTTAGGTTAAGTAGGTCAAAAATACAACTCTATAAAATAAAAAATAGTGTATCCACATCCACATAGTTTAATATTTGGTTATGAACCCTTGTATCTGTGACCGGTGGATTAGTATGGGCTGATTATGTTTGATCCATGAAGAATCAAAGCATAATGAAGCCACTAACATCAAATCTCAACAAGATCATTCAAATGAAGATTAAACTAAACATTCATCAAACTAAGCATTCTAAACTATGAAATTTTTTAAATGTCTACTCTAACCCATTTTAAACTTATCTTGTTGTGAGATTGGTGTTGTGTTGATGTGAAATGATGACCCTTTCCCAATCTCGTGGATAAATGAGCTTGCCCCAATCAGTTTTATTGAAGAAAAATGATGGAATGGTTGTGAGATGTGTATGAAAACATTATTTTAATCTAAATAAGCATGATACAAGCTAATTAAACATTATTTTATGCTAAATGATGAAGATATGCTAATGCTAAGCTAATACGAGTGGATTATAAGCTAAAATGATCTAAACCCTAATTAATCTAATTAGCCAAATGGATGCATTATGTGATCATGAAATTTATTAATGGAAGCTAAGCTATTGTGCAACTAATTTAAACTAAAATATGCTAAATGTGTGTTAAATATGAGTATGAGAGTGAGTGATTTCAACAACATAAGTTTTCTTTTGAAAGATGAATCCATTTGTCTCCAAATAGTGATTTATTTATAGGAAAGCAAATGAGAAATGGAGGGTTGAGATCAAAAAGGCTAATCAATGGTCAAGTATGGAAGATGTTAGATGCATGGATCATGGATTCTCATCAATGGGTGAGAATGCAAGATGATATTTTAATCAAGGGTTCATATTCTTTCAAACAAGCACACTTTTGGCCTGTATAAGAGGTCAAAAGTTAACTTGCACAAGAAGTTACAAGTTAATTTTCACATGAAGTTAAGTGAGAATATTCCCTTTTTTAAATGATTGGAGGAGAGAGAATATTCTTTGGAATATTCTCATGGGTGAGGAAAAATGATATTTTGCAAATTAAAACAAAGTTTATTTGTGCAAAAGGGGAAGAAATATTCCATGGGAACATTCCCCTTTTGGAGGAGTGTGCAAAGGAGGAATATTCCCTTGCAAGTGGGAGGAATTAGATTTTATTGATAATTAAATGATATTAATTAAGCAATTAGGGGATTAGAATAATTAAGACGACATTCATTAAATAAAATAATTTAATGAAAGGGGGAAAGGTGAAATGAAATTTAATTAAATACCTTCGGGATATTTAATTAAATAAGAAGATTTAGGGATTCAAATAAAATAGTTTGATTTATTTTATTTAATGAGACAAAATGTTAGCATGAAAGGGGGTGAATGAACCTAATTAAATTAATTAGATTAATGGATGAAGATGACATAATTAATTAAATAGCTAGGATAATTTAATTAATTAAGTGAAAATATGATGGGTTTGAGGAGGAAACAGTGTTAGTATACCTGATTTGAGTGTATGATATCATTCAGGACATTTTTCAGTGTCTACATTTTGCCCCTCTTTGAAGCAAGGTACATGTTGCTTCGATTCAAAGACTGATGCTCTTCGGATTAAAGAATGTTACTCAAATCAAAACATAAAAAAATTCTTATTTTTATATGCCCCAGTGGAAGGATTAAGTTGGTTCCCTACCTCCTCGAGAAATCGGGCAAAATTTTTGAATTTTTGGGTTGATTTCTCGACAAAGATGAAAGGCTGCTCTAGGGGTCCAGAAAGGCTTCGAGATGCAAAAAACATGCTAAAAATGAAAAAAACAATGCAAAATAGGATTCAGTTTGGTAAAATTGGTGACAATGATGAAAGACCCTAGCTTGATGGTTAAATTAGGGAAAAAACCCTAATTTTCTAGCATAAATAGGTGAGAAAGGGTCACTTTCAATTCATTTGTGCATTCACACCTTGAGGATTTCTTGCATTTTGAGCTCTAACCCTCTGACAAAATGGCACAACGAGTGCTTCCACAACACATTTTTGATCGAGTCTGATAGTACCAAAGGCTTCCAAGCACAAGACCATCGGTATGTGATTCAAAACTTTATTTGAAATTTGACTTTTTCATGCATTTAATGTGTTTTAAAATTTAGACTTTGGTGGCGTCGCTCTAGAGCGACGCTTGTTGAGAATCGGTGACACTAATTTGAATTTTAGCGACACATATGTGAATTGAGATGTAGTTCATAATTTATAATTAGGGTTTTATATTCTAAATCATGATGCATATGTAAATAGTGATGCATCTTGAATTTTGCAAATTAGGGTTAGGGTTTTCCAAAGATGCCCATGTTCTTAGTGATGCAACTTGTATTTTACAATTTAAATGCCTCAAGCGTCACAGTTTGGAATTCAAAGCATAGCGACACTATCATCATTTTGGGGATGAAAACTCCAAACTTAGTTAAATTTTTGATAGTGTGCACTTCGTGGGTGTAGGAGTTGATCCCACCTTTAATGTCTCATGAGCATTGGCCCATAGTTTTGTCTAGACTTGGTGATTTATCTGAGTTGCGATAGGGGAACTTAGGGGAGATTGACTTGTGGTACGTTTTGTACATGCCTGTCATCTGAACACACTTGGAAATGATGATAACATTGTGTGAGCAATGGCACAACAAGACCTAGTTGTTCCACCTTCTGACCGATGAGGTGACAATGATGCTTGATGATATATGGTGGATATTTCATTTTTCGATACATGGCGAGCATGTGATATACGATGTCAAAGCATATCAAAGCCACTAACATCAAATATCAACAAGATCATTCAAATGAAGACTAAACTAAACATTCATCAAACCAAGCATTCTAAACTACGAAAACGTTTAAATGGCTAATCTAACCCATTTGAAACTTATCTCGTTGCGAGATTGGTGTTGTGTTTATGTGAAACGATGACCCTTTTCCCAAGCTCGTGGATAAATGATCTTTCCCTAGTTAGCTTTATTGAAGAAAACTGATGGAACGGTTGTGAGATGTGTATGAAAGCATGATTTTAATCTAAATGAGCATGATGTAAACTAGTTTAATATGGTTTTATGATAAATGATGAAGATATGTTATTGCTAAGCTAATATGAGTGGATTCTAAGCTAAATGATCTAAACCCTAATTAATAAACAAGCTAAATGGATGCATTATGTGATCATGGAAGCCATCAATGGAAGCTCAAAACTAACTAATGTAATTAAAATAAACTAAAATATGCTAAATGTGTGCTAAATATGAGTGTGAGTGTGAGTGTGGGTGATTTCAACAGCATAAGTTTGATTTTGAAAGATGGATCCCTTTGTCTCTAAATAGTGATCTATTTATAGGAAAGAAAATGAGAAATGGAGGGTTGAGATCAAAAAAGTTAATAAATGGTCAAGGATGAAGGAAGTTGGAGGCATGGATCATGGATTCTCATCAACGAGTGAGAATACAAGATGAGATCTAATCAAGGGTTCTCATTCCTTCAAACAAGCACACTTTTGACCTGTACAAGAGGTCAAAAGTTAACTTGCACATGAAGCTAAGTGAGAATATTCCCTTTTTCAAATGAGGAGATATAATATTCTTTGGAATATTCTCATGGGTGAGGGAAAAGGGTAATTTAGTTAATTAAAACCAAATTAAATTATGCAAAAGGGGAAGGAATATTCCATGGTAATATTCCTTTTGGAGGAATATGCAAAGGAGGAATATTCCCTTGCAAGTGGGGGGAATTATATTTAATTGATAATTAAAAAATATTAATTATGCAATTAGGGGATTAGAAGAATTAAGATAAAATTCAATAAATAAAATGATTTAATAAAAGGGGGAAAGGTGAAATGATATTTTATTAAAAACCTTAGGTTTATTAATTAAATAAGAGGACTTAGGGATTTAATCATTGGAATGTAGTTTATAAGCTTAGAATACATCGGACCAAAGCATACGCATTAGTCAACAATCTACTCCAAACAACCTCCCTACACAAAATTAAGAAAGTATGCACCAAGATTATTAAACAAGAGTACCCACAAGCACAACAAATGAAAGATAATGATCAATGCCCCATTCCTTTCTTTCTAGATCATTTTGATAGACATCATCTAGAGGTCCTTGGAATGGTTCAATAAGATAAATCATAAGAAAAGATCAAACTTAAACAGTCAGTGTTATCTATATCTCTTGCTAGTTTAATTGTAGCTAAGGTGATGTCTGATGTTGATGTCCATCGGAGGAAGGATAAATCGTAAGTGGTGCAGGAGCACCATTAAACAAAATTTGTCAAGAAAGATTGATTAGGTGTAGACTCTAGGATTTGGAGTCCTTTTTGTTCAAATAAGGTCAATAAGACCATTTTTTATTGTAATAGATCATATTTGATGGTCTAGGATGCTACATGTGTAAAAATATTGAAAAATTGCTAATTGTGCAAAAATGCAAAATTAAAAAGTTGTAAAAGGGCAGGTTTAGAAGACCAATGGTCACTAGGATTTTAATGGTTTAATGGGAAACTATATTAAATGTGATGAATAAATTGATGTAAGCAGTTGATAAGCATTCTTGACGATTTGAAGGAGAAAATAACTCATTTTTACTTTTCTTTTTTTCTATTATTTTATTTGTAATTTTCCATTTGCAGATGTTGTACGACCCTGTATAGGCCTTTCTCAGTCTGAATTGCTTGGGAAACTTTAGACTCATGTGTTATCTTTAAATTGAATCTATTTTGAGGGTCTAATATTCAATTTGATAAGAGTTAGAGGCAATTTCCTAAGACAGCCTGTGAATTTCCAGATTTAAGGGTTCTGTAAGTTTAAATTTCAAAATGGACCCATTCCACCTTCTGTGATGCTTTTACCTTAGTGGAATGGGTGGATAAAATTATTGTAGGGTGTGAACATGTTGTTTTTGTGCAGGGGAGTCCAAAAAGTGTGTTGGGAATGAAGCCCTAGGTGTGGAAATTATGTTTTCCAAGTGAAATTGTGAGGTTTTGATATGGAAAAGTATGAATTATATTGGGGAAGCATTATTTATTGATTAAATAAGTATGTGTAGAGGTATTTGAACCTGTTTGAGGTGTTGGAAATGTTGTGGGAAGGTTGGTAGTGTTTTTTTCAATAAACCCCTATGTTTATTGTCAAAAAGGATGGTTTCAGGTGTTGGTGTTTTTTTCCAGCTGAACCCTACAACTCTCTAAGAGATAACCAATCTCTATAGTAAAGAGTCATAAAATTTAGTGGCCAATTGATAGGTAAAGATTCTCAAGGATTTACCCCTACTCTTTAGGCTCTGTGAAACCAAGGAGGGTGTTCCTATTTGTGTTCATTTGATACTCTTTGTTGCAAGAACAATTCAATACACGAATATGTTCCCACTAAATGCAAATAGATATTATTCATTGAAGGCTTGGTAGACCTTTGAGAAAATAATCACCTAATGCTAGGAATTGAATAATACTTTAATCACATACATTATAGTTGAAAGATTCAATGGTTTTGAGTTTAATAATTATTTTTGAAATGCACTAAGCTAAAAGATAAATCAGTGCCTAATTTTGGGCCATGGAGTCAAATACATAAAAAATGAACTCATCGACAAATGAACTTTAGCCAATTGATTCAAAATATCAATGCATTACACCAATAGATCCACTCATGTTTTCAATCAAGCACTTCTTATAAATCCAACCTGCACATCTAAAATCACAATTATTTGCTCAAAGGAATTTAACCATTTCTTTGAAATAGACCCATGAACAAATAAAACACTCCCAAGGAAACTGAGATGATAAAAACAAACATAATTTGTATTATTAAATTCAAATGATTTAAAATGTACAAATTTGGAGACAATTATGATTTTCTTGCACAAACTAGCTGATATTTACTCATGAAATCAACAATTACAACTTAGAGACTTAGCTAATGACTCAAATTCAGCATTTCTCTATCTACCCAACCCCACACAAGAATTCAAAACCCTTTACAGTGAGACAAGAAGAGAAGATAAAGAGAACGAAAGAAAACAAGAGCAGCCCTAAAATGCATCCACAGTTGACAACTGGCAACTTGATCTTGCGATGAACAACAATAAGAAACTAAAAATATCTGGAACAACCTCTCTCTTCTCTCATGATTTACAACAATAAACTTGGTCTTTGCTCTGAAAAACTAATTTACAATAGGAAACCTAACTCCCCATGAAAAATATCTTCATTTCATCTTCCATATTTCCCTACAATTGAAAAATATCTTAAGTCTCTGTGAAAGCCTCTTATTTATGGTCTTTACATTTTCTCTTTATATGTTGCAGTTGCAGTTGCACTTTTGATCTCCATATAATAAAGGATTTCAAAATTGCCATTGGGAAATATAAAATATTTACCTAGGCTTCATAAATTTATCCATTTCACTTTAAGAATAAGAACCCATTTAAATATTGCATCAGGCAATATTTAATGTTTTGATGTTTCACTTTCTTTCTTTTTTTAGAAAGGCAATAGGCCCACCTAGCTCTTCCTCACGCACACCCCTTACATATTATCAAAATTTATATGCTCTACCTTTCTAACACCCCATGCACCTCGTAGCCTCCTGTTGGCGTCACCTCTTCCTTCTGTGGGGTTGGCAAGGTGTGGTTCAAATCAAGCCACGACATCCTATCTTCCCTTGGTCATTGATTCATCATTGTTGCCCTAACCTCTCTTTGTTCAACGTTCTCTGCAAGTCAGTCATGGCATATCCCATTCATCTTGTACGATGGCTCCTTCCAAGGTTCAAAGCAAACACATTCTTAATAAGGTCACTGGTCTTCTCAGGGTGTATTCTTTACCAACATCGAGTTGCTTTCAGCCAGCATGGTTGCTTCCATTTGATGGCTTCACTTCCATTCATCAATCAATATGCCTCCTACTGTTGGAACAGGTTTGAATCCATTCAATTGGTAATGGCGCCCCCTACACCAACATTTCACAGTCATCGTGGATTCTCAAGAAGTGTTGAGTCCTTCATTCACATGAGCAAGGAGAGTGAAGACACGATTTATGAAGTTTGGCCTTGAAACTGCTAAATGCATTTGCATAAACATTTTTGAGGAATTTTAAATAAATCCATTTTGTGCCATGCGCCGCACCCATAGCAATCCATGAGACCACATTTATTTAGAGTTAATTTTATGAACATTTCACATGCCTCTTCTCACATAGTTTGTGAGCCTCCTCTAGAATTATGCTTTGGCGGACGTCCATAGACTACGCTCTGATGGTCATCCATTATGTTGGCTCACCCCTTAGAAATTTGCATAGGCACCTTCAACTACCATTTGACAGCTTCATTCAACAATGTTAATTCATGTTCATTGCAAAATAAAACTCCCCTGTGTTCTCTCTGCAACAAGCACATACTGCATTTTCCTT
This sequence comes from Sequoiadendron giganteum, assembly GCA_007115665.2. Lineage (NCBI taxonomy): Eukaryota > Viridiplantae > Streptophyta > Pinopsida > Cupressales > Cupressaceae > Sequoiadendron > Sequoiadendron giganteum. Next base: position 476,696,352 of record CM021101.1, on the reverse strand, counting down.
TAAGACTGTTGAAGACCTATTCAACAAATTTGCTATGTGCTAGTAATGGTCATGACATATATGTTATTTGATGATGTTCAAGGGAGAACATCCACACAATTGTTCCTCCAAATATCTGTGATGGAGGAACTTCACAGGATCTTTGTGAAGAACAATCGAACCCTTTGATACATAGAAGAGTATGTTTTGATGTAGATCTATAGCCAAGCAGACATCCCATCCAACCATTATTTATGAACCAACCATTTGAGTAAATTAGGCTCCTCCTTAGTTATCCTGGTGAGTAGGGCATCAATGCTATCCTTCAACTTTAATTGTGCAAATGATTCTGATGATATTTTGTTTTGAATCTAGGAGAGAGTTTGGATTTGATTCAATAGAAAGTAGTGACTCAGTTGAAACTGAGGGATCCACTCTGAGCTCCTTCATTGTAGATGGAATACTTAGTGCATAATCTCCATTAGAAATTATGTTGTCTAAAACATTAGGTGCTTCCTCAATAGCAAGAAATGCTTCTTTAGATTGTGCATTACTTAGGAGGGATGAAGCATTAGGTATTGTATCAAGAAACTCAACTTACATCTCCACAAGTGGAAAGCATGTTTTTGCACCAATGCAACCTTATACACGAGGCATATGAAATATCACATCACTTCCAAAACATAACCTCTCCTTATTTTGCAACTGGTCTTCACTTTAAAATCCACCATCTTATGAGCAAAATACCAAAAGGTAGCAAAAAAAAACTTAACTGAACTTTGTCCAATCTATTGAGCTTTTAAGGATATTAACCTTTTCTTCACCTCTTCAATTTTTTACATGACATTTCCCTTCCCTTTCGGTTTAGCATGAATGTATACACTTTTGAATTCATGAAATTTCCACCCTCATATGTTTTATGTATGTCAAAGTCCTCAATCTTCCCTACATTGTGTGACATAAGTCGGGTCCCTTTATGGGCCCGACTAAAAAAAAAATCATTTTCAAACAAATTTTATCCCCCAAATTTGTCCCAGCACAAATTTTGAATTCCCTTGGTATGAAAAAGTGAACTGGGTTATCATCAAAATTAGTTTCCTGGCATACTTGAACAATGAGCAAAACTAGCCAAGTGGGCTCTAGAATCGCCCTAGGAAATCAGTCAAATGACCTCTTGGAGCCATGAAAACTTACAGGCATGTAGACTTTGATCCAAGATAGGAGTGCAAAAAATGGTTCAAAAAAATAAATCCCGAGGTGAAAAATATTCAATGCCAAAGTAGCCCAGTTAATTTTTTTTGCATCTGCACCTATTCAAAACCAATCTGGGCTCATCAATTGTCATTTCAAAAAAATATCAAACCAACTCCTGGCAAGCTGCCACTGGACATATAAGCTCATTTGGGATCAGTGAAAGAGTGTGCAAGAGGGGTTTTCTTGAATTATTATTCATCAAAAGATATTGAAGGTCAAAGTTGACCTCCCTAAAAGGTTCCAAAAAATGCAAGTGCAAAACTGAACAAATTCTATTTTCTTTTGGCCTGGTAAAATAGAAATTCAGATCATGAAGCTCTGAAACCTGACATGGGAGTAAATTTATGTATGGAGAATGGAAATCAAAAATCCTTTTGGCTTGACAGTAAACCATTTGCAAAATGTAAGCTCAAAAAGGGGGCTACTTTGCAAAACTGAAAGTTTGCAAACAACAAAAAATTACTAAAACCCTCCATCTTCGCTTTTCAAAACCCTGACAAAACTTATCATGGGAAGCTGAAAATTGACATACACATTCACATATGTCACATGAGTGGGTCCTAGAAGGGGTTTGGCTTGAAAATCAATAGGCTCTAAAATATGACCCTCCAAAGTAAGTCATTTAGGCAGATTTTTAGGGGCACCTCTAAAAGTGCAGAACCAAAATTTTCAATATGGGCACTTCAAATTTGCAAAAATTTGAGAGTTCCAATAGTGGCTCCGACTGGGGATGTATGCCCCTTGTGGGCATAGCAAGAATCCAGATCTCTAGAGAGTAGACCAAATACTGAGTCTGTTTAGGTGCTCTCAAACTGCTCCATTATTCAACCTCATTTTCAACTTCATTTGGTGATCCCAAGTCACCAAATGAAAAGGGGAGTCAACTTTTACCTTTGTCAAACACCAATCTGTTAAAGGATCTGATCCCCCTCAACCCATGCTTGCCTTTGTCACACCACAACAACATGAGTGACAACATCTTTGCAAACATCAATACCAGGTTGCCTTTATACAAGTGTGAACTTGTTCTCTTTCTAGATTTTTCATCATATGGCAACCAAATGACATATGCCACATCACTGCCACTTTCTTCATGTTTTGATTTCATATCAAGTGGAAACATTTGAGGATAGTGATCAAGACCACACAAAAACATAGTCTCATCACAACCATCTGCCTGATTAAACATGTTGGTACCTCCCAACAAGAAATCATCTACAACATTATCAACATATTCATAATTGCTATGCATCTAAAATTTAGGCACACCCTCAAAATGTTGATTATCATGTGGCAAAAACTTTCATATTCATCATGTAAATCACTTTTAAGCTGAAAAAAACATTCTTCAATGTTTTGCATATTGCTACATTTTGTGAAAACTTCTTCCGGTTGACAAAAGTAGCACTCACATTCTGCCATATGGCTAGTACTATTAAGCTCATTCTCATTACTAGTTTTCATGTCAAAAGTAAAATTATCACAAGAACTTACCAAAATATCTTTCTCATCATGCAAACCATCTCCGAGTGTATGCAAAGAGATACACTAATGCATTGGAACACTCTGCAAATGTCCTTTATCATGTTGATGTAAGGAATCATCAAGGATTTCTGATTTATCTTCATCTTCAGTCACTCTATCATCTTCTGAGCACAACATATCAGTATCTTCATCATCACAAGTTTGCTTAGAAGTGAGCAATTCTGGCTCAAAAAAACAATTTGATTTTACCTTGAAATCAGTGTTAAGATCCATGTGGAAAGACTTATGACTAGGCTCATCAGAATAAGCAAACAAACCCTTTTCCAAATCTGTATTAAAATTCTTAAGACTTGAATCATCGAAAACACAAAGCTCATGGTCATCTATTGCTTCTAATTCATCAAAACATATTTATGAACTTGCATCAGTATCCATACTTTCATACTCATCATACAATGCATCATTATACTCAAATTTTTTCTCATCTTTGTCCACATTGCCATCGTGTTGATCAATTGGTTCACAAGTGGAAGGAGGACCAAAAACACATGCATCATACCTTGCACAATGAAGATCATCATCATTATCAAAATCAACATGAGAAGAACATAACAACTGAGGGTTATCAACATGTGTACATTTTTGATATTTTGTGGTCAACATATTTGAAATTTGTTCACTACTCAATAGATCATTATTCTGATCCATTCTCTCAACCACTTCTTCTTGACCTTCACTATAAATGGATGCACTACCAAATTGCAAATTAGGATATGTCATGATGTCATCATCATCAAAATATAAAAATTCAATGGTCTAATCATAAACAAGATTTCTCCAATCATAGGAGATTGAATTGCTAACAACCTTTTCACAAGCTTGGTCACAATCTATCATAGAGAACAAGTTGTCCACTTGTTCGTTCTTGCTTACTTCTAAGTTGTCATGATAGCAATCCACATCATTTTATATTTCAATATTGGACTGGGTGTCTTCATTGAGTTTTTCATTTACAGCCTCTTGAAGATAAACACAAATATTTTCACTGTCAAGCTGAAAAACATCAATGGTTTCTTCCTTACAAATGCTAGTGGTTGATCTCACTAACTGAAATTCATTGCATACCTTATCACTTGCAGCTGACATATTGACAAGCATTCCATAAATCAGTAAATGCCAATGTCTCATTATGAAGACTTGCATCAAAGCTACACTTACTTGTAGACTTGACATGAGAAATTGTACCATAACATTTCTCGTTGCACATATCCTCTGCAAAAACAAAATCCAATCTATATCCTTGATCATGTCCTTCATCATTATGGCTGAAATTTTCATCTAGGTGTATCTCTTCTGAAGGTTGTTCAAAGACAACTTCCTCATCACCTAATGATGCATCATTCATGTCTTCAACCTTCTCAAGTATGTTTTTTTCTTTATTTAGAACCAAATACATCTGACCATTTGCATTCACACAATTATTGATTTGATCAACATGTTTACCCATAATTGAGGACAACAAACCTTGCACATATTCATTCCTCATTTTCTCCATATTATCTAAAACAGTGTAAGCCATCTGCATATTTGATATTGTAAAATCTTTTAACACTGCACTAGATGCTTCCTCAAAGGCTTCAAAATACATATGAATGCAATCTGGAGCACTAGGTATGAAACTCTCAAGGATTAGTGAAAGAGAAACAACAAATCTATGACTGAAATCAATGCTTGACTCTTCACTTTTTCTTTTAACCTCCTTCAATCTTATGACAAGGTCAGAGGGATCTTTTGAAAATTCTTCTCTATAAGCATCCACTAGCTTATCCCAACAGGAAAATCTCTTCTCAATAAATCTTAAGTACCAATCCCTAGCCCGTGCTTCAAGAGATCTGACGAAAAATCTCATCCACATATCCTGATCTCCAAATGAATGTTTCTCCATGAAGTTGGAAAAACTTGGATATGTGCATCTCCTTCACATACATTATATCCATCAAATCTAGGCATATGCTTAATGATTGGAGTTTTCATACTCTCAATTTTGTGATCAACCCATGACAAGTCTAACTGGTTATACAATGGTTCAAATGTGTTGACAATAGGTGTAGTAATAGGGCAAGTAGATATAGTATGGTTATCTTCTAATTAGGCTTGTGAAAACATCATATGTCTTTTTTCCATCTCTTTAATTTTTCTCTCAAACACAACTTTCCATTCCGGCTTGATCCTAGGCTTGTGCACTCTTGGTTTCATGCACTTTACATTATTAGATGTTTGAGGATTATCAGATTTCTGAATCTTCTTGACAAGCTATATTAAGGTATCTAATGGAATGGTTATTTCAGCTTGGTGATCCATGGAAATATGGAAATCAAGGCTCAACTAATTGTGCACATCTATAATCATGAAAATATGAAGAATCACTAGGATGACTACTAATATGATGGTAACCTTGTCTTTAAACATATAATAATGCAAATGGATGGAAATCCCCAAGATATACAAATTCATGCTAACCATTCACACTAGCAGATATGTGAACACTAGACAAAAATATTCCAATGTAATTGAAGTTACATTTAATATGATAGAACCAGAACATGGGAGTGTGCAAACTAAATATTATTGTCCTTTCCCTTTCTTAGTGCTAATTCACTTAATAGGGAACTGAAGTTTCTTCCTAAGATGTTCAAATATTGTTTTCACATACAATTTTCTTGAAAACCAAAGGTGAAGAATACCTGGAAATGTTGCAACTGCTGCAAATTGTCTTCCTAACTGGAAATATTGTAGATCTGGAACTTTTCTTCAAATCTTCAATAGGTTCTTTTGACAGATTTTCCACCTCTCTTCACAGAGGACTGAACTTCAAGCAATATGAATTTCTTCAACATGTAAACTTTCTTCTGAGTTCCTTTCACTAGCAGAGCACCACAGATGATGAAATCTTCAGGTTCACGACAACAAATTCTTTTTCTAGGTTGGAAATCCTTCAATATTTGAACTAAATGTAGAATAGAAAACAATATGACTATGAAATATCAGTTTGCAATTGGAGATTCAGAATTCTCCCCAGCAAAGTCGCCAATCTGTTGGTGACTCAGATGGGAAAATAAGAGTCTACAATATCCAATCTTTGGTTACAAACTGGTTTAAAATTTCAATGACTCTTAAGGAAAGGTAATCTTCTATCCGAATTTCTTCAAGTTATTCCCTAGTGGAGTCACCATTTTGTTGGTGTTTTTTCTAGCTGAACCCTGCAACTCTCTAAGAGATAGCCAATCTCTATATTGAAGAATCATCAAAGTTAGTGGCCAAAAAATAGGTAAAGCTTCCTAGGGCTTGAACCCTACTCTTTAGGCTCTGTGAAACCAAGGAGGGTGTTCCTATTTGTGTTCATTTGATACGCTTTGTTACAAGAACACTTCAATACACAAATATGTTCCTACTAAATGCAAATAGATATTATTCACTGAAGGCTTGGAAAACCTTTGAGAAAATAATCACCTAATTCTAGGAATTAAATGATACTTTAAGCACATACATTATAGTTGAAAGATTCAATGATTTTGAGTTTAATAATTGTTTCTGAAATGCAATAAGTTGAAAGACAAATCAATGCCTAATTTTGGGTGACGGAGTCAAACACATAAAAATGAATTCATCAGCAAATGAACTTCATCCAGTGGATTCAAACTATCAATATATTACACCAAAAAATCCACTCATGCTATCAATCAGGCTATTCTTATAAATCCAACCTGTATATTTGAAATCACAATTATCTACTCAAAGGAATTTAACCATTTCTTTGAAATAGACCCATGAACAAATAAAACACTCCCAGGGAAACTAAGATGACAAAATCAAACATACTTTATATTTTTTAATTCAAATGATTTAAAATGTACAAATTTGGAGACAATTTGATGACAATTATGATTTGCTTGCACAAATTGGCTGATATTTACTCATGAAATCAGCAATTACAGTTTACAGACTCATCTAATGACTCAAATTCAGCATTTCTTTATCTACCCAACCCCGCACAAGAATTCAAAACCCTTTACAATGAGAGAAGAAGAGAAGATAAAGAGAATGAAAGAAAACAAGAGCAGCCCTAAAATGCATCCACGGTTGAAAAATGGTAGCTTGATCCTCCATTGAACAACAACAAGAAACTGAAAATACCTAGAACAATCTCTCTCTTCTCTCATGATTTGCAGCAATAAACTTTATCTTTGCTCTGAAAACCAATTTACAACAGAAAATCCAACTCCCCGTGAAAAATATCTTCATTTCATCTTCCATATTTCCCTGCAGTTGAAAAATAGCTTTACTCTCCGTGAAAGCCTCTTATTTATGCTCTTTACATGTTCACTTTATATGTTGCAGCTGCACTTTTCATCTCCATATAATAAAGGCTTTCAAAATTGCCATTGGGAAATATAAAATATTTACCCAAGCTTCATAAATTTACCCTATTTCACTTTAAGAATAAAACCCATTTAAATATTGCATCGGGCAATATTTAATGTTTTGATGTTTCACTTTCTTTTTTAAAAAAGGAAAGGGGCCAACCTAGCTCTTCCCCATGTACATCCCTTACATATTATCAAAAATTATATGCTCTAAATGTTTAACACCCCGCGCAGCTCGCAGCCTCCTATCAATGTCATGTCTTCCTTCTGCGGGGTTGGCAAGGTGTGGTTCATATTAATCGTTGTTGCCCTAACCTCTCTTTGTTCAGAATTCTCTACAAATCATTCATGGTGGCTCCCATTCATCTTGTACGATGGCTACTTCCAAGGTTTGAAGCAAACACATTCTCAATAAGGTCTCTGGTCTTCTCAGGGTGTATGTTTTCCCAACATCGAGTTGCTTTCATCCAGCATGGTCACTTCCATTCGATGGCTTCATTGCCATTCATCAATCAGTATGCCTCCTATTGTTGCAACAGGTTTGACTCCATTCAATTGGTAATGGTGCCTCCTGCACCAAAATTTCATAGTCACTGTGGATTCTCAAGAAGTGTTGACTCCTTCATTCACTCAGGCAAGGAGAGTGAAGACAAGTTTTCTGGAGTTTTGCCTTAAAACTACCAAATGCATTTGCATAAAATTTTCTGAGGCGTTTTCAACAAATCCATTTTGTGCCATGTGTCACACCCAAAGCAATCCATGAGACCACATTCATTTAGATTTTATTTTATGAACAGTTCACACACCTCTTCTCACATAGTTTGTGAGCCTCCTCTAGACTTATGCTTTGTCGGATGTCCATACACTACGCTTTGATGGTTGCCCATTCTGTTGGATCACCCCTTGGCAATTTGCATGGGCGCCTTCAACCACCATTTGATAGCTTCATTCAACAATGTTAATTCATGTTCATTGCAAAATAAAACTCCCATGTGTTCTCTCTACAACAAGCATAGACTGCATTTGCCTTTAAGACTGCTGAAGACAAATTCAACAAATTCGCTATTTGCTAGTAATGGTTGTGACATATATGTCAGCTGATGATGTTCAAGGGAGCACGTCCACATAGTTGTTGCTCCAAATATCTATGATGGATGAACTTCATAGGATCGTTGTGAAGCACAATCAGACCCTTTGATACATAGAAGAGTATGTTTCGATGTAGATCTGTAGCCAAGTAGGCATTCCATCCAACCATTATTTATGAACCAAACATTTGAGTAAATTAGGCTCCTCCTTAGCTATCCTGGTGAGCAGGGCATCAATGTTATCCTTTAACTTTAATTGTGCAAATGATTCTGATGATATTTTATTTTGAATCTAGGAGAGTTTGTAGTTGATTCAATAGAAAGTAGTGACTCAGTTGAAACTAAGGGATCCACTCCGAGCTCCTTCATTGTAGATGGAATACTTAGTGCATAATCTCTAATAGAGATTATGTTGTCTAAAATATTAGGTGTTGCCTCAATAGTAATAAATACTGCTTCAAATTGTGCATTACTTGGGAGGGATGAAGCATTAGGTATTGTATCAGAGAACTCAACTTACAGCTCCACAAGTGGAAAGCATGTTTTTGCACCAATGCAACCTTATACATGAGGCACGTGAAATATCACATCACTTCCAAAACATAACCTCTCCTCATTTGGAAATTGGTCTTCACTTTAAAATCCACCATCTTATGAGCAAAAGACCAAAAGGTAGCAAAAAAATAAACTTAACTAAACTTTGTCCAATTTGTTGAGCTTTTAAGGATATTAACCTTTTCTTCACCTCTTCAATTTTTTACATGACACTACCCTTCCCTTTTGATTTAGCATTAATGTATACACTTTTGAATTCATGCAATTTCTACCCTCATATGTTTTGTCTGTCGAAGTCCTCATTCTTCCCTAAATTGTGTGACATAAGTCGGGTCCCTTTGTGGGCCCGACTAAAAAAAAAATCATTTTCAAACAACTTTTATCCCCCAAATTTGTCCCAAAACAACTTTTATCCCCCAAATTTGTCCCAAAACAACTTTTGAATTCTCTTGGTATGAAAATGGAACTGGGTTATCATCAAAATTTGTTTCCTGGCATACTTGAACAATGAGAAAAACTGGCCAAGTGGGCTCTGGAATCGCCTTCGGAAATCAGTCAAACGACCTCCTGGAGCCATGAAAACTTACAAGAATGTAGAATTCCAATCCAAAAATGGAATGCAAAAAATGGTTTGGAAAAAGATATCCTGAGGTGAAAAATATTAAATTCCAAAGTAGCCTAGTTAAAGTTTTCTGCATCTGCACCTGTTTAGAACCAATCTAAGCTCGTCAAATTGCCATTTCGAAAAAATATCAAACCAACTCTTGGTGAGCTTCCACTGGACATATAAGCTCATTTGGGATCAGCGAATGTGTGTGCAAGAGGTATTTTCTTGAATCATTATTCATCAAAAGATATTGAAGGTCAAAGTTGACCTCCCTGAAAGGTTCCAAAAAATGCAGGTGCAAAACTGAACAAATTGTGTTTGGTTTTGGCCTAGTAAAAATAGAAAATCAGATCATAAAGCTCTGAAACCTGACATTGGATTACATTTATATATGGAGAATGGAAAGAAACAATACTTTTTGCTTGACAGTCAACCATTTTCAAAATGCAAGCTCGAACAGGGGGCTACTTTGCAAAATTGAAAGTTTGCAAACAGAAAAGTGTCAAAACCCTCCAGCTTCACTTTTCAAAACCCTGACAAAACTTATCATGGGAAGCTGAAAATTGAAATACATGTTCAAATATGTCACATGAGTGGATCCCCCATGGGTTTTTTCTTGAAAATAAACAAGCTCTAAATATGACCCTCTAAAGTAAGTCATTTACGTAGATTTTTCAAGGGTACCTCTGAAAGTGTAGAAGCAAAATTTTCAATATGGGCACTTCAAATTTGCAAAAATTTTAGAGTGCCAACATGCACCTCGGGGAGAGTGTCTTTGTAAACAAATGGTGAAATCCTAGGTTTAGGAGTCTGTGGATTGTTGCCCGATTGGATTTTGAGTGAAAGGGAAAGTTTAAAGTAGAGTCCCTTTGAAAAAGTGACCTATTTGGTCAAGATGGTCAGTGTAGGACGACTGATTTCAAGTTGTTCAAAAGAAATCTATTGTGGTTTGTTGATATGTTCTTGAGTGCCCTGATGGTTCTTTGAAAGGGTTCAGGTCTTGGTCTGAGAAGACCTTCTCTATAAGATATACATGATTGAAGGAGATTGCAATGCTACAAGGGTTTGAGAGAATTTGAATGAGATAGTGAGAATTTTGAAGAATTATGACTTGAAGGTTATTGTTTTTGTATGGAATTGTGTTGTGTGGTTACAGGACCTCCCCTGGTTGCTATCAATTGGTATCAAAGCAAAGGTACCAAATCTTTGAGGAAGAAGGTTGAAGTTTGTAGAAGAAAGAGTGGAAGGTGAAAAGACAAAACTATCAAGATGCCTCCAAAAGGAAAGAATGTGGCAAAAGAGATGAGTGATCTAAAAGATAAGTATGTGAGAGAGATCAAATAATTGAAGGAAATATTGGCAGCCTTGGAAACAAGTAAAAGAAGATATGAATTTGAAAGCAATGATTCAGATGAAGAAGAGGAAGAAGAGCTTGAAGATGTAGATGAAGAACTTGATCCAAAAGATAAGAGAATGGAAAAGTTGTTAAGGGAAGTCAAGAGTGACAAGCATAAGGTAAAGATTGATGTTCAAAAGTATAGTGGGAACCTGAATGAAGAAGATTTATTAGATTGGGTAGCATCTTTGGATAACTACTTTGAGTGTGAAGACATTCTTGAAGAACATAGAGTCAATATTGCTAAGAAAAAACTAAAAGGTCATGCACTTTTGTGGTGGAATTATCTACAATCATAAAGAAGGAAGCAAGGAAAATCAAAAATTGTGACATGGGACAAGATGGTAGCTAAGATGAAAGGTAAATTTCTCCCTTCTGATTACTCTATTCAGATGTTTAAGAGGTTGCAAATTTTAAGGAAAAAGGAAATGGATGTAAAAGCATACAATGAAGAGTTTTACAAATTAAAAAATGAGATGTAACCATAATGAGAATGAGGATGAGAAAATTTCTAAGTACTTGGGTGGTTTGATAATGAATATAAAAGATGAATTGTCTTTGACAAATCCTAGGAGTATAGAAGAATGTTATCAAATGGCATTCAAAGCTGAAGAGAAAGTAAAAAGAAGACAAGAAAAGACAGTTAGAGGAAGAGGAAACACTACAAGAGGAAGAGGATATTTCTATACTCCAAGAAAAACAAATGAGAACCGAGAAGATGCATCTAAAAGGGAAGAGCAAGTTGCAGATTTTAGAGGTGGTTATAGATGGACAAGGGGCAGATTTGGCGGTGGAAGGAATCCTAAAATTTTTGCAAGTAGGTGTTTCAATTGCCAAGAGTTTGGTCATCCTTCTTGGAAATGCCCTGAAAAATTTGGCTCAACATCAAGTGGAGGAGAAAGGAAGAATGAAAGGATAACACAAATTTTTCAAGAAGATGAAGTTGAAAGTTCAAACTCCAATAGTATTCATGTTTCTCCTGAAGTAGGTGAAATTTTGATGATGAAGAGGAAAATCCTGAAGACAACCAAGGAGGAGTTGATTTAGAGAAGATCATTGTTTAGGATAGCTTGCAGATGAAAAAACAAGGTATGTAAGGTGATAGTTGATTCAGGTTGTACTGATAACATGGTATCTAGTGAAATGGTGGATAAATTGAAATTGGAAAGAGTGCCTAGGGGAAATCCATACAAAGTATCTTGGGTAAGTGATAACTAGTCCATTGTGGTGAATGAACAAGTTTCAGTTGAGTTCCAGATTGGTAGATATATAGACAAGTTTGTTTGTGATAATTTTCCTATGAGTTGTTGCCATGTGTTACTTGGAAGGCCCTGGCAATTTGATAGGTCTGCAATTTATGATGGGAGACAAAAAACCAATACAATTGAGAAATATGGGAGAACATTCACATTAACTTCGTTGGTTGAAGAAGCAAAAGAACATGGTAAGATCATCATGATTGGAAAGACAGAGGTTGTGAGCAATGAGGAAGATAAGAGTATGGAATTGGCAACCATTTCAAGGCTTGATAGTGTTGGGATAGTAGATAGAAGAAATAAAGACAATATGCAGTCAGTTGTTATGAAGGATGCTTCCATGTGGAAGAAAAAATAAGTTGGATTAGTGTTTCGATCTGATAAAGTGAAGTATAAGAGTGAAAATCTTGTAGAAAAGCAAGAAAATAGTGAAGTAATATTGGTTGGGACAGTTATGTGCCCTGCGGTGATGAAACAAGTGAAGAAGTAGACAAATGGATACAAAACAGAGGTTTGTAAAGTTGTTAGGACCAAGGAAAAGGTATTTGTAGGTCTGACAGAGATTGATAAGTGTGATGGTACAGTTGACAGTGGTAAAGATGTAGTTAAAAAGGCTAGTGTACAGTGGTTTAAGCATGAAGAAATAGAGAGGAAAGTGATGAAAGATGATAGAGGGTTGAGTATAGAGGTAAAATAGAGTGTAACATCAGAATTTGATGGTGGAAAAGTTAAGGAACACCCCCCAATACAATATGAATAGTTGGAGCATGTTTCAAGAGAAGACATTAGCAAGAATGTCAAGGGTGGTGTAGAATAAAGGCAAGGTGAACCTATTGAAGGAAAACATGAAGGTAAAAAGCATGAAGAGAAAAATTATGGACAAATTACAACAATATTTCCAAGAGACTTGGAAAAGTTCAAAGTTGGGGTGTATGGTGCAGGAGCACCATTAAACAAAATTTGTCAAGCAAGGTTGATTAGGTGTAGACTCTAGGATTTGGAGTCCTTTTTGTTCAAATAAGTTCAATAAGACCATTTTGCATTGTAATATATCATATTTGATGGTATTTTGGTTATTAGGAGGTCTAGGATGCTAAATGTGTAAAAATATTGAAAATTTGCTAATTGTGCAAAAATGCGAAATTCAAAAGTTGTAAAAGGGCAGGTTTAGAAGACCAACGGTCACTAGGATTTGAATGGCCAGTTTTAGTAGTTGAATCAATTTATTTTTGGTGGGAAAACATCTTAAATGTGATGAACTCAATGTAAGAGGTTGATAAGCATTCTTGAGGATTTGAAGGAGAAAACAATTCATTTTTTCTTTGTTTTTCTAATATTTTACTGGTAATTCTCCATTTGCAGCCACTGTACGACCCCATACAAGCCTTTCTCAGTTTGAATTGCTTGGTTAAATTTAGACTCATGTGTTAGCTTTAAATTGAATCTATTTTGAGGGTCTAATATTCAATTTGATAAGAGTTAGAGGCAATTTCCTAAGATAGCCTGTGAGTTTCCAGATTTAAGGGTTTTGTAAGTTTAAATTTCAAAATGGACCCATTCCACCTTCTATGATGTCTATACCTCAATGAAATGGGTGGATAAAATTAGTGTAGGGTGTGAAAATTTTGTTTGTGTGCAAGGGAGGCCAAAAAGTGGGTTGGGCATGAAGCCCTAGGTGTGGAAATTATGTTTTCCAAGTGAAATTGTGAGGTTTTAATATGGAAAAGTATGAATTATGTTGGGGCAGTGTTATTTTTTGATTGACTAAGTATGTGAAGAGGTATTTGAACCTGTTTGAGGTGTTGGAAAGGTTGTGGGAAGTTTGGTAGTGTGTTTTTCAATAAACCCCTATGTTTATTGTCAAAAAGGAGGGTTTCAGGATTAGGCACCTTGGGGGAAGTGTCTCTATAAAAAAATAGTGAAATCCAAGGTTTGGTAGTCTGTGGATTACTGCCCAATTGGATTTTGAGTGAAAGGTAAAGTTTAAAGTAGAGTCCCTTTGAAAAAGTGACCTAATTGGTCAAGATGGTCAGTGTAGGAAGAATAATTTGAAGAAGTTGTTCAAAAGAAATCTATTCTGGTTTTTTGATATTTTGTTGAGTGCCCTAATGGGTCTTTGAAAGGGTTCAGGTCTTGGTCTCAGAAGACCTTCTCTATAAGATATAACCGATTGAAGGAGATTGCAATGCTACAAGGGTTTGAGAGAATTTGAATGAGAGTGAGAATTTGGAAGAATTGTGACTTGAAGATTATTTTTTTTGTGTGGGATTGTGTTGTGTGGTTGCAGGACCCCCCTGGTTTCTATCACTAAGACATGTTGATCAGATGGGTTTGATGTAGGATGATGATGAGCTTTATGATAAGCCATTGATATAAACTCCATTGACGCACTTACCTATGATTTAGACTTTAGATTTTGACAATTAGGTTCTCACTTTACGACTCGCTATACTTGCCTTCTAGTTGTTTTGCCAAAGGTTTGAAGGTGATGATTGATTTATGATGGATGAAGGTTTATTGTAGATGAAAGTGGAATGGGATGGATGGTTTTGGTATTTTTTGAGTATTTCAATGTTTTTGGTATTTTGAAAATGTTTTGAGGTTGCTTTTAGTATTTTTGAAAGTTTATGTGAATGTTTATGTTTTTGATTATTTGAGGCTTTTTAGAGTTTTCCAAGGTTTTCCAAAGAAAATTGGGATTTTCCAATATTTGAAGGTTTAGGGGTTTTCTAAGATTTTAAATGTTTAGGATATTTTGAGATATTTGAATGTTTATGATTTTTTGAGTTTTTAAATATTTACGGTTTTCTGAGTTATTTGAATGTTTAGGAATTTTTGAGTTTTCGACCAAGAACCTAACCTAAAAGACCTATCCTAGGGGCCTCGAGGGTTGATCAAATATTAGCCTTGCCTATGTTATACATGCAGAGACCACATAGTTTGACCGACTCCACTTATTGAAAGATGAAGATGAACAGTTGATGGAATGTCAATTTATTTTGGAAAAATCCTAAAGGATTGACCTAGGGTGTCTTGGGGGCACATCAATGATGGATTTTACTATGTTCAAGATCAAAGACCCGTAGTTCAACAAGGGTACCATTTTTTGGGATTTTTGATGTTTTGACCTTTTGAGGGTTTTTGATGAGATTTGGATGTTTTGGATTTTCACTTTGCAACTTTTTGATTTTTTTTGGGTTTTAGCTATACAAGATTTTGCAAATGTTTTTGGATTTTTTTATGAATGTTTTATGAATATTTTTGGGATTTTCTACAGATTTCCAATAACCTTAAGATATATAAGAACTCGATCTGATTCATAACAAATTTCCCCTAGTTTGATATGATAGACTACCTTGATACAGGCATGACAAATTGGCCTTTGGAATATGCCAAGTAGTACTGAGGGGATTATGATACTTCACAACATCAAGTTGTGATAGGGATGGGGATGGGTGATGGATGAAGGGTGAGAATGATAGGATAAAGAGCCATAGATGGATGAAGGTGATTTATTTGCAGGAGGTTCCTATTTGCCTAGTTTCACCAAGGTACTTGCCCAAAGCACCACTGAAGTGGTTTTCACTAGAGGATGATTTTTTTCTTTACTGTTTTCAATCCTTTTTCTTATTTTTTTGGATTTTTGATCATTTTTTGAGTTTTTTGTATTTTCAGATTTATACCTTTCAAGACTAGGTATAAAAAATTTTAAGATGCAATTTGTTCATTCGTTCCTACAAGGGTTCACCTTCAAGTATAGATAATTGATATGCTTCGGATCCATATCTTGATGTGATGACAAAGGGACCCAACCAGTTAGGCTCAAGCTTTCCTTTACTGTCATAATCCGATAGATTCTTCTGATTCTATTTTAAGACAAGATCTCCTACCTAGAAATATCGACATTTTATTTTCTTGTTATAGCTCTATTTCAGTAGGTTTTGATATACTTGCAAGTGATTAAGGGTGTCAAGATGATGCTCATCCAAGAATTCTAGCTCATTCGGCCAACAAACTCTATATTCTTCATCATCGATTAGGCTTTGTAGTAACACTCACAATGATGGGAGCTCAACCTCAATAGGTAGAATGGCTTCTGATCCATAGACCAAGGAGGATGGGGTTGCACCTGTTGGCATGTGAATATTGGTTCAATAGGCCCAGAGAGTAGGATTTGACTGCAGATGCTAGTCATAACCAACTTCATTGACTATTTTCTTTAGGATCTTCAAAATAGTTTTGTTTGTAGCCTTGACTTTTCCATTGCCCTAGAGATAATACAGGGTAGAGAAATAGTGTTGGATGTTAAATATTTGGTATATCTCTTTCACATCCTGATTTTTGAAGGGTGTTTCATTGTCTAAGACAAGGGTTTGTGGAACACCATAACCGAAGATTAGGTAATTCAAGATAAAATTAGCAATTTGCTTCCCCATTATGTAGGTCATAGGATTGGATTCAACCCACTTGGTAAAGTACTCAGTGGATGTTATGATAAACTTGTGGCCATTAGATGAGGTTGGAGTGATCTTTCATATGAGGTCAAGTCCCCACTACAAGAAAGGCCAAGGGGTGATCATTGGTAGCAATTCCTGAGATGAAGCATGAATCATATCTCCATGCTATTGACAGTGGACACATTTTTGCACATGTTGATGAACTTCTCTTTCCATGTTTGGCTAGTAGTACCCTATCCTCAACAGTTTCTTAGATGAAGTCATACTGCTAGAATGGGAACCACATATGCCATCATGTACTTTTATTAAAGTAGTTAAGGCTTCCTCTTGGTTAAGAAATCGTAGTAATATCCCTTTGATGCTTCAACAATAAAGGCTATCACCTAGGATCACAAATCGGGATGCCTTTTTGACAAAGGTCTTTTTAAGGTTGGAGATGATATCGAATGGGAGGGTTCCTCTACCTAGGTAGATGAATATGTCACGATACCATGGGGATCTAGTACCAACAATGACACACACAAATTCATATTCCAAGATTTCAAAATTCGGTATGAGAATTTGTCCTACCAAGAATTTGCATTGAAGGACGTTGTTCGGCATCTCTAACAGTGATCCAATTGTTGCCATAGTTTTTTGATTCTCTATTGTTCATGTGAGGAATTTTCTCAAAAGTTACATCTATGAAAATATCTTTGAGACTTTCTACCATCTTCTTGTAAGGAGTAAGCTTCTCATCCTTAGTTTGGTAGTCATCATTGACTTAGTTGCTAACTAGCTGTGAGTCCCCATAGACTTTTATTTCTTGTATCTACCACTAAAATACTATCCTTAAACCTATTATTAGGGCTTTGTACTCAACAATGTTGTTGGTACATAGAAATGATAGCCTAGGTATGACTTTGGAATGAAATCACCTTGAGGGGTGATAAAGAGAATACCTATTCCTGATCCATGTTGGGTGAATGATCTATCAAAGCACATCTTCCATAGATTGGTTAGATTGACAAGGAATATTGATTCATCAAGAAATGTAGATATCAAGGGGTTCTTAGCATAGATGGGTGCATCTTCTAGTTGGTCTATGATCACTTGTCCTATGATTTCCTTGCACTCCACATACTCTATTTCAAATTCAATTAAGATCATCACCCATTTAGCTATTCGCCCAGTGAGAGTTGCTTTGGATAATAGGTATTTCAATGGGTTGATCTTTGCAATGATTTTGATTTGATGTGATAGCATGGAGTGTATGAACTTTTGTGAAGCAAAAACCACTACTAAGAATGCTTTCTCAATGGATGAATGGTTCATTTTATAGCCTACCAAGGTCCTGTTGATGTAATAGATAGCCCTTTCCTTTCCATCTTCACCATGTTGTGCTAGAAGAGCACCTATTGCTGCTAATGTTGCTAAGATATATAGGATCAATGGCTTGTTCAGTATCGGTGACATGAGTACTAGAGGTGTCAATAGGTAATATTTGATCTATTGGAAGAATTTATCACACTTCCCATCCCACTTGTAGGTTATTCCTTGATGGAGAAGCTGTAAAAAAAGGGTGGATGTTGTCTAATAGTTGCACTATGAACCTTCTTATGGACTGCAATCTTCCTTGTAACCCTCTCTTATCCTTTAGTATTTTTGGTGGTTCCATGTCAAGGATGGATTTTACGTTTTTTGGATCAATTTCTATTCCTCTTTGTGACACGATATAGCCAAGAAGTTTCCCCTAATGTAACCCCAAAGACACACTTTTTTGGATTTAGTCTTACTTTGTATTCTTCAATTCTATCAAATATGGGTCCTAGGACTTGTATGTGCTCATTTCTTTTCCTTGATTTTTCCAAAATTTTATCCACATAATCTTCGATTGTTTTGTCGATCATGTCATGAAAGATAAAGGTCATTGCTCTTTGATAGGTTGCTCCTACATTCTTCAACTTGAATGGCATCACGTTCCAGTAATAGGTTCCCAATGGACAAGTAAATGTAGTTTTGTGTTGATCCTCTTTGGTGATTATGATTTGATTGTAGCCTGAAAAACCATCCATGAGTGATATAATTTCATGCCCAATTGTTAAGTTCATGATCAGTTTGATGTTAGGAAGAGTGAAATCATCCTTCGAGAATGCTTTATTTAGGTCTCTAAAATTTGTGCATTTTCTAATGCCCCCAATGGGTTTTGAGACTGGTACTAGGTTGGAAACCCACTTAGGATAATCTATCAATCAGATGAATCCAACATCAAGAAGCTTTTGTAACTCAATTTTTACGAAGAGTGTTATCTGAGGGTGCATCTTCCTTAATTTTTGCTTTACTGGTTTGGCTTCAGGATAAACTGCTAAGTGATGCACAACTACTTTTGGATCAATCCCTGGAATATTAGTTTATGACCATGCAAATTTGGCTCTTTTCTCTTTCAAGAATTCTCCTAGGTTTTTTTGTTCTTCATCCAACAAGGATTCGGCATAGAAAGTGATCTTGGCTGCTTCTTCGGTTCCTACATTGATTGGAGTGGCCTTTTCTGCTACCACTGCTGACTTCTTTGGATGCATTGCACTAAGGGTAAGATTGAATCCCTCATCCTTGAGCACCTCATAGAGGTTTTCACCCTTGAATGCGTCCCTTCTTTTCACTATTTAGAATTAGAAAGTGCCACAGTGTGGTTTTCACTCAAATATTTGCATGTTATTTGTATTTTTTTAATTTTACAATTAAAGGATTCAATTGTCTCCCCATAGTAAACCCTTATTTCTAGTTCTATTTCAAAACCTACCTTG
Organism: Sequoiadendron giganteum; assembly: GCA_007115665.2. Classification (NCBI taxonomy): domain Eukaryota; kingdom Viridiplantae; phylum Streptophyta; class Pinopsida; order Cupressales; family Cupressaceae; genus Sequoiadendron; species Sequoiadendron giganteum. The sequence continues at coordinate 476,677,068 of CM021101.1, read as the reverse complement.
TGATATTCCCATGGCAATTTTTCATGGAGTTCCATGAATTATGAGATTGCTTCATCATTTTTGAATAAATCTAGAATCGGTGGTCCTTGTTGGTCCATGTAATTGAGTTGTGGGTAAACTAGGTGTATTTTAGTTGGTTGATTGCTCAAAGCAAAGGATGTTATGGATATCATGAAGAGTGAATCGTTCTCAAATAGGTTAGCAACATCAAGATGGAAATCATCTAAGGTCGTATCATGTGATGTAGGTAACCAAGAGGAAGCCTCAGTCCGTTTAGCAAAAGTATATTTTCCAATAAGGTTAACCTTGCTAGTAGCACAACCTAGACCAAGATTCTTTAGTTATTTCTTAGGAACAATGGGTTCTAGTAAAACATTATCATTTTGTCCTAGTGTCTCATTCTTTTTATAGCCCATTCTCTTCAATAGTTGTAAGCCTTTGTTTTCATCTTCCATTGGAAGAATAGGGGCAGGTCGTTCATCCTGATAGAGGAGTTTAGAGACATTTTCCTCATTGATATCTTCTAGTTCTAATCCCCCCACTTGGTGAAGTTAGTAGTTGTCATCTTTATTGTTTTAGGATTTTTTTTGTTAGATGTGGGTTTTCCATGTGATTGAGGAGAAAGAGGTAGCTCTCCTAGGACAAAGGTATTTTTCATTAGCTTATAGTTTTTGCAACCATTATCTTGGATCATATATTTGATGTCAGGAATGTTTTGCACAATGGTTGTTTTTTGTTTTTGAGGTAGATGCAAGGGATGATGGGTCAAAAAATGAGGTTGATTGTGTAGGCCCTTCATCATTCTTGGGTACTTGTGGTATCTTATAGAACTTGGCCTCAAGATTCTTGTAGTAGTAAAAAGGCTCAGGATCTCCATGGATGGTAATTTCTCTACCCTCAAAAGGAAACTTCACACACTGATGGCAGGTCAAGGCTACAAATTTTAAGGCATGGATCCATGGTCAGCCAAGTAAGATATTGTAGTGAAGATCAAGGTCTAACACTTGGCATGTAGTTTATGCAATGATAGGGCTCACTTGGATGGGTAATGCAATGATTCCTTGTGATACCCACTCTTATTCATCATATGCTTTGGTGGCAGTACTCTTTACTTTATCAATAGTATCCTCTAAATAGCCCAAGTGCTTGATTAACTGGAGGGTACAAATGTTTAGACTAGATCCTCCATCTACTAAGACTCTTCTGACCTTGTTTTTATTAATGACCACCTTAAGGTGTAACACACAGTTATGAGATGGCTATTATGGTAGGTCTTTTTTTGAGAAGGTGAGAAGACGATTATTGATATGCCCTACCATAGCTTGAAATTGATCTGAATCAATATCCTTAAGGATAGATGCTTCTGAAAAATATTTTCTAAGATTTCTCTATGTGCGGGTGATAACCTCAATAGTTCTAAGATTGATATATGTGCAGGTGTCTTCTTAAGCTGATCTAGGAGATTGTACTTGCTAGGATTTCATGTTGGAAAAGTAGGTTGTGCCCTAGATTGAGATGGGACTCCTTGGATGGTGACTTTTCCATGTTGTGTGGTGACTCCACACTCTTCACTAGGTCCTTTAATGGTGATGACAGTAATGATGCTATCACAGGAAGCAACCACGTTGGAATAGATATGTTGTATATTTATGTAATCCTTATCTTTCCCATTGTCGTTCCCTTTGTTATGATCTGGCATGGGATTCTTGTATATCTTAAGATCTTGGTTACCAACTAGTACTTCAACATATATGGTGTCATTTTCTATGAGGTCTTGGATAATGTTTTTTAGCTTCATACAGTTTTCAGTTTTGTGTTGTTTGATTTTGTGAAAGTCACAAAGATCATGCTCATTGTAACAAGATGGTTTCTATTTGAGTTCTTAGTAGTTTTCAAAGTTGAGAAATGTTTTCAAGTTTGACTCTACCAATTTCTTCATGATGGTTTTGATGGGTTCTAATAACTGTGTGTACTTTTTTTTAGGATAGTTGTTCTTTTTAGGGGTTCACCTTTGTTGCATCTCAGTGTTGTTGATCTAATTTTTTTGAGGAGGTGTTGTTTGTTGCATAGTTGGTTGAATGTTAGCACCTTGATTGGTGTCTGGTCTAGGAGCACTTAGGACCACCTTAGCATCTACCACACCATCATTTGTTATATTCTTTTTTTTATCCCAAACACGAGGCTTGTAATTTGAACTATTTGATGGGTGATTGTAAGCTTGAGTATTTCCATGTGAGATTAGAGCTCTTTATATGTTAAGGGTTCTAGGAACAATCTCGTCATAGGATGTGATGAACTGCATTTTTAAGTGAAAGGATAAATCTAGATCAATATTTTCTATGATGATCCCCACTTTTTGTTCATCGGGAAGAGGCCATTTGCTTTTACTAGCTCTTTGTCTCCACCACTGTAAGAAATTAGCGAAAGATTATCCTTTATTTTTTTCTGAGAGTGTACAATTCTTCTAGACTTACATCCATGCCAAGGTTAAAGGAGAAGTGATCGATGAATTTATTGGTAATTTCTTGAAAAAATTTGATACCATGAGGTAGTTGAGAAAACCAATCCATGGAAGGACCTGTTAAACTTTGGGGGAAGAGGTGCATTAAATAAGAATCATTGTAGGCCACCTCCATACACATGACATTGAATTCTTTGACATGGTCCATAGGACTTCCTCTCCCTTTGTATTTATCGAATTTGGGGATTTCAAAACTAGGAGGAAATGGAACCATTGCGATGTTTCAATCAAATGGATACAGACATAGATTCTATGTATGGGGATTCTTTGTCTTGCCCATCCAAATATCCTGCATTTATTGTGACAATGCCTTGATTTGTGATGCTAGATCATCTTGTGGGTTTGGTGGAGGAACATATGTTGCATATTGTGAGATGGTGGATGGATTATATGTGGGAATCTAATATGATAAAGTGTTGTATGGTGTATATGGTGGTGTGGGATTATTTGAAGGTGATTGAGGTGTTGATGAATATTCTCCTAATGTGTTTGGATTGATGATTTTTTGTTGAGGATTATAGTATGAACTTGGTTGTTGTTGTTGTTGATGTTGTTTTTGTTGTTGTTGTTGATGATGTTGTTGTTGGGTATACTATTGAGCTAGTAAGGCTTGTTGTTGTTGGTGAGCTGCAAGATTTGCTTGTTATTGTTTTGCCACTAAGGCTTGTTGTTGGGCTTCTTCTTCTTGTTGTGTTAATTCTTCTTATTGTTGTTGTGCTAAGGTTGTGCTTTGTTGGGATACTAAGGTTTCCTGTTGTGCCGCTAAGGTTTCTTATTGTTGTACTTATTTTTGTGCTATTAAGGTTGCTTGTTGTCACTGTTGGGCTAAGGATGCTTGTTGTTTTTGTTTTTGTTGTTGTTGTTGTTGGATGGCTTGTTGATAAGCCTGGTATGCTTGTTGTAAAGATAAGGCATGTGCTTGCAATGTAGGATCAGTAGGGTGTTGGGACACTTATGGTGGATTGTGGGTGTTAATGGTTTGGATGGGTTGTGACCTAGTGATGAGAGCCTAGTAGTTTCCTTGGTTTAAAATTCCTTGTAAGATAGTTGATTGAGGTGGAGGAATGTAATTGAGGTCCCATTTGATTTGCATGGTGAAGGGGGCCGTGGGGAACGATGAGGATGGTGTCATTAGATTTTGTAATGGTAATGACATATTAGGACCTTGAGTCCATTGATTGAAAAGGTTCCCTTGTCCCATGCCTTTAGCATTTCCTTGCACTAGGGATGTGGACAAATTATTACCTATGTTGATGGGATTCGTGACCAAGGGATTCTGTTCATTCGGGTTGATGATGGATGGGATGGAAATGTTTTGTGAAACAATGGTGCAGGTGAACCAATCAGAAGATTGGATAAAGATGTCCCTATTTATGTTAAGGGTTGATTTTTCATTATTGTGTTGGAATGCCCTTGTAGGTCGATTTGAGACACTTGATGCATACTTCCTAGCGAGATATTGGGTACACTTGTGGTATTTTTGGGTGTAGACACTGAAAAATGTCTTGAATGATATCATGCACTTGAAATAGGTTACTAACATCATTTCCTCTCAAACCAGTCCTCTTTTCGCTCAATTGATTAAATTGGCCTAGCTATTTAATTAATTTTCATTTTCATCTATTAACCTAGTTCATTTAATTGCGTTAATTCACCCCCTTTCATGCTAACATTTCATCTCATTAAATTAAATAAATCGGCATATTTAATTTAATTCCCTAAGTCTTCTAATTTAATTAGATAACCCTAAGTTATTTAATTTAATGAAAATCACTTTATTCTTCTAATTCCCTAATTGTTTGATTAAACCTTGTTTAATTAACAATTAATCTAATTTTCCTCTAAAAAAGGGAATACCTTATCCCCTTTTTTGCATAATTAAAACTTTGTTTTAATTTGCAAATTAACTTTTTTCCTCACCCATGAGAATATTCCAAAGGGAATATTCTCTCTCCTCCAATCATCTCACTTGGCTTCAAATGCAAGTTATCTTGTAACCTCTTCGGCAAGTCACCTTGTGACCTGTGTGTGCAAGTCAAAAGTGTGTTTGTTTGAAAAAAATGTGAGACCTTGATTAATTATCATCTTGCATCTCATTCGTTGATGAGAATCCATAATCGATGCCTCTTCTTTCCTCCATCCTGGACCGTTGATTAATCTTTTCAATCTCAACCCTCCATTTCTCATTTGCTCTTCTATAAATAGAACCCTATTTGGAGACAAATGGATCCATCTTTTAGAGAAAAATTATTTTGTTTAAACTCATCCATCCAGCTTTCAATTGAAAACTTATGTTGTTGAATTAACCTCCACTCACACTCATACTTTGCATACTTTTAGCTTGTTTTAGTTCATTTTAGTTGCATAATAGCTTAATACATCCATTAATGGCTTCCATGCATCCATCTTAGCTTGTTTATAAATTAGGGTTTCCATCTTTTAGCTTAGATTAGCTTAGAAATTGCATAGTTGAATCATTTTTAGCATAAAATCATGTTATTATAGCTTGCATCATGTTCATTTTAGCATAAATCAGGTTTTCATCTAGTTATCATAATGGTTTCATGGATTCTTTTCATAGAATCTATTGAAATAGGCTCACTAATCACGGGATTGGGAAAGGGTTGTTGTTCCACATCAACATGACACCAATTCCAAAATAGGATAAGTTTCAAATGGGTTAGAGTAGGAATTTAACTATTTTCGTACTTTACAATTTTTAGTTTCAATAAATGCTTAGTTTAACTTTTCAATTTGAATGATCTTGTTTGGTACATTGAGGTTTAGTGTACCAATTGTGCTTCAATTCATCACGGATCAAGTGTAATTGACCCACCCTAACAATCCTCATCTCACATTTTGGTGCTAGAAGGAGGGAAAACTGATAATTTAATCAAATTTTAGCTCAAATTTCATTCATTTTTTTTGTTGTAGGTTACAACGACACCCAAATCATAAATAGTAACACTATTTGAAGAGTGTCATCATATAGCGATGCTATTGCAATTTGAAACACTGACATCAATTAAATGCACTACCGTTGAGTTAAATATGGCGACACTGATTTAATATAGAGGTATCAAAAATTTCAAACAGCGACGCCCACAAAGTTCAAATCATAACACTCCAAAATCCTAGCGCTATCGTTCTCTCTATTTTTTCTGTAGAGCAATGCCCATTTTCACCAGAGCGATGCCCAAACTTCAAATCGCAATGCTATCATGTTCAACAACGCCCAACTCTGGTAAGAATTTTTATGATCATTTTTTTGGCATGTGTTTTAATTTCTTTGGTTTATCTGATCACTAATGCACTTTTAACTGTGTTCTAGTTGTTAGACTAACAAGGTTTTTTAGGTTGAACGACATGGAGCTAAAGTGAAGAAATATTTCTTATCTTGAAATTCTATGATTGCAAGAAGCGTTTAACACTTTGGGGCAATTATAACCCAGATTTTCATGCTTTCTACTTTATGCTTTAGGACCTCACTAAATTTCAATTGGGTTTAAAATGAATGCTCAAACGAGACTAAAATTGAACCCTCATTTCATCTTCTTTTGGGTTTAAAATTGAACAAGATAGCTTCATACTTCATTTGGTGCTTAAAACAAACTCATCACTGCTTTGAGGTATTAAAAGTTACAAGTGTTTGTTGTGTCTTGATTTACAATGTTGTTAGTGGATGCATATGCAATTCTCTCACACCATTTGGTGACCTTCAGAAATAGAAACATTGTTTAACACTTTGTAAAATAACTTACACCTTTCAATTTGGATTAAAAGTGAACCCCTTTGCGAGTGTGAGAAAAAGGTGTGGCATGTGTTCTCTCTTTGTTCATACAAGAAAAGATGATCAAACTACGGACATACTTCCTTGCTATTGTTTATCTTTAGAGGGCCTACCTCCCCACTTTGAAAGGAGGGAAAAACCAAAGCAGTAATGAACTAAAGCCAAGTTCTTCCAAACCGCAATATAAATGTGTGGTTGCAATGAAAACTGGGATCAATGGGATGTGGTACATGATAGCTCTCCCCCAGTATCTTTATGATGTGTAAAGCCATTTTTCTAAGGGTTGGGAGACCTCTTGAGGGATTTTATCATTGTACCCCCTAAACTGGAAGCCCTTATTATGAACCTATGTTTAGAATCCAAAAGCCTTAATACTTTTTGGTGCAAGAACGATCATTTCGAAGTCGTCCCACATTCTTACTATTCAATTGTAGAAACAAAAAAATCCTTTTGATCTTCAGATTTTAAGATTTGGTGGTCTCGAGAAGTGTGTGCCATGGAGGGGAGCCAGTGTCACCAAATCTCTAGTTCACATTATTTAGTGTTTGGATAAATCCAAGTGGGAATTCAACAAGTATAGCCATTTTAAACCTAGGGTTGTAAGTGATTGTGAGTCAATTTGATACATTGCTTGGTTTCAAAATGTTACAAAAATAAACATTCACTATCTTCCTCAAAATTTCAAACACTTTGGTTTAAATATGGATGCCTCTTGATTTATCCTTGATATTACTTCTTGTCCTAAGGGTTTCTATCCTTAGCGATTTCTAAATATCTTGACTTAATCTTCATCCATATTTTCCAAAGACAACATAGGCAATTATGGCTCTAATCTCATGATTTTCATGAAATGGACATTGTGAAAGTTATGATGTTTTTGACATAAACATTTAGTTTCAAAACATAATCAAGACGATTTTTTGTAAAATCAATTCACTTAAGCAAGATAAATTTGACATAATTGAACCCCACATGACCATTTGGAGACCTATCGCTCTCATTCAACAACTCGACCTTACAAGTGCAATCATTCAACCAAAATTTGAATTCATTGAGGGAGAAAAAATGGATATTATCAGTAGTTTGAGAAGTTTCACTTTTGAAACCAAGAAAACATCTACTCAGTGGAGAATTTTTGCAACTATATTAGATAAAGAAGAACAAAGAACTAATATTTTGGCTAGAAGGCCCATATTACCACCTCTCACATGGAAATAAATATCTTCTTCTTCTTTAACGATCTCACACAAAATCAAGATCCCCAAAATAAGATCTATAGGTCATAATTTTAAACTCAAACATCTTAAACCAAAAGCTCTCAAGAAACACCTTTTAGCACTTCACAAGAATAGAGACAAGTTGGTAGCAAACTTTTACAAACACGCTTCAAGATATAGTCCAGAATTATATGCCTTCTTTTAGAGTCAAAATCCTGGTCTTTTTCACAATACTGAGCTTCTTTGAATGGTCTATCACACAATTAAAATCCATGAAGTTAGACCTACATCCCGTCATGATAGACATAGACATCGTAATTCAAAGTTTGGTAGGAAGTAGGTTGTAATAATTTACCACAATCATAACCGCTTATGAAGAAACTACTATGCTCGAGCTAGGAGGAGGAGAACAGGTTTAAACATCCCCATTTATCCTCTCATATAAGTCAAACATTAGGTCTTTAGGATTTGAAAATTTTAGAGGTCTAGCATCATTCTCACTACCTTGGTCTTGGAAAACAAAGGTTCATTCTAAGTCAAAATTGGGTCAACCATTCCATCCACCCCTTCATCAATTTTCATCCTTCATCAAACTTTATAAAAAATTTGAATATAACATCTTTTGACTTAAACATCAATCAAACCAACATCTAACTTGGCTATGCTATATGTGAAATGTATCCTTTTCCATGCACCTAGCTAAGTTAGTTATCATCCTTGAACGTGTTTATCTTGAAGGTCATGAGTCTACCCTAAATATTCTCGAGTTCATTAGTATCCTTTATCCTAACATCAAAACATCAAACTCAAGTCAAAAGTGTTGTCCCAAAACGATTATAAAGATCACTTTCCATATCATCCATCTTTTCATCCCCCATTATCATCATTGCTCCAAAAATACTTAGATCCCTTTTACCAAATTTTGAGTCAACTAAAGAGTTTAAACATTACAAATCTCAACACAACTCTCCTATCGATGACCCAAAATTTATGATAAAGACAAGATCATAATAGAAGAGAATCATGGAGCAAACCAAAGTCACATTTACCTCAAGTGATCCAACTCCTCTAGAATTTGATCCAAGAACTCCACTCATCCCCTCACAACAACCATCATCTCTAACAAGACCATATGAAATTGAAGATATCACATATAATCCCTTTGTGCTCACTAAGGATGAAATCATGGAACATCAGGCCTTTGAAAACATAGCTCCTATTTGCCCATCATTTGTGGCACAAAATTTGGCACAAGGCTTCACAACTCCACCATCAGGAATAAATCAAGCATCTACTCCTAGTCTTGCAGCTAACCTTGCCAAGGACTTTGGTCTAACTCTTCGCTTTCAAAGCAGTACTTGTGTGGGTACCCTATATACCAATTCTCCATGTCCAACAACCAATTGGACACCTACATTTGGTGGTCCTCCCATCCTCAAAAATCTGAAGCAAATACATAAACCTCTTGATCTTCATTACTCCACCACAACCTCCACCTATCAAGGAAACCCCTCTGCATCCACATCTATGAGTATTGTTATCAATTTCTCACCACAGCTCAAATTGACAGAGTTGATTGATTCAAGTTCATTTTAAGGTGAATATTTTTAGTTTATTTATGTAGTTTCCTTAACCATTGCATATATTTGAGTTTTTAGTTGTTTAAGTGCAATGTGTTTCAATTTTCCATTCATCATTTATGACATTAAGGAGTGCATGAAATGTTAAAGGAAGATGCTTTCATTCTATTTTAAGTTATTTATTACACAATGTTTCATACTGATCCAGAAGGATCTAGGAAACCTCAAAATTTCACAATCTCAAAATCTCACCAAACTAGCATCATCACATAGAGCTCACTGACATGGTCCTAACGCAACTTGAATGGGCTCAAAAGGAGTCTCTATGCAAAAGTTATGCGTAGTCAAAGGTCTGGTCAAACAAGTGAATCAGGGGGCCAAGAAAAATGGGAAAAAATCATCATCTCCAAATTGGTCAAATTTGGTGCCAAGTCATAGTGCTCGTCATGTTGATTCCAAAACTATATTCAGTTTCAAAAATGGAGCTCGTATGAGCAAAATAGATCCAGTCAAAGTTTTAGTCAAAATGATGATGTCAGCATGTGGCATGGCAGTTGACTGGATGGTGACGTTGAAATTGCAGGTGATATGGCAAAAATATCACAAAATTCATGTACATTATGCTTTATTTTTAAAAATTAATGATAATAAAGTGGTGGAAGTTTATTCCACAAAATCCATTTGGTGGGATCGGATTTTGTGGGATCCCAACCAGATTCGGTGGGATCCAAATCTCCTAAAAATAAAAAAAGATTAATTCATAAAAGGACAAAGAAATAACCCTCCATTTTAAAGAAAAACAACTTAACAACTTAAAACTAAATGAGCCTGTGAATAGGTTTCAAGGGCTTAAACAAATTAAATTGTTTTTTTATGGGGAAGTTATTGTTTTTTTATAAATGGGTTAGTGTTTTTTTTGTAAGGCTTATAATTATAAAATCCAAAGGGGAGGTTAATTTTTTATTTTATTTAATAAGGTGGTTAAGCCTTATTAAGGAAATTTTTATGTATAAAAGGGGGTGTAGGTGGTGAGTTTTTTCATTTAGATGTTTGAGAGTTTTTTTATGCTCCTGGTAAGGTGGAGAATTACTGAAGGGGAGAAATTACAAGGTGTTGTTACACCAAGAATTGTAAAATTGTAAAGAGAGAGATTGTGAGTGATTAAAGCTTGGATATTGTAAGAAGGCTATTGAAGCTTGGCGATATCAATAAAGAGGTCCAATGTTGAGAAGCGGACTCGGAGACGTAGCTCAAATTGAGCGAACTCCGTTATCAAGCTTGTGATCTCTATTCTTCTCTTATGTCTCATAATTATTTTCAGTATTTGATTCTTTGAGTTTTTCTAATTATGAATTTAAGTAATTAGTTTATGTTTTATTATTTTTGGATAAAGAAACAAGTGCATTCTAATTTTTCATAATTTGAATGGTTAGAAGCATAGTCATGCAATACTATCTGGATCGGGGAATTTTGTAATTGGAGTTAATTTACAAGTTAAATTATAAACCGCTAATTACAAATCACATGCATTTTTTATAAAAAGATAAATTCATAATTGAGCAAGATTTGCACAAATGTTTTATATTCATTGAAATAGAAGACAATCAAGTGTTCCACACAAGCTATGGGAATAGCTAAAACAATGAATCAAAAAGAGTACACTACACTATTGAAGATAAAGGAGAGGAGCATGTAAGAGAGAACATAATCGTCATTGCCTGGTTGTGTCTTCAAGTTGCCTTCAAAGTTGTGCATCTTTCATTTCTTCCATATTTCAAGTGAACCTACAAGAGGGTGAAATTTTTGTTAGAGCTCAAACTATGAACACTCCTACATGATCCATCAACAGTACTGTAGAATACTGTCTATGATGCATTAAATCAACTAAGCAAAGACAAGAAGTGTGCAAGAGAATACCAAAAGCAGAAACACCATAAGAAACATTGTAATTATTGTTTTTAATCTAACATTGTTTATTTCTTTTGTAGGTATAGGAAAAGCCATGTTGTTGTTATGTTTGAAGATTTTAAAGCATGTGGTGTAAAACGGGCTCCCACAAGGCTTGAGACATGGCATGCTACCCATTAACATTCAAGAGGAGTTTTAGAAAAGAAACAATTCATTTTTTGTTCAAGAGAAATACATTTTAGGGAGTACATCAAGTATCATTAGAGCTCAAAAAAGTGACCATCTAGGACAATCAAGTCTGAAGTGCAATGAATTGAAGATCATAGGTGATCAGTTGCCCAAGTGAATCATCAAGGAGTGCATCATCATGAAGTGAGATAGTGAACAGGCATACATAATGCATTGTTTACAAGTCATCAATAGCAACTGAAGCAATTTGAGAAGCTTCATAACACCTTCATCATGGTGTGTATTTCAAAATCTTCTATGCATAAATCAAGATTTCATGTCAACATTTGTTGTTTAGAAGATAAAATTCCATGAAGATTACAAAGGAACGGTTGTCTCCATCAGAAACAAGATGACAAGTGGTTGCAAGTAAAGCATGAGAGTCAATGAGAAGGGTGATACACGAAGTTTGAGTTGAATGAAAAATAGGAAAGAATCATCAATGAAAGTAGCTTGCAATGAATTGATTTTGTTTCAGTTTTTGATGCAACAAACATGAGGGAAGATCACATTGCATTGCTCAAAACATAAATGTGGAGCTGGAAATTTATTTTTCTGAACCATTCAAATGTATAAAATGTGTGATAATGGAACAATCAAGTAAAGCTACAAATGTGGGCTTCGTACTTGAAAAGGTGAAGTCATTCTTGATTTTCAAAACAAGGAGATTATGCTATAGTTTCATTATGAAGACAAGTGCAAAATGCCTAGTTTGAACTTTTAAGAGAAAAACCACATGGTGTGCATTAAGAAGCTTCAAAATGTAGAGAAATGGAGGTATTTCAAGCTTAGAAATAGGTGGCAAGTGATCCTAACTGAACTCTCATGGTTGGTGCTTGAGAGAAAATTGCTTTCACAAATGATGATACCCATTTAGGGTATTGAACTCTAAATGAAAAATATAGAAAGAAAATAATCATGGCTCAAGCTCATGCCAACATTGGAGCCCTATAAATAAATTTAATATTTTTTTCCATAATGGGGTTTGCAAACCCAAAAAATGAACAACATATTTCTTATGCACATTCAATGGAATATATAGGAAATGAAAAAATGCATTGAAACAACTAGACAGTGCTCTCATGGCCACAACCTGAGAGGAGGTTTCTCTCCACAAAATGCCAAACCTACTAGGGTTTTATCTCAGAATGCAAGTATAAGAGGAAACAATAAAGGCTCGAGCTTATACAAACAATGGAGCTCCCAAAAAATGGAGTATAGTATAGCTAATGGTCGTGGCCATGAAGGGTCTATAGGCCTTTTAAAAACAAAAACAAATATATAGTTTTCTCCAAGTGTGCTTTCTTTTCAAATGAAAAACATTTCTACATCATGGGTCGAGCCCAGGAAAAGCCATTTTTTTATAGAGACAAGAAGAAACACATATAGCATAGTCGCGGCACATACAATGGCCAAGCTCACATTTCCTCTATAAAGCTTCATTTTTTTTTAAGAAAACCTTCAATAAATCTTTTATTTAAGAGGGAAATGCATCAAAAGTGAAACATAGATCTTACCATGGCTATGAGTGTAGAAGAATCTCATCAAATCTCATGGCCAAATCTCTCAGAAGCTTGAGAAAATTCTCCAATGGCAACCACAAAGAATGGCAAGGACTATCGACACAAAAAAGTACACACAAAATGCATCAATAGAAAGTCATGGTCATGGCCTAAAGGCCATTTTTATCATTCAAAAGGAGTGAGGGATGCATCAAAATGATGATAAGTAGCTTACCCTTAAAATTGCAGAGGAAAATCGATTGAAAATGGTGAAGTTCAAGCTTGAAATCAACTCCATAGATCTCCCATGGTGGCGGCTTGCAGAGCCTCTTCTCCAAGTCGACCGAATGAAATGAGGCTGATTTCTTAGGGCAAGATTTTTTTGTCATTAGGGTTTCCAAATACCCTAATTCGACTTAGGGAAATTTTTTAAAATGTTTAAAATATATCAACTCTAAGTTTATACCCATGTGGCCGAAATGTTCATGAGCCTAGGTCAACCCTTAGGTATTTTGAATTTTATTTTTTATGATTTTTATAAGAAAATCAAACATCAAACATACCTTGTCCCTTTTCACCTAGTTCAATTTTCCTTAGGTTTGTTTAGATAGAATCATATGATTCTTTACCTTTCTATGGTTTTAATTAAAAACCCAAATAAACCTTAGATATTTCATGATTGGAAAAATTTGTACAAAAGATATAGCTTTATGCCTTCAATATTTTTATGATTTTTTATAGGAAAAATCAATTGTAATAGGAGCATTAAAAGATTGTTTATGTTTTATAAATATTTTTTCCAAAATCTTAATTGCAAGAAAATCAGGATGGGGGTTGAATTGAGAAAAAATCAAACATGAGATAAAGATGAGCTTGACTTTTGTAATAAATCTACAAATCATGTAAATCAGTATTTAAAGAAATATCTTATAAATTGGTTTTAAATACTTGATATTTATGCAGTTAAAACAAAGAAAAGGTAGCCAAGATCTTTTTGGATTTGATTTTTCCTTTGGGCGAATTTGGAGAAAAGAAGGCAAACTGATGTTTCCATTTTTAGTTTCCAGCCGATTGCACCTGATTTTGAGGCTTTTTTGGATGGACTCTTTGGAGATGGGAAATTACTATCCTTTTGGTGATTTTTGGAGTGGTTTGAAGTCATATTTTCAAGCCTTTTTCTTGAGCTCAAAAATAAAGAATGAGTTGCTTTTTGAAGAAGTAGTGGGCCTGATTTTTCTATTTTGCACTACTAGGGTCACTTAATGGCTATAAGTTTGAGAGATTTTAATTTCTTAGGCCTTCAGATATCGGTTTCTTTCTCTTAAACACATTTTGAGAGCTTGTAAATTTCTTTGTACTCACATTTTGAGAATTTCTCACTTCTTCATGCAATAAAACAGCAGAGTTTCCTTCCTCACTTCTTATTTATGCTTTGCAATAGTAATTTGATGTTTTTTGTGGTTCAATATATTTAATTCTTGTTGTTTTAGAGTGGTTTGTAAGAGCTTCATTCTGATTTAGGTTGTTTCTTGTGTTCATTTTGAACCGTTGCACAAATTAATTTTGAGTCATATGTGTTGTGATATTGTGAGAATCAAGTTTTAAAGAGCTGTTGAGAGTGGGTTATTGTCAAAATATTTTTAATATTGGTTAATCATTTTAGGTGACAGGATTTCAATTATAGTTTTCCTTCTAACTCTTTTCTCCACAAGTCAGTAGAGTAGGTGATTATCAACGAGGAATCTGGCCTTCTCCGGAGCTTCGTTCTCATTTTGGGTTACCCACAACCTGAGAAAGATCCCACTTTTCAATAGATTGTTGAATCTTCATGTTTAGCAGGGTGCAAATCTTATTGCTAATAGTTTTTGGCACGCCCGTGAGACCCTAGAGTCTTGTCTTTAGGGTTGTTTCGAAATTATAAGCTGTTGTCTGGTATATGCGGCAGAAATTTTTCTGCCTAAAGAGGTTTTTTTTTTAAATTATACTTGGTGACTCCTAACTTCTGGTTACCTTGCAGATTAAGTGTTGATAGGTTATGAGAAGAATCCAGATCAGATCTAGTCCAGTTCCACTTGAATACCTACAACTCTCCCCACTGAGAAGGAGAGGCAGAACACCAAGGAGGACTTTTGATTCAGCTAGAAGAGTGAAATCCACACCTCCAGAGCTTAGTCCCATTGTTTTTGTATGGAGGAACCCGAATCCAATATCTCAAGCACCACCTATGGTGAGGCAATTTTCCTTCACACCATTTAACGAGGTCAGTCCATTGTTGTTAGCAATACATGATGACATCTCAGTTGCTGCTCTAAAAGGACTACCTTATTTCACTAGCGAAGACCAAACTACTCCAATCAAACATATTTGAGATGTAGCCACCCTATGTTCGGTGCATAATATAACATAAGAGAACATAGCTCTGAGACTGTCGGTTGTTTCATTGAAGGGGAAATCCCTTCAATGGTTTAGAGGACTCCTAGCCAATACCATTGCAACTTAGGACCAACTCAAAGATAGCTTACATCGGCAATTCATAGATATGTCAAATCACCTATCATTACTTGAGCAGCTAAGCACCATCAAGTGTGCTCCCCATGAGCATATGGTTGACTTCAATTTTAGGTTTCAAAGAACCTGAGATAGGATACCTCTAATTTTCAAACCCACACCCAAACATGGCTTCCTATTTTTCATGAAAGCCTTGAATGTTGAGATATCAGTTATGATACAGTTTATGGGGGGTTTTACTTTTCCAAATGCATATGACATTGCAATAAGGGCTGAAAATTATCTTCTTCAAGCTGGGAAGATAGCACCAAGACCACCCATGCCCATTTTCTCCAAAATTCAGACACCTGTCCCTATGAATTTTCCTCCTATAGTTGTTGTACAGCCAGTCCCAGTGATAGGTTATCAGGATGTTGTTCAAGAAAATGTCATTTCAGACCAAACCAAGGAAATCCAAGAGATAAAAAATATGCTACAAACTTTTGGTAAAAATTTCAACAATGAATTTGTAAGCCTTAAGAAACAATTTGGTCATGAGCATAGGCCTTATCAAGCTCCCTATCAGCAAAACCAACAAAATAGGTCACCATTCCAGAATGACTTTCAAGGAAAGAAAAGGGGCTTTAACCCCAAGCCTTTTTGTCCTGATGATCCCAATGTAGTTGGCCCTTCAAGAGAGCTCATGTCACAGAATAATTTGGCTCAAGAACATGGTTGGTGCTACCCATGCAATAAACCGCACAATCAAGTAGTGTGCATAAGTGGAATGGAGAATCAATCTCTCATGGTGCAAAATCATTATAATGGCCCCAAAAATTTTCCAAGAGAGAATGTGGAGCAGTAGGGAAATTTAGAAGTTGCTTTAATGAATTGGCAAGGCACTGAATATTGCAGAATTAATCATCTACATGGGAAGAACTAGCAAAGTACACCCGTGGCAGCAAATACAATGTCAAAGAGAAGAGTGGTTGAAATAGAATAATAAGATGTAAATTCACAATAGCAAGCTACAAGGGACCAAATTCATGAAACTTCATCACAAACTATCCCAGTATCTATGAATTTTCATATTCTATAAAGAGAATAGCAGTCTATAAGTCCACAACAACAAGCTCAACCGAGCATGCATATTCTATAGAGAGAACAACAAAAAGTAAGTGGTGTTGTTGCACCCCCAAGATAGCATAAGGTAAATCCTATATCTTTCAATGTAGTTGAACACTTAAAGAAAGATACAGTCAGCTTATCTATTATGGACACACTACATATCCCAAGCTAGAAAGATTTATTGCAGAATGCCTTATCTAAACTTTCATCTCCAACTATTATTAATGTAGAAAAGAGCAGAATTGTACTTGCTAATAGCTCAGAGGTAAAAGGTTGACAAGAGAATCAAAAGGTAAAACACCCACCATTCTATCTAAGTCTTATTATAGGGGATAAACTTGTCCATAATTGTATGATAAACTCGGGGGCTAGTGGCTCAGTGATGCCTAAAAGTGTAGCAGATAGTTTAGGTTTGGTTTATGAACCGATGAAAAAAGGGGTGGTGCAATTGGATGGTTCTATTGTTCAAACAATAGGAATCATTAATAATTTTTCCTTCACATTACATGCTTTCCCCAGCTTTGTTTTGCACTAAGATGTTCATGTGATTGAATTACATCCCCATTTTGCACTTTGCCTCTCACGAGACTTTACCGCCAAACTAGGAGGTTTCTTGTTAGCTAATTGGTCCCGTTTATTTTTTAGAACCTAGTATGGTACCAGAGTGACCATCAAGTCTGAACCTTTAGCCAAAGACCACATTGATCCATACATTCCTAGCCCTATAAATTCTAACCTATCTTTCACTAGTGGGCAAGAAGATCAACCCATGACCTTAGACCCCAACACACCCAATGAAGATGTTAACCTAGATGAGTGGGTTGTTGAAAATCATGATCTTGATCCTTTCAAGCACACTAATGAAGTGGGGTTAGGAATCTATGTGATCAAAGAACCTAATGCAGAAATTCTGAATCTAGTCAAGGACCAAGATTGGCACTTAGATAATGGCCCAAGGGTGTTGAAAGATGAAGAGGTTGTCAAAGAATGGGAGGAGCTACTTTTTGATGACCAAGCATCAAATTTAGAAGAGAATATTGAAGAGGATGAGAATTTTGTCCAAGAATGGATGGAGTTACTCTTTGAGGATCAAACCTTGGAGCAAGCTTTGGAACAAGTTGTGAATTCACGAGTGGGTCAAGCCCAAGACCATATTGTTGTCCAAGAAAGAGATTTCAAAGATGAACTTTCTGAAGGGCCTAAGGTACTCATCGAGATCTACCATGAAGAAATAAATAGTCTCCTTTTATTCAAAATCCAAGAGGGAGATAAAGAGAATCTATCCCAGAAGATTTCAGTTTACCTGCTAACAATTTCGAAGATATGGAGGATTTTGATATTGAACCACCAATCCTAGACAATTGGTTGGATGAGCTCCCTGATTTTGAGGGATAAATCCAAAGAAGTGTGTTCATGTTGGAAGCAATTCCGAATAGTGAAAAAAAAATTATGAAAAATATTTTGATAAACTTATGTTCTAGGGATCTAACGTTCAAATGAATGAGGATCTGAACGATGACATGATAAAAGAATTATGTGAAGCAAAACCTACAGAATTTATTGTTGGAGACTTTGTGCTCAAATGGGATGAATACAAGAGAAAACCTGGGAGGCATTCTAAATTTGATGCAATGTGGGGCAGGCCATATGTGATCATGAAATGCAAAGAGCATAATTCATTCCAAATTTCAAATTTAAGTGGAGAGGTGCTTCTTATCACAGTCAATGGGATCCATTTAAAATATTGTTTTTGAGGTTTGAAGTTCTACCTTGTACTATAGTAGAGTAGTTGCTGCTAATAAGTGCTTGGAGTATTTTATTTCAGTTGTTTTGTTTTCCATAAGTGCTGCAGCACTGGTTTTTTGGTCATCAGAGCCTGGTGGTTTGCTTTTCTTTTCTTTTCTTTCCATTCTCTACTATTGTTTGAAGGAGTGCAATTCATGTTTTATGAGAATTTTTGAGTTATGGAAGGGTAGAATTAACTCCATGCCCACTGGACGTACATAAGGCAACTGGCCTAATTCTTAGCAGGCAAGCATCTACAAGAGGTCACCAAGAGTGTTATCAATTTTTCATCACAACCCAAATTGACAGAGTTGATTGATTTGGGTTCATTTTAAGGTGAAGATTTTCAGTTTATTTCTACAGTTTCTTTAACCGTTGCATATATTTGAGTGTTTAGTTGTTTAAGTGCAATGTGTTTAAGTTTTCCATTCATCATTTACAGCATTAAGGAGTGCATGAAATGTTAAAGGAAGATGCTTTCGTTTTGTTTTAAGTTATTCATTACACAATGTTTCATACATTTGTTGCAAAAAGAGAAATGCATAATTAAGCAAGAATTGCACAAATGTTCTTTTGTATTCATTGAAATATAAGACAATCAAGTATCCCACACAGGTCATGGGAATAGCTAAAACAATGAATAAAAAATACTACACTACACTACTGAAGATAAAAGGAGAGGAGCATGTAAGAGAGAACATAATCGCCATTGCCTGGTTGTGCCTTCGAGTTGCCTTCAGAGTTGTGCATCTTTCATTGCTTATGTGCTCTAAGTGAACCTGCAAGAGGGTGAAAGTTTTGTTAGAGCTCAAACTATGAACACTCCTACATGGTCCATAAAAATTAATGTAGAATACTGTCTATGATGCATTGAATCAACTGATCAAAGACAATAAGTGTGCAAGAGAATACCAAAACAGGAAACACCATAAGAAACATTGTAATTATTGCTTTTAATCTAACATTGTTTGTTTCTTGTGCAGGTATAGGAAAAGCCATGTTGCTTTTATGTTTTATTTTTTAAAGCATGTGGTGTAAAGTGGGCTCCCACAAGGGTTGAGACCCAGCATGTTGTCCCTTAACATTCAAGAGGAGTTTTAGAAAAGAAACAATTCAGTTTTTGTTCAAGAGAAATGCATCTAAAAGAGTACATCAAGTATCATAAGAGCTCAAACAAGTGACCATCTAGGAAAATCAAGTTTGAAGTGCAATGAATTGAAGATCATAAGTGATCAGTTTCCCAAGTGAATCATCAAGGAGTGCATCATCATGAAGTGAGATAGTGAATAGGCATATATAATTCCTTGTTTACTATGAACCCCTAAACCTGCACTTGCACAAAAACAACAAACAATCACAATATTAGATCATATGCAAGCAAGAATGAAGGATTCCCTATGAAATCCATTTACTAAAACTCAAACTAGGAAAGATGAAGAACAAAATATAAAACTGCAAGTAAATCCTAATTAAGCAAGAAAACTTGTGATCCCATGGGGGAATTGGTGCCAATTGATGTGTCGAAATTGGCCCTTTCCCAACTCCTAAATTGCAAGTGTTGATGATGTGTGGATTGATAAAATCTCCTTAATGAGATTTCTGCATAACCTAGTTATGGAATTGTGAAAATGATGGATGTATGGAATGAAGTGCACAAAATTGGCTCTCAATGTCAAGAGAGTAACTTTGTATGAGATTGTTGATGATGAATGAGGAGTGAAGCCTCCCATTTTTAGATTTGAATTTGGAAGAGAGAGCAAGATTTGGGCAATGTGGGACAAAAAACCAACCAACGAGAAGAGTCCACTTGTCCAAATGTGATAGGAGGAGGAATGAGCACATTTTGGTCAATGTGCATGATAAATGCCATGAGATTCAAATTTGAAATTTGAATGTGACATGTTGGAGGGAGAGAAGAGTGAAGTTAATGTCACTTGGCTCAATGCACAAGGACATGTAAGAGGAGTGAATGTCTTGTTGGAAGGACAAATCCACTTGGATTTGAATTCAAACTTGAGGGAATATTCCTCCTTTATTCCTTGTTGAGATAAAATAGGCAATTTAATAAATCAAAGTAATTGATTTATTGTGCAAGTTGCATTCTCTAGAGGATTTTAGTGATTCAGATTAAATTAATCAAGATTTGATCAATTTAATGAGAGATTAGATGATTTGACAATTTTGACTCAAATTTATGAGTTGATTTAAATCAAGAATTGAGAAGAAAAGGATTAATTAAATAAATGATTTGATTTATTTAACTAAAGAGAATAGTGTTAGATTAAATTAAATAAAGTTTAATTTATTCAATTTAATGAGAAGACTTTAAGAACTTGATTTAAATAAAATAAACTATTTAAATAAATAGAGATATAAGGTTAATTAAATTAAATTGATTAAATTTAATCAATAGAGGAGAAAGACTTAATTAAATAAATAATGATTTATCTAATTAAGAGATGAAAAGGTGATGATAAGCTGAGAGTATGATTTAGGAGGAAATGTCGCTAGTAATCAGGATCGGGTGCATGTATATTTTCCATGTCTACATTAAAAAGTCATCAATAGCAACTAAAGAAATTTGAGAAGCTTCAAAACACCTTCATCATGGTGTGTATTTCAAAATATTCTATGCATAAATCAAGATTTCTTGTCAACATTTGTTTTTAGGAGACAAAAATGCATGAAGAGTACAAAGGAACGGTTGTCTCCATCAGAAACAAGATGACAAGTGGCTGCAAGTAAAGCACAAGATTCAATGATAAGCATTGGTAAACTGAAGGGTGATACACTAAGTTTGAGTTGAATAAAAAATAGGACAACATCATTAATGAAATTATCTTGCAATGAATTGATTTTGTTTCAGTTTTTGATGCTACAAACATGAGGGAAGATCACATTGCATTGCTCAAAACAAAAATGTAGAGCTGGAAATTCATTTTTTTGAAGAATTCAAATGTATAAAATGTGTGATAATGGAACAATCAAGTAAAGCTATTGTTGTGGGTTTCGATCTTGAAAAGGTGAAGTCATTCTTGTTTTTCAGAACAGTGAGGTTATGCTACAATTTCATTATGAAGACAAGTGCAAAATGCCCAGTTTGAACTTTTAAGATAAAAACCACAAGGTGTGCATTAAGAAGCTTCAAAATATAGAGAAATGAAGGTATTTCAAGCTTAGACACAGGTGGCAAGTGAGCCTAACTAAACTCTCATGGTCACGGCCTAAGAGAAATTTGCTTTCGCAAATGATGATACCCATTTAGGGTATTGAACTCTAAATGCAAAATACAAAAAGAAAATAACCATGGCTCAAGCTCATGCCAACATGGGAGCCCTATAAATGAAGTTAATAGTTTCAGCTGTAATGGGGTTTGCAAACCGAGAAAATGAACATATTGCTTATGCACATTCAATGGAATATATAGGAAATGAAAAAATGCATCGAAACCACTAGACAGTGCTCTCATGGCCACAGCCTTAGAGGAGTTTTCTCTCCACAGAATAACAAACCCACTAGGGTTTTGTCTAAAAATGAAAGTACAAGAGGAAACAATAAATTCTTGAGCTTATACAAACAATGGAGCTCCTAGAAAATGGAGTATAGAATAGCTAATCGCCACGGTCATGAAGGGTTTACAAGACTTTTAAAAACAAAAGCAAATGCATAGTTTTCTCTAGGTGTGTTTTCTTTTCAAATGACAAACATTTCTAAATCATGGGTCGAGCCTAGGAAAAACCAGTTTTTATAGAGACAAGAAGAAACACATATAGCATAGTCACAACCCATACAATGGCCAAGTTCACATTTCCTCTACAGAGCTTCATTTTTTTTAAGAAAAGCTTCAATAAAGTTTTTATTTAAGAGGGAAATGCATCAGAAGTGAAACATAGAGCTTACCATGGATATGAGTGTAGAAGAAGCTCATCAAATCCCATGGCTAAAGCTCTCAGAAGCTCGAGCAAATCTTCCAATGGAAGCCACAAAGAATGGCAAGGAGTGTCGACACCAAAAATTACACACAAAATGCATCAATATCCAATCATGTCTGCGGCCTAAAGGCCATTTTTCTCATTCGAAAGGAGTCAACGATGCATCAAAATGATGATAAGTAGCTTACCCTTCAAAGTGTAGAGGCAAATCGACTAAAAATGGTGAAGTTCAAGCTTGAAATCAACTCCATAGATCTCCCAGGGCAATGTCTTGTAGAGCCTCTTCTCCAAGTCAGTTGAATGAAATGAGGCTGATTTTTAGGGCAAGCTTGTTTTGTCATTAGGGTTTCCAAATACCCTAATTCGACTTAGGGACATTTTTTAAAATGTTTAAAATATATCAACTCTAAGTTTATACCCATGTGGCTGAAATGTTCATGAGCCTAGGTCGACCCTTAGGTATTTTAAATTTTATTTTTTATGATTTTTATAAGAAAATAAAACATCAAACATACCTTGTCCCATTTTCACCTAGTTCAAGTTGCCTTAGGTTTGTTCGGAGAGAATCATGTGATTTTGTACCTTTCTATGGTTTTAATTGAAAACCCAAATAAACTTTAGATATTTCATGATTGGCAAAATTTGTACAAAAGCTATAGCTTTATGCCTTCAATATTTTTATGAAAAATCAACTGTAATAGGAGCATTAAAATATTGCTTATTTTTTGCAAAGATTTTTTCCAAAATCTTAATTGCAGGAAAATCAAGATGGAGGGCAAATTGAGAAAAAATCAAACATGAGATAAAGATGAGCTTGTTTTTTGTAATAAAAATGCAAATCATGTAAATCAGTATTTAAAGAAATATCTTATAAATTGCTTTCAAATACTTGATATTTATGCAATTAAAATAGAGAAAAGGTATCCAAGATCTTTTTGGATTTGATTTTTATTCTGGGTAAATTTGGAGAAAAGGAGGCAAACATATGTTTCCATTTTCAGTTTCCATCCAGTTGCACCTGATTTTGAGGCTTTTTTGGATGGACTCTTTGGAGATGGGAAATTACTATCCTTTTGGTGATTTTTGGAGTGGCTTGAAGTCATATTTTCAAGCCTTTTTCCGGAGCTTCAAAATGTAGAATGAGTTACTTTTTGGAGAAGCAATGGGCCTGATTTTTCTATTTTGCACTACTAGGGTCACTTAATGGCTATAAATTTGAGAGATTTTAATTTCTCAGGGGTTCATATATCGATTTCTTTCTCTTACACACATTTTTAGAGCTTGTAAACTTCTTTGTACTCACATTTTGGGAAATTTTCACTTCTTCACTCAATAAAATAGTAGAGTTTCCTTTCTCACTTCTTTTTTATGCTTTGCAATGGTAATTTGATGTGTTTTGTGATTCAATCTATTGAATCCTTCTTGGGTCTTGTTGTTGTAGAGTGGTTTTCAAGAGATTCATTCTCATTCAAGTTGTGTCTTGTGTTCATTTTGAACCTTTGCACAAATTACTTTTGAGTCATATGTGTTGTGAGATTGTGAGAATTAAGTTTTAAAGAGGTGTTGAGAGTGGATTATTGTCAAAATATTCTTAATGTTGGTTAATCATTTTAGGTGATAGGATTTCAATTATAGTTTTCCTTCTAACTCTTTTCTCCACAAGTCAATAGAGTAGGTGATTATCAATGAGGAAGTCGACCTTCTCTAGAGGTTCATTCTCATTATGGGTTACCCACAACCTGAGAAAGATCCCATGTTTCAATAGATTGTTGAATCTTCATGTTTGGCAGGTTGTAAATCTTATTGCTAACAAGTACCACAGTTATGCCCGTCATCACACAAAGTTGTATGGACCAATTATCTCAAGATAGTACACAAGGGCATGGAAATACTATATCACAGAGTCAACCCTCAATGCAAATGGGGATATCTTTGCCCAATCCTCCCATTGGTTCATCTATACCATTGGCATAACAAAACACATCCAATCCATCTATCATCGATCCAAATCAAAACAAAACCTTGGTTATGAACCTTGTCAATCAAGGAAATACCTTGACCACATCCCAAGAATAAGGAAACCCCTAAGAATCAGTCAAGGGAACCCTTTAAATCAATGGACTCAAGGTCCTAGTATGTCACTACCATTATAAAATCTAATGACAACATCCTCATCTTTCCCCATGGTCCCCTTCACTATGAAAAATCAAATGGGGTCTCAAACCTACATTCAAACATCTCAATCCACCATCTTACAAGGAATGTTGAACCAAGGAAACTTCCAACCTCTCATCACCAACTCACAACCCATCTAGAACATCAACGGCCATAATCCATCGTAAATATCCCAGCAACCAACTAGTCCTATATTACAAACTCATACTTTAGCCTTACAACAAGCACAAGAAGCTTATGAGCAATCCATTCAACAAAAAAAAAAAAAGTAGCCTTAGTTGCACAACAACAACAGTAACAATAGCAGCCAGCCTTAGTCGCACAACAACAACAACAATCTTATCAAGCATCCTTAGCAGCATACCAACAACAACAAGCCTATCAAGTGTCTCTAGTAGCACAACAACAACATTAGGCCCAACATCAAGCCAGGGTGGCGCAACAAAATTAGCAGTCCTAACAGCAAGCCCTTGTGGCACAACAACAAAAACAAGCCTTAATAGCTCAGTAGTATTCCCAACATCAGCAACAATAATAGCAAAAAAATTCCTACTATAATCCTCAATAAAATATTGTCAATACAAACATGTTCTAAACATACACATCAACACCTCAATCACCTTCACATAACCTCACGCCACCATACACCCCATACAACACACCATCATATCAGAATCCCATACACAACTCATCCATCATCCCATCATATGTTCCTTCACCAAACTCATAGGATGATCTAGCTTCAGAACTCAAGGTGTTATCCCAAGAAATGTAGGACCTTTGAATGGGAAAGACAAAGAAGCCCCATATAGAGAATCTATGTCATTATCCCTTTGAGAGAAAAATTGTAACGGTGCCATTCCCTCCCAGATTTGAAATCACCAAATTTTATAAATACAAAGGGAGAGGAAGTCATGTGGACCATATCAAAGAATTAAATTTCATGTGTATGGAGGTGCCTTACAATGATTCTTATCTAATGTACCTCTTCCCTCAAAGCTTAACAGGTACTACTATGGATTGGTTTTCTCATTTTTCTCCCAACATCAAAACTTTCCAAGAAATCATTGATTAATTCATCGATCACTTCTCCTTCAACCTTGACATGGACATTAGTCTAGAAGAGTTGTACACTCTCAAGAAAACTAAAGGAGAATCATTCACCAATTTCTTGCAATGATGGAGACAAAAATATTTTAAGAGCAAGTGGACCCTTCCCGATGAACAACAATTGAGAATCATCATAGCAAATCTGGATCCTGATCTCTCTTTCCACTTGAAAATGCAGTGCATCACATCTTATGATGAGATTTTCCTTCAATCCCTTAGCATTTAACAAGCTCTAATCTCATAGGGAAATTATCAAGCTTACAACTGCTCATCAACTAGTTCAAATGACAAAACTCATGTCTGGGCTAAAAAAAATGTGACAAATGATGGTGTGGTAGATGCTAAGGTGATCCTAAATTCTCCTAGACCCAATAGCAATAAAGTTGCTAACATTCAACCAACTGTGTGGCAAACAACACCACCTTAGAAAAATTGAATCAACAACATTGAGATGCAACAAAGGTGAACTACCAACAGGAACAACTATCCCAAAACAAGTACACACATTTGTTTGAACCCATCGAAACCATCATGAAAATTTGATAGAGTCAAATTTGATAACATTACCCAACTTTAAACACTATCAAGAAGCACAAGAGAAACCATCGTGGTACAACAAGAATGATCTTTGTGAATTTCACAAAATCAAAGGACACAAAATCGAAAATTGCATGAGACTTAAGAATATCATCCAAGACCTCATAGAGAAAGACATCATCTCTATTAAAGTACCAGTTGGGAATCAGGATCTTAAGATATACAAGAACCCTATGCTAGATCATAACAAAGGGAACAACAATGGAAAAGCTCAAGATTACAAAAATGTGCAACACAGTTATTCAAATGTGGTCACATCATGTGATAGCTTCAATACTCTTGTCACCATCAAAGGACCCAGTGTAGAGTGTGGAGTCACCACACAACGTGGAAGGTTCACTATCCAAGGAGTCCCATCTCAATCTAGGGCACAACCTACTTTGCTAATGTCAAATCCCAACAAGTACAATCTCCTAGACCATAGACCAGCTTAAGAAGACCCTAACATAGATATCAATTTTAGAACTATTAAGGCTATCCCCGCACGTAGGTAAATCTTGGAGAAAGCTTTATTAGAATTATTTGTCCCCAAGGATATTGATATGGATCAGTTTCAAGCTATGGTAGGAAATTACCGATCACCTTCTCACCTTCTCTGAGCAATACCTACCATCACAATCCTTTCATTGAATAAGGTTAAAAGAGTCTTGGTAGATGGAGGTGTTGGTCTGAATAATTGTACCCTTAAGCTGATCAAAGACTTGGGCTACTTAGAAGATACCATTAAGAAAACAATGAGTACCACCATCAGAGCATATGACGACCAAGAGCAGACATCCCAAGGCATCATTTCCCTTCCCATTCAAGTGGAACCTATCATTTCAAAAACTACATGCCAAGTACTAGATCTTGATCTTCCATACAACATTCTACTTGGCTGACCATGGATTCATGCCTTAAAAGTTGTCACCTTGACCTACCATCAATGTGTCAAGTTTCCCTTTGAGGGCAGATAAATTATCATCCATGGAGATCTTGAGCCTTTTTACTATTTCAAGAATCTTGAAGCTTGGTTCAATAAGATACCCCAAGTGCCTAAAAATGATGAAGGGCCTACACCCACATCTACCTCATTTATTGATTCATCATCTATTGCATCCACCTCAACAAAAAATGCACCCATTATGCAGAACATTCCTAACATCAAAGCAATGATCTAGGATGATGGTTGTGGAAATTATAAACTACTAAAAGAAACCTTTGTCTTAGGAGAACTCCCTCTTTCTCCGCAATCTCATGGGAAACCCACATCTAGCACCAACGAGATTGCAACAATCAAGATAGCAGCTACTACCTTCACCAAGTGGGGTGAATCTAAATCAAGAAGATATCACCGAGGAGCATATCTCAAAACTCTTCTATCAAGATGAATTACTTGTCCTTGTTCTTCCCATGGAAGATGACAATAAAGGCTTGCATCTCATGAAGGGAATGGGTTATAATAAGAATGAGAAACTGGGACAAAATGATAATGGTTTGCTAGAACCTATCATTCCTAAGAAATGGTTAAAGAATCTTGGTTTAGGTTGTACTACTAGATAGGTTACCCTTATTGGAAAAGGTACTTTTTCTAAGTGGGTCAAGGTTTCCTCTTGGTTACCTACACCGCGTGATACAAATTTAAATTATTTCCCCCTTGATATGGGTGACCTATTTGAAAATAAATCCCTCTTCATGATATCCATTACATCCTTTGTTCCAAACAATCAACTAACTAAACTATGCCTAGTATACCCGCAACTTATTGACATGGACCAACAATGACCACCAACTCTTGATTTATTCAAAAATGATGAACCAATCTCAGAATTCATTGGACTCCATGATAGCCTATCATGGGTAGATCACAAAGCAAGTTTTGACATAGAGATAGACACAGGGGCATACTATGGAGAGACGATTGAATCCTTCAATCACAAAATTGATGAAATGCAACTAACATGCAGAACCTTGAGTGAAAACCACACTGTGACATTCTTTGATCCTAAAATAGGAAAAAGAAAGGGTGCATCCGAAGGTGAAAACCTCTTTGAGGCACCCAAGGATGATGGATTCAATCTCCCACTTAGTGCAATACATCCTGCAAATTTAGTAGTGTTAGAAGGAAAGGCTACTCTAGTTAGTGTCAAAACAAACGAAGTACCCCAGATCACTTTATATGCCAAATCCTTACTGGATGAAGAACAGAAGAACCTAGCAACATTCCTAAAAGAGAAGAAAGATAACTTTGCATGGTCATACATAGATATGTTGGGGATCGATCCTGAAGTAGTTGTGCATCATTTAGCGGTCTATCCTGAAGCCAACCCAGTCAAGCAAAAGTTAAGGAATATGCACCCTCAAATAGCACTCTTTGTGAAACTGGAGTTACAAAAGCTTCTTAATGTTGGATTCATCCAACCAATAGATTATCTTGAGTGGGTTCCAAACCTGGTACCAATCTTAAAACCCACTGGGGGCATCAAAATCTGCACTTATTTTTGATGTAGAGCAAGGGTGGATTTAGCTTTACTAGACTCAACTCAACACAATTTAATCAATACTCAAGACCCAAGACTCTTGCAATAGTAATTTTCAATAACATGTTATCCTCTCCTACTAGTTCTCCTAAATGGTGTTTTTGGACATATCTTTTAGAGAAGGTTGTATCACCTTGAAACTTAGACCTTCTTAGATATCTATTAGGTTGATATTCAACATGTCTACCTAGAGACATAAGTTTTTTTGGAGCAAAACACCTTAATCAGGTCTGCTATGCCTACAACTAGGCCAATTAGGCCAATTTTACAAAGAAAGTACTAAGAGAAAAAATTCCAAACTCCTAATCACTTCATCAAGATTCCAAACCAGTCACATAGGGTCACACTTACCAGGTTTTAGTCACCAAACACACTTTCTAACTATTGTCCCACACTTTCACTACTCTACCTAGCCTAAAACATGAGGATGTTAAGCTAGGGCTTTGTCAAAAACATCACTAAGCTCCATCCCTTGCTCCCCACACCTATATAACATTGAAAAAATACCTATAACTACCATTCCAACGAGTTTAGCAAAATTTTAATGATGGAATGGCCTGAAACTTACATTTTTCTTTCAAAACCCTAGAAATGGAGGGTTTCCAAGTGGTATCATAAGAAATGCTTCAAACAAGTGATTTTGAATAAAAATTCACCACACATGATCCAAATGAAAGCTAAGACTCTATAGAAACTTTTCCCACTGGTCTCAGCTCATGACACAATAGTGCGGGTCTGTACAGAAAGAATAAACTCAAAAAATGCACTAAAAAACAAAAAATAGAGCTTTTCTTTCACTTTTCTCATCTTTCCAAGATATAATCTTCATGCCTCAAGGTCTATGAGGCTCAAAAAATACATGAAACACCTAAACATCAATTACAAATCAAGAAAACATCAATGATCATTCATCTTCTTCCAACATGCAAAAAATGCCAACACCAAACTTTTCCCAACACCTAAAAATTGACCCTACATGACTCTAACATGCAAGAAAGGTCTTATTTGAACCTTATTACAATTATTTGATTATAAAAACACTCAAAAAGCTAACACAAACCCCTAAATGCATCATTAGACCTAACAAGACCATGGTGCCCCTACACCATACACCCGGGGTCAAAATAACTTCATTCTCCTGATGAAATGAGCTCATGAACAGAGACTCCATGTTGTTTGATATCCTTCTCTGACATCTAAGTAGCATCTTCATTTGGTATTCCATGCCACTTGACCAAGTATTCATTGTACACTTTGTGTCTAGTCCTCTTGGCTTCCCTCGTATCCAATATGGCTTCAAGATTCATTGGTTGGCTAGGTGGTAGGTCTTTAACCCACTCATCATCTTCAAAACCTACAGCTTCTACTTCTTCACCTACAACCATAGTAATCTTGAAAGGATAAAGGTTAGAAACATTAAATATAGGTGAGATAGCCACTCCAAGAGGGAGTTCTATCTCATAGGCATTTTGTCCAAATTTATGGATCACCTTGCAAGGTCCAATCTTTTTCATCATTAGCTTGGTGTATTTACCCTTGGGAAACCTCTCTTTCCTCAAATTTGCAAGCACCATGTCCTCTACTTTGAACTAAACAACCTTTTTTTCAAATCTTCCTTCTCCTTATACTTCTCCACACTCTTTTTCAGATTCTCCTTGACCTGCTCATGTATGTCCTTCATAGCTATAGAAATCTCCTCTCCTTTTGTCCTTTTCTCCATTCCCTTTAGATCTCTCAACTCATATACACCTCTTGGGCTCATGCCATATACAATCTCAAAAGGACTTCTCCCTGTACTCTGGTTGATTGAATCATTATAAGCATACTTTTCTTGAGGGAATATGAGGTCCCATGACTAATTATGTTCTTTGGTGAGGCACCTCAAAAAAATTCCTAGTGACCTATGGACCACTTCAGTCTACCCATCCATTTTTGGATGATAAGCAGAATTGAATGTCAATTTTGTGCCCAATTTTCTCCACAAGGTCCTCCAAAAGTGACCTATGAACTTAGTGTCTCTATCAGACACAATGGTTAAAGGAAGTCCATGTATCCTTACAATCTCTTTGAATAACAAACTAGTTATATGAGATGCATCATTTGTGCTCCTACAAGAAATGAAGTGAGCCATCTTTCTAAATCTAACAATAACATAAATACTATCATACCCTCTTTATGTCTTAGGCAGTCCCAAAACATGGTCCATGTTGATTGACTCCCAAGGATAGTTAGGAATTGGAAAATGCTAGTAAAGACCTGCATTAGAACTTGATCCTTTAGCTCTTTCACAGACCACACAACTCTTTACAAACCTTTTTACATCTGCATGCATTCTTGGACAATGATAGAACCTTTTGACCTGCTCCAAGGTCTTGTCATACCCAAAGTGTCCACCCAAACTACCACAATGCTTTTCTCTAATCAGATTTTCCCTCATAGAGAATTTTGGTACACATAATTGAGCACCCTTGAACAACAAACCATCTTGCAGTACAAAATCAGAATACTCATTGTGGAAACACCTTGTGACTGATTGAAAACATTAAAAACATCCTTAAAATCATCATCATCATCTTGATACATACCTCTTAATGCATCCACTCCTACACTTTGTATTTGAATCTCTTGAACCAACATAGCTCTTCTACTTAGAGCATCAACAACCTTGTTTTCTTTTCCTTTCTTGTGCTTGATGGTGAATGTATAGGCCTACAAATACTCCATCCATTTCATGTACCTCTGGCTCAATTTATCTTGACTATTCAAAAAACTTAGAGCATGATTATCAGTGAAGATTATGAATTCCTTTGGTAAGAGGTAGTGTCTCCATTTCTTGAGGGACTATACCATTGCATAGAGATCTAGGTCATATGAGGAATACTTCCTTTTTCCTCATTGAGTTTCTCATTAAAAAATGCCATCAGTCTCCCTTCTTGACTCAAAACAACACCTATGGAATACCCACTTGCATCACATTCAATTATGAACAACTTGTTAAAGTCAAGGAGTGTAAGAATAGGTTGTTGAGCCACCTTAGTCTTCAAATACTCAAAGCTTGTATCTGCCTCATCAGTCCATTGAAACTTACTCCTCTTCTCACCCTTGATAGTATCAATGATTGTTGAGAATATATGACTAAAGTTCCTAACGAACTTCCTATAGAAACTAGCTAAGCCATGAAAGCTCCTTACCTATATTTTTGTCTTAGGATTTGTCCAACTTATAATGGCTTCTACCTTTGTGGGATCCATCTTCAAGGCACCTTTAGAGACCACAAAACCAAGGTAAACAAGTTATTTCTTCATAAACTCACATTTCTTGAGGTTGATCATTAGCTTCTCTTCATTCAACTTTCTCAACACCATATCCAATTGCTACAAGTGCTCCTCCTTTGTCTTGTTTTATACAAGGATATCATCCAAGAATACCACCATAAATTTTCCTATGAAATTTTTTAGAACCTCATTCATTAGCCTCATGAATGTGCTTGAGGCATTAGATAACCCAAATGGCATCACTAGCCATTCATACAAACCCTCATTGGTCTTAAAGGCGGTCTTCCACTCATCTCCTTCCCTTATTCTAATCTAATGGAATCAACTTTTTAAGTCAATTTTTGAAAAGTAACATGCTCCTAACAAAATGTTCATCAAATCCTCCATCCGGGGTATAGGAAACCTATATCTAATTGTAATCTTATTTATTGCCCTTGAGTCAGTATAAAGCCTCCAATCTCCATCCTTTTTAGGTGCCAAAATAGTAGGCACGACACAAGGGCTCAAGTTCTCCCTTATTAGCCCTTTGTCCAAAAAATATTGAACCTAATTTATGATCTCTTCATTCTTATTAGGTGTCATCTTGTAAGCTGGTTTATTTTGCAGACATGCACCCAGTATAAGGTCCATGTGATGACTCATGTCTTTGATGGGTGGAAAATAATTTGGTAGTTCTTTCACCACTATATCTTCATACTTATCTAATGATACCTACACCTCATTTGGTACCTATTTTCCATTTGTTGCTACTACATCTGATATGGACTTACAAACAATGGCATAACCAATGTCTTAATCCTCTAGATCCTTCAAAAAATCCTTCTCCTTAACCACTAACACACTTTGTCCTTCATGAACTACAATATCTTCTTCTTGTATGGGTGAAAGAGTATATGATTTCCCATCTTTCTCTATCACATATATATTATTTTCCCCATCATGTTTGGCCTTCCTATCGAACTACCATGGCCTTCCTAGGAGTACATGACATACATCCATAGGGATGATGTCAACAAGTATTTTATCCTTGTAGAGACCAATGTTGAATTCAACCCAAGCCTGCTCATTCACTAAAAATTGTTGACCTTTATTGAGCCATGAAACTTTGTAGGGTGTTGGGTGAGGTTTCCTTTTCATTTTTATCTTTTCTATCATCTCCAAAGACACAATATTATCAATTGAACCAGAGTCTACCACTACTTTACATACCTTCCCTTGAGCTTTGCAAGTTGTCCTAAACAATGATTTTATTTATGAGGGCTCCTTGTTGGTTGGCACCTTCATTAGTGTTGTTCTTAGCATCAAATACTCTCCTACCTCTGAGCAGCAAGTAGAGAAGGTGAGTTAACACTTTCATTGTCCTCCTCTTGCACTATTTGAGTCCTCCTCTCACCACCATGAGAACTAGTTGATTGCTTTTATGGGAATTTCCAAGTTGGGTGTCCATATTGGTTGCAGCTATAACATCTACTTGAAAAGGTGTTGGATCCTCTTCCTTTTCCATTTAACCTTCCTCTACCACCAAATCTCCTACCTCTGAAATTACCTCTTCCATTTTTCTCTCCACTTTGTTCTTGTTAACTCCTTTTGCTTCAAATTTTGTAGCTTCCTAAAGGTTTGTATTGCATAATCTGCAAGAAAGAATTGAGTCTTCACCTTGGCTACCATCCTATCCCATGTGCTTATCTTTGAATTTCCTTTCTTAACTCTTTCATCTTGAATGTAGTTCCCCCATGTTAGGGTAGGTCCCTTCAACTTAGTCTTTGAAAATTTAAGCTTCTTGCTATCTTCTATCTCCTCAAACTCAAATAAATTGTCCAAAGCATCAATCTAGGCCAAGAATTCTTCACTATCCAATTTGCCACCGTACATTAGCACCTCCACTTTCACTTTTGGAATGTTGTCACCCTTGACTTCCTTTAGCATCTTGACCATCCTCTTTTCTTTAGGATCCAATTCCTCATCCTCTTCTTGGACTCCTGCTAGAGGGTTCTCACTCTCACCCTTTTCTTCCTTGTCACTTTGGTCACCACTAACCATTCCTCTCCTCTGATTATTTTCTAGGGCTGATATCCTTGCAAGGGTTGCTTCTTGTGACTCCTTATAGAGCTTTTCCTTCTGAAGTAACTGCTCCTTTAGCTCTTTTATCTCTTTGTCCATTGGATTACCCTTTGGAGGTATTTTGCTTATACTCAATCTCACTCACTTCCCACTTCTAATCAGAACTTGGCTCTGATACCACCTGATACAGAGCAGGGGTGAATTTAGCTTTACCAAACACAACTCAACACAATTCAATCAATACTCAAGACCCCAAACTCCTCCAATAGTGATTTTCAATAACATGTTATCCTCACCTACTAAGTCTCCTAAATGGTGTTTTTGGACATATCTTTTAGAGAAGGTTGTCTCACCTTGAAAATCATACCTTCTTAGATACCCATTAGGCTAATATTCAACATATCTTCCTAGAGACATAAGTTTTTTTGGAGCAAAACACCCTAATCAAGTCTGCTACGCTTGTAACTAGGCCAATTAGGCCACTTTTATAATGAAAGTACTAAGATAAAAACTTCCAAACTCCTAATCACTTCATCAAAATTCCAAACTAGTCACATAGGGTCACACTTACTAGGTTTTAGTTACCAAACACACTTTCTAACTGTTGTCCCACACTTTCACTACTTCTTCCTAGCCTAACACATGAGCATGTTAGGCTAGGGTTCTGTTAAAAACATCACTAAAATCCATCCCCTTCCCTACACCTATAGAATATTGAAAAAACACCTAGAACTACCATTCCACCGAGTTTAGCAAAATTTCAATGGTGCAATGGCCTAAAACTTACATTTTACTCTCAAAACCCTAGAAATGGAGGGTTTCCAAGCGGTATGATAAGAAATGCTTCAAACAAGCCTGATTTTGAATAAAAATGCACCACACAAGATCCAAATGAAATCTAAGACTCTATAGAAACTTTTCCCACTGGTCTGAACTCATGACACAATAGTATGGGTCCGTACAAAAAGAATAAAATTAGAAAATGCACTAAAAAACAAAAAATAGAGTTTCTTTTTCACTTTTCTCATCTTTCCAAGATACAATCTTCATGATTTGAGGTATATGAGGCTCAAAAAATCGCATGAAACACCTAAACATCATTTAAAATAAAGAAAACATTAGTGACTATTCATCTTCTTCCAACATGCAAAAAATGCCAAGTTGTAAAAGCAACTTTTGCAACTTTCACCAAACTTTTCCCAACGCCTAACAACTGACCCTACATAGCTCTAACATGCAAGAAAGATCTTATGTCAACCTTATTAAAATTATTTGATGAAAAAAAACTAAAAAATCTAACACAAACCCCTAAATGCATCATTAGATCTAACAAGACCATGGTGCCCCTACACCAGTTTCAAAGACTTAAACACACCATGCCCTAAGGATGATTTTCCTCTTCCCAACATTAACCTTATTGTGGAATTAACAGCAAGTCATGAAATTCTATCACTCATGGATGGTTTTTCAGGCTACAATCAAATCATTATCACCAAAGAGGATCAACATAAAGCTACATTCACTTATCCTTGGGGAACATATTACTGGAATGTAATGCCATTTGGGTTAAAGAATGCGGGAGTAACTTATCAAAGAGAAATGACCCTCATCTTCCATGACATGATCCACAAAATAGTTGAAGATTATGTGGGCAATATTTTGGAAAAATCAAAGAAAAGGAGTGAGCACATTGATGAGTCTAGTTTATGGTCTAATTATTGATAGAGTTTGGTATCCATTTGCTGCAATTGTCATAGACTTTGATGTTTGGATATTGATCTTTTTATGATATTTCCTTAAAACCTTGGACATTGGGCATAGACTCATTTTCATTACTTTTAATGATATTGACATGCTATATGAACTATCTATGTTAATTTTTCATGTGATTAATGAGTGTTGCTTTGAGATAGTTACAGATATGCAATTTTTGTGCGTACTAATATTATCATGTAGATATAATTTGACGCTTGCAGCTAAGGAAGATTTTTCCAGTTGGACATTCACCATACTGGTCAACAAGGTGGTCATTTAATAGAGGAAATACTCTCGACAGCAAAAATATTCCTCATTCAAATCAAACTGTAACCGCCTTGTAATGGTCTTAATTGTTGTCAAGAAAATATAATTGTTACTACTATGCCAGATGCGCGTTAAGGCAAGCATGCCCGAAATATTTTGTGTGTGCATAGTCACCTCTCCACTTTCTGCGCTTTCCCTAATGTGGCATCATCTGCATCTGTGGGAGTTTTCCACCTTGCTAGGTGATTATATAAATAAGACTTTGATGCTCCTTCGAGGGTTCGAATTGGAGGTTGCTCAATCTGATGATGTACTTGCACTCTTAAGTTTTTTAGTAATACAGTCATGTTGCTTGATTGTACTTGTGTTTTTTAATGAATGAAATGAATTTATAAGTTCGTGCATCTGAGTTTACATTAGTTTTAGGGAATACTCATCCAAGGGGGCCCACTTGGTGATTATTCCATCTCGTACCTTATTTTAGTTTAGTTTTTATTTTATGTTTAGTAATTAGTTAAGAATCTCACATTGTCTATTCCTGTAGCCACTAGAATTCCATTCTGTGACTATTCCTATAGCCAAAGCACACATAGTAGTTTTCTTGTTTGTTCACTAAATTTTTCATTTATGTCATGCATCCTAGCTTAATATAGTTGGTTGATTCTTAGCACGTATATTATTTCCTTACAAGCAATTTACTCTCAGCATTATGTCTTTCTTAGTTATAGGATGAATATGGCTACTTTGGATTCCTAGTGCACATACAATGCCGACCCATTTCAAGTTTACGTCCCTAGGTTGACAATTTAAATGCACCTTCATGATGATTGAAATAGCTATTCAGATTAGATTTCCAATCTCTGAATCACAACTATGAAGGCTTAGTTGTTGAATCATTCTAGGAGGCTGAAATTTTTGGTGTTGTTATCGGGGATGGTGTCAAACTAGGATGTTCTTTGGAGTCATTGATATTTTTCTTGTTGTAATTTTTCTGGAAGTTGTTCTTAGTATACCCCTCATTTAGGAAAGTAATGACTCCCTTATTCTTTTTCCAATTTTTTGTGTGAGTTGGTTGATAGTGAGTTGATACTGTATGCATAGAGAAAGGAGAAGATATGCTCATGGGAGATTCCTTCGTAGCAATCCTGATCTATTTCAAATAATTGAGTATCAGAACTTGCCCAGAGACGAAGAGGAAGAAGAGCCACACCTCTTTGCTGATACATTTTCAGATCTGACCAATTCTGAAGCTTCCTTTGAAGATCATAATCTTATTGAGAACCCCCTACTTTGGAACTTCATCAAGTAGACATGGGTGATGCAAATAGAAACAAACCTAACCAACCAGCTTTTCCTTTCCCCGTTGCTCATCAGAATGAAGTAGACAACCTCAAAAATATCCCTACTTCAGTTCTTCCTAAGTTCTATGGACTTGTCACAGAAGATCCTGATACATTCTTGTTCAAGTTTGATATACTATGCAGGAGTTATGACTATACCATCAATGCCCACCGGCTTAAGCTATTCCCTATCACCTTGAAAGAATTTGTATTAAGATGGTTCATGAGGTTAGGAAAAGATATTGTGGATAATTGGGAGGACATGAAGACCAACTTCCTTGAGAAATATAAGGAATATTGCAGGGGCAGTGACATGAGAGGACGTGACATTTTTAGGATGCAGAAAAAGGAGGATGAGAACCTGGAAGATTATATTTCAAGGTTTTTGTTTTTCCTATAGAAATATCCACACCATACACTCAATGAAGAATCACATAAGCTTATTTTCTTGAGAGGAATAAATGACAGCTGCACAGATTCCTTAGACGTGATGGGAGGATGAGATATCACCCAAGTTCCTTGGGAGGACATCAAGAAGATATTTCAGAACTATTCTAGGGTAGCTTCAAAGAAGGGGAGAGCTTACCAATCTTCCATGGGTAAGTTATCTACCAGTGGAGTTTCAAGGATGGAGATTACTCACTTATTGGTAGACTTCAAGAAAGACATCATAAACAATCTAGCTACTCAGCTAGATACACTTCAGGCCAAGAAGAAACAAGATGAGGTAGAGACAATGTTGGCAAAATATTGCCCTCATTGCAAATAAAAGAAGAAGGACTACAGATGCAAGATGATAGCTTATAATGACAACAAGATTGTACCTGAGTTCAATCCAATCTAGGGTGAAGAATATCAAGTATATTTTGTTGCCCAAAGGAGGCCATGGGCCCCAAGATAGGGTATGCCACCATATCCACTATCTTTTGTTGGGCCATATTTCAATTCTTATTCATCTGGTAACCAATGGAAACCCCCATATCCATCCACTTAAGGAGGATATCCACCATAGTCTTGGAATAACCCTCTAAATTCCTAGCCCAATCACCAAAACTCTCCACCCTAGTGGTAGCAATCCTAGGGTAATTGGTAGCAATTTCAAGGAAATTGGTAGCCACCTTCAGGAAATTGGCAGTAAACATCCCAATGGAGGGGAGGATAGGAATGGCCAAACCAAACAACCAATTAAATGCAGCCACCTTCTTAGCCTCAACAACCTATTATAATGCCTCCTCTTTCTAGTTCAAATTTAGATGCACCTAAACCTACTTGGCTACTAGCCCAACCCACACCTAACCCAAATAATAAACCACAATAGTAGCTAGTATACTCTGCTAATCCAAATCAATTCCCTGCATATGTTGTGAGTGTAAGTAACATCCGCTTGCATTCAGGAACTACTTTTCCAACTCCTTCCACACCCATTATCACTGAGCTTCCTGTGGAGGAAGAGGAGCCTCTGAATGTCCCCATTCAGCCAAGTGCACCTAAAAATCCTGAACCAGTCCTAGTCAAGCAGACTGAACCAGAACCACCATTTCCCCAGAGGTTGGAAATTGTGAAACAAAAAGAAGAAAAGGAGGACACAAATTTTTACATTCTAGATTAGTTGAAGCATATATGTGTCCAAATACCTCTATTTCAGGCCATAAAATATGTTCCCAACTATGGCAAGGCAATCAAAGAAGTGTGCTTTAAAAAGCCAGGTAGGAAGAAGAAAGACCCCACTACGGTCCATGTAGTGGGACAACTGGCTGACATCATGCTTGGGAAAGTGACTATTCCCAAATATAATGACCCAAAGAGTGTTGTAGTAGGAATTGTTATAAATGGGATCTAGATAAAGAATGTTCTGATTGATTTAGGAGTAGCAATAAATGTGATGACTAAGGACATCCTACATCAACTAAATTTTGCAAGCATGAGACCTACTCCTATTGTCCTATACCTTGTTGATAGTTATATTGTTAATCCTAATGGGATAGTAGAGGATCTTGTAGTAACTATAGACTCTTGGGATTACCCAATAGATTTTATGATTCTTTCTCCTAAGGCCACACTAGGCGGGTACTCCATTATTCTTGGAAGGCCATGGTTAGCAATAGAAGACGCTTATATTGGATGTTGGATAGGAGACATGACCATTTCTGATGGAAAGAGCACCAAAAATCTTGTTCTCTACCAGGGAAAACTTTAAGAAATCCCCCCCTCAGCGAAGGTGTAAAATCCTAGCGAATCATGTATACTTCTTGATAAAAAATATTAATTTTATTGGCAATTTTTTTCATTTTTCTAGAAAAAAATAATCCCAATTGGCGAATCTTTTATAATCCCTAGAATTTTGTGGAAAATCTTGGTGAATTGCAATTTTTTTTAATCGAATAAAATATTTTTCATTGGCAATTAAAACCGTTTTTCAAACCCAAATTTTTTTCCATCAATTAATCTTGTTTTCAAAATAGAAAAAAAAAATTCTTGGCAATTAAAAAAAAATTTCAAAGAAAAAAATATATTTTCATTGGCGAATTAAAAAGAATCTCAAAATAATAATAAAATCCATTGGCAAAATAAACGAATATGCCAACGAAAAATCATAGGGACCTATCGATGAATGTTTGATGGATGACTGTAGTTGCATTACGAAAGTAAATCTATAAAGCACTAGACTTGCGATTTGAAACCTCTAGAATAACACTAGAACCATTAGATGCAGACATGTGGTGAGATAAAGGCCCATCGCTCATCACTCATTATGTCTTTTCAATGCCTCGATGTTGTACATTTCATTTAATTGAAATTCTCAATCTTTTTGAAGAAAGTGTGGTTGGCGTGCTGCTAGTGCTGGCAGTGGGGGCATTTAATGCCACATGTGATATGAACATCTGAAGCAATTTCTTGGACAGCTCACAGCTTTAATGAAACAATATTTTTTAATGATTTCATATTGTTTGAACTTTGAGTGGCACTGGTGATTTTTACAGGTTGTCTACTTGAGGTACAGCTGGCATGTAGCCAGACGTCAATCAAATTAAACATTTTAATTGTACAGGCTGGTAGCAGCACTCGTGGCCCATAAATAGGGATAGTGATTCAGTGAATAGTGGATAATGTCATAAGGGTTTTTATTTTCTAGGGTTAATAAGGATTCATGAAGAAGATGATGCAGTATTGGGGATACTATAAATTCTCTTGCCTACAGTTATGTAGTTACAAAGTAATCAGTAAAAGATGAATTTCCTTCAAGTTCAAAATGGGTGGAATTGGAAAGAAGTTGATTTGGTTAACCTGAATTCTCAGATAGGTTTTGAACCAGGATGAGGAGCTCTGATGGAGGTAAGTGCTATACTAGTGCATGGAAGTTGTGTGCAAAAGATGGGATCAGATTTGCTTCTCCTCTTGTATTTTAACAGCTCCCATTTCCCCAGCATGGCTAGCCAAGTAAGCCCCATGCATTTATTTTCAAAGAGACATTTGTATTACATCTTTTGCATGACTCCGGTTCTCAAAGGGGATAAGTACATTTTGTATCTTCATAGTTCCCATTTCCCCAGATTGATTAGAACCTTCTTTCCCCAGCATGGTTGGAAAATCCACCAGCAAAAGCTTGGAATCATGCATTTATTTTCAGAGCCACATTTGTATTACGTTGTCACCAGAAAAAGCTTGGAATCATGCATTTATTTTTAGAGTTACATTTATAGTAAGTTTTAAGCAGCAGAAGCTTGGAAATTGGAATCAATTTGTCATCAATTGTAACGAGCAACAACTTGGAGTAAATTATTAAATTGTGTCTATGTAAAGTACTAAAGTGACACACTGACATATGTTATCTATACAAAACAGGAGTTTTCCTGATCTATAGCTACTTGTCTTTAAAAAGATATGTAATAATGTGACATTGAAATTCAGTTGCAATAAAATAAATGGTTGTGTTGTGTTGTTCTTCGTTATTCATTTACACTTACAGTAAAGAGTTCTTTTTTGAGTTCAGAACTTTAGTGTCTATTAATATATTCAAATCAGTTTTTTTATGCACCTTATGAGTCGTCGAGCCATCGACGGGGCTGTGACGGGGGTTCCATCGATAAAGTATTGTTAGGTTGATGCCTATGGTATTGATTTTTTTTAGGAATGGGGGAAGGACTATGAGTACATGATTTCAAATTTGTTTATCGATGCAATGTAATTATATAGGCTATAATATGGATCTTGTCACAAAAATTTCTATAATTTTCATTATGTAGGCTATAATATGGATCTTGTCACACAAATTTCTACAATTTTCATTCATCATAAAATCAAAGCTTGGAAGAACTAGCCATTCGGCTCTGCATTGAAAACTCTCAGCAGAAAAATAAACTACACTCTGACTCTTCACACAAAAAGCATTTTGTAATGAAATAAAAATACACAGAGTGATAGGCTTGCGAACTTAAACCTCAAGAATCACCCTATAACCGTAATATTTAGAAAGATCAATAGTTAAGAATATGCAACTTGTAGACCAACAGTTCCAATTTCAAACTTTTGAGAAAAAAAGCATTTAAAGCACTTTGTACTGCTAAGTGTCAAGTGATTTTTTTTTAAGTGAGACACTTAGAGGGTCAGCACATGAAGAGATTCTTTTAAGTCCTTTGCAACGTTAAGTTATCGGCCCCTTGGCCTTGATGCTAATCCTAGCGCGCAAAAGTTTAAAGAACTTTAAAACACATGTGTCATGTTTATTTTTTTAAGTAAATATCATAAATTACTCAAGTTTCAATGGTTGGATGAACATTTGATGTATGGTTGTAGTTGCATTCCGTAATGAAATGCACAAAGCAATGGGCTTCCCAACTTAAACCTTCAGAATCACCCTATAACCATTAGATTTAGAAAGATCAATAGTTAATAATTTTCAACTTTTAGTCTTGTAGACCTAAGATGTTTCATTCACTTTAATGTTCCAATTACGAGAAAAAAAATCATTTAAAGCACTTTGCACTTTCAAATTGTATAGTGATTTTTTTTTAAGTGAGAGGGTCAGCACATAGGGAGATTTTAGTCTTCACTCTTTAGATTGCTCATTGCAGTGCACCACCCTATTTTGGATTCCACTATTCCACTTCCAACAAAGCCATTCCAATTTTAAAGAGTCGGGACTCAAAATCTAGGTAGGTGAAAGAATTCTTGCGGCTACGTTTCATCGTTTGACATTTCTTAAAATCTTATTTTGTCAAAGTTTGAAGTTTGGGTTTAGAGACTTAAGAATTCATTAAAATTAAGGAGGACTAATAGGTATTAGGGAGTTCAAATTTCAAAACTTCACATTGTATAAGCATGTCTACCACCATTACCACTAGAGAAATGTCCGATAAAAAATACATTATGCAGAATTGCTTAAAACCCCAGGTTTAACTGATGGGTACCATGATATTTATGATCATGAAATCTATGGTAGGCATACCTCGGAACTTAGATTTTCATCTCAGAATAAGGTTGCAAATCAAATGCAAGTTAATAGTATCAGTGCACCATGGGTAACTAGATTAGGGTGCATGATGTTACATGGGGTTTTCCCTTGCCCAAAATTTATCATGGTCTGTGCCAAAAATTATGATGATAAGAAAAGAGCAATTGTTAATAAAGATAGCTAAGAAGAATTGTTATCCATTAATGCAGAAGAACTTGGAAAAGTGTTGGGGTTTACAACTGAAGAATTTGGAAATGACCACATTGACCTAGAAAATCTTGCTAGTGATTATGAAGCAGTGGAAGAAAAGGAGAAAATTGTTTTCTTAAATAAAATAGTTCAGGATAGAAACAAATTGAAAGGTGATCATAAGCCTCCTTATAATTTGGATATTTTAAAACCATGGGTTCATGATACTATTTCCATGCTATCATTTTGCCTCAGTCTGGATAGCAATTTGGAAGTGGGTGCAAGCGTCCTTTAAATGGTATTTAATATCCATTATGGTGTTGAACATGTCAAATATAATTATATTCAACACATTGTAGAATCCATGCATAAACATTTTTTAATGATTAAAGTAGGTTCCACCAAGACATTTAGGTTCACAACCTACTTGTGCTATCTTTTTTTATTCAAATTTAGAGGAAAGTTTCAAACCAACAAGCTTCAGATTCAGCCCTATAGTAATGCAGAGGAAAATAAAATGGATCCAGTATATGAATGGACCACTAAGATAAGGATGCATGATTCTCGAAGGAACTGCAGTCATTTTGTAGACTACTTTTTGGCTCCATTGCATCAAGAAATTACAAATACTCCAATGCCTAGATTGCCTATGTCATGTGGAAACTACATGCAACTAGGAAAAGAAATACAATAGGCTGATTGGTACTTAATGGAAGAATATAATGTGCTAAGATTTTATGGATCAGGAGTACAACCATACAAACTTCCAATACATGTGACAGAAAGGGTTTTTGCATTGTAATATGTAGGGCAAGTGTTGAGTGCTTATGAACTACACTTTCTCAGTCAGCAAAAGAAGACCTTATTTCCGTCTTTACCTTTTTCATGTAAAGGGTTCACATTCGAGAGAAAAGCATTTAGAGTGGCACATAATCTTTTGAAAAAAATTGACTTTGATGCTATCTGTCATTGACAGTATGATCCATGTGACATCATTAAATCAATTATTGTGGCCAATAGGAATGTTGCAAGTAGAATTCAACATCAAAGTAAACCCTTGCTTGAAAACTTGAGAAACAAGGATTCTTGGGATGAGGTCAAAATAGCAATGGAGAAAAGTATTGCTAAGAATGGTATTTCTTTTGAACAATTGTCAGCAGAAATTATGGCATTGCACCGAAAGACAATTAACACATACAACATTTTTTATGAAAAAAGTGATAAAAAATCTAGTAGAGTAAAAATTCTAGGTTCTCTAGAGAAGGAAGTTACAGATAAAAATTGGTCACGATCAAAAATTACTACCTTTTGGCCTTGAGGAAGGACCTAGGTGATCCAAGAGCTCTTGTAGAGTATGGAGCTAATGAAGAAGATAAAGAGTTTAGCACATTGTGAAATATAGAGCATCTTGATGAACATGGAAACAAATAAAGTGATGATGAATCTAATGATGATAGGGAAGAAGTAGAACAAAGACATTCCAATTACAAGCCTAGTTTAAATGAGGCCGCAAAAGAAGCATATGCTTCAACATATACTTCAGGAGCAGCCATACTTGAAAAAATTGGCTATGAAGGTGGTCCTTTGGGGTCCCAAAGACAAGACCCTTGGATGGTAACAGATGTTGAGCATAGAAAACTAGTTGATAAATCTAGCCTTGGGCTTGGAGGTGAAAAATTAGACCAAGGGCATACAAGTAAAAATCAATCTATTAGAGCTTCTAATCCTCATCCTCATGGTTAGATACAATCACAACTAGGACATGCCCATGGTGGAGAGCTTAGTGCAACTAGGAGTTCCATTGGTGGTGATGGTATGGGTAGTAGTACTAGTAGTGTTCAACATGTGCTACAACAACAAATTACACACAAGAGGAAAACAATACAAGATACCACAAAAACACCAAGTGATCAAGGCAATCAAAAGAGACAAAGGATTTTGATAAGTCCAAGACACACTATCAGTGGATCCACCATAAAGGAGTTATTTCCAGGCACTCCCCCAATTCCAGTTAGTGTGGTTCTGAAATCATTAGCAAC
The DNA here is from genome assembly GCA_007115665.2 of Sequoiadendron giganteum. Lineage (NCBI taxonomy): Eukaryota > Viridiplantae > Streptophyta > Pinopsida > Cupressales > Cupressaceae > Sequoiadendron > Sequoiadendron giganteum. The sequence goes on along the minus strand of CM021101.1, from coordinate 476,632,211 downwards.
TGCAAGTACTCATATTCCTTCGCCATTCAAGCATTCCATTGTTCCTGCCTCCCTAGGTTATGATTTCATTGAAGAGTTTAAAAAGAAATCATACTTGAATAAAAAATAAAAGAAGCAACTAATGGAGAGTGTTTCTGTTGTAACTTCATATCCTACAACAACCATGGTATTACCCAAATTTGACACAAACAAATAAATCATGAAGTACACAATTGTTGTTCCCACAGTTCAAAACAAACCAAAAAATCAGATGGATCGATCTGAATACCAAGTAACCAATTTTCAATTGGATTTTATTAGCCTAAAAAATACTGACAAAATTAATGTATCAAAGAAGAACAATGAATTGGTGTACACATCATTGCTAAAGCAAGATAGAGAGAAGAAAAGGTTGTAGACCCAAATAGAAAATTTACAGGCAGACCTAGCAAATGAGAAATCAAAGAGGAAAGTAGCAGATAACAAGAGTAGTGACTTAGAAAAAAGAATTAAAATTTTTTCCTCTACATCAACAAGAAAAGAGGATAAATCAAATGAGAGAGAAGTGAATGACCTGAAGCGAAGGCTATATGAGTGCAACAAGAAATATGATGAGGAAAAATCCACTTCAGAAAAATTAAGACTAAGCATTATCAATGGAAATGCATAGTGGGAACAAAAATTGGAGAAACAGAGAAAAACAAATGAAAGATTGGAGACAAAGCTAATGGAAGCAAAAGAAGAAATTAAGTCTGGTCAAAATAAGTTATCTGCATTTTATAGAGATATAGTGAGGCATATGAAACAAAAGATCTGGGATAAAAATAATGCAGAGGTTTGATCATTTGTGTGACATATTTCAATTGATTGATGCTATCAGACAACATTATAAGCATCTCAGCAAATATTTAGTGGACAACAAAAATATGTTGGAATTAGAGAAATCTGCAAATCAAGTTCTACAAACAGCCTACAAAGCCAGTGACAATGATTTGAAATCAAAAGGGATTACTAATCAAATTGAAACCTCAATGAAGTTGTCATCTATCATTGAAAATTGTTCGAGAATGCGTGGAACAAAGGAATATTTTCATTTGGTTGCAGACAAGATGACAGTGGTGGATGAAAAGTTAAGGAACTTCACAAAGCTTGGTTTTCCAGAGGCTTTTGACACAAATGACCGATTCATTGGAAAGGATGGTTTCAGAAAGAAGATGGAAGGTGCAAGGAAGATTGATTTGGACCAGTTTCTTTAAAACCCAGATGTGAACTATTTGGATTCCATCAGAACACTGATAACCTTGAATGCAAAATTGACTGAAGAATTCAAGACAGGTTCCACTTCCAATTACAATCATGAAATCTTAACAAAACTTCAAGTCAAACAACATCAGTTAGAACAAATGGCAATTCCACCACTTGATAAATGGAAGTTTCTAGAAAAGGTAATACAATGACTTGATTTTTAATTTTCAATCTTTGATAATATGAGTTTCCAAGTTCCAACTCAGCTTTGCGCAGACTTGTCTTTGGGCATTGGCAAGATTTTGCATTGCCAATGCCAATATGTACTCCTTCATGTCAAAATCAATTAAAAAGCTCAAATTTAGACTTTAGTAATGTGATGATGTTCAATTATCTATATTATTTATTTTATCATTTGAACTATAAGGTGATGAACTATTAGCTCATTATATTTACTTCTTGGTAGAGCTTCCAAGTTATGGATGTTGAACTGATAGCTCATTATATTTAATTCTTGGTAGAGCTTCTAACTTATGGATGTTGAAATGTTAGCTTTTGTTATGTTGGGACTAAAAATATTGATCAGTATCCACCAACTTACACCTCACCCACATCCCACATACTTCAAAAATACACTACATTTTATTTTACGATTAGCATAAATTGCAGAGATTTATGTGACAAGATCCATTTTGTGGCCCACATTACTACTTGATCATGTCCATAAATAAATCTAAAACCCCATGGTCACAGCCCCTATTCCTGAAGAATTCAAATTCAATGTACTGATAAAGTAAATGTACTTCCACACATTCAATTTGAATAACATAAACAGCCACTTTGGAGACATCCAAATAAGTTAATAACATATAACCATATGAATCCACAATAGTTGAACACCCGAAATAAAATCAGTAATTATGTGTAACCTTCTCCATTGTATTGATCTTCAAATTTCAAATGATATGCATTATAAAAATAGTTTATGATATGAGATGGATGGGCGAATTGGTGCAATATATTATCTATCTTCTTACTACTTTCTACTCTAAAGTCTAATTAAAAATGATGTGATGATCTCCTATTCGGGTCTTGATCTCTCTTATATATGAGAGGCAACAAGCTACAAATCCCGTACAAAAATTCATGAAGTTTTGACAACTAAACATAACTCAAATTATAAATAAAACAATGTCGCAAGTGAATGCACCAATTCGTTAATCTTGAAGCAGAAGCTTGTGACCACCTAAGATCTTTTCAAAGCTTCTACTCCATGATAGGGTGCTCATCATACTGTCGGCTGGCATTCTTACTCTGAATTTGATGGTTGTCCCATTGAATCTTACTCTGACACATCTAGATTTTGGCTAAAAAATAAATTGACTACATAGAGGTGATGGATGTACTCTTGTTTAGCATAGGTGTCCATGTTAGAGATCGCATCTTTCATATCATATTCCATAGACATTATTTTTTTGAGTTTCTTATGATTGTTTTGTAAAACCATATCCTCATCATTTATTTCTTGTAATGCATCAGTTAGAAGCCCAACAAGCTCTTCCTTCCAATCATCATATTCTTGCGGATTTCCAATGCCATTATGAAGTGTCGGGACTGAGTCAAAATAGTCGAAATATTCCCTAAGCCTATTATGATATCCATTATGTGATTCTACCAGCTTGTTATATGTTAGCAATATTTTTCATTTCATGACATTCTTAGCTAAGAGATCCTTTTTTTTCTCCATCATTCTAGGCTGCAATCATTCATTCTCCACCAATGCAATGCATGTCTTTTTGAATACTTTCCAATATTCATCAACACACTTCATCATTTTGTCAAATATTTATTTTATCATTTCAGATACAGTGTTATATCTGATGGTTTTCACTTCTTTCTCCAATTCTTTGCATTTCTCCTGGGGTTTCAGATAGCAGTTTTTCCAATAGGCTACATCAGCCAATGCATCAAGCACTCTCTTATCTTTTTCAAGCCATGGGGATTATAGCTCTAATGTGGTAGAGGAAGATGTTCTTTCTCTCTGATTTGCTAGCTCCTTCTTTAGTTTTTCATTTTCCTTAATCAGTTTTTTGACCTGTGCTTTGGTAAATTTTGCCACATTTATGTTCAATTTTGTTGTCTCCATAGGGTTGGTATCCCCTACTCATTGGACCAAGAGATTTCCAAACACTTGGTTTGGATTACTAATTATAGCAAATATTTTATCATGGGGATGCAGTGACCAAATAAGCGAAGTGGCTCTGTCTAGGTTGTACCCAGATCTTGAATACATTTTGTCACTTGCTTCTTCTGTTAAGTTCATTGTCTTATCCCCTTTTTTTCTGAAGCTATCAAATATAATTGAAGAGCTAATATCCCACCTTGGCAAGAGCAACACTCTAGCTTCTTGAAGTAATTCCCTTCCTCTTTAAGGAGTGATGGACTCCATTTCCTTATTTATCTCCCTTTTCAATTCCTCCAGAATGGTTGCCTCCTATTCAGGGGTGATATCCTGTATCTTTTGTCTCATTTTTCTGCATTTATATTCATAAACAAATGATTTAAATTCAGAATATTTAACAAAATAACAATTAGAAATAAATTGTTGTCCAGCCCTAACCCTCACATCATCAGATACTTCATTTGATGCCTCAAATCTTACAATATTCTACTCTTGAGGGGGCTCATACTGTGCAATCACAGTAGCACTTATTTGTTTGACCTACTCACCCTCTTCATCACCCTGTTCTTCTTCACTTATATCAGTATCTACAAAAAAAACTTACCTCAGGAGTAGGTTGTGAAGATATGTAATCCAAGGGCTCTATGTCTTCAGCTTGTACTCTTGAATAGGTTGCATGAGGTGCATCAAAAAGAATTGGGGGAACATCCTTTACTAGTTCATTGACATGAGCGATGAGTTTGTCAATTCTTGTTAAAGGATCTTGTATATCACCAAATGCCTTTGAATAAGATGGGACATTTTTTCTCTTCCATTCCTCTAGAAGCATAATTTTGTTATAGGTGGCCATTCTTTTCTTGGTGGAAGCCTCATCATGGTTTCTTATGACATCTTTGATTGAGAACAAATGTTCATACCTTGATAGCCCCTATGATAATCTCGCCTTGTGAATAAATCCTTTTGCATCAAATTATTTCCTTACATCACCTAGAGGTAGGTTGTACTATGCTAATTTAAGATCAATTTCTCCATATCCTTCATTGGAAACCACTGTAAAGTCTCCAAAACAAAAGGTGTTGGACATATTTGATTGTTTGCTATGTCCTTTGAGGTGTTTGGAATCAGATTTTTCCAATTGCCTCACAATTTCTAAATAAGCAATTCGGTCAGGAACTACTCATGGCATAAAGTGTGGAGCCCCTTCGATCCCATAAACCCTTATCACTGTACAATCAGGGAAAGCATACCAGTCTTCCCAATTATGATTCACTTTATTTCTCTGGTCATTTTCATTTGGTCTTAGAAATCTTTGTACTTCTGGGGATAGGTTATAATTACACGGATATCCCAGCAACTTCATCAATGATTTTACAAAAAAATATTCAAAATAAAGGTAATGAGACCTACCAAATCGGTTGTCCCACAATGAAGTCCATATTTGTATAGGTTTAAAATCTCCATTTTCATCTGTATCTTTTATCCTTAATTCTTCACTCCAGACCCCTCTGGCTTGTCCCTCGTACAAAAGAAAATGCATAAGCAAAGAATAGTGTTCAAAATTAATACTATCACTATTATTTTTAATGTTTTCAAGCCCTCGATGTAGGGCGTTGGCCAATTTTCTATCATAATCAAATGGTCTGGCATTCTTGCTCTGTATGTCTACAACTAAGTCCATTGGGGTAATCGACATGAGCGGTGGAACCTCTACTCCCAAAACTTGACCAGCTGAATAATAGGTGTATCGAAAATACTCTTCGAACAAATCTTCATGGAAAGGAGGGTTTTCACTGCTAGAGAACCTCCTGAGTTGGCCTCCTTCATCCTTGGGCCTATGCAAAGGTAATTTCCATCTCTTATAGCTGGTATCCATGTGGCGATACTTTTTGAAGAGATCTTTGACCGCGAATGATAAATTCAGTGAACACTCTAACTAAAATACATTAGAAATGACATCCCTAGAAATATCAAGCATGTCACCCCTGCCATGTGACTAAATAGTTCTTTTCTTGGGGTCATATTTGATAGCAAGATCTTTAATTATCTCTGCATTCAAAAACACATTGGGCACCACAAGTCTTCCCAGGTTCAACCTCCATGGATTGCAAACTAGTTGAAACCTAAATTATTTTTTGTAATGGTACATGAAGAGGTCATACCATCATTGCGGTGTCCAAATATCCCCTAAGCCCTTATGTTTGTCCCATAGTTGATCCATAGAAGGATTCATTTGAGCATTCCTCTTGGTTCTCAGCCCCGACCTAGGGCATTGATCTATCAAGTCTTCATTTTGAAGTCTCTTAGGCTTTTTAATGTCCAATTGATCCAAAGTCTTAGTCTTTTCAGTTTTCTATTTTTTAGCTTTGGGTTTGTCTATACTCTCTTCCATTATTTAAATATTAATCTTTTGATGAAAATAGCTTCTCAGTTGGGTCTAAAGTACTTACGTGAGTCTCGTCGAGTCGCCTCCACAGTCCACCGGTCTTTGATGCGTCAGAATTCCAAGTTTTTTCCTTTCTGCTTTTTCCCTAAGTGAAATCTTCTAGGATTTTGTAACAACTATGCGATCAACTTGTGATATAATTCACATCAATTCTGGTTCATAAATGCACCATCTGTGGACCATCTTTCAGTCTTTTCATCAAAGAAGAATATTTATTTCAAATGTCTCGAAGTCGATGATGCCTCAGGATGTCACATCAGTCTTTCACCAATAGCCACCCTCTCCACCGATGGACACCTATCCTTCGTTCTATCGGTGGGATGCCAGATAATGTTTCCCTAATGCACCATAGTTCCCCCGATATACTTTATGCATTCAATAATTCATGCCCATGGTTATAATTCATGGTTACTTTTGTTGAAAACTTAACTCTATCGGTATATCGAGAGAGCACCTTAGGAGTCAGTCCAATAGAGTATTGTTACACCGATATTAGGTTGTGAGTTATTTTCATCAGGCCATTGGCGGGACTATGATGTGGGTTTCGTTGATGAGTCATTGTTATGCCAATGGTATTGAATTTTTTTAGGAATGGGGGAAGGACTACGTCACTACAGAATTTCAAATTTGTTTATGGATGCAATGTAGGCTATAATATGGATCTTGTCACACAAATTTCTATAATTTACATTGTTCATAATTTTTGAATCATAAAATCAAAGTGTTGTATATTTTTGTGATTATTGATATGTGGAAGATAAGTGGGGTGGACTTGGTGGAGGCTAGTTTCTTTGTAAAGAAAAATTAAATTTCCTTTTAAGAGATCAAATTTAAATTTTAATATCACAATTTCATGGATGATGGAATACAATATAAAATATCATCAACTATAGTTTGAATTTGGCATATTATTCATCAAGTGCAGTATAATATAAAATATCATGAAGTGCAATATAAAATAAAATATCTTGAAGTGCAATGATTCACAATTTATTTGAATACAATATAAAAAATCATCAACTACAGTTTGAAATATGATTCATGCAATGGTTGAGTGCAATATAAAAAATATATCATGAAGTGCAATGATTCACAATTTCAATGTTCATTGAATACAATATAAAATATCATCAACTATAGTTTGGACTTTGGAACAATGGAAACTGATTCATGAAGTGTAGTAAAAATACCTAAAACATGCTAATTCTCTTCCATTTCCCAAACGGAGTCAGGGTCCTCAAACTGATGTTCATCTTGAGATAAAGTAAAAGAGTCATCTTGATTCTGAGTCTGCTCTTCACTTTCTTCGGCCTATGTCTCAAATTCAACATTCATTGTGTGATTTGTGTCAATTTCAATATCATTGTCATCTATCCCAGGCCCACTGCCATTGCCACTGCCACCAGTATCGATGCTTGGAATTGGAGATCTTGTGTTGCACAACCCGGTCCCTCTTCTTTTACATGTGGACCTCTAGATTGCTAGTGCCCTTTCAAAAGGAAATTTTTTGATATTATACGCAGTTCCTTTCATCCTCAAGAAATTTTCCAAATTCTTATCTAGTTTGTTTCTTAACTTTGATTTTGAAAACCCCAATGTACTAAAAACTCTCTCATCCTCCATCGACCCCAATATCATTGTTTCACATAAATTAGCAAGTTTGAAATATTCTAACATCGAACCATGCAATATTTCACTCTGACCTAAGCTTTTCCAAACCTTTTTTATTGATCCTGGTTCAAAGGCCTTCTCCTTGCCCGTGGATTTATATTGGTCCCTCATAGCGGTTGTAAAACTCCTACATTGTTGTCTAAGCTTATTTTCATTTAAAATTCCTTCTATTTTTTGCTCATTATATGTTACCTCTTTCGAAAACTGTTCAATCAATATTTTTACTTGATCATGAAAATATTTTGAGTTATCTCGGTTTACCCAAAATTGAGGATACACAATACCAATGGCTTCAAGTATTTCATGTCGAGGGAATCTTTCACGAATCTTTGAGGAAAGAAATTTTCCAATTTCCTTCAAATTATCACTAACAGATTTAACAATTTCATTAAACTCTTCATCGTTAATAGGTACTTCTCTACTAGAGCGCCTAGCTATCTTACAATGGTACATTGGTATCTAATATCCACGTACACAAATACATAAGTGTCTACTTGCATTAAACTATAAATAATTATCAAGATTATTCAAATTAGTAATTTTTTGCCACATCAAAAAATTTGTGCCTTCTTGTGTTAGATCTAGATATAGATGATTGAGGACCAAGCATGTAAGTTTACATAGATTGGAATATTCATAAATATACATAGTTCTTTCTTGGGCTTTCTTCACAAGATTGTTCATCTCATCCAAGATGGGGAGAAGACTAGCTAAATTCAAGAGTGTCTCTATATTGCTTAACCTATGTAAGAGGTCAGGAGCTTTGTCTACTATGTTGTGATGCTCGTACATCACTCTAATCAAGGATTGATATTTTGAAAGAACTCGTTGTGCTGGTTCATGCAGGGAGATCCATCTGGTATCAACATCCTTGAGAAGCTTGTTTCTAGGTGTTATTCCCTTAGCAAAATGTTGAAATTCAATGAAACGTTTGGGACTTTGGCAGAAGTATGCATGGATCTCACGAACTAGATTTTCAACTTTTGATACTGTAGGAAACTTGCTTACAATTTTGAATGCTAAATTCATTTTGTGGGCCATGCAATGAATACCAAGCATGTATGGTGCACAAGTAGTTTGTAACTTTGTGCAAACACCACTCCTTTAACCTTGCATCACTGCAGCTCCATTAGCTCCTACACACTCCAACTTTTTGGCAATTGTCAACTCATCCATACTTGCAATTTCATTCAAATATTTCTTGACTAGTTCAAATACATTTTGTGATGTTGAACTATCCTTCATTTTATGAACACAAAGAAGATGAGTTTGGTGAACATGTTGTTCTACAGTATACAAATGCATACAAACCCAAGAAGTATTGTCTACCATAGTAACTTTATCTAAAGATAATGCAATGAAATTTGACTCTTTCACTTTCTCCTTTAAATCTTCCTTTTCCACTGTAGCAAGACAGATTGCCCAATCCCAGCCAATGTTTACTAACCAATGTGAGAAGGGAAAGTTGGGAACACTCAAATAAGATTATAAATCAAAATATTATGGGTAGTGTTGTGCTTGTTGCACACACGCCCCATTCAAAACGGGGACCCTCTCTTCCCTCTTTGCTTGTCGAGTCCCTTTTGGGCTTTTCCTCATTTTCCGTGTCCATTTTGCACCCTAAAAGGTCAACATATTCCCAAAAGTCACATTTTAAGTCTGGCCGAATTTGGCCCCTTTTGAAAATGTTAAATCTTTGGCCTTTTCGGGTTTCCCATCCCAGGTTTCCATTTCTTTTCGGGTTTCCCTTTTCGGAATTCTGTTCCAGAATGGCTATTGTAGACAGCCACTGCAAGACATCTTCCCGACCTTCCGGGTCTGACCCGTCGGGTTTCCCCTCTCGGATTTCTATCTGCAGAATTCCATTTCACAAGTGGCAATGACTAGACATCTTCCCGGTCGCTGGACCCCAGTCCTCCTGCTGCCGCCTGTGAATTTGAACTCACCAAACTATTTGGCTACCGTATGAAACATTAAATTGTTGTATTAATTGTGTTTTTGGCTATTTAAAATGAATTTTCCAACTATCATTTTCATGCGACCAGAGTGATAGAGAAATTTGTAGAGCTTCCCAACATCCAGCATTTTCTGCCCCCACGCCCGAGCTCTCGTCCTACCATGTTCTGTGCATTCAACAGCATCCTTCTTCAAGATTTCGAGGTATGTTCACCATCTATGCACCTCATCCTCCTTTTCATGAAATTCTAGGTCAAAACGAAGTAAAAATGTAAAAATGGGTTAAAATCTAGCAGATTAGTACTCCCACTAAAAACCCCACCTTTTAGAATCCACGAAAACCACATAAAATCATTGGAATTCAACAACTGAGCTTAACCCCGCCACCACTATTCTTTAGAACAATCGTTGGCGTCTCCCGGGCCCAGATTTTCCCGCGGCCATCTGCAAAAAGCGCAAAACTTAAACTTCAAAAATTGACAACGGCCAAGCTCGCCCCAGATCCTGGCCTCCGGATTTCCCTTTGCAAGTTTCTATTGTACCCCTGCCATTATGAATGGCCTCCCTCAAGCGTCTTTTCGACCCTCGGATCCTAGGCTCGCGAAGCCCATTTCAAACTTGCAAAAAATTGAAAAATTGGCCAACGAACAAACTGTCCCCAGGATTCGACCCTCGGAGTTTTGTTCCCACAATTCCCTATTAACTTTGTCATTGTGCAAGGCCTGCCTTGAGTGTCCTTCCAGACCTCTAATCCCATGCGCATAAATTCCGTTCAAAAATACATGGAAGAAACCAAAGTCCAAATTCAATTCAGACTTCGGACTCCAGAATTCCATCTTCGAGATTCTGTTCTGGTGTCGTTGTCCCAAATGACGAATTCGGGACGTCTTTCTGACTCCTGGACCCCAACTCTGCATTTTTGTCTCAAAGTGGTTGGAATTAACCAGTGCCCAAAATATATCCGATCCCTGACCTCCAGAATTCTGCCTCTGGAATTTCATTCCACTCTCATCATTTTGAACGGCTAAACCTGACCGAATTTCTCGCCACCGGACCCCGATCCTTTGTTCACCGCCAGGCTTTCCCAACTCCTGAAATTGTCTTCGAGGATTACTCTCTAGAATTCCACTCTCGAATTTCCGCCTACATTTTGCCGTCCCGAACGGCTGAAACATAACTACTTCCCAATGACGGCATTCCGAGCTCCAGAATCTGGTGGGTGGAGTTCCATCTTCCCTATGCCATTTCAAGCGGCCTTCCTACAGCTAATACCCAAATGCCTAAATGAGAGCTCAGATGACCTCCAAATCCAAAATGGACTTTGAAACATTGGCTAAAATTAGGTCTTCTTTCACGCCAACCCTCAATTGAGCAAATCCAACATTGGGAAGTGCTTTTGGGAGTCTCGTGCCTCATTTTCCCTTCCAAATGACATTCTGTCAAGGGAACTCCAGCCCTGGAAGCCTGGGTCACCTCCCATGTTTTATAATGATGTTTTATGAAATGTTAGATGATTATCAAATATGAATGAAGATTGTGGATCTAACCTTGATGTGGAGGGACTTGTCTGAGGCTTCTTTCCCATTAAAATGTTACTAATTCATGTCTTTTGTGCAAGATTTATGGAATCCGGTGCAGGAACTTCTGGTGCCTCCGAGGAAAAGGGGAAAGGAATAGCCAAGGCACCCTGGGGCAAGGAGGATAAGGATCAGATGAAATACAAGTTTTAAGGGGTGCCCTTACAGTCTTGAATCACTACTCTTTAGAGAGATGTCATGGATACCAATATTGGTGAGGTCGATATTGATGAGTTTACACAGAGAGTTAGGGTGAATCCTAAAACAAAAAATGCAAGATTGATAAGGAGCTACGGACTTGCCAAAGCTATAGGCTTCCCGCCAACTTTGGTGGCCCCAGAATTGGTAATGGCATGCGTAGAGACATATCAACCTGAGAGTAGAACTATAGTGGATCGAGATGGGAATGTCCTTGCAGATATGTCTTTGCCTAGTATAATGGAAACTTTCCACATCTTTGCCTTTAAGAGCATGGAGACCCCCACCATAGAATAATGCAAGGAGTTATGGGAGCAAGATTCGTTGAAATGCAAGAAACTAATCAATCAATATTGGTTCAAGGACAAGCAGGGTAGTGTGGGAAAGCTCCCCCATGAGTTGTTTCGCAGTGATTTCTTCGAGGAGTACCACAACCTCGTGACCTTGCTAAACCGAGCAATGGGTCTTCCTATTGTGGTCTTCTTCTAGGAGTGGATGTTTTACTTTGTGGAGCAAATTCTTCGTGGTGACGGCACTACCTTCTATTGGGGGGAGATAACCAGTGATTGCTTCCATGAGCAGTTTACAAATGTGAAGAAGACCACCAAGTTCTTCATAAAATCCTACTTGGTGTATTCTCTCACCAATCAGCAATATTATCATGGATTAATTGCAGTACCTAGTGAGGCATCGAGAGAAGAGCTCAAACCTTATGATAAATACCCTCAACTATAGTACTGAAACTTCAAGATGGATTATTGTAGGGTGAATGACGCATTCATCGCCTACATCATTCGGTCTCTAGGGGGCAACTTTCAAAGAAGAGTTTCCCATAGTTCCAGGGCTCTCCTCAGGAAATACGCCTTCCTATATATATAATTTCCAAATTTCACTTACATCTGTACCCAAGGATTCACAGAAACACCAAACAAGCTGCCCCGTTACCCCAATGACCGGATTATACTATTGGAGCTAACTTGGTAGCTACAGTACATTCATAATATCTTGAGGAGCAAGCATCTGGCGGGTATACCTTACCCCATTGGGCTCAGCCAAGGAATGTACAAGATTCATACCTCCCAGTGTCCGTGATATTCAGAAAGGGAGTTGGTCGAATACCACTTCTGGAAATATACAGCTCAGCCCCGAATTGACGTGTATAGACATATCAAAAAGGCATTGGGATGTGAGTATGCCCACCTCCACAATGCTAAAGATTTTTTGGCTAATTGTAAAGATGATCTTGAGGTGCGACTGCGGCACTACATGTGCATGATTGCCTTCTACGTACGAAGAATCAACTTGTGTCCAGTTCGAGACCAGATTGAAGAGGATGAAAACATAGTGATCGATCTGGGATATGATGCCATCACCAATTTGTCACTACCTATGATTGATTGGGATGAGCGACAGGTTGATGACCTTGACATACTCACCAAACTCGTCGAGGTCTGAACGAAAGCATGGATCGACCAACAGGTGGCTCGACTGAAGCAACAAGGAGTTGCCTTAATGTTTAAGGGACTAGATAGTGAACCAAGTGGCTCTGATGGTGGGGTGGCCACCGCTACAACTGGGGAAACATCCAAAACCCCACCTTCAGTCAAAACAAAAAAGAGAAAAGAAGCTAGTGAGTAGTTGCCCAAATTGAAGGTTTATGCCCAAAAGGCATCAGAGGGCAAGCCACCAAAGAAACAAAGGAAAAAACTGGAGGCATAGAGATGCCTATGATTCCCAAGGGTCCACTCCATGGGATCGGGGGAGAAGGGTCTGACACACTGAGGTCTCCATCTACTGCAATTGTTGTTGTTGTTTCCAATACCCCGCATACTTCACTTGCAGTTTTCGCTTCCTCCCTGCCTGCGGTGGACATCTCTGTCCACCTTGCTTCCACCTCTCCAATCATGCAAGTCATACCGGTGGATTTTTCCTCTGCCATGACCTTGCCAGTCTCTTCTTCCTCTATGTCTCCTTCCCTTCCCTTCATTTCCACTGCCACGATGCCTATCCTCAGCCTCCCAGAATCCTTTGTAAACTACATGTAAAATGTGCCATCTGAGCTTTCAGGGATGCTTACTAGTCCAATGGTGCAAGCTGCAATAGCTCAGCCCATGGCCAACACTCCAACTCTACCTCCCCCTATCGAACCACCAAGAATGGAGGCGACAATGCAAATATAAGATGAGCTTGAGCGACAACAGCTAAAGGCTAAGAAGAGGCCAGAAGACGAAGAATTTGAATACCATGAGCACCCTTTATTCGAACACCGGGAGATCGATGAGGTGGCCTAAAAATCTTCTAGTAAGGACAACAAGGAGCTTGATGTTGAGTTAGTCTAGGAAACCCATGATCCTAAGCTCGAAGCTGAATGGAGCAAGCAACTTAAGGAGATCGAGGATAAGGAAGCCGAAGATCGGCTTGCGGTGGATGAAGAAGTCACTGCTCCAAAGAATGAAGGCAATAGGTCTCCAACTGAAAGGCATGGCCAAACCCTCAAACATGATGAGGAAGCATCCCCCCATGAAGATGAGCAAGAAGATAAGCCTAGGAAACATGAACATGACCAAACTGAAGAAGAAAAGGGTGTTGAAAGGGAGGATCCTTCCAATGAGTAATTGCGCACCAAGTCTCCCCCTAAGTGTATAACACTCGAACAGGAATTCAATGAGGAGAAAGAGGATGTAGGGACTAAGAAGAGGGCTCTTGTTGTTAGATACATTGAGCTTAAGAAGTAGGACAAGAGGAATCAAAGTGATTCACCCAGGGGAGAGCCCCAAATACCCGATTGGCTGGAGAAGTAGTTGAAGAAAAAGACTCACACCCTAAAGGATTCTAAGGCAAGGTTGGAAGTGATACTGACCAGAGCATAGATAAGCACCAAGAAAGAGAAAATTCCAAAGATCAGATCGAAGGTGACCATGGATGCCTCTAGTTCTAAGGTAGTACAAATAGCAACACCGGTGGTAGGAGAACAAGGAATAACTTATAACATCTCCACTATCAACTTGGGAGTCGCCACAAGGGAGAAAAAGGTCGACCACCTCCAGGAATCAGTCACCATGGTGGTGCATCTTATCCAATAGGATAAGGTTTTGAAGGAGGAGCTCAAAGCACAAGTGGTCAATTTGACGGCCTATATTCAACAATGGTTGTCCCTGGATGAGCAGCCCACTACGTCATTAGCCCCGCCTCAGTTGTTAATTCAAGAGCAGATCAAAAAATTGGAAAAGAGAAGGAACTTGGATAAGACTACGGAAAATTGATTCCGACAGGTCTTAGACATATGAAACATAGGTATCAACTTGGTTGTCCAGATAGAAAACAGGTTCCTAGAAGTACAGAGAAATCTTGGGGGTATGAAGCAAGTCTACGAGGGATTCCCAAGGATGTATAGAGCAGCCTACCCAAAAATTGAGGCCATACTCACATTGCCAAGCGAGGTTTGGGAGAAGGACCTTGCCCTCAAGGATGATGACCACTGGTTAGTGGATGTATGGAAGTGAGACTTTGACCATCGAAAGGGAAAGCTGGAGCATATTTTGGAATGGGTAGTTCTGAATGTCGAATGGGCCAAGGAGGCCAGAGAGGATTGTGCTCGCTACCTCAAGCTAATGACGGGGTATGAGTTGCTCGTTGTTGAAATTAATCTAGAGAGCATAAAGCCACACTTCTTAAAGAACATGGAGGATGGGATGTCAACTGAAATCACCATGGATTTCATGAGTTTTTCTGCCTGAGCCTTCACCCAGTCGGAACTTTTCAGAGATAATATTGCCAAATATGATGATGACTGTAAAAAGCTTGTCAGCAATTCCCAAGAATGGAGCTACCAGTTGTTGTGATCAGATATTATGGAGGTGGACAAGCTTCAGCCACTCATCTTGAGCTTCGTAGAATATGCAAGTTTAAAAAAGCAAGAAGGCAACCCTATCATCGATGAAGAATTCATCAAAGAGTAGCTATAGAAAAGGGCAAACAGCAAAAGGATGAAATTGCTACAGTGTTGTCACTAAATGAAAAAATAGGGAAAAGACAAAAGTTGTTTTGAAAATGTAATACATTTGGGGGTAAGTGAAACCCTAGTGTAAAGTGAATCTTGGCCACACAATAGAATTGAATCTTGGCCACTTATTTTGCTTTTTGAAAACTATATATAGGGCTCTCCTCCTCTCATTTGAAGAGAGTTGAGTTATTGTAAAAGCATGCTGCAAAAATTATAATAGAAAATACAATCATTTTCTGGTGTATTTTTGGGTTTCTCCACATGTTTCATGATTCTTCTCCCCTTAGTTAAAACTTTACTTCAAGTTACTTTGTTGTTCTGGTATCCTTTAGTTAGCTTTAGTGGACTTAGTATGTTGTCTTTGGTTCTGAAGCTTTTTGTTGTGTGTATGCTTTCTTTGTTCATACTTTTGGTCATTTTCTATTGGTAAATGACAGTGCAAAGTTAGCCTGGACTTTAATTTCATAGTTTCTCCTTAAAATTTGTCTTTATTTGCATTTACATGGAAAATGAATGATGAATATTTGCAGTCCTTAGAAGATAGTATAGATTTCATGACATTGTGAGAATTCAGATTAAGTGAAATCCTATTTAAGGAAATTGTCCACGGCAGGAACCTCCATGATCACTGTTCATCAGTAGTTGTAGGTCTAGGAACCATCCTTCTTCCCTACCTCTTTTTCGTTTTTTTTAAGAAACAACCTGTGCTAAGGTTAATTGCACATTGTAAAGCCAAATCTAACGAAACAATGGAGTCCAAGACTATTGTCTGAGCCTACAACAAAGTGCAATAATTTCATATTCAAAGAACTCCATTCATTGACTCAATTCTCCTACAACTTTAAATCATGTAAGACTGCCTTATGATTCCAGCAAATCAAATAAAAAAACTAATATATTCCAAGCATCATCATGACTTGACATCCGAGAGACCTTGGGATAGTGTTTGCATTTTGATTGTGGAAGATTGTCTTTCAAGAAAGGTAGTGCACCTGCATATTACCTGTGTTGAGAGGTGCATAAAAACACCATCAACAGAACTGGTGCTAGGAGGACAGATAGGTAAAGTTGGATTGAATTGGTTCATTCTCCCCTGAGATAATCCATCGAGTCTTGAGATCTACACCAAACAAGGGAGAGTTTCAAGAATTATAGCCCCCTGTCCAAGCTAAAAGAGCTAAAAGTAGAGAACCATCTATCATCGATTTGCTAGATCAGCCCACTGCTCTATCACCTCCATCCTCTTCACCTTCATTGGTAGTACCACCTTCCATTCATCTAACCCATATAGCCTTCTAGGTTGTCACTCCATCTGGGCTGAACACTACCTTTCAGCCAAGCACAATCAGCAGCCCTGTGGCTGCCTCATCAGTTGTCGCTACCCTGTCATAGTTATAGACCAATCTGGTGCAGCCACCTCCACTGCCCTTTCCAATGGTGTGGCTAGGTAATAACCTATCTCCTCTCACCTTCAACCTCTACCATGACATGCCAAAGAATCCCAAGATATTCTGCACAAAGTTCAACTCTTGGGATCCACAAAGGACAGTCGAGGAGCATGTCAAGATCTTTGAAATTTCCCTGAAGACTATGCAGATCATATACGAAGATGTGGCTTGCAGGCTCTTTCCCTAATCATTAGGGGAGGAAGCCTTCTACTGGTACATCAATTTTCCTGTTGGGACTATCAACACATGGGATCTTCTGAAGAATGCATTTCTGTAGAAGTTCAAGACCTTAGTTAGCCCCGCAGATTCATATCGACACTTCATGTTAGTTCAAAGGGAAATCAATGAACCAATCAGCTCGTTCAATAACTGCTTCCACAAAGTGTACACTCAGCTACAGGCCCTGTACATTTTCAATGATGTTGTCATCCTACCTGTTTACTATGCAGCGTTGGACAACCTCACTTTTGCCCTGGTGAAAAGAATGAGACTGCCGCCCACTAGGTTGGTTGATGCATACGCTGAAGCCATTATCGCCAGCATAGATTTGGGGTAGAACATATCCGGTCTGTTGCCTTCTCTTAAGCAAACCACACATCCAGCACAAATACAGGGGCTCACGTAAGCCTTGCAGCATCAGACACCCTTGTTGAATCAAGTACCACAACTACCTCTAGTTTTGTATCTTGGGGAGCCAATGAACCAGGCATATCTAGTACCTCACTACTTGTTGCCATCGCAGCAACAATCGCATCTTCAATAATCACAGGTGCCCACGTACCTTTAGGTGGCAGAATTCCCCCCTACTCATCAGAATTAGCCGATGGCACAACCCGTGTTTCCCCAAAGTTCGGCGTCATAGCCAAACAATGCCGAAAAGGATAGAATCGACGAGCTCACCGAAATGACACACTTAAGGAGTCAAAACAAACAGTTGGAGGCATTGCAAAAGAGCATTCAGGCCAACCTTAATAGGGAAAACCAAGATTAGCATGAAAATTGGGACAATTGGGATGCTAGCACATCGTCCGGGCAGAATTATGACAGAAATCATAATTCAGGTCAGAACTTTGACAAAAGACCCTTCCAAAGGAAAAATCGAACATGGAATACATGCCCCAACAATGGTGGCATTCCCATGCCTCTTGATCAGCTCAGCAATAATGAGAACCCTGCAAGAGGAGTTTACCTGGTAGAGGCTTCTTTATCTGGTTGGTTTCGCATTCACAAAATGAGTCACCATTCCAAACTGGATTGTTCAAAATTCCAAATTGCTGCTGAGATTTTTAAGGTAGAAGTCTAGAATGCAGTGGAAAATTTGGGGTGTAGATATATTGTCCCGTCCAACCCATACGGCTCCTCAATGTTGGTGTTGAACCAGGATCCTTTCCCAAGGGTGGAATGCAACACACCAGAACTAGAGGGCATCGATTCCAAGAGCAACGACAAGGCAGAAGAGGTAATATCTGAAAGTACTTTAGCTTAGCTCTTTGATTCAATAGATAATGGCCCTAAGGATGATGAAGAAGAGTCTAGGGAAGATGAAGTCCAAATGTTTCACCAATGGACTACCCCTTACAACCTCAGAAACAGACAAGTTGGAGGTCATGCTAGAGGTCCTTTTATGACCTCCACCCTGCCAAAGATTTCCAGCACCCCTCCCAATCTGAATGCAAATAATAACTCGAGTTTTCCCCATACACCCACATGGTACCTCAGCAAAAATAAACAACAAAACAACAGCCAAAGCTAGGCCATCACCTCATCCCAAAGATTTTCTTCTGATCAAAAAATTAAGCAGATGGGGGAGTATATTGTTGAGGAATTCAAGAAAGTGAAGCTAAGTGTATCCACATTCGAACTTCTAAAGGTACCTGTCGTCAAGAATGCCTTTTTCAGAATGATAAATGGGACTCCACCATAAGGGTCAACTCAAGAAACTCCGGCAAAGAAGGTCTCCTTTGACAATCAGCCAAGTGATCTGATTGTTAGGAAAATCTTCAACAATAAGGCTAACCCGCCAGCAAGTCAACAAGCAAACAAATAGCCCGACAGGGCAGCTAATTAGGTACCAACCCAAAGCAAGGGCAACAAAAAGGACAAGGGCCAAGTTAACTAGGTGGATGTTTCTGGAGGATTGTTTCAAGGGAAATTCAAGACTCCTCCCTTCCTGACCACCATTCGTGTGTTTAGGAATAACCTCCACAATTGCTCGCTTGATTTAGGAGCCTTGGCCAATGTCATGCCCCTGAGCATGTGCAAAGCACTCAGAATAACACCAACTCCTTCTCGATCGAAAGTGACACAACTTGAAAAAATAGAGATCAGCATAGTGGGGGAAATTAATAAAATACCTATGCAAGTTGCTGTAGACCCCCAGATCCAACAGACTATAGACATTCAAGTGGCTGATATCCCAGATATGTATGGTATAATCCTAGGAAGGGAATTCATGAGGGCATTGAACGGATATGCCGCAACTGATTACTCGCATATGTGGCTGCCATGGAAAGGAATGCCAAATCAAATTAGGATCAATCGGGAGCCACAAATGATATTTATGATCACTGAGTACAACAACACGAATGAGGTGTTGTATGCCAAAATAGGTTTGGGAAATTATTCCCCAGTGTCGTAGTTGAATGAACAAGAATGCCTCAAAGGAGAAGGAACAAGCGAGGTCTTCCTCGTATTATGCAGTCCACCTACTAATTTAGCCAATGCCTCTCAGAGCATCAAATTACTGATAGAATCCGACGATGAAGAGTCGAAAGAAGACAACAATCTTGGACTACTTGATGGTTTCTAGGATTTCATAGAAAAGTGTGTTCAAGGTACAAGGTACACAATTTTTCTCACTCAGAGTTCGAATACTACTTGTGTCAAACATCAATTGAACACGTTAAAAAATAGGCTACTCCGAAGAAGAAAACATGATCTGCACTACATGAACAAACACGTTATGTCCTTGTAACTCCTTAAGCAGTTACTGAAATGAAGGCCCCACTAAAGGTGGAGGTCCAAGTTGCCTATTCTACATCCAAGGATTCTCCTGGATTCTGGACATTGCACTTTGACAGATCTAAATCCAAGCACGGAGTCAAGGCAAGTTTCGAGTTGATCAGTCCTAGAGGTAAATTGTACCTTGTTGATCATAGGCTTTAGTTTTATTGTACCAATAATGTAGCAAAGTATGAGGCCTTGGTCTTGGGCCTCTTAATGGCATTAAGAAAGGGTGTCAAGATGCTCCAAGTGTATGGAGATTCAGAGTTAGTTGTAAAAAAAGTCAAGAAGCTTTATTCCTACTATGATCGAAGACTCACTAACTATTGGTACCGCGTATGGGATCTACTAGAAGGGCTAGATGCATTCAACATTCAATTGATTCTGTGCACTCAAAATCATACTGCCAATGCCCTGGCGCAGGCAGCAAGCACGTTACATCCATTGTCCCTATCTGGCCTCAGAAGATTCACGATGGAACTCACCTCCATCCCGTCAATGCCGGATAATGTAGCTAATTTCTAGGTATTCAACGATGACAAACATATCCTGGATTTCATCACTAGTTCGAATGTGTTTTCTACATAGATAATCGACGAGGTCGAACCCCAAGAGGTAGACCTAGATATTGATGGGATTATCAACCTAAAGACCAACACCATCCCTTGGGGAATGGTTCAATTAGAGCGAATCTTTGACCTTGATTAGGATCGGCGAGCTAAGAAGGATACCATCAGCGGCCAATGTGACACCTATAACCTAGGAACGGTTGGAAATGCCAGGAACATGTTCATCAGTCAGGTGTGCGCCCATGAAGAAAGAAAGGGAATAATTGAGGCTCTATGGAAGTATCACGACATCATTGCCTAGAGCTAGAAGGATCTCAATACATATGACACGTCAATTATTACCCTCACCATCCCTCTCCGACCAAATGGGAAGCCCTTTCGGTAGCAGTAGTGCCCTCTCAATGCTCTATTGGAACCAATAATATATAAGGAAGTAGAAAAATTATTTTCAGCCAAGATCATCTTTCCGGTTAGACACTCCACATGGGTGGAAAATCTAGTTCCTGTCAGAAAGAAAAATAGGGAAATCAGATTATGCGTCAACTTCCACAACCTGAACTGAGCCTTAGAGAAGGACAATTATCCTGTACCTTCATTAGATGAGGTGCTATAGATATTAAATGGCTCTCAAATGATGTCCTTCCAGGATGGATGTTCGAGGTACAATCAAGTCATGGTATAGTACGAAGACCGACACAAGACAACATTCACCACCAAATGGGGAACTTTTTCTTATAGACAAATGTCGTTCAGATTGATCAACGCTGGTGCCACCTTCCAATGTGTCATGGACATCACCTTCAAAGACCTGATCAGCAAGTGCATCATCATCTATATGGATGATTTAATAGTATTTTCAAAACAATGGGGTAGTCACGTTACTGATTTATGCAAGGTCTTTGAAAGGTGTCATGCATTTAGGGTTTCCCTTAACCCGAAGAAGTGAATCTTTGGGGTCACCAAGGGGAAGCTCCTTGGACATGTCCTATCATAATGGGGAATTTCAATCGACCCCAAATGTGTCCAATCCATCATGAAGATCCAGCTACTAGGCAGCAAAAAGGAATTAAAATCTTTTTTCGAAAACATCAACTTTGTCTGCAAGTTCATTACAGGATTCACGCAAATAGTCAAACCGCTCAATGCCATGCTAAAACAAGATGCCAAGGTCGAGTGGACCCCAGAAGCAAGGTAATATTTTGGGAAAATAAAGAAGGCAGTTGTTGATGCCCCTGTGCTGGTCAGCCCCAATTACCTAAAGCCCTTCTACATATACTACTTTGCTTCAGATTATTCCTGTGCCAGCATCTTGACATAAAAGGATGACAAGGGGAGCAAACATCTGATCGCCTTCATGAGTTCCCCCCTAAAGGATGCTAAACTACACTATCATAACATTGAAAAATAGGCTTATTCCCTTGTTAAGGGAGTTAAGAAGTTCAGGCATTATATCTTGCGCAACAAGGTGTTTGCTATAGTTCTCGACCCCGCAGTGAAAACGTTACTTATGTAGAATGAGTTAGGGGAGCGAAGGGCAAAGTGGATCGCATTGTTGCAAGATTATGATATAGAAATCTAGCCGATGAAGCTAGTAAGAGGGCAGGCGATCGCTAGAACAATGACATAAGTGGTTATTGATGCTGGACCTGAACTCACGGTACAACAGTACCAGCTGGAGGATGTCTCCCCAAGGGAGTGGTACGACGATATAGTGTACTACCTGTTGAATCATAAATGTCCAACTCATCTGCAGGGAGTCCAAAGAAGAGCCCTTAGGCTGAAAATCAATAGCTATATATTACAGGGTGCCATATAGTACAAGAAGAATCATGAAAGTATCTATTTGAGATGCCTGGGTAAGGAGGAAGTTGATCGTGTTCTTAAGGAATTCCATGACAAGTTCAGAACTAGTCATGGTTCTAGTCTATCAATTGCACACCAAATCTTAAGAGTTGAGTATTATTGGCCCACCATATTCAAGGATGCTCACGGTCATGTTCATACCTACCACGTGTGCCAGATTGTTGGCGCCTGAGAGAGAAATGTTGTCTCGTTGCAACCCATTCTGGAGGTAAGAAATTTCGCAAAATGGGGTCTCGACTTCATTGGCTCAGTAAGCCTTCCATCATCTGTGGGACACAGATACATTCCAACCACTTTTGATTATTGCACTAGATGGACATAGGTGATAACTTGTAGGCAATGTGCAACTGAAGTAGTGACTAGTTTCTTAGAAAAATTTATTTTAAATCAGTTTGAATGCCCATATGCTCTGGTATGCGATAACAACCCTACATTTGCTTCATTAAAATTCATGAATTGGGCCTTTGACTATGGTACCACCCTCAAATTTTCATCTAATTATTACCCTCAAGGCAATGGCCTTGTTGAGTCCACCAACAAGAACTTGATCACGGTGATCAAGAAGCTGCTAGATAGGAATCCCAAGGATTGGCATACCCAACTCCGTTTCGTTGTGTGGGCAGATCGCACCCTTCATAAGGCTACCCTTGGTGATTTCCCATATCATCTCATCTATGGCCTAGAGCCCATCTTTCCCATACACTTGAAAATCCCTACCCTCTAGTTTGTCAATGATTTTTATGAAGGAGACCGCACAAAATCTCACCTCGCCGAGTTATTGCACCTTGAAGAAGTACGAGGCCGTGCGATATAAAATTTTTCCAAACATTAGGGAAAAGTCAAAATATGGCTCAACCACCGAGCCAAGGTTAAGGCCTTTTGCATTTCCGATTTGGTCCTGTACTGAGACAATTCCCATGAAAAGAAAGGGGGACATAACAAATTTGACAAGCTCTGGCTTGGCCCCTTTCAGAATGCTGAAATCTTGGGAGATAATGCTTTCCACTTAAAGACTTTCACTAGTGAAGATGTCCTGTTGCCCGTCAATGGGCAGCACCTTAAGCATTACTTCCAGGCCTAATCTCTTTCAGAGTTGTCCATGTAAATACCTGTACATAGGTTAGAATAGGTTTCCTGCCTTGTCCTTTGGTTTTTCTCATTGTCTCGGCTATTTTATTTTCGACCTTGGAAGGAATCTTTCTATTCTATTGTGGTGGTCGTGCTTAGTTTAATAAATAGTTGGCCTCATTTCCTGCTCTTGTTTCATTCTCTAGATAAGGCTTCATTCCCTACTGCTAACCTCTGAAAGCCTCTAAGCATTGGTTTTCAACTTTTGAACTCTGAACTAACCTAGGATGGCTATCCGCTTGAATCCCCTACATTTATCATGGAACACTTAGAAATAGATTTTAACATTTCCAAAGAATGGTATGCTGATTGTTGGGAAGAAGGGATAAGTGAAGAATCTAAAGTCTACTCTAGTGGCCACTGCGATTTCCAAGCCCATTGTGAGCTTCATTGCTCACACGATTGAACAAAAAGAAAAGAGGAAAGTGTTGAAAAGAAATATCAAATAAAAGGAATAAACAAAGTGAAAATAACAATCATATGGGTGTGTGAATATCTCTACCAGGGCTATGGATGCCTGGCTGGCAATAGAGCTATGTTTGTGGGGTCACAGCGACAACTCCGTCGGTGCTATGGATGCCTGACCAGTAACGGAGCAATGTCGAGGTTACTTTTGGGGTCAGAAAAACTACATAGCTTATCTCTCCCGATCAATGGTTTCTCATGCTATTTCCAAGGAAGGTAAATGAACTCACCATGCACACACCTCCATGATGATTTCTTAGCATGATTCAACCTCACCTTCCCTAACCTGTTCTCAGTTCAGCTTTGAAAATCAGCTTTGGTCTATGAAACCAAAGATCATGGGTTCGAAATGAATGTTTATCTTTAGAATTTTGGGAGTGTTCTCCCTGTGGAGTCGCCATTTGTTGTGCTAATTGCATACATGCCCCATTTGGAATGGGGACCCTCTCTTCCCTCTTTTCTTGTAGGGTCCCTTTTGGGCTTCACCTCATTTTGCATGTCCATTTTGCACCCTAAAAGGTCAACATATTTCCAAAAGTCACATTTTAAGTCTAACCAAATTTGGCCCCTTTTGAAAATGTTAAATCTTTGGCCTTTTCGGGTTTCCCATCTTGGGTTTCCCTTTCCTCCCGCCACCACCTGTGAATTTGAACTCACCAAACTATCTGGCCACTGTACGAAACATTAAATTCTTGTATTAATTTCGGTTTCGGCTATTTAAAATGGATTTCCCAACTATCATTTTCACACGACTGGAGCGATAGAGAAATTTGCAGAGCTTCCCAACATCCAGCATTTTTTGCCCCCGCACTCAAACTCTCGTTCTGCCATGTTCCGCGCATTCAACAGCATCCTTCTTCAGGATTTTGAGGTATGTCCATCATCCGCGCACCTCATCCTCCTTTTTCCTAAAATTCTAGGTTAAAATGAAGTAAAAATGTAAAAATGGGTTAAAATCTAGTAGATTAGTACTCCCACTAAAAAACCCACCTTTTAGAATCCACGAAAACCACATAAAATCATCAAAATTCAATGTCGAAGCTTAACCCCGCTATCGTTGTTCTTCAGAATAGTCATTGGCATCTCCTAGGCCCGGACTTTCCCGCGGCCGTCTGCACAAAGCGCAAAACTTAAACTCCAAAAATTGACAGCGGTCAAGCTCGCCCCGGATCTCGGCCTCCAAATCTCCCTTCGCGGTATTTCATTGTGCCCTCGTCATTGTGAGTGGCCTCCCTCGACCATCTTTCCGACCCTCAGATCCTAGAAACACAAAGCCCATTTCAAACTTGCAAAAATTCAAAAATCAACCAACGAACAAACTGTCCCCGAGATCCAACCCTCAGAGTTTCGTTCTCAAAATTCCCTGTTAACTGCATCGTTCTAAAAGGCCTGCCTTGAGCATCCTTTTGGACCTCGGACCCTAGGCACATTAAGTCTATTCAAAAATACATGGAAGAAACCAAAGTCCAAACTCAATCCGGGCTTTGGAATCCATAATTCCATCTTCGATATTCTGTTCTGGTGTCGCCATCCCAAACGGCGAATTTGGGATGTCTTTTCGACTCCCAGACCCTGACTCTGCATTTTCATTTCAAAGTGGCCGAAATTAACCATCGCCCAAAATATATCCGGACCCTGACCTTCGGAATTCCACCTCCAGAATTTTGGTTTGCTCTTGCCATTCCAAATGGCAAAACCTGACTAACTTTCCAGCTGCTAGACCCCGATCCTTTGTTCGCCACCGGGCTTTCCCAACTCCTGAAATTGTCTTCAAGGATTACCCTTTGGAATTCCACTCCCAGATTGCCGCTTACATTTCACCATCCTGAATGGCTAACACATAACTAATTCCCAATGATGGCAGTCCAAGCTCCAAAATCCAGCGGCCAGAGTTCCATCTTCCCTACACCGTTTCAGGCGGCCTTCCTGCAGCTGATACCCAAACACCTAAATGAGAGCTCAGATGACCTCCAAATCCAAAATGGACTTTGACACACTTGCTAAAATAAGGTTTTCTTTCACGCCAACACTCAATTGAGAAAATCCAACATCGGGAACTGCTTTTTGGAGTCTTGTGCCTCATTTACTCTTCCAAACGACATTCTATCAAGGGAACTCCAGCCCTGGAAGCCCGGGTCACCTGCCTTGTTTTCTAATGATGTTTTATCAAATGTTAGATGATTATCAAATATGAATGAAAATTGGGGATCTAACCTCAATATGCAAGGACTTGTTTGAGGCTACTTTCCCATAAAAATGTTGCTAACTCATGTCTTTTGTGCAAGATTTATGGAATCTGGTGTAGGAACTTTTGGTGCCTCCAAGGAAAAGGGGAAAGGAATAGCCAAGGCACCTCGGGGCAAGGAGGATAAGGATCTCATGAAATACAAGTTCCAAGGGGTGCCCTTACAGTCCCGAATCACTACTCTTTGGAGAGATGTCATGGATACCAATATCGGTCAGGTCGATATTGATGAGTTTACGTAGAGAGTTAGAGTGAATCCCAAAATAGAAAATGCAAGATTGATAAGGAGCAGTGGACTTGCCAAAGTTGTAGGCTTCCCGCTAGCCTTGGTGGCCCCAGAATTGGTAATGGCATTCATAAAGGCATATCAACCTGAGAGTAGAACTATAGTGGACCGAGATAGGAATTTCCTTGTAGATATGTCTCCACCTGGTATAATGGCAACTTTCCACATCCCTGCCTTTAAGAGCATGGAGACCCCCACCATAGAAGAATGCAAGGAGTTATGGGAGAAAGATTTGTTGAAATGCAAGAAACTAATCAATCAGTATTGGTTCAAGGACAAGAGGGGTAGTGCGGGCAAGCTCCCTCATCAGCTATTTCATAGTGATTTCTTCGAGGATTACCATGACCTTGTGACCTTGCTAAGCTGAGTAATGGGTTTTCCTGCTGCGGCCTTCTTCCAGGAGTGGATGTTTTACTTTGTGGAGCAAATTCTTCATAGTGACGTAACTGCCTTCTATTGGGGGGAGATAATCAGTGATTGCTTCCATGAGCAGTTTACAAATGTGAAGAAGACCTCCAAGTTCTTCATGACATCCTACTTGGTGTATTCCCTTGCTAATCAGCGGCATTATCATGGATTAACTATAGTACATAGTGAGGCATCGAGAGCAGAGCTCAAGCCTTATGATAAATACCCTCAACTGCAGTACCAAAACTTCAAGAGGGATTATTGTAGGGTGAACGACGCATTCATTGCCTACATCATTCGGTCTCTAGGGGGTGAGTTTTAGAGAAGAGTTTTCCACAATGCCAGGGCCCTCCTCAGGCAATACGCCTTCCTATATATACAATTTCCAAAGTTCAATTACATCTGCGCCCAGGGATTCACAGAAAGACCAAACAAGCTGCCCCAGTACCCCAATGACCGGATTATACTGTTGGAGCTGACTTGGCAGCTACGGCACATTCATAATATCATGAGCAGCAAGCAGCTGGTGGGTACACCTTACCCCATTGGGCACAGCCAAGGAATGTACAAGATTCATAACTCCAAATGTGTGGGATACTTAGAAAGGGAGTTGGCCGAATACCACTTCCGGCAATATACAGCTCAGCCCCGAATTGACCCATATGATCATATCAAAATGGCACTGGGACATGACTATGCCCACCTTCACAATGTTGAGGATTTATGGGCTAATTATAAATATGATCTTGAGGTGTGGTTGTGGCACTACATCTGTATGACTACCTTCTACGTACGAAGAATCAACTTGTGTCTAGTTCCGGACCAGATTGAAGAGAATGAAAGCACAGTGATCGATGTGAGATATGATGCCATCGCCAATTTTCCACAACCTATGATTGATTGGGACAAGCGAGAGATTGATGACCTCAACATACTTACCAAACCCACCGAGGTTCGAATGAAAGCATGGATCGACCAATAGGTGGCTCGACTAAAGCAACAAGGAGTTGCCTTAACGTTTAAGGGACTAGAAAGTGAAACAAGTGGCTCTTATGGTGGTGTGGCCACCACTACAACTGGGGAAACATCCAAAATCCCAACATCATTCAAAACAAAAGAGAGAAAAGAAGCTAGTGAGCAATTGCCCAAACCGAAGGTTTATGCCTGAAAGGCATCAGAGAGCGAGCCACCAAAGAAACAAAGGAAAAAAACCAAAGGCACAAAGATTCCTACGATTCCTAAGGGTCCACTCCATGGGATCAGGGGAGAAGGGTTTGACCCACCGAGGTCTCTGTCTGCTGCAATTATTGTTGTTGTTGCCACTGCCCCGCATACTTCAATTGCAGTTTCCACTTCCTCCCTGCCTGCAGTGGACATCTCTGTCCACCTTGCTTCCACCTCTCCAATCATGCAGGTCATACCGGTGGATTCATCCTCCACCATGACCTCACTAGTATCTTCTTCCTCTATGTCTCCTTCCCTTCCCTCCATTTCCACTGCCATGATGCATGTCCTCAACCTCCCAGAATCCTTTGTAAAATACATGTAAAATGTGCCATCTGAGCTTTCAGGGATGCTTACTAGTCCAATGGTGCAAGCTACAATAGCTTAGGCTATGGCCAACACTCTAGATATACATCCCCCTACTGAACCACTAAGAATGGAGGTGAAAATACAGATATTAGATGAGCTTGAGCGACAACAGCTAGAGGCTAAGAAGAGGCTAGAAGACAAAGAATTTGAATACCATGAGCACCCTTTGCTCGAACGCCAGGAGATCGATGAGGTGGCCTACAAATCTTCTAAAAAGGATAGCAAGGAGCTTGACGTTGAGTTAGTCCATGAAATCCATGATCCTGAGCTTGAAGCCGAATGGAGCAAGCAGCTTAAGGAGATCATGGATAAGGAAGCCGAAGATCGGCTTGCGGTGGATGAAGAAGTCACTGCTCTAGAGATTGAAGGCAGTAGGTCTCCAATTGAAAGGCATGTCCAAACCCTAGAACATGATGAGGAAGCATCCCTCCATGAAGATGAGCAATAATATAAGCCCAGGGAACATGAACACGACCAAAATGAAGAAGAAAAGGGTGCTAAAAGGGAGGATCCTTCCAACGAGCAATTACGCACCAAGTCTCCCACTAAGTGTATAACGCACGAATAGGAATTTGATGAGGAGAAAGAGGATGTAGAGACTGAGAAGAGGGATATTTTTGTTAGATCCATTGAGCTTGAGAAGGAGGATAGCTGGAATCAAGGTGGGTCACCTAGGGAAGAGCCCCAAATACCCGATTGGCTGGAGAAGCAGTTGAAGCAAAAGACTCCCACCCTAAAGGATCATAAGGCAAGGTTGGAATCCATACTGGCCAGAGCATAGATAAGCACCAAGAAAGAGAAAAGGCCAATGATAAAATCAAAGGTGACCATGGATGCCTTCGGATCTGGGGTGGTACAAATAGCAACACAGGTGGTTGGAGAACAAGGATTAACTTATAACGTCTCCACCATCAACTTGGGAGTGGCCACAAGGGAGAAAAAGTTCGACCAGCTCTAGGAATCATCACCATGGTGGTTCATTTTATCCAATAGGATAAGGTTTCAAAGGAGGAGCTCAAAGCACAAGTGGTCGATCTAACGGTGTGTATTCAGTAATGGTCATCCTTGGATGAGTAGCCCACTATGTCATCAGCCCCACCTCAGTTGTTATCTCAAGAGCAGATCAACAAATTGGAAAAGAGAAGGAACTTGGATAAGACAATGGAAAACTGGTTCCGACAGGTCTTAGACATAGGAATCACAGGTATCAACTTGGTTTTTCAGACAGCAAATAAGCTCCTCGAAGTAGATAGAACTCTTGAGGGTACAAAGCAAGTCTGCGAGGGGTTCCCAAGGAAGTACAGAGCAGCCTACCCGAAAATTGAGTCCATACTCACGTTGCCAAGCAAGGTTTGGGAGGACCTTTCCCTCAAGGATGATGACCACTGGTTAGCGGATGTATGGAAGTGAGACTTTGACCATCGAAAGGGATAGCTAGAGAAAATTCTGGAATGAGTAGTTTTGGATATCAAATGGGCCAAGGAGGCCAAAGAGGATTGCGCTTGGTACCTCAAGCTAATGACGGGGTACGAGTTGCCCGTTGTCGAAATTAATCCAGAGAGCATAAAGCCACACTTCTTAAATAACATGGAGGATGGGATGTCAGCTAAAATCACCATGGATTTCATGAGTTTTGTTGCTTCAGCCTTCGCCCAGTCAGAACTTTTTAGAGATAATGCTTGCAAATATGATGGCGACTAGAAAAAGCTTATTAGTAATTCCCAAGAATGGAGCTACCAGGTGTTGCGATCGGATATTATGGAGGTGGACAAGCTTCAGCCACTAATCTTGAGCTTCATAGAATATGAAGCTTTAAAGAAGCACGAAGGCAAGCCTATCATCGATGAATAATTCCTCAAAGAGTAGCTACAGCAAAGGGCAAACAACAAAAGGGCGAAATTTCTACAGTGTTGTCACTAGATGACAAAATAGGGAAAGACAAAAGTTGTTTTGAAAATGTAATACATTTGTTGGTAGGTGAAACCCTAGTGTAAAGTGAATCTTGGCCACACAATAGAATTGAATCTTGGCCACTTATTTTGCTTTTTGAAAACTATATATAGGGCTCTCCTCCTCTCATTTGAAGAGAGTTGAGTTATTGTAAAAGCATGCTGCAAAAATTATAATAGAAAATACAATCATTTTCTGGTGTATTTTTGGGTTTCTCCACATGTTTCATGATTCTTCTCCCCTTAGTTAAAACTTTACTTCAAGTTACTTTGTTGTTCTGGTATCCTTTAGTTAGCTTTAGTGGACTTAGTATGTTGTCTTTGGTTCTGAAGCTTTTTGTTGTGTGTATGCTTTCTTTGTTCATACTTTTGGTCATTTTCTATTGGTAAATGACAGTGCAAAGTTAGCCTGGACTTTAATTTCATAGTTTCTCCTTAAAATTTGTCTTTATTTGCATTTACATGGAAAATGAATGATGAATATTTGCAGTCCTTAGAAGATAGTATAGATTTCATGACATTGTGAGAATTCAGATTAAGTGAAATCCTATTTAAAGAAACTGTCCATGGTAGGAACCTCCATGATCACTGTTCATCCATAGTTGCAGGTCCAAGAACCATCCTTCTTCCCTGCCTCTTTTTCTTTTTTTTTAAGAAACAACCTGTGCTAAGGTTCATTGCACATTGTAAAATAAATCGAAACAATGGAGTCCAAGACCGTTGTCTGAGCCTGCAGCAAAGTGAAGTAATTTCATATTCAAAGAACTCCTTTCATTGACCCAATTCTCCTACAACTTTAAATCACGTAAGACCGCCTTGTGATTCCAGAAAATCACATCAAACAATTGATATATTCCAAGCATCATCATGACCTGACATTTGAGAGACCTTGGGATAGTGTTCTGCAATTTGATTATGGAAGATTGTTTTTCAAGAGAGGTAGTAAACCTGCACATTATCTGTGTTGAGAAGTGCATAAAGACACCATCAACAGGTAGTTTGTCATAGGATGCCCCCTGGACAAAATATGAAAAACAACACTCATTTGAACACTCTTTGACAGATTTGTTGCTGCCATAGCTTTTCCAAAATGAGCCTCAAATGTACCTTCACATTTTTGAATCTTCGACATTATATGGTTATGCTCTCCATAATCCATGGCATAGTTAACATGAAGACATTCTTCCTTTGATCTCCATCGTATGGTTGATTTTTCCTTTCCGTCTATGATTTGTTTTTCGTAAACTTTACCAATATTCTTTTCTATAGTGTCAAGCTTTAGCTGCATCGTCTTGTCTCTTCCACATTTCCAACTACAAATCTTACATTTGACCTATGTTTCCCTTTCAATATCATTTTCTTTTGATACCCCCACTAGTTCAAGGAATGGGTACTTCAACAACCAACCAAGTTAAAAATTCCTTGTCATTTCCCACTCGTGCCCCAATTTTGATTTGCCTTTTCTTGCTACCAACATCATCCTCATCCAAGTCAATTATCACATTTTGGCTAACCAGGGTATCCCTTGGAACATATTTTGCGGTATGGCCATCCTCATTTGCTACAATCTCAATGACAATCTCACCTTTACCTTCCTATGGCGGTGAGGTATTGTCAATGCCATCTTCAATAATATTTGGTGGAAGAGTTGATGATGTAGTTCCACCTTGATCTGATGGATTAGAAGCTTTGCCAATTCCAAAGTAAGACTGTATGGTACCTCCACATTTTGGGCATTTTGATGGCCTCCCAATCTCTTCATTACCCTCGGGATTCTTACCCTTGTTGCTCGACATATTGATATCTCACTTAGATATAAAAGCTGGGAAAAAATGTCTTCTTGTTTAAAAAGGAGAGACCAACAAAGAATATAGATCCCATTCCCTACTCAAAATCATGTTTATGACTGAAGCAAGAATGGAAAACAAATAAAGAAATCTTATTATTATAACTAATAACTAATAACAGTATGAAGAAATGATCACTCACCTTTGAGTCTACGTTTTTGGGTTTCATTGACTTCTTAATCGAGAAGTAGAACCTTATAACCGAAAAAAATGTGTAAGAATAAATAACAGCTTCAATTGTATTTATATCAATCCATATTTTGTGAATTTCACGGGATTTTTAAATGGTATGTAAAAAAATTGGCGAATCCCGCATGCTTATACAATGATACCTTGTAATTTTCAAGGCGAAATGTGTCCTCAAATGTAATTATTTTTAAATATTATTGGCGAAATAGGTCCTCATAAGCAACTATTTATAAATTTTAATTAGCGAAATGGGTCTTCACAAGCAACTATTTATAAATTTTAATTGGCGAAATGGGTCCTCATATAATGTTGTTTTAATAGAATTGGCGAATATGTTGGTGTTTTATGACATGCTCCTTGGATTCCAGGCAAAAATATTAATCAGTCCATTAGAAATGCATAGTCTGTTATGGCGAATGTATTGCCTAAACATGCCTCATAAAAAAAAATGGTTGGCAAATGGACATGCACTAGACCAATAGTTCATGAAATCTGGGTGATTTGAACACCTTGTTGGATATGGTAAATTCGTCAATTTTGATTTGCCCGATTCCTAGAATTCGCCAATTGGCGAAGATTGGTTACAAAAAATTTCCCTATTCTCTACCCTCTTGCTCAGCCCTCCCATGATAAGAATGATCCTCTATGGCCACATATTGGTGAAGAGGCAAAGGAAATTAATTTTGTGGCACAACTTATGATGTTCAGCAGAAGTCCTTTCATGCAGTTTCAAGGTGATGAAGTATTTTCTACAATAATTTAGAACCGTTA
Source organism: Sequoiadendron giganteum (assembly GCA_007115665.2). NCBI lineage: Eukaryota > Viridiplantae > Streptophyta > Pinopsida > Cupressales > Cupressaceae > Sequoiadendron > Sequoiadendron giganteum. The sequence goes on along the minus strand of CM021101.1, from coordinate 476,599,193 downwards.
TGAGATAGAGGAAGCATCATCCTCTCATGCACCTCATTTTGTTGAAACAATGAAGACACTCATGCCCACTCTTCCTGTAGTTGCTCTTCCTGCAGCCGCTCTTCCTGCAGCCAAATTTCTTGCAGCAACAAGTATGTCTCATACATTGTTACCATATGAACTCAAGTTACCAAGCATTAGTGAAGCATCTATGGTAGAATTAACTACATAAGTACAAGTATTAGAAGGAAAATATCTAAATGTTAACAGAAAACTGAGTGAAGAATAGCAGTTGTCATTGGAAAACTTGCTAAGGGCCCACCAGAATGCATTTACATGGGACTATCATGATATGAAGGGATTGGAACCTAAGCTTTACACTCATAGGATATACATAAGAGATGGTTGTACACCAGTGAGGCAGCCATAAAGAAGAATTAACCCTACATTGAGAGTGTAGACACCTAAATTTGACCCCTTTACATAAGGTCAAATTTATCCCTTTCCTTCATCCCCTTCATCAACGTTAATTAAATTATTTATTTAATTAATATTCCCCTTTTCCCTAACATTACTAAGGTATTTAATTTAATCAATTAAATACTTTATACATTATCCCACTTCATCTCTAAATTAAATAAATGCAATCAATTTATTTAATTTAATCAATTATCCTCTTCAATTTTAAATTTATTGTTTCTCTCCTTGTCACATCCTCCATAACATTTTTCACTAAGTTGGATTAATTTAATTAATCCTTCATTAAGATGTGCATATCCTTAATCGAGATTAATGTCACATCCTCTATAACTTGCCACTTGCCTCTAATCATCATTAATTAGCCTAATCACCTGTTTGCACAATCCTAATCCTAATCACTTACCCTTTTTGACATGTCCTTAACTCAACCTTCTTGGTACTTACCTGTTTTGGGTTGATCTCTTCCCCGTGTGAATTGAAAATTCACATTTATTCCCCCCATGCATTTTTCTTCCCCATGACATCTCATATGTCACATCGTACCCAAAGGACAAATACCTCTTTTAGAGGAATCTTGTTTTATCCTTTGGTTTCTCTCAAAAAGTGAATTAAAATAACTTTTATTTATTCAAGGCCTTCACCATCCCCCATGTTGACAAGGGATGACTTTCTAAAATTCATCACTTGTCATTTTCAGCCCCACTTGGGGACAAGCGATTACTTTTTGTGGAGATTCTCTCCCATCCCAAGGTACTTGCAAGTACCTTGGGACCACATGGCCTCTTCCTTGTCATTTGTACCCTTGTGCATCTCACCTTGTCCCTTGGACAACTCACCCGCCACATGTCAAGATGTGAGGGCTTGTGAGTCCCCAACTCACCACAGCCCTCCATCTTGGCCACAGTGGCTTGATCTTGACTGTTGAATTCTCTAGAGAATTCAACTTCTTCTATAAATACCCTCGCTCTTCCTTAATTAAAGGATCTTGCATCTTCTAATTAGATAGCCATTGCATACATACCAAACTTATGCTTCCAAGTTGTTTGATCCATCTTAGTATTTTATTGTCATTCCTTATCATTTGCATTCTCATCTAGAATCCATTGTTGCACTTACCTACCTCCATTCATCCATCTACCACCATCATTAAAAGTTATCATCTAAGGATTATACATCAAAAATCATCAAAGGGCCAACCAAGGATCAACACGAAGGAAGGTACAATTGTTTTGTTAAATCTTTATCTCCCTTTCATTTTTGTTTAACGTAGCCTAATCTTGAGATGGTTTAGTGTATTTTCTTATCTTGCATTCTTTATTTAGTTTTTGCACATTAATAGATAACAAATTTCACTGCTCATAGAGAGAAATAGTAAAAGAGGAACTATAGAAATTGCTAGATGAAAGATTTATCTACCCCATCTCAGATATCCAATGGGTGTCCCCATTAGTGATTGTGCTTAAAAAAGGAGGGAAGTGGTAAGTTTGTGTTGATTACATGGAACTTAATGTTGCTACCAAAAAGGACCATTTTCCCTTACCTTTCATAGATCAAGTTTTGGACTCACTTGCAAGAAAGCAGTACTTTTATTTTCTAGATAGATTCAGAAGTTACAACCAAATCCAAATTGCACCAGAGGATTAGGAGAAGACCACCTTTACCTGTCCATGGGGGACCTATTCCTACTCAGTACTTCCATTTGTCTTATGTAATGTGCCTGCAACTTTTTAGAGGGCAATCATTAGCATATTTTTAGATATCTCTCTTGATTGCATGGAAATATATATGAATGACTTCACTACCTATGGTGTTGATTTCAATGAAGCATTGGAAAATCTCAGGAGAGTCCTACAGAGATGTGAATACCACAATATATATTTAAATAGTGAAAAGTGCTTCATGATGATGCAGGAAAGTGTAGTTCTTGGCCACTACATCTCTCACAAAGGAATTCAAGTTGATCCTACAAAGATTGAGGTGATCACCAATTTGTCTATCCCTGCAAAACAAAAAGATGTTAGGAGTTTCTTAGGACATGTAGGTTATTATATGAGGTTCATCAAAGACTTCAGAAAAATGGCAACACCATTGTATAATCTCCTAACTAAATATGTTGAATTCCAATGGATAGAAGACTGTGATAGGGAATTTTCTAATTTGAAAATAGCTTTAAATCATGCTCTTGTACTCAAGGGTCCTAATTGGGAGTTTCTTTTTCACATCCATATTGGTGCATTAGACCATGCTATAGGAGCATTCCTAGGATAGAAAGAATGAGCTATTGAAAATTCTATTTACTTCGTCAGCAAAAATCTGCAATGAGCTGAATTCAACTATACAGTGATAGAAAAATAAATGTTAGCAGTGATCTATGCCCTAAACAAATTCAGGCACTACATAACAGGCTATCAAATCTTTGAGCACACCGATCATGCAACCATTAGATACCTCATGAATAAAACTCTGATTTCAGGTAGGCTGGCAAGATGGTTATTGTTGATGCAAGAGTTCGACATGACCATTGTGGATAAACCAAGGAAGGGCAATGTTGTCGCAGATTTTCTTTCAAGGTTGACTACATCAGAGTACAATCAAGTTGTAGATGACTTCTTCTTTGATGAGAATCTATTTTCCATCATTGTGCAAATACCTTGGTATGCTGACATAGCTAATTACCTAGTCACAAGGAGAGTTCCTCCTCACTTCTCTCCAAAAGAGAAGAGGGTGCTCATTGAAAAATATTTTCCTTTCTCATGGGTTGTTGGATGCTTGTGTTATACTGGACCAGACTATGTCATGAGGAGATGTGTGAGGGAAAATGAGACATATGACATTTTTCATGCATTTCACAGTGAACCCTATGGAGGGAATTTTGCAGCCAAGAGGATAGCAATGAAGATTCTGAACACAAAATATTACTGGCCCATGCTCCATAAGGATGCTAGAGGATGGGACGGCCAACAAAATTTTATGAAATGCCACTTTACCCCCAGGTAGTAATTACTCCATTTGATAAATGGGGATTGGAATTTGTAGGGCCTGTTGATCCTCCATTACATGGTAAATCCCATATCTTAGTAGGCCCTATTATGTAGCAAAATGGGTAGAAGTTAAGGCCATGAAGCATGCAAGGATAATAAGGTTGCAAAATTTCTTTATGAAGAAATTTTCACATGGTATGAATTTCCAAAAGAAATAGTGACTGATCAAGGGGCACAATTCACTTCAACCCTTGTTACAGCATTGGTCAATGAGTACAACATTAGGCACAAGAAGTCTACTCCTTATCACCCCCAAGCCAATGGTCAAGTTGAGGTGATCAACCAAGAAATTGAAGCCATTCTAACCAAAACAATGGCTATCCGTCGAAAGGATTGGGCAAGCAGACTACCAGAAGTAATTTGGGCTTACAAAACTACATGGAAAACAACTCTAGGATTCACTCCATTTGAGTTGTTGTATGGAAAGACAACTATGATTCCCATTGAATTTGAGTATAAGACCCTTAGGACTGCAGTGGACTTGGGGATGGATATCTCTGAGGCACAAAGGGACAAAATCATACAACTAAATGCTTTGGATGAGATGAGGAAGGCAGATATGCATCACACAGAGGTAGTGCAGAATCAAAGAGTAAAATGGCATGAAAAAATCATCAAAGATAAGAAATTCCATCGAGGAAACTAGACACTGATCTATGACTCAAGGTATCAAGACAATGTACGAAAATTGCAGACAAGGTGGCTAGAACTGTATGACATTGCTGAAGTATTTCCCAATGGGTTTGTTCAGCTCACTACCATTGACCCTATCAGATTTAAGCTACTGGTGAATGGTCATCACATAAGATTATATCACAAGACAACTTCTAAGGAGGAGTTCCTGCAGAAATTCACTCAGTATGTAGCACCCAAACTTTCTGCAACCAAAGGAAGTGGACCTAGTGTCCCTCCTTTTGGCTGACTAAGGTATGTAGCTTGTCATAATAAAGACTTCCACTTCTATGGGGGTCCACTTCTTCACCCATCCACCCATCCATTCCACCTTTATCTCTCTTCCACCTTGCCATCATCACTTCACTTCACTTCATTCCATTCCACCTCATTCCGCTCCACTTTCATTAATTGCTCAACTGATTTTTTTTAAAAGTGATCGGTACTTTCTCCATAATCTTTGCAATAAATCTTCCATGAATTCAGGTACGTGTGCATCAATTGTTATATCTTAATTATTTTTTAGTGCATTTATTTAATTGTTCTAAATTAATATGGACGTTCACCATAGCATGTAATTATTCCCTGTCCCTGTCAAATCATCATTCCATATCGCATGTGAGGACACATATGTAAATTTAGTTAGGCGAGGAAAAAATTGCAAATACCATGTCCGTGTGTCTATTTGTACTGGTTCACGTCAACAAAATTTAAGTATTGAGCCGATTTGAATTTTGAGTGTGATGATGGCTCGTATGTTTGAAAGTACATCAACCATCACCATTTTCCTTAATCATAGCCTACATTTATTACTCATTTACTGCCTTTATTTTCTCCTATCACAATCTTAAGCCAAAAGGTAAAATTTGATCGATATGAGCATTGTAAATTTGGCAACATTGCAAAAAGGAGAAGTTTGGCTTTCAGACGAAGATTGCAGCAAGAAAAAATTTGTAGAGTGATTGTTTAATTGCAGACAATGGGAGGTGGGTCAATTCAAAATGAACCCATGGTTCATGATGTATTATTGCAAGATGCACCCTGCCATGTCGAGTTCAAAAACTGTGGATGGTTTGACTATTTCCTAAAGCTGAATGGTTTTGATGAAGATGTTGCATTGGAATTTTCCCAGACATTGTCTAAAGGAAAGGCCACAATAAAAGGGTTGGAAGTCACGGCTACTAAGGAAAGGATTGAAAAATTTACAAGGTTGCCTGTCGATAGTGAACATTACCCTACTACTAGAGATGCCAGGTTAGCCAGGGCCGAATTTATAGAACCTGGTGATCCTCCATTGAGTATAGACAAACAACGTGTGAAGAGAACATCTCTACCCAAGCTATGGAGGCAAGTAGTTGTTAATGTTGTGAAGTATATTACCTATGAAGGTCGTCAGTCGAATCTACATTTTGTAAATTTCAAAATCCTAAACCACATGAGGCACGGGAGAAGAATGAATGTGTCCAACATTCTATACCACCTTCTTTCAATCATGGCAGCCAAGACCCAGAAAGGTAGGGACAACTCTATTTCCCATCATTGTCTGATCAAATTGTTAGTTGAGAAGTCTTTGGATGATGTGTTTGATATGTCTTGGGAAGATTTCTTGAATATTGATCAAATTAGACCAGAGCATTTGTGATCTAGGGTTTTGCCTCATAGGGTGAGTACAAGAAGGAGAAATGTTGGGGCCACTCCTGGTGCCTCAACTTCTAGTGCAAGCCCTAGTGAAAACCCTCCTACAGCCAAACAAACCATTGAGATTAGTTCTTCAGAAGCAGAGAATTCAAATAAAGAAATTTTTTCTACTAATTCCAATGATGATGTTCCTCTTGGCACCTTAATGAGAACTAGGGCACAGAAAAAGAAGGCAGAAATAAGGAAGGGAAAAGTTAAAAATAAAATGGCAGAAAGAGAAGTGCCAAGCTCTAGGAAACAAAAATATGACACTATTCTTCCTGTAGCAAAGGAAAAACATGAAATCCCTTCCATAAAATCAAGACCTACTGAGCCAGCCTTTGGTGCATCTTCAGAGGAAAGTCCTAAGTTTAGAGATAAATCATAGGAGGATGCAAAAGCTCCAATGGAATAGGTAAATGTTGAGGAAAAGGACACATTTGAGGAAGCAGCAAGCATGATGTTAGCAGATCTTGCTAACATTGCAAAACAAGTTGGAAGCCAGGAGCATGAATAGAATCAAGAGCTCCTATAGCATGGGAAAAAACAAGAGGTCCTACAGCCAGAACTAGGAGAACATTCAACACCCCTGCAGCTAGTATTGGCTGAGCAAATAGAGTCCCTACAATTGGAGCCTTATGAGGAAAAAACAAAAGTGCGAGGTAAAATTTTGTAGGAATACATAGGCCTTTTGATTTTTCAATGCATATGATAGTCATGAATTTATGGAAATAAGTGCAAAGGAGGGAGAAAGAATGGAAAGAGGAGAAATGTAGGTTAAAGATGGAAATTCAAAAGAAAGATGAAGAGATTGAAGATAAGAATGAAGAAATTGTTGTTTTAAAGAAAAGGGTGGATAATATCACAGGCTTAGTACCTCATCTATTAGAGTGTAGGGCCCCTCCAAGGGTCTATGCTTTGTATTTAAAGGAGAAGCATCTTTTTTTTAGACTAGCAAGGATTGTCTCAAGTTTGAACCCTTCCATTGAGATCCCTCTTGAATTTTTCAATGCTTATCAGATTGCTCCTCCTGAAATGAAGAACTTATTATGTGAATTCTATTTGCATAATTTTGTTATAACCAAAGACCATGATTGGAACCCACTATTGTATGTTGGGGATGTCCAATTGAGGGCATTTATGTCTTGGGTATAGAATAAGATCAGTTGGGGAAAGAAATTCAAAACTTATAGGCAAATTGAATCCAGCACTCCCCTGCCCATCAGTGAGAAGCAGTTTATAAAGAATATGAGGAGATAGCAAAAGCTATAGAAGTATCTATAACAAGATACCTGTCACAAAGGTGGAACAACCTAACTGATGACTTGAAACAAGTTGAGCCCCACTCTATGCAGAACTATGTTGCAACACTTAAGAGGATTGATAGATATATACGGATTGGGAGGACAAAAGGACAATTTTGGCTTCCATTGAATTTTCAACCACCTATCCTACTATGGCCTATGCCAAACTTCAAATACTATGGGTATGACATAGTGGATGAGAGACTAAGATGGAACAAGTTGGAAAGGCAGCAAGGTTTCTATTGGGATCCTAATTCACCCACAACAGACATTGATGTAGGATAGCTAGCAGCTACAAATTTCAAGGCATTGACCAAGCAAAAGAACAACCCTTCCTCTACTGGAGGACCAGCAAAACCTTAGGTTGGGTTGGGAAATGATGAGTCTAGTTTATGGTCTAATTATTGATAGAGTTTGTTATCCATTTTCTGCAATTGTCATAGACTTTGATGTTTGGATATTGATATTTTTATGATATTTCCTTAAAACCTTGTGCATTGGGCATTGGCTCATTTTCATAAATTTTAATGATATTGACATGTTATATGAACTATCTGTGTTAATTTTGCATGTGATTAATGAATGTTGCTTTGAGATAGTTACAGATATGCATTTGTTATGCATGCTAATATTTTCATGTAGATATAATTTGAGGCTTGTAGCTAAGGAAGATTTTGTCAGCTGGACATTCGCCATACCGGTCAACAAGGTGGTCATTTAATGGAGGAAAGACTCTTGACGGTGGAAATATTCCTCATTAAAATCAAACTATAATTGCCTTGTAATGGTCTTAATTGTTGTTGGGAAAAAATTTCGTTACTGTTGTGCCAGATGTGCATTAAGGCAAACATGCCTGATAGATTTTGTGCATGCATAGCCACCTCTCCACTTTCTACACTTTCCCTAATGTGGCATCCTTTACATCTGTGGGAGTTGACCGCCTTGCTAGGTGATTAGATAAATAAGACTTTGATGCTCCTTCAAGGGTTTGAATCGTAGGTTGCTCAATCTGATGATGTACTTGCACTCTTAAGTTTTTTAGTAATATAGTCATGTTGCTCGATTCTACTCATGTTTTTCAGTGAATGAAATGAAGTTATAAGTCCGTGCATCTAATTTTATATTATTTTTAGTGGATACTCATCCAAGAGGGGTCACTTGGTGATTATTCCATCTCGTACCATTTAGTTTAGTTTTTATTTTTTGTTTAATAATTAGTTAAGAATTTGGCATTGTTTATTCCTGTAGCCACTAGAATCCCATTCTATGACTATTCCTGTAGCCAAAATAGACAAAGTAGTTTCTTGTTTGTTCACTCAGATTTTCATTTATGCCTTGTATTCCAGCTTAGTATAGTTGTTGGTTGATGCTCAGCACCTATATTATTTCCTTACAAGCAATTTACTTTCAGAATTATGTCTTTCTTAGATATAGGATGAATATGGCTACTTTGGATTCCTAGTGCACATACAGTGCTGACCCATTTCAATTTTACATCCCTAGGTTGACAATTTAAATGAACCTTCATGATGATTGAAATAGCTATTCAGGTTAGATGTCCAATATTTGAATCACAGTTGTGAAGGCTTAGTTGTTGAATCATTGTAGGAGGCTGACACACATACAATTCCTAGGACCCATCTTTGACAGACTTGAAGAGTATAAGGTAGATTGAATCCAAAAAAGTGTCTTTGGGGTTACATCAGGTTAACTTCTTGGCTTTATTGCCTCACAAAGAGGAATAGAAATTGATCAAGCAAAGGTAAAATCCATCCTCGACATGGAACCACCACAAACACTGAAGTAGATGAGAGGATTACAAGGAAGATTGTAGTCCATCAGAAGGTTCATAACGCAAATATCAGATAAGATCCACCCCCTTTCACATCTTCTCCATAAATGGATAACCTACAAATGGGATGACAAGTGTGATAAAGCTTTCTATCAAATCAAAGATTGTCTACTAACACCTCCAGTGCTCATGCCACCAACATTGAACAAACCATTTATCTTATATATCTCAACAACATCAGCAGCACTAGGAGCTCTTCTAGCACAACATGATGAAATAGAAAGGAAAGGGCTATCTACTATATCAACAGAACCTTGATTGGTAATGAAATGAACTATTCACCTATTGAGAAAGCATGCCTAGCAGTAGTTTTTTCTTCACAAAATTTTAGGCACTACATGTTGTCACATCAGATCAAGCTCATTGCAAAGATACACCCATTGAAATACCTATTATCTAAAGCAACTCTCATAGGGAAAATGGCCAAATGGGTGATGATCTTAATGGAATTTTACATAGAGTATGTGGAGCACAAGGCAATCAAAGGACAAGTGATCATAGACCAACTAGTAGAATCACCTATCTATGCAGAGAATCCCTTGATATCTGAGTTTCCTGATGAATCAGTGTTCCTTATCAACCTCACAACTCAATGGAAGATGTACTTTGATAGATCATCCACCCAACATGGATCCAAAGAAAGAATTATTTTCATCACCCCACAAGGTGATTGTATCCCAAAGTCATACAGGCTATCATTTCCTTGCACTAACAACATTGTTGAGTACAAAGACCTAATCATAGGTCTAAGGATAGCAATTTAATGGCAGATTCAAGAGATGAAATTCTATGGAGATTCACATCTAGTTAACCAAGTGAATGACAACTATCAAACTAAGGATGACAAGCTCACTCCTTACAAGAAGATGGTAGATAATCTCAAAGATCTCTTTATGGACATAACTTTTGAGCAGATTCCTCATATCAACAACAAAGCAATAGATTCCATTGAAATAATTGGATCATTGTTGGACATATTGAACAACGTCCTCCAATGCGAATTCTTGGTAGAACAACTTCTCATACCAACTTTTGAAATCCTTGAATCTGAATTTTCGTGTGTCATTGTTGGTCCTGGATCCTCATGGTATCATGACATCTTTACCTACCTAAGCAGAGGAACTCTCCCATCTAATATCACCTCAAACTTTAAAAATTCCTTTGTTGAAAAGGTATCTTGATTTGTGATCTTAGGTGGTACCCTTTACCATCGAAGCATCGAAGGAACATTACTCTGATGTCTTAACCAAGAGGAAACCTTAACCGCTTTAATAGAACTACATGATAGAATGTGTGGTTCCCATTCTAGTGGTATGACATTAGCTAAGAAACTATTGAGGATAGGATACTATTGGCCAACCATGGAAAAGGAATCTCATTATTATGTGCAAAAGTGTGTCCAGTGTCAACAGCATGGAGATCTGATTCATGCACCAGCTCAAGAATTACAACCAATGATCACACCTTGTCCTTTTTCACAATGGGTAATTGACCTCATAGGAAAAATCACCCCAACCTCATCTAATGGCCACAATTTTAACATAATTGCCACTAATTACTTCACTAAGTGGGTAGAATCCATTTATATGACCTACATAATGGGGAAGCAAATTTCCAAGTTTATCCTAAATTACCTCATCTATTGTTATGGTGTCCCACAAACCCTAATATCATACAACAGGATACCCTTTAAGAATTAGAATGTGAAAGAGCTATGTCAAAGATTCAACATCCAACACTGATTCTCTACCCTATATTATCCCCAAGGCAATGGCCAAGCAAAGGATACAAACTAAACTATCCTAAAAATCCTAAAGAAAACAGTCAACGAAGGTAGCCATGATTGGTATTTATAGTTAAATCCCACTCTCTAGGCCTATCAAACCAGTGTCTACACACCCACATGGGAAACCCCTTTCTCCTTGGTCTACGGATCATAAGCTATCTTGCTTATTGAGGTTGAGCTCCCATCACTACGAGTGTCACTACAGAACCTGATCATCAATAAAGAATACAGAGTATCTCAGTTGAATGAGCTAGAATTCCTGGATGAGCATCGTCTTGATGCCCTCAATCACTTGCAATTATATCAAAACTAATTGAAACAAAGCTATAAAAAGAAGATCAAATGTAGTTATTTCCAGGTAGGGGATCTTGTCCTAAAGTAGAATTAGAAGAATCTACCAGATTAGGACAGTAAAGCAAAGTTTGAATCTAACTGGTTGGGTCCCTTTGTCATCACAACAAGCTATGAATCAGGAGCATATCAGCTATCAACACTTGAAGGTGAACCCTTACAAGAACCAACTAACATCTTGCATCTCAAAAAAATTTATGCCTAGTCCTGAAGGGTATAAACCTAAAAATACAAAAAAAATCAAAAAATGATCAAAATCCAAAAAAAATGAGAAAAGGGATTAAAAAAGTAAAGAAAAAAATCATCCTCTAGTGAAAACCACTTTGGTGGCATTTTGGGCAAGTACCTTGGTGAAAACCTGGCAAACAGGCACCTTGCATAAATAAAGCACCTCTATCTATTCTTTGGCTCTTTTTTCCTATCATTCTTTGCACCACCATTCATCCATTGCCCATCTACATCCTTATCATAGCTTGATGATGTGAAGTATTGTATCCCTTTAGTACTACTTGCCATATTCCAAAGGTTAGTTCGTCTTGCCTCAATCGAGTTAGTCTAACATGTCATGTTGGGGGCAATTTTTTATGGATCATATCGGGTTCTTATATATCTTGAGATTTTGAAATCTCATTGAAAATCCCAAAAACATTCATAAAACGTTCATCAAAAAATCCCAAAACATAAAAATTTTATATAGCTAAAATCCAAAACATCCAAAAAACATCAAAATCCCTAAAAAGGTCAAAAAATCAAAAATCCAAAAAAGTTCCCCAATCAAACTACATCATCTCTGAACTTGAACGTAGGAAAGGCCATCATTGATGTAGCCCTAAGACACCCTAGGTAAGTCCTTTAGGATTCCATCATAATAATTTGACTTCCCATCACTTGTGCATTTCTCATCTTGTTAATAAGTTGGGTCTATCAAACTACTTGGTCTTTGCATGTATAACATAGGCAAGGATTATCTTTGATCAACCCCCAAGACCCCTAGAATAGGTCTTTTAGGTTAGCATCTTGGTCAAAACTCTCAAAAATCTATAAACATACAAATATTAGAAAACCCCAAAACATTCAAAAATTGAAAATCCCAAATAGTAGAAAACCTTGGAAAACCCTAAACATCCTCTGATAACTAAAAAGCCAAAAACATTTGCATAAACTTTCAAAAAGACCAAAAATAGCCTCAAATTATTTTTCAAAATACCAAAAACATTGAAATATTCTAGAAAATCCAAAATCATCCACCCATCTCTCTTTCACCCAAAATAAACCTTCATCCATAATAAATCGATCATCATCATCACCCTTTGGCAAGGAAAATAGAAAACAGGTATAGCAAGTCATAAAGTGAGAACCTAAGAGTCAAAATCTAAAGTCTAAATCATAGGTAAATGCGTCAATGAAGTTTGTATCAATGGCTTATCATAAAGCTCATCATCATCCTAACATCAAACAACCATCTGATCAACATATCCTAGGATGTATCCTTCCTACAATGGGCATCAGTATCAAAAATCACCTTAGCTAAATCTAAATAGGGCAAGAGATATAGATAACACTGATTATTTGTCTTTGATCTTTTCTTATGGTTTATCTTAATAATCCATTCCAAGTATCTCTCGATGATGCCTATCAAAATAATTTAGAGAGAAAATAATGGGGCATCGATCATTATCTTTCATTTATTGTGCTTGTGGGTATTCTTGTAAAATAATCTTGGCGCATACTTGCTTGGTTGCGTGTAGGAAGGTTATTTGGAGTACATTGTTGACTATTGTGTATGCTTTGGTCCAATATATTCTAAGCTTCTAACTTACATTCCAATGAGGTTTTCGTATGTCAAGATGTGAACAAGAACTATCCTATCTATTGGCAAAGTCAAAATCCATTACACTAGATACAATGTCATCCTAGTTATCAATACCTTGATGCATCGTGTCTATGTGTTATATCAAACAATAAGGAATGACGAAAAAATCCCAATCTCGATATGTGAGTGCTTCATCATCCTACATTCATCATGAATCTTGCATTGTCTCATCACCATCTCTAATAAAGTCTTGATGGATCATGGACTTGTTGGATTTTTGAAGCAACCATCAAAATCAATGGTCAAGCCATTATTTATTCTTATGTCTTCTCTTCATTCTAACCTAGTATCATGACAGTCAACAAAAACATCAAAATTTATCCATCTTGCATCCACAAATCATTAGCATACATACATCTCATAATCATAGCATAATCATGAAACATCCATCAACATAATCATTGCATATTGCATCATCATTTAAGTTGTGATGAATAATATAGATTTTTTATTCTAATCATCTTAAATCATTGCATATCATATGTGTATTACATATATCATAATCATCACATCCATCCATCCATATTCATACATACTCATCATAAAATTGCGAATAAAATACACGAGAAATGCATCCATAACATTTACATACATCATCATAGCATAAACATTTGCATATCATGGCATATCATGAAAATAATACTGAAAAAAGAATATAATATTGCATCCATAGCATCGCATATTGTATAGGCATAAACACAGTGCATCCATACATGGTCAAACATAAGCACACCATTACATCCACATAGCATAAGAATGAAATAAAATGAACACATCATATCGAATCTATGTCGGTATCATATATATATCAAAAAATGAATGTCATGGTACAAAATATGGATTAGTGTATATGTATATCATAAATACAATATTCACAAGGCTATCAAAAATGAGCCCATGAATGTATATTTGTATCAAAGAATCGGGCAACAAAATATCAAAACGTGTCTATACATTGGAAGCTAGCCCTAATGGTTGCTCCCCTCTCTAGCTTGTCTTTTTTGGTTGCTCCTCAGCTCTCAGTCATGCACCACTACACTATGAAAATTCAGGTTGTCTCAATGGCACTAGAACATCATGATGGAAATGCATTCTATAATAGGCAGCCTTTGTCACGGCCTCTCTATATAATCTTGTTGAAACTATCCTGCCATGTAATGTTGTTGTCATGGCCTCTATCAAATGACATCGACCAATCTCATGATCCCTCTCAGTAGTCATGACCTATAATTGTTTTTTGTCCTAGTCTCTCTCTATGGTCACGTCGTCCACCACTTGTTGTCTAGCCTGGTCCCTCTCAGCAGTAATAACCAAAATTTGTTGGCGAGCTTGATCCCGCTCACTTGTCAAAATATGCACTTGCTGCTGCAACTATTGTATGTGTGCATCTCTAGTGTCTGGTGGTGGTGGCAGCACTATCTATTGTTGTGGTTGACCCTATGGCTAAACCTAAGGAGCTTGATGCCCAACTAGTGGGGGCCCTGGAACCTATCCATCATGGCCATCTTGGCCATCCTGATCCTGTCCCTATCCTCTTCCCCTATCTGCACCTCTCCCTCTAGGCCTCCCTCGCAAAGGAGCTCCCAATGGATCTATCAAATGTCGAGGGGGTGTAAACCATGCATCGTATGTAGGCATCGTCTGAGCATCCAACTATCCCTAGTCTAGGCCCATGGTCAAGCCACCAATTGTCTGAAGCTCTCAGCTACCTCTTGAGCTAGAATGGTGGGTCCCCATGTGGGAACCTCACAAGAAGACATGGAAAACATAGCCCTATACACATCATATGGCCTATCCTAGACCTTCCCAAACTATTGTGCCACTCTATCTGACAAGTATCACTCAATTATGGTATTATCATGACCCTACATATATCGAGTTTGTCTCACAAAACATAGTTGTTGCACGTCATTGTACCATGGTGGCATCTGTAGCCATGAGTGCCATCAGAAAACTATCATGTCATCAATAACCTATCACCAGTGTGGGAGCCTAATCTTTCCATTGTCTCATGGAGTGATCGCATTCCTATACCACTAGATCACAAGATCATCTAGCTCAACATCTGCTATCTATACAATTGGTTAGAGCATAGCAATGTGCTCCCAAGCCCAAATATGGAGCAAGGTCACCCCTATGCTAATAGCCATATTTTCACAGTAAACAAAGTCATGCATATCATGATATAGTGAGGACAGCATCATTGGCCCCCATGCAAACTAACTCCTCTTGTATAGCATTTGGTGCCATGCTAGGCCCCATCCTGGGTTGAACCCTCTGTTACGTTTGTTAGGAGAAACGAAACCTGAAATGATGGCCGCAACAATCAATCGAAAGGTGGGAAAATGACCTCTGTAAATCTCGAGGTTGATCTATGATGTCACAAGTACAATATGCTCCAACTCCATCACTTTGTGACAAGCATCGAATCCAACGTCAATATCATATATCACATGCTCACCATGTATCGGCAAACATAGAATATTTCATGCATCCTCTAAGGTCACAGTCACCTTGCCTATCAGAAGGTGAAACAATCAAGTATCATTGTGCCATCTCTTGCACAGGGCAGTCATCATAGCTAAATGGGACTGGATGATGGGCATGTATGCAACATACCAAAGGTCAATCTCTCCCAAGTGCTCCTAGCATAACTTTGAAAAAGCAAATAGTTGCTCTGAAACGGTGGGCCTATGCTCACGTGACAGTAGTGGTGGAATTATCTCCTGCACCCATGAAGTGCATGACATCAAGAAATCAAAGAAATTTGACTCAATTTGGAATTTTCAGCTCAATACTCATAATAGTGTCGCTCTTTGTAATAGCGTCACTATATTTAAATTTCAAATTATGGCGCTCTAAGGCATTTCAAATTGAAAATTGCAAGATGCATCACCATATACATGTGCATTGTGATTAAGGCTTTGGAAACCCTAACCCTAATTTCCAAATTGGCAAGTGCGTCACTATATAAGCATGCATCACCATTTAAAATTGGAAACCCTAATTTTAAATCGCGACTAGCATCACCATATACATATGTGTCGCTATAATTCATTTTAGCATCGTTGATTGCAAAACAGGCATCACTATATAGTGGCGCGGCCAAAGTTTGAAATTTAAAGCATAATAAATGCATCAAAAAGTCAAATTTCAAATCGAGTCTTGAGTTATATACCACTGGTCCTGAGCCTGGAAGTCATTGGTGCTCTTGAACTCGATCAAAAATGTGTCATAGGAGCTCTCAGTGCACCATTTCATCAGAGGGTTAGAGCTCAAAACATCAAGAATCCTCAAGGTGTGAATGCACAAATGAATTGAAAGTGACCCTTCTTGGCTTATTTCTGCTAGATATTAGGGTTTTTGGCCCTAATTTCACCTTCAAGCTAGAGTTTATCATCATTTTCACCAATTTTGCCAATCGGAGCCTAATTTTGCATCCTTTTTGCATTTTTGGCATAATTCTTGCATCTCATGGCCTTTCTAGACCCCTTGGGGCAGCTTTTCACCTTTATTGAGAAATCAACCCAAAAATCAAAATTTCTACTCGATTTCTTGAAGGGGCAAGGAGTCAGCTTTATCCTTCCACTGGGGCATCTAAAAAACTAGAATTTTTTTATTTTTTTGATTTGGGCAGTAGTTTTAATCCAAGGAGCATTATTCTTTGAACTGAAGCAACAGGTACCTCACTTCAAAGAGGGGAAAAATGTAGACAATGAAAAATCTCTTGAATGATAACATGCACTCGAAATAGGTTCCTAACATCATTTCCTCTCAAACCCATCCTCTTTTTGCTTAATTGATTAAATTAGCCTAGCTATTTAATTAATTATGTCATTTTCATCTATTAACCTAGTTCATTTAATTAGGTTAAGTCACCCCCTTTCACGCTAACATTTCATCTCATTAAATTAAATAAATCAGAATATTTAATTTAATTCCCTAAGTCTTCTAAAATAATTAAATAACCTTAAGTTATTTAATTAAGTATCATTTCATCTCCCCCATTCATTAAATCATTTAATTTAATGAAAATCACTTTATTCTTCTAATTCCCTAATTGTATGATTAAACCTTGTTTAATTAAGAATTAATCTAATTTTCCTCTAAAAAGGGGAACATTGTCATGGAATATTCTTTATCCCCTTTTTTGTACAATTAAAACTTTGTTTTAATTTGCAAACTAACCTTTTTCCTCACCCATGAGAATATTCCAAAGGGAATATTCTCTCTC
The DNA here is from genome assembly GCA_007115665.2 of Sequoiadendron giganteum. Taxonomy (NCBI): domain Eukaryota; kingdom Viridiplantae; phylum Streptophyta; class Pinopsida; order Cupressales; family Cupressaceae; genus Sequoiadendron; species Sequoiadendron giganteum. The sequence continues at coordinate 476,581,944 of CM021101.1, read as the reverse complement.
CTTCAATCATCTCACTTGGCTTCAAATGCAAGTTATCTCGTAACCTCTTGGGAAAGTCACCTTGTGACCTATGTGTGCAGGTCAAAAGTGTTTGTTTGAAATAAATGTGAGCCCTTAATTAATTATCATCTTGAATTCTCATCTATTGATGAGAACCCATGATCCATGCTTCTTTCATCCATCCTATACCATTGATTAATCTTTTCAATCTCAACCCTTCATTTCTCATTTTCTCTTCTATAAATAGAACCCTATTTGGAGACAAATGGATCCATATTTCAGAGAAAACTTATGTTGTTGAAACTCATTCATCTACCTTTCAATTGAATACTTATGATGTTGAATTAACTTACACTCAAACTCATACTTTTCATAATTTTAGCTCGTTTTAGTTCATTTTAGTTGCATAATAACTTAATACATCTATTAATGGCTTCCATGCATCCATCTTAGCTTGTTTATAAATTAGGGTTTCCATCTTTTAGCTTAGATTTATCTTAGATTAGCTTATAAATTGCATAGTTGAATCATTTTTAGCATAAAATCATGTTAATATAGCTTGCATCATGTTCATTTTAGCATAAATCAAGTTTTCATCCATTTATCACAATGGTTTCATCGATTCTCTTCCATAGAATCGACTAAAATAGGCTCACTGATCATGGGATTGGGAAAGGGTCATTGTTCCACATCAACATGACACCAATTCCAAAATAGGATAAGTTTTGAATGGGTTAGATTAGGAATTTAACTATTTTTTTCGTATTTTACAATTCTCAGTTTCAATAAATGCTTAGTTTAATATTTTCAATTTGAATGATCTTGTTTGGTAGATTGAGGTTTAGTAGACCAATTATGCTTTGATTCATCATGGATCAAGCGTAATTGACCCACCCTGAAAATCCTCATCTCATAGTAGGGATGGATGAAGATGGGCATCCTCAATATGTTGAAGTTGTTGTGGAATAATGAAGTGTAAGTGGTTTATATGGTTGTTTGGGATCTTTTGGAATGGGAGGAGCACCAAATGTTGGCATCCAAGTGATCGATTATGATGGAGGATTGGTTTCAAGGGTACCCACAAGTGTGCTACTTTCAAATGGAAGAGCATGACCAAAGTCCTTAGCAAGACTAGCTGCAATACTAGGTGTTGATGTTTGATTCAACCTTAGGGATGGAGTTGTCAGAATAGTAGATGAATTCAAGCCTTATGTTAATGATTATGCAACAAAATATGAAGAATTAGGAATTATGTTCTTCGAGGCTTGATGTTCCATGATTTCCTCCCTAGTAAGTCCAAATGGATTGTTTGTGATGTCTTCTATCTCATATGGCCCTGATGGTGATGAAGGTTGTTGTGATGGGGTAACCTGACTTCTTGGATCAAATTCCATAATATTTTGATAACTTGAGGTAAATGTGACTTTGGTTTTCTCCATGATTCTCTTGTGTTGTGATCTTGTCTTTACCATAGATTTTGGGTCCCTTCTAGGACAGTTGTGTTGAGATTTGTAATTTTTGAATTCTCTATTTGACTCAAATCTAGGTAAAAGGGATGCTCTAAGTATTTTTAGAGTAATGATGGAAATGGGGGCTAAAAATATGAGTGATGTGTGGAGTGATCTTTGCAATTTTTTTGGGACAACACTTTTGACTTGAGTTTGATGTTTTGATGTTGGGATAAAGGATGTTGATGAACTTGGAAATCTTTAGGGTAGACTTGTGACCTTCAAGATAAACTAGCTCAAAGATGATAACTATCTTAACTAAGTGCATGGAAAAGGATGCATTTCACATACAAAGTAGCTAAGTTAAGGATTGGTTTGATAGATGTTTAAGTCAAAAAGTTTTGGTGTATTCAAAAAAATTGCAAAGTTTGATGGAGTGAGAGATGAAATTTTGATGAAGGGTTGGATGAAATGTTTGACCCAATGTTGACCTAAAGTGAACTTTTGTTTGACAAGACTAAGGTAGTGAAAAACATGCTAGACCTCTAAACTTTTCAAATCCTAAAGACACAATGTTTTAGAGAAGTTCAAAATTGTGAAAAAGACTAGGGTTCTAACTATAAAAGAAGGCATACAAGTCTAGATGGTTCCTTGAAGCATGTTTTTAGAAGTTGTATACTAACCTAGTTCTAGTTTCGTGAAGTGTTGAAAGGTATTTCTTGAGAGCTTTTGAACTAAGATGTCTAAGTTTAAAATGATGACTTGTAGACCTTCTTTTGGGAGTTTTGATTTTGTGTGAGATCATTTAGAAAAGTTTCAAGTTTATGGAAGAAAGGAGGATATTTATTGCCACACGGGTGGTGGTAATACAGGCCTTCTAGCCTCAATATTGGTTTGTTCCTCTTCTTCATCTAAGATTGTTGTGACGATTCTCCACTAGGTTGGTGTTTCTTTTGTTTCAAAAGTGAAGCTCCTCAAACTACTAATGATATCAGTTTGTTCTTTGTTAATGAGTTCAAATTTTGGTTGAATGATAGCACCTTCAAGATCAAGTTGTTAAAATGGGAGCAATTGGTCTCCAAATAGTCATGTGGGGTTCAAATTGTCAATTTATCTTGCTTAAGTGAATTCACTTTACCACAAATACTTTTTTTTATTATGTTTTCAAACTAAATGTCTATGTCAAAAAACATCATAAATTTCACAATGTTCATTTCATCAAAAGGATGAAGTTCAAGTCATAGTTTCTTATGTTAACTTTGGAAAATATGGATTGAGATATAAGTCAAGATATTTAGAAATCCTTAGGACAATCATTAATATCAAGGCTATTTCAAAAGGTATCCATACTTAGACCAAAGGGTTTGAAATTTGGAGGAAAACTGTGAATGTTTGTTTGTAATGTTTTGGAACCAAGAAAAGTATTAAGCTAACTCACAATCATTTACCACCTAGTTTTGAATGGCCATACTTGTTGAGTCCTCACTCATATTTCTCCAAACACTAAGACAATGTGAACTGTTAGAGATTTGGAGACACTAGCTCCCCTCCACAACACACACTTCTCAGGACCACCAATCTCAAAATCTTGAAGATCCGAAGATCCTAAGAATTTTTTATGTTTCAAAAATGAATAGTACAAATATGGGGTGGCTTCAAAATGACCATTCTTTCACCAACAAGCATTAAGTATTTTTTGGTAACTAAACAATTTGGCTCTTAGTAACAAATCGAGAACACCCAGTCGTATACACACCCACTTTGCCACTTAAAGCTCTTACTACCATTCCTGTTCCACTTAAGGCACGGTACTAGGTGCAATATGTTATACAATCTAGGATAGAAGGTACTTTCTCACAATTTCCCAACCTTTAATATAGCCCACCGGTGAATGTGCTTGCAAGAACTTGCTTATGAGTTTCCCGTTGTGGGGTGTGTCTCATAGTAAGTCCTCTCTTAGGGTGACACAAAGCATAAAGGTGTACTTAAGTATTTCTCTTCATCCAAGATCGCATGAAGCACAAGGGTATTGGATACATACAATAAGTGCACACAAACAACGAAGTACACTTGGAGTGTTTCTCTTCACCCAAGATCACACAAAGGACAAGGGGATTGGATACACACCACAAGTGTGTCATAGAAAAACAAGAACTCATTCATTGTAACCTCTAAAGCTAAGATGAATTCATTTTATGCACCAAATAAAATTTGAAGTTGCCTTGTTCAACTTTAAAACCCAAAAGACAATGATGAGATGAGGGTTCAATTTTAGTCTCGTTTGAGTGTTATTTTTAAACCCAAATGAAATTTAGTGAGGTCCTAAGGCATAAAATGAAAAGCATATAAAACTGGGTTATAATTGCCCCAAAAGCATCAAATTCTTGTTACAATTATATGATTCAAAGATGAGAATGCTTCTTCACTTTGTCTTGTATCATCCAACCTGCAAAACCTAGTTAGTCTAAAACCCAGAACAATGTTAGAGGCATTCTAGTAATCAGATGAAGTGAAAAAATAGAACACATTCTAAAAAAGGATCATTAAATTGCTTACCATAGTTGGGCATCGCTATTCACGATAGCGTCACTCTGGTGAACGTTGATCTGGTGAACTTGGGCGTTGCTCTACAGAGAAACTAGTGACAACGATAGTTTTGTTGTTTGAGGTGTGTCACCATTTATAAATCTTTGATACCTTCTAAAATTATTAGTATCATTTTTTTTAATTAGCGTTGTGATATTAATAAGCATCGTTGTTTCAAATGATGATAGCATTGCTATATGGCGAAGCCTAGCAAAGGCGTCGCTAAAATTGTGTTGGGCGTCATTGTATCCTACAAAAATCAAAATGAACAAAATTCGAGATAGAAATTGATTAAATTTGATTAGTTTTTCCCTCCTTCTAGTGCCCAAATGTGACTAATGGATTAGTATGGGCCAATTACGCTTGATCCATGAAGAATCGAAGCATAATGAAGCCACTAACGTCAAATCTCAACAAGATCATTCAAATGAAGATTAAACTAAACATTCATCAAACTAAGCATTCTAAACTACGAAAAACATTTAAATGTCTGCTCTAACCCATTTTAAACTTATCTCATTGTGAGATTGGTGTTGTTTTGATGCGAAACGATGACCCTTTCCCAATCTCGTGGATAAATGAGCTTGGCCCAGCCATTTTTATTGAATAAAACTGATGGAATGGTTGTGAGATGTGTATGAAAACATGATTTTAATCTAAATAAGCATGATGAAAGCTAATTAAACATGATTTTATGCTAAATTATGAAGATATGCTAATGCTAAGCTAATACGAGTGGGATTCTAAGCTAAAATGATCTAAACCCTAATTAATCTAATTAGCTAAATGGATGCATTATGTGATCATGGAAGCCATTAATGGAAGCTAAGCTATTATGCAACTAATTTAAACTAAAATATGTTAATATGTGCTAAATATGAGTATGAGTGTGAGTGATTTCAACAGAATAAATTTTCTTTTGAAAGATGGATCCATTTATCTCCAAATAGTGATTTATTTATAAGAAAGCAAATGATAAATTGAGGGTTGAGATCAAAAAGGCTAATAAATGGTCAAGGATGGAAGAATTTGGAAGCATGGATCATATATTATCATCAACGGGTGAGAATGCAAGATGAGATTTTAATCAAGGGTTCACATTCCTTCAAACAAGCACACTTTTGACCTATACAAGAGGTAAAAAGTTAACTTGCACAAGAAGTTACAAGTTAACTTGCCCATGAAGCTAAGTGAGAATATTCCATTTTTAAAATGATTGGAGGAGAGAGAATATTCTTTGAAATATTCTCATGGGTGAGGAAAAGGGATATTTTGCAAATTAAAGCAAAGTTTATTTGTGCAAGAGGGAAAGGAAAATTCCCCTTTTGGAGGAATGTGCGGAGGAATATTCCCTTGCAAGTGGGGGGAATTATATTTAATTGATACTTAAACAATATTAATTATACAATTAAGGGAATAGAAGAATTAAGATGATATTCATTAAATAAAATGATTTAATGAAAGGGGGAAAAGTGAAATTACATTTAATTAAATACCTTAGGGTTATTTAATTGAATAAGAAGATTTAGGGATTTAAATTAAATAGTTTGATTTATTTAATTTAATGAGATGAAATGTTAGCATGGAAGGGGGTGAATTAACCTAATTAAATCTATTTGATTAATGGATGAAGATGACATAATTAATTAAATAGCTAGGATCATTTAATTAATTAAGTGAAAAGAGGATGGGTTTGAGGAGGAAATGGTGTTAGTATACCTGATTCAAGTGTATGATATCATTTAGGACATTTTTTAGTGTCTATAGTATCCTACTATTTTATGATTTTAGATTATGAGGATGGTGTCAAAAATTAATTCTAAAATAATAAAAGCATTGATTAAAATATTTGTACTTGCAAGTGGAGACCCAAAATGTTGAATCTAAAAGGGTGACATTCAAATAAAAAAAGAGTAATTAAGTAAAGCATACATGTGCAGAAACTAAGTTAGACAACCAGTAATTTGTTTTACTTTCAAAGGGACATTCTCTCTAATTATATCTTATTTACCTCAAGTTTGACCTATTGGCCATCCTTTCGTTTATGCCTAGAGGTTACCAATAAAATCTATTACTTGTCAAATGTCTCAAGCTAGTCTAAACCAAGATTACTCCTTAGACTTCTAGAATTTTTATAATAAAATAATTTTATCTCATATCCTATTCCCTTTTGATTTCATAAAAATCTTTCTCGAAAGCTTAAAGAATCATCTTAGGTTTTCTCAACCCACAATCCCCTAAATCGAAATCCCATAAAGATCAACCACACTATCGGTATCATTTGCATATCATATAGAACAATTTTCATTACAAATGGAATCTAAAAAAATAAAACATGTGAATAAACCATGTCATATCCATCAAAATTTCAATACATATATCCATACATATTGAATATTGCATATATGCATCAAAACCAAAAATAAGATAGAAAATCATAAGTATAAAATGGTATATATTTATATTAAAAAGATTAGATTTTAAGTGAACCATGTGCACAAGAGGTATCCAAATAAAAATGTAAAATGTGAGATAAATATAGATTTAATGTTAAGTGTTTGAATCCAAACATCAAATACATGAGAATATCAATGCATAAATTAAATAGGCTCAATCAAATGAGATTCATAAATATAATAATTAGTACATCAACTACAAAATATCCCCATGAAAGAGGGAAAATGGGCTAAATAAAATGACAAGAGGTAAAAGGAATCAATTAAGGCCTCAATGATGTATTTGAGAGAAAAAATCTCCAAGACTCTTGCTCCACTATATCCTCCTAATACCCATTGTGTCCAACTATAAAACAGTCCTCTAAGACTATCATTGAGAAGTGATCAATGTGAGAGTTTGAGTTTGAGAATGGTTCAATTCATATTCAATGCATGAGTGTGTGGTTATCAACCATATCAAATCTAAAAATCTCTAATAATAAAGCATTCTCTAACTATATTATATTATTCCTCTTCTCTAGTGATATAATATGACAAAAAATATGGTAGGTAGGAGAAATCATTTCCATGTGTCAAAAAGCTAAGGCAGGCATCCCTAAATCTAACAAAAGTTCCTCTCTACCCCATCCCACAATAGGAACTAAAAAAATCTAAAGAAATTCTCTTGAACAAGTTTCTATATTCCTTAACAGTGCATGGGAAATCAAGAGAGAAGGAAGCAAAAAAGAGCATCAATTTGATTTTAGAGCATAATCCAATTTCAAGCTACATTAAGAAAAATAGAGTAAATAAGTGAAGTACTCACAAGGGTCTATTTGTTTCCATGTGGAATCAAATGCCATCATATGCTTCTTTTTAATTTGAGTGAGAAAAGTATTTTAATGATCCTATGACCTCCTCATCCTTGAATGTTGCTTCCTCCTCATTTTAACTCTCTACATCATAAAATAAGTGGACCTTGAGTGGTTGAATTTGTCTCTAATCCTTTACTTGTAAGGATTATGTAATAGGTGTCCCTATAGTAAGAATATTCTACAAGAAAACCCCTCATTGTGGTTTTGTCATCTCTTGAAGATATCGATAACATGGGGGAATAGGAGGAAATTCTACAAGAAAGTCCCCTCCAATCTATTGTAGGACTCATAAAATGGATTGGATAGCAACAATGCCATTCTTATCTATCAAGGAAATCACTTCCTAGAAATAATATCACACAAAAATATCTCCCATTCATCTCCCCTCCATGTCAATGTAGGGATCTATAATAAAGTCATCATCAATAAGTGTTGCCACTATTAGTATGGTTGTATCAAATATTTTAAGTATTCACCACCTCATAGCTATAATACTTGTGGGCTCCACTAGGAGTATTACACTTTATTAAGGTAGTATGTGGTCTATGATCAACACCATAACTAGGGAAGCATGACTAAAGGCTAGAGCTCCCCATCATATAGTATGATATAAGTATTTAAAAACCAATTCTAGTATGTCAAATCTCAAAGCATAGATCTTACCCTACTTAATCTATCAAATAATTATTTCCCAACACCATCTCAACATAGGGTTTTGCTTACCTCCTAAGAAGCAAGTGGTAATCAAACCAATTATAACCTTCCTTAGAGGTGGAATGATACACCAATGAACTAAACAGGGGCAGTGTTACCAAAATTTCACCTACAACTCATTTTGGTAGAGCTGGAACAGCTAACTACTTTTAAGGTGAAAGGTACTTCAATAAAATTCTTCTAAATCATTATCATTTCTATATTAAGTTTTCAAATGAAGTTTAGTTCCTATTATGCATTGATTTACAACAAAAAGAGATTACAAAAGTTGCAAAATATTTATGTATTTCATTCATTTTGAAATGCAAGTGTATACATTGTTGTTGTCTTATACAAAAAGATCATAAAATGCTCAAAAGTCCCACACAAGCCATGGGAATGACTGAATTGATTAATTCAACAATGTATGTAAACTATACATCTAAAGATAAGTAAAGAAAAACACATGAGAAGAGATCATATATGTCATTTCCTTAAGGTTTGGTGTCAATGTTGGTCCTTCAATCTTCAACTTGATCCTCCTATCTTCATCTCCTCTCATACCCGGTCTCTAGATGCACCTGTAATGATTGAAAGATGTGTTAGAGATCGGGACATGAAATCTAATCATATATTTCATTAACAGACATATAACTTATAGCTATGATGCATTAAATCAACTCAGCCATTAGTAGATAAATGCAAAAGAGCCAAATTAGATCATTGAATGAGATTCAAATCATTAGAAAGAGCATTGAACTTCATTCTTTTCTAGCTAGTTTTCTCATTGTGCAGGTACAGGTTCATCTTTCATTTTATGATTCATCTCCTTTAACATTTCAGCATGTGGAGAGAAATGTGGCTCCCACAAGGGTTGAGCCCAGCATACTTAAATGCACAAGAATTCAATTTGCAATTTTTACAGAACAAAACAAAGGATCATCATTTTTCACCAAGGAAATCATGCTTGCATACATGTCTTTATGCTTACACTATTTTACATCATGTTTTTATATCATTTATTTGTTGTCTCATCATTTTTTTCCTACTTTTTGCTTCATATGAGTTGCAATAATGAAGAGGACAGCCTGAAATGAAAGTGCCTTATAGTCAATATTAACCATTGTTAAGAATGAACAAAATGACAGAGGTCGCTGTTAGTTTCAAGACCAAGAACACTATCATCCAAGTTTTGTTAGGGTAGTGAAAAGTGTAGTATTACTATGATAGTCATATCATATTAAAGCCTAAGGTTCACATCCAATAGATATACAATAATGCAATGGCATAAAAGGTGCAGCAATCTCAAAAGATAAAGGATCTTATTATTATACAAGACACCAAGAAGAGAATGTAGTTCGATCAAAACAATAAGCACACAGTAGCCTCAATGGACATACTTAAGAAGCATAGTGACAATCATATATAGAGATACTTTTTTTATCCTATATTAAATTCCTAAGAGCGTAACCTAATGACAGTGAGGCATAATAAGCCAAAAATCAGTGGTTGCTAATGTTTAAGGAATAATAATCATTTTGAAGAGCATTAGAGCATTGAAAGAACATTGTCATTGTTGAAAAGAGTAGAAATACACTCACAGTCAAAGGGTTGTGGCTTTAAGACAATCTCAAGCACGACAGGGAATGTAAGGGGGTTTCATTTTGTTTGAAGGAATAGATAAAGATAAAGACTGATGCTTTATTTTGAGGGTAAGTAACAATGTTTTTGATACAAAATTTAACATTGAGCATTTGAAGATCAACACTATAGTCCATAGAAAATAGCCCTCATATGCAATTCATAGAAGAAAGGTTGGAATGGCATATTACATGAAGAATTGCTCTCAATTAGGATACTCTCACCTCAATATCATGATAGAATGAGTTGTAAGGAATAAAAGGGGGCTTAATGCATGAGTCGCAGTCTTCTAAAAGCATAAGGCAATATTCAATCTATAGCAGTCAGAGACCAAGTAGTGATTCTCAGTACACAAACCTCCAAAAGAATAGAGGCGTGAGTACAGTGGGAAACATGATAATATTTTCATTAGCTTATTAGCTAAGAACTGGGGCATTCAGGAGGTGGAAAACAATAAGGTTTTTAGGATGTCAGGGGTCATGTTACAGTGGTCTTGGGGCAGTTTTTGAAGAATGTAAGACCTACCCCAATATCATCAAGTGAGTTAAGGTAAAGATTTGTAGGTGCCACAATGAAACCATCAGGTTGTAGACCCTAGATTAATGACATTCCAACAAAATTCTATAGGTGCAGTTAAGTGGAAAAGGTATTGCTCATGAAGGAATGGAAAAGATGTGTAGGGTTTTGAATTATACCCGTACTATGCAATGGTATTGAATCTTTTTGCAAACCATTTTTCCTTCACAGGGCAGCGTTTTCTTATGGAGCGGTTGACAAAGATTTATATTATTTCAACTATCCACCCTCTCATGAAATATCATTCATATTATGGTCTCAAAGAGAACAAGCAGAATAACGAAGATACCCATTTTTCAAGAAGCAACATGCCAAAATCCAGAAATGTAAGATGAATAAAATGACTATCATAGTGAATGATAATAAACCCTCAGGTTTTTAAGAAGAAATTCCAACAACCACAGCCTCTTGAAATAAATGTATATGCGCATGAAGAATAAATATTTCTTGAATGAAAAGAACAATATATATGCGCATGAAGAATAAATATTTCTTGAATGAAAAGAACAATATATATGCACAAAAAATAAAGCACAAAGCCATGGCCTGCAAGTTTGAAATGAATGGCCGAACACAAAGACAAGATATAGAAAAGTGCACTTACCATGCATAACTGTAGAGAAAGCTCAATGGCTCACCCAATACACTCCAGGAAAGATTTAGGCTTTCAAAAATACTTTTACTTGCAACCCTAGTCTGAATATGGAGTGATTTTTTTCTTATTTTTAAAGAAAAAATCATTTCACATAAATCATAACCGTGGTCTATGACTTTTAAGTCAAGAGACGTAATCATCAAAAGGGGTCCGTGAGTTTGAATCTGGGTTTGGGAATCAAGTTTCAAGATTATCATTTTATTTTGAAATGAAGGAGTACTTCACTTGTGTTTGTGCATGATGTTAGACAAAATTAAGCTATGTAATTAAATATTAAAGGTAATATTTTATTAATTACCTTAATATTTACCATGTAACCTTCCTGACTTCCTTCCTAATTGTCTACCGGTTGCCCTCCTTATTATAGTTACATGTTAAATATTAAAATTATCATAACTGATTATCTTTAATATTTAATCAAACAGTTACCTTTTCCCAAAATAATGCTAGAAACATAAGCGAAGTAGAACTGAAGTCAGCAAGAGTCATTTGGAGTATGGTGCTCTCTTTGACTTGGAGTCAAATTTCAGTATTTTGGAGACCTCATTGGTTGAGGTTGTTATTCATGGAGGTTTTTGAGACATATCCTCAGTTTACATCAATTTTGGAGTTCTTTTGATCATGCGCATTGAGAGGAGTTTGTAACTATTTGAGTTTAGTTTGCTTTAGTTGTGGGCCCCCTTTTTGTGGGTTTTTATCTTTGCTCGTGAGAGGGATTTTGGAGATATTTTTCACTTCCAGCTAGCTTTGATTTCCACCTCTTGGCATGTTGGAGTTACCATCTATTGTATATATTAGAAAAATACTTAGTATTTTTCTCAATTCTTGATATTTTCCTTTACATTTTGCAAAGAGATGACCTTGTAACTCATTTTATAGTTGATTAATATAGCAGTAGTTTATTTTCAGCAGTTTTTTTAGAGTTTTACAAAGTTTTCCTTTAGGATATTCAATAGAAACAAAGTTTACCTTCGCAATTTCTAGTCTTTTGTCTCTTTTAATATGATTTGATGCAAGTTTAATGTGTTTTAAATCAGAAACCTTTAAATTTTTCTCTCATTTACTGATGCATGTACACAATAGCAGTTTATCATAGGTCATTGATTGTGCACTTGAGTTTATCTCTTCTCTTAATTTGTGAAAACCTTGTTTTCCTTAGTAAGGAAAGATTAAACAAAGCCTTTTAGTGAAATATTTATGTGATCAAGGTGCCCAAGTTGAGTTGTTTTTATAGAATTATGAGAATATTACTTGTGATTAAATCTACATAGTAGTATTCTTTGGTGCATCACCTCCTAGAAGTAGTTTACCATTTAAGTTTCCTTCAGTTTCATAGATTAATCTTTCTCCCTTTTCTCATACAAGTCATTAAATTCTAGGAGAGGGAACCAACCCACAATTTGGAGATTCACCTTCAATATGAGCAACCCACAGGCTCAAAGGTGTTCCCATGTTTCTTAGGATTGTTGAGCTTCAAGCTTAGCATCTAGGGTGCAATCCTCATGAAAATAGGTAGTAGAGTAGGCCAGATGGGAGAGGATATTATAACAAAAGGGATTATACTTGTAGTAGGCTGATGAGGTCACTAACATAGTGGACTATAGGGAAATTACATTGCAATATAATTAGATACCCTAAACTACTTGAGGACAAGCAAAGAGACAAGTTGAGGGGGATGATGAGCCCTAGGAATGTCATATTTTCTTACTTTAGTTTCATACTTGTTTATCATACTTCTGCTAAGATTCAAAGACATTTTAAAACCATTTCATATAGTCTAAATATTTAAAGCATTGAAGATAATATATTATATTGATTAATGATTGCATGATCTTCGAATGTCTATAGAATTTAGTAGAGTTTTATGATTAATTATATTTTTTAATGATGAAAAATGCCTTTGGAATAAAATAACCCCTAAAACAAAGGATTTTTAACCCATAGCAAAAAGATGTCGATCTGTCATAGTCAAAGGAGGTGATCAACTACAAAACGTGCATTTTTCTCAAAGTTGGTGTAGGTGATGGATAGAGAATGTGGATATGATTATTCATGGATCACATCTTTTTAATTTATGATATTAATGGAATCATTGAGAAAAGGAGAGACTTGTACTAACAGTGGTTAGTTGCTTGCAATAATTTTTTCCCTAATTAAAAGCATGTCTTCATTTATAACCATCTTAATTTTTGAGGAGTTCTAATAAAACTCTTACACTCTTATATCCACTAGTTTTCATTTACTATTGAAATAATACCTAGTCCTCTTTATATGTTTTTGGGAGAGTTGACAATTGCTTATAGTTTGTTTTCAGTCAAAAAATAAGGGGACTCTCAAAGATCTTGTATATATGTCTTATATCATGAGACCATAGCTAGCTAGATTCCTGTATGAAATAGATATGAATATAAGTGTTTCTAGTTAGATACTCTATTCTTATATCTTTGTATGTTCAATTTGTAATAAATAAGAAGATAACATTTTTCATGAATCTCTTCACAGAAGCTTATGCAGCCTATCATGGATCGAGGATGGATCAATCTAAAGGCTTTATAAAGGTGTGGCTTGAGGGAGATTTGTTAATATTATCAACAATTTGAAGAAGTCCTCTGCCCCCTCTTGGAGTGTTGAACCCCTTATTTTGGATGCCATTCAAATTTTAAATTCATTTGATGAATTTTATAGTTCTCGTATTTTTAGGGAGGGCAATGATCTTGCAAGTGTCTTTGCTAATTTTGGTGTTAGTGGCTATAGGTCTTGGGATGTGGATGATCCCCTTCCTATTGAGGCACTGTCTTGTCTTAATAATGATTATCAAAAGTGATAATTTGGATGGTGGCTTCCTTATGATTTGTGTCCACATGAACCTGTTCACGTGGTAGATCATCCTTTAGAGAGATCGTGAGTTGGATCCTGCTTGATCTTATTGTAATTTGAGTAACCTCTGTATGGAGAAACCTTAAATGTTAATAATGACTCTCTGTCACCATGTCGTTTTCACGCAGATTGTGGGTATTTCCTTTCTTTTGTTCTTGAGGCTTCTCCTAATTGTCGGTAAAGTGCTCAAGCTCTTGGGTTTTGCTAAGTTTGTGGTCATGGGTAGAGAAAGAAATAGGGTGGAGCCATTTTCCTGTGACACTTTGAAAACTAAATCTGAAGTTTGGAAAATATCGCAAAGGAGTGGGCTAATGACATACTTGGAGCAGCTCCATGGGAATGATCCACAAGCTACAGAATTGTTTGTCAAGGGATGGAATAATAGGGTTTTGAATTTGGGTGGTACTAAATTTGATATCAATGAGGACTTCATAGCAAACATTATTGGTCTTTCCATGGAGGGCAGAAAGGTGTATAGAGATAAGAAGGAAACTAATATTTCATTCCATATTTTCTTTAAAGAGGATGAAGAATTGAAGCTCGAGCATGCTAAAAGTGGTGGCTACTTGCACAGATCCATCAAAGCTCTATGGGGATATGTTTTTGAAGAATTGATGAGGTACATAACCTTAGAAGGTCAATTCTCTACTATTAATGGTTATCATTTTTTTCTTCTAAATCACTTTCAACATAAGAAGAAAGTTCCCTTTCCTTTCTATCTTTTGGCTTCTTTGGAGAGTGGTCTTAAGGATCATAAAATAAATCCTAAAAATCTTGTGCTACATGTTGGTTTAATTCTTCTAATTACAAATTACGCTAAGGATTTTTTGGTTCCCAAGAAGCCTAAAAGGGCTCCTAAAGGTAAGCAAAATAAATCAGCCCTAGAGTATGAGACTATGTCAGAGGAGGATCTGGTGAGTCTGAAAGGGAAAAAGAAGAAAGTGGTTTTGCAGGAGGAATCTAAGTCAGAAGAGGATGAGAATTATGAACCTGAATCTAAGGATTATATGGAAGTTTATTCGTAGCCCCCTACTCTATGTAAGAGTGGTAAAGGTAAATCTGCTCCTGATCCGATGGAATATGGAACTTGTAGTGAGGAAGGGGTTAGTGATAAACCTTGTAAAAATGGGCTAGCTGATCCCTCTACCCTCTTGAAAGAAATGATTTATGCTTTTGGGGATGTGGCTCCTATGCCCCATGTTTTGGGTTCTAAGAGGAAGAAGGGATTGAAGGATGGTAGCAAAAAGAAGTTGGCTAAGAGGTCTACTAGCCATGTGCAGGAGGAGCCTGTTGATTCTCCTTTGAAGGTTGGTGGCAAGTTGGATGCTATGGAAACCCCTAATGAGGGGATGGAGAAGTAGAATACAAGGAGGACGATGGTTGAAGATATAGTGAGCTCTCTTCATAAAATACAGACGTTGATGGTTGGGGCTAAAGGAAAAGAATTTTGCAAGTGCCAAGAAATAAATAGTATCTCCTAGAAAGGTGAAGCGAAGACCATGGATGTGTTTAATTTTAATCGGGAGGATCTGCCTAATGTTTTGGGTCTGGCGAAGGAGGGTACTATTTCCCTGTTTCGATTGTTCAAATGGGATTTTCATGAGCTTAATATGACCAATTTGAGGGTTTTGGGGGTTGTGAGAAAAGATAGGGAATCTTCACATTCTTTTATATAGACTCAAGTTGATCAACTGTATGATGCTTTAAATATTGTTGCTAAGGAGATGCTTAAGCTAAAGCAAATTTTTGAATAAAGAATTGTGAACTTGGAAGAGCAAATGGAACGAGTTAACATGAAGTTGGATAAGGTTGTTGAAGTGACTAAAGTTGTAATGAAGAATGAAGTTATGGATGCACATCAAAATATTATTGAGAGCGACATGGAAGCTACTAATATTCTAAAGAATATGTAGTTTTTTGTTATTTTCCTTCCTTTTTGGCAGCTATATTGTTGATGTTTTGTTGCGTGTTGGTTGTTGGTTGATCTTTTTGGTTATCTTTTGAAACAACTATCCTTTTTTGTAAAGGTTTTTGGGGCCCCTTCAAAACTTGCTTTACCTCTAATCAAAAACATTTTCCATGAATCTTTGAGTTAGAACTTGAAGGAATTTGTGGAATTACATCAACTTAAGAAAGGGCCACTTGAGGTACTAAAATATCCATTATAGTTTAAATTATTTAGTTACAGTTGAATAAATTCATGAATTATATTTTTTATTTACAATTTGTTGAGTTGTGGAATAAATGATTAGTCGTTATTGAATCAAGTTGCAACATAGAGAGTCATTACGTTATAGTCTATGTAAGAATAGTTACATGTAGTAGTTATTATAGCTACTTAGAACAATTATTATTGACTTAATTATGTTTCTATGTAAAATTTATTTCAATTAAGTTGTCTTTAATTAGAATTTCTTTTTTTACTTTTTTTGTACTCAATCAATTAGGAAGGTTTAGGATTCTCAGTTGGACATACAATGCCAACATCATCTCAAGATTATGATTCTTTGGTTGACAATTTAAATGAATCACCTCTAGTATAATGAATTGCTTAATCTGTGATATGTAGGTTCATTAAGTTGTATGTATGTTGTCTACATCAATTGATTAGACATAAGGGAAACTCTACGAATATAACTATTTATATATGTGTGTATCAATCATCTAATAACATATTTATATGCTTTTACTTTAATATATAGGTGTTTTAAGATAATCTTGTGGACCATGTGATATAAATCCTTGAATCTTCATCAATATTTATAACAATAAGTGGTAAATTAGGAATTTTTGTCATGCCAAATTTCTCAAGTCACTCTTGGGATCCTCCACAATCCCCTTTTCTCTAGCCCATGTTCGTCATTTATGTAAAAGCTTTCACTTCTTCACTAATAATTTCAGTGCTTATAAGTTATTTTGTCACATATCATTTTCTTGGGTAGCTTAACTATTAAACAAATAGTTTAAAAGCCTAATTTTAAGATTGTTATTGAATAGAAACTATTTTTTTTTATGCTTTGTTTTGATAAAATTTCTTTATTACGTATTATGATTATTTATTTTCAAATTTTAATTTTAATAAGGAAAATTAAATAGATCATATTGTTTTATAAGATTTAACACTTTTCATTTAAATAGAGATATTAATATAATATTTATATAGTTTTTTGGTAAAACTTAAAGTGCATGGATTTTAATAAAAATAAATAAACCTTAATAAAATACATGAGTAATAGTGGGCATTACATAAAAGTGTGTAGTAGTCTTTAAAGGCCATGTAAATCATGGGTGTGGGATAGCTCTCCACTATCATTTTGGTGGGCAATGAATTGAGGGCATCTGCATGAAACTGATTTAAAAAATAAAGGTTCAAGTTTTAATACCCCTCGATACAATCATGGGAGAGGAGGGCAGTTGACAGCAAAGATGTGAAGGATAGGAAAAGGGGTGAAATTTTTCTATATTTGGTGATAGAAGAGATTGGTATGTATCTTCTACCTTTCTAATCCAATTCATGGAATTCACAAGGCTTATGTGCAATGATTAATGAAAATCAATTCTTGATATAAGTCTAGAAGCTCTTCTCTAATGCTTTACTTATTAATTCACTTTTCTTGCATAAGCACCCTCTATTCCTCTAGAGGTTAGATTTATGGCTTCTTTCTTCGTAACCAACTAGAGTTGGTGAGTTATGACCATTCTTTTTTGTTAAATGTTTTGTTTAGTTGTTTGGGTTCTACCCTGTAACCCTTGAACAAACTCAATGTCTCAAACTATTATTTTCTTTTGTGAATTGATCCTTAGGGTGGTTATATGAAAGGGCACATAATATAAGTATTTTGGAAAAAATGTTGTATCATTACCCATTTCCTTTCTCTCTATCAAATGAATTAGGAAATATTTGTAGTTGGCTAGTATTGTTGAGTTGATTTCTCAGTTGTTTCCTTATTTGACCTAGATAATATAATGTCATATAGTTTTAGTTTTCTAGATTTGCAATAATTAAAGTCTAATGTTGCTTTTCCTTTGAAGTTAGAATAATACTATTATACCATGGTTGCCTATTTTTGGAAGCTCTACATAGTCGGTATTTTTCCTATTGTACAGTACAAGGTAATAACCTAGATCTATCAGTTGTTCCAACTCTGTAAACATAGACAATAACGAGTATGGTTCAACCCATTTTTTTAAAAAAATTGTATTGCTTATGTATGTATCATGCTTGTAATAACAAGAAACTATTGACTAATGATTAAATTTGTATGAAGTAGCACAAAAAAATTGAACCTTTGGGATTGTGTCATGATATGTATTGATGCATTATTTTTATTGGTAGTTTTTAAATCCCAATCAAATCTCTCAAATAATTGATGATTTTTCCACTTTTAATTGTTAGTTACTTGGAGGGATTGGCCAATGAACAGGTGAAAGTTAAACTAAATTTCCCTCTACACTTTGGGCTTTGCACCAACCCAGGAGGATGATCCCTAATAATATTTCTTAATATCATGTGCCAATTATCATAAATACTGTACATAGTAGATGTGTTCTATGCATATTTTCTTGATGATTATGAAAAAATGAAAAGATGTGGCATTATCTTTCAGGCATTTAATATTTTAAAACAATAGAACAAGTTAAGATTTCACATCAATAAATAAATTCAACTAAAAGTACAGATTGAATGTATTTTTATATGAATGACCTTCGAGATGCAAGTTAGACGCAAATTTAAGGGATTTGTGCCTTAACCTAGGGCAAGGAGTCAAAACCAATGTAATTGAGACTTGTAACACAATATTTTCACCCAAACATCACAAAGCTTCATGAAAATGCATTACATAATCATGCTCAAAACTCTTAACCAATAATACTTATAAAATCCCTGCAAACACTTACACAAACCTATACTTCCATGAAAGATATAAGGCATAAATCATCTGACTATTATGTTTTTATGGTTGTTTCTTCCTGTGTCACCAAAACGTGTAGTGTTTGGCACTTTTTCACATTATTATATTACTATTATTATTATTACTATTATTATTATTACTATTATTATTACTATTATTTATATTATTATTATTATTATTACTATTATTATAGTATTAAACTATGAGATATAGTTTATTACTTCTAATAACTATATCATTGTATTATAGAATATAATAATAATGTAATGTAATTATAGTATATATAATGTAATATATATTCTAATTAAAGTATTTTTATAATAATTAAATATTATATTAGATTTATATTGGATGATTAAAAATATAAAAGAAAATATGTAATAATAAACTCATTCTTTGAATAAGAGGATTAACAAAAACATACATCCATAAGAAAGACAAATTGAATGATCTTTGATCGATTTCATTCACAATTTGTGTAAAGTATACAATAGGAGAAAATTGGCTTCAAAATTATGCCATTGTATTCCTTAAATGCTAGTACTATTATACAATATATGCAATTATAGAAAATTAAGATTCGATAACCTAAAACAAGACTCAAACTCTATTCCTCTATATTTTTTCTTACAAAAATTCTCCAAAAGATCCATGTAACTAGCCCTAAATTCCATTTTATAAGACAAGGGATCAACAAGCTTAAATCTAGGCACACACGTCACTTTTTCACTTGACATATAGTTACAAAATAGAGGACCTAACCATCTATGAGGGAATATCTCATATGGGACAAAAACACCTTTCAAGTTGTTGCAAAATATTCACATGTTCCTTAGAAAAGGCGCGTTGAGGGAGATGGTTGTACTTTAAACCAAACATTCCTTTATCTTCAATCTTCCTCGGGCTCCAAAACTTTAGGACATAAAGCATAAAACAAAAAAATAGAAAGAGATACCTCCACATCAGCACAAAGGACAAATAACTTTTAAATCAAGGAGACAACCTTGAACTTTGTTATATCAAAGGCTTAATCTATAAAATTTTCAAGCCATGTGTTGTACTTTTGCAACTTTGAGTTGTGCACATTGTACCTTGCATCTATTATGGCCCTCGCCTCCTTCACAAACACATCCAAATCAGCCTCCATCTTAAATAGATCATCAATTGAACCATTTAAAGTTGCATAGTCTGGTTTCCTTGAGAAATAAATGAGAGCAAACAAAGAAGGCAAAATGTTCCCAAATTATCCTTTCCAATTAGTGAGTTATTTTAGCTCTCTTGCCTCATCTAGTATTTTAGGCACTCCCCTTTCTTCCATTTCTCTGAACATCTTCAATTTATTCTTAAAATATATATCTAATTTGCTTTGGAAAGTTGATATTTCCCCCAATAATCCAATAGCTTGCAACAATTGTGGAAAATTGGTAGGTTCTTCAAGATCACTCTCCATATTTTTCATTATTTATTTCAAGGCATCAACCCTTGTACTCCATTTTCTTGATATATTTTGAAAAAATTCTTGGACTTCAAAATGCTTCTAATAAGCTTCATGAATGTTCTTATAAGCATTCCATACATTATTAAGTTTGTAGAGTATACAAGAAATCGTATGAAACAAGATGGCATCAATGATATCAGTCACCACCTTTTTGGTCTCCTCGTTAGCTTTCTACTCACTTTCTCTTACCATCTCCAATTCTTCTTTCAATCTCTTGATCCTGAGAGATAATGTCTCTCTATCTTGTGTGGAGATAGAAGGTGGAAGGGCTTTCACTATAAGTTTCTCCTAGAGAGAATTGAATTTCATCTTATTATACTCCTCATGTAGCCTATTGAATTTGTTCAAAATCTGATCATATCTTTCCCGAGACATTTATGTTGTTTCAACACTTAACATAGCAGCATGTATAGTTAACTTGGATACTTGTGTGGGGATAATTTTAGATGCTCTCTTTATAACCACATCCCCAGTTATGTCCCCAATGGATTTCATCACCCTTGGCTTTCTTGTATTTGGCCCCATGGACCAAATTTCCAATGTATGCAACCTTGGGTTGAAACCAGAGCCAAAAAATTTATTATCATATTTCTCTTTAGATGTGAATGCTTCAGCATGTATAATTTTATCCAGAGCAATGGAAAAAGACAAATCCCAACCGAGCAACAAAAGAATGCCACTTTTCTTCACCAATAACCTACCATCAGCAAGGGAAATTTTTGTAATCTCATTTTCTATTTTTTCTTCTTCATTCCTCTCAATTTATTCATGTAACGAAGGATCAATTCCTTCCTTCTCTTTCTCAATTATTTCTTTGAATTCACTTCCTTTGACTTGAATTACAAATTCTTTAAATTCCTTTGTTTGGACAAAGGACTCATCATCCATGAATTCTTGGTAGGATTTTAGCCTAATATCATTGTCAACAACATTATTTTTGTCATATACAAATGGTAATAATTTTAGTGTTAGGAACAAAATAATCCATCTCATCATTGACTTGGGGAGAGAGAAATTTTTTATGCACTTCTTCTTCATTAGGAACATACTCAAAAGATTGTTCCTCCATTGTATCCTCTTCCTTTGATTCGGTAGCATACTCAACAAGGGGGCAAACCATTTGCACCTCTTCAATCTCCATAAGATGAACAAAAGGACCCTGAGTAGTAGATTGAGCTGACCTACTTTGAACCCTAGCCATATGCTCTTCCTTCTTCATTCTTATTGCTTCCTCGGCCTACCTTATCATATTTATAAATGTGCAATTTTTATATGCACCCAACATTGCCATAGCCTTCTGAAAAGGATCTTATATTTGAGCATATGGGCTTACATATAATGGGTTCACTTTAAGCCTTGCCTCCTCAATCTTAATGATATGCATCCATGCCTACTTTTTGTCATTTACCTCAACATCAGATGCTATTTTTTTATTACATCCTCTGTATACAAGAAATGATGATAAAAATTAGATCTACCTCTATCCTTTCTCTCTTTATCAATAAATCCCTTAGAGTCACAATTTTTTAGCCTCTCAACCCTCATTGTGTATGCTTTCAACATATCTATAAATTTATCTAAACCTTCCTTTGAATTAACCCTGAAATGGGAAAAATAAAACTAGTTGAGGATGAATGACCCTTTCTTTGCACCCCTGAAGTACTCCTTATCCATTGCATCCAACTGCCACATAATTTCCATAAATGCAAGCCTATCTAAGACATAAATGGGTAGGCAATGAGGTTGCACCAAAGCAACATAAACTCTAAAAAAAGTACATGTGGCATGGAGATACCAATCTCCCCAATTGTGGTTAACTTTTGTATTAACCTTGAATTCCAAAGGCCTTAGGATCTCCTTGATGCTTCTTGAGATCCTATACATTGGCTTACATCCTAAATTATTCAACATACCATATACCAAACCATTAAAGAAAGTTGAGTCAAGGTAGTTTTGATCCCAAATGTGCATCCACAACTACACAAGTAGATCATTTCCTATCTCATCCTTTTTCTTGAGGTCCATGAACTTGAACCATGCCTTTTCACCAATCCAAAAAAACATATGCATCAACAAAAAATAATGTGTAAACACCAATGGAGCATTGGGCTCATTCAAATCCTTTACCTATTGATGGATTTTTTCAGCTATGTAAGAGGTATAATCAAAACCTCTATTTAAAAATTTATCCTAAATTTCCATCACCATCATCATCAGAGCAATATGCATTCTCAAATCACATCTTTTCCCAAGTACCTAGCACAAACCAAAGAATGTTTTCTTGAAGTAATCTTAAAATTCATCACAGTTAAAGGGTTCAAAATCCTTTGGGGTAAATTTCACCCCCTTCTTACCCAAATCTCTTCTCCTATGCCTCGATAGCAAATGATTCATGTATCCATATTTTTCCCTCTCATATTCCTAACATAGTGCATTGAAATGAATAGACACAATGGTAGAGGGATTTAGCCCAAAATTCTTCACAATCTGAATTTTGCTAATATCTAACATTGGTATCCCCTTCACACTCCTTATGATTTTGGCATCAGGTTCATAACACCTTTCAATTTCCTTAATCAAATCTACCTCCACAAAAATATTTGGAACAATGAACATTCCAAACTCACACGTCTATAGGTTGTTGGATGGATGAGGGTAGCTTGACCTCTTGTATGCATATTGAAATAAATCCCACCCATTTTGGGGTACTGTGATATCTCCAATCTGTCTCACCCAGTCTTGCAAATGATCAGTCAAAGTACCTTCAACAATATCTCTTTTTCCAACTATCTTTGTCCCTGGGAATAACTCCATAAGGTCATCTTCCATAAACCTAGCAAAGTCACACTACACCCCTTTGGTCTTAGGGTTAGCCTCTTTATCTTTAGGTTTTGTCTTCTAAATTTTGGGTTTAGCTCCTTTAGTTTTGGGTTTTTCCTTTGATGGACCACTGGCTTGACTCATTTTGTATTTTTTTAAACTAGGGTTTCACAATTACAATGCCCTACAAGGATTATGAAAACTTGTAACTCAAATTATGCAAAAAACCCTATAAATATTTCTTAACACAAACTAGGGCTAAAATATCTCCTTCAAAAATATCACACAAACTATTGTAGCAACCAAATTTCAAACCAGTTTACAACAACAATTCCCTCTCTTTTAGCTAACTAAAACTTTGCACAGAAGAATGAAAATTTGGACTTACCTGAAAACCCTAGTTGTTCTTTACTCAAATCCATTCACGTGGAGCTCCATTCATCTAAATGCTTAAAAATTATTTTCAAGATAATGAAAATCATCTTAATTCTCGACTTTATGGATTTCAAACTGAATGGATACGCCATTAATTGCAAAGAGATGGTTTGCACGAGTATGAAAATTTAATCTGTTAGTTATTCATTCCTATTTGAATTATGGTCATCGATAAAATTGTTTTAAAATAAGATCAATGGTCGTCTCACACCCTCAACACATCAATTTTTTCTTAAAAAGCTTCAATCATAAATTCAATGTGAAGGATTTGTGTGATGAGCTGAGAAATTGCCAGGTTCCCCCTCTACCTTTGAACCTTGTCGCCAATTTCATTTTATGGCCATCACACATCGCTCTTTTGTTTTAGTCTTGATGAGTTGAAAATGCGATGTGAAGGATTGTTGAGATGAACTAGTTTTATGGCATCTAGCACAAAATATTCTCATTGGTATATACCCTTCCTTCTGATGTTCGTTGCACATCGCATTTCTTTGTATTCTTCCTTTATTCATGTTTGTGATGTATTGAAGCCACATGATGAAACAAGATGATGAGATGTGCTATAATATGAGGTAATTAGTGCATGTCACACTTTCCTTTACCCCTCATAGAAGACAAACTATGATGAAAAGGAACTCTACGACGCAATGAGAGGCGAGCACATGTATATAATATTCCTTGAGTGTATTCTTAATTT
Source organism: Sequoiadendron giganteum (assembly GCA_007115665.2). Lineage (NCBI taxonomy): Eukaryota > Viridiplantae > Streptophyta > Pinopsida > Cupressales > Cupressaceae > Sequoiadendron > Sequoiadendron giganteum. Next base: position 476,557,795 of record CM021101.1, on the reverse strand, counting down.
GGTTCTTTCCTTGCTTTGTTCTCATTGCACATCACATTTTTTATATGGGTTTCTCAGTTCACAAATGCGATGTGAAGGGAGCATGTGATGAGACACGATTTAGCCAGATGTTTCAGTCATGATCGACCACGCATATCGTGCTTAGCTATAAGCATTCAACAATGGAAAATGTGATGCAAAGGAGTATTGTGATGGCATGGGATTACAACATTTGTCATTGGGGTAAGATTAATGGTGCCATCGCATTTCACACCAAGAGAACTAGCAAGGATTAAAGAAAATGAGATGTGAAGGATTAGTACCATGGAATGTGATGTAGCCACATGGCACAAGCAGGGTGGTGGATCAAGCAAATTAAGTGAAACACTTTGCACATGTGCCAAAGTTATTTTTAAAAAATGGACATCTCCTAAGTAGCATGAACAAGGGGCCACTTAATTGAAGAATATGCATGACTCAAACTTATGATTTTAATGAAATATTTCAAAAAATTAAAATTTCTCTATAGGGAACACGACCAGACATAACATAAGGTCAAAATACTGAAATATTTTTGAAGGTTTGCAAAGTAATGAATTAAACAATATCATTAGGAAAAAGGGGGCCAAGTAATATAGGGATAGACCAAAAATATAAAATTGACCAAGGAGTTAGGCCTTTTCTAAGTTTTCCAAGCAAGGTAAACCCTAAACACTGTTTCATTAAATCCTAACCCACACATCTCAGCCAAAAGCTCAGAAGAAGAGAACCTAGACCAAAAGCCACAAAAAATTTCAAAGGTCCTATCATTTTTATCATTTTATAGTATGATATGAATCATTTAAATCCAAAATAAAGTGATATAAACCATATGAATCAATGATAATATGACCTAAATTATTTAACGATAAAATATTTTCATTCTATATCTGTTTGATAAGTTTCATTGCATGATTATGTTTCATGTTTCAATTTTATCAAATGTTTGAGATTTAGTGTTGTAGCATTTGTATGTTTGTAGTAGCATGCATTTTTCTCATCTCAGCATCATTCTATGATCCAAAGGAGACATTGTCTATATATTTTCTCTCATTAATAACCATTGGAATTAAGTAATCCCCTTCCTTCTATCTTTTGCTAATATTGGAGTGATGTCGCATACTTATGGGGTGGCTTAGCTAATGCCAGTTACTGATGCTTTTAAGTTTCTAAAACCTTTCTCGCATTTCTTTTCTTTCACAATCTATCTACTTCCTAAGTGAATCCTCTCTGAGATGGAAAACCTGCACCCCAACTATGTTCATAGATTGCTTGTTGTAGACACTTAAAAATGTCCTAAATGGTATCACACATTCAAATCTGATATACTAACATTGTTTCATCCTAAGACCCATCCTCTTTTTGCTTGTTTGATTAAATTGGCCTAGCTATTTAATTAATCACATCATTTTCATCTATTAATATAATTGACCTAATTAGGCTAATTCATCCTCTCTTGTACTAACCTTTCATCCTATTAAATTGGATAGATCAAAAGATTTAATTCAACACCTTAAGTCCTCTTATTTAATTAAATAATCCTAAGCTATTTAATTAAATATCATATCATTTTCCCCTTTTCTTTCATTAAATCATTTTTTTAATGAATATCATATAATTCCCCTAATTTGCATAATTGAAACTTTGTTTAATTATCAAATTATTAATTAATCCTAATTCTCCCACTTGCAAGGGAATATTCCTTCAAAATATTCCTCTTGTGCACATTCCTCAAAAAAGGGAATATTCTCATGGAATATTCCTTCCCCTTTGCACATTAAAATTTGGTTTTAATTAATTAAATGCTAATTTCCTCCAAAAGGGAATATTCTCATGGAATATTCTTTCCCTCTTCACTCATTTGAAAAAAGGAATATTCTTCCTTGTAACAAACTTCAAACAAAATTCTTGTGCAACTTTTGAAAGTGTGTTTGTTTGGATGATTGTGAGCCCTTGATTAAATATCATCTTGCATTCTTAATCCTTGATGGGAATCCATGATCCATGCCTCCAACTTCCTTCCATCCTGATCGTTGATTGATTCTTTCAATCTTGACCATCGGTTTCATTTTGCCTATTCTATAAATAGGGCTTGCATCTATTGAATAGGGATCCATCTTTTAATAGTAAACTTATGTTGTTAAAATCATTATCACTTGCATCCATATTTATTTTTTAAGCTTAAAATAATGATCATAGTAGCTTAAAGCATCCATTAATGGCTTCCATGGTAACTTAATTGCATCCATTTAGTATATTTTGAAACTAGGGTTTTAATCTTTTGAATCTTGCACACATCTAGAATAGATTTACATATACTCACAACGATCATCATATCATATATCATGTTAAATTATCTTTCATCATGTTTTATAATACATCTCTCATCAATTTCATTGATTTTATTTAATAAAACTTATTGAAACAAGATCATTATCTAAGGGATTGGGAAAGGGTCTACATTCCACATCAATGCGACACCACTCCCCGAATACGATAATTTTCAATGTCTTAGAGTAGATATTTCTTAATATTTCATGTTTTAAATTGTTAGTTTTAATGGCTTCTTCGTCTTTGTTTAAATTGAATGATCCTATTGGGATTGATGAATAGTGGCTAAAATATGCTTCGAATATATATGGATCAAGTGTAGTTAACCTATACTACATCATCGATCACACATATAGGCTCCAGTAGGTCAGTCGTTGTCATCTACCTTATTGATTTATTTTTTAGATCTATCCTCTTCTATTGTATACATGGAAATTCTCTATGATTCTATCTATCATAAATATGTTGCTTCTTGGTTATTGTTTAGATTTTTTAGTTAGTTGAGTGAAAATTAATGAATATTAGGAAAATTGGTATGCAATGATAGAATTTTTGACTCAATAATGGGCCCTTAATTTGGCTATTTCTTAGTAGCGAGTTTAGCAATTGTAGTTTTCTTAGCAAAGAATTCATTTTTGTTGGTTGATCCCTCCATTAGGAAATCTTAAATTTTTCATCTTGGAATAAAATATTCCTTTTCATTTAATGAAGTATCAAATTACATGCATTTACTATAAAAACACTCATTCATGTTTCCTCAATCTTTAGCTCTTAGTTTTTTTTTCCTTGCAATAAAATAGATTATTTTTTTCCATTTATCTATAGTTCATAAAATGTTATAGTTGTTGTGGACCTTTTTCAACTGTTATGGGAAGAGAATTATTTTATGTTGATTTTTTACATCCAAACCCTCTTTGTACTTGGCTTCCAAATACTTTTCAACATATTATGAAATTCGAGAGAATATTTTGAGTTATAAGAGTTTTTTTTCTAATGTTGTTGTAGCTAGGAAATCTGCTAGTAGGCAGCTAAATCAAACTGAAATTACTTGTTTTTTGAGCAAGTTGTATACTCAAGTCTATAATAGGTTGATATTGAGTCATGTGTGGTATCTGATCATGTTAAGTCCATCTCGTTGACAAACAATGATTCCTCAATTTACTATTATTTGAACTAAAGACTTTTTCAATTAATTGCAAGTAAAAATGTTGCATGAAATTAAACCTTGAGTCAAATAAATAAAAGGGTAAAAACCATCAGCAATATTGTCAATTCTCTACTTTAAATATAAGTTTCAAATTGTAGATTTTCTTTAAAAAAATATTAATCAATGTATGATAAACTAGGAAAAGGTTGTATTTGTTGCACCATGGAAAGTATGTTATGATCATTAATTAATTTATTACTTTCATGAGTGTTTTCTTATTGAGACTGTTATGTACTTTACTACTTTAATGAGTGTTTTCTTATTAAGACTAGTATTTATGTTATTTCGCTCATGAGTTTTTACATACTGTGAACATTATGCCTATTACTGTTTTCAAGAGTGCTTATGGAAAGTTACCTTCCTAGACGAGTGTCGAATATGGGTATTAGGGAGCATAGACTACTTTTTCCAATTCTACTATTATTTTGTTGTATATGACTATATGCTTGGCCAAGCAATTCTAGACCATTGAAATAGATGGATTTATTTTATATTATTTATTTTTGTCATATCCTAGTATCAATCATAACATGTTCTTGTATAATAGAAATGCATGTAGATATACTAGGCATGCACTATATTCCATCATGTATATCAATTTCTTTTTGCTAAGCATCTCATGCAGGGTCGGTGGTTCTTCATGTCAAGAAGAGCTCATCAGGAAAGTGTAAGCTTCATGGTTGGGTGGAAAAAGCACCTAGACCATGTTCTCATCTACTGATTTGCAGATGACTATGTAAGAGTCAAAGGCAGTCAGAGACTTTATTATTTGCATCTTTGCATAATTATTGACTTGTTATTAGAATATGCACTACCAGAATTGTAATCTTTTTATGGATGAATCCAAAGTATTTGTATATTATTTTTACTTTCATTACTATTATAACTTGTTGGAAATGGTCTACCAAAGTTAATCTTTGTATCTCAATATCTTTAATATATATATTCTATGTAAGAACATAATGTCAAGTGATGACATGTCATGTAATGAGGATATTCCTCTTGATTTCTTGAAAATAAAAGTATTTTCTTGCCAATAATGTTTTATTTAATTGTTATTTGAGATTTGTACTTTATGTTTGGTATTAGAGCTCTAGGTTCAACACTAGGGCCTTGGCTTGCTATGCCAAGATGCAAAATTTGATCCAAATCATTTCTTAGCCATTATGGTAGCACTGGGATCTTTGGGTTATGTTTTTTTCATGTGGTTCTTAGTAATTGGTGCAAGATTGTGCAAGTACTTGTTTTGGTGAGTTAGTGTGTAACTCCTTGCATGGGTTCCTTTAGTGGCATTTAGTGAGTTTGATGTGAACCAACCTATGTAGTGTATTTGATGAGGAATATTACCTCTTAGATTTCAATGCATTTGTCAAGAATGAAAAGATATCCTTGGTTTCTAGTATCCTAAGTAGGGAATGGTCCCTCTTTATCATGTTGCTCACTACCTGAGATTTTGATTAGGTCTTTGAATGTGTGTTTATTTTGTTGGTAACAATTAATGTTGTCATAGTTACCTAATATGATATGTAGAGAAATTATTTCTATTGAGGGTTAGTTAGGCCCTTGAGTTTTTCAAGAAGTGTTTTCATGTGTGATTGCGATCTCAGTGTCTTCACTGATGTTAAGTTTGAATGCATGGTGACCCTTGAATGGTCTTGACAATATTTGTTTGTTCTCCTTGGATGTATGTATATCGATGCAATGATTGAAATTGGTGTTAATATTTTGACTCCTGATAGCATATTTTTAAATGCCTCATATGACTTATGCATTGAAAGCAAAGTGAGTATGTATGAATTATAAAATGTGTTATTTTGATAATGATTCCTATGGTGCATTATACATTGTATTCTTTAGTGAATTATCATATTATGTGTGAAGGGATTATGTTAGTGTATGGATGGAATGTTACATTATCATAACAGAACATTTGGGTCAATGACTTATGTTCCCAACCCATGTTGTCCTTAGAGTTAAGAAACTAGATGAATAATTGGAATTGTTTTCCTCTTGCATTAAATGCATGATTAATTGTTAAAAGAAATTATGCTTATTAGGCCAGCATTATGTAAGATTATCTTGAAATCTCAAATTATAATGTCCCTAAGAAAGACATAGACACATGGACACACACACACACAGAGATATATATATATATATCATGTTGTTTTACCATGTGGTATTGATGGAAGAGGTGATTAATTCCTATATCATTGTGTGTAATTGTACTCCATGTGGAAGTGGTATGTGGATAAAATTCCTACCGTTATATGAATATAATTTATGGTAAATCTTGCATATATCTTCTTGCATTATAATATGATCATGTCTAAATGAAATGTATGAGATAGTGTGGTATTCATTTGGCATGGTTGAGTGAAATTGATGGAATATGATTTTATTGTGTTTGATCATACTCTCTCTAATGCACTTTAGAAGTAGCACCCCAAGGTGTCGTGTAATCGTCACTCCTTCAAATTTGGCTAAGAATTAGTCACACAATTTGTGTATTTGTTCCACAATTTGATGCTTATTTTGATTATTGATAAACTCTCTCATTGTCACTGATGGATCGACATTGAATATTTAATTTTCTTTATGAACGAAATACTCACCAAATTTTATTTCTCTATTTTGTGCCCATTGGTTACACTTGAATTATTGTTTCACTGTGTGTATTTATGATTTATTGTTGGAACTGATAATTATTTCTATTGGGTTTTTTTTGTGGTGACTATTCTAAAATGTTTGAAATTGGCAGTCCTATTATATGTAATGTGTTGTTCCCTGTTTTATTCATAATGAACCTCCGATAGAATGTGCAAGGGAGTAGATGGTGGGGAGTGTGCCAAGTCATGATGTTCATGTTAATTAGAATAAATTACATCAAGAATATTATACTTAATGAAACAAAATTAGATTTTATGAAATGATTGTATTCTTATGGTGACTTTGATGTGTGAATCCTTGTGTTTGGAATTGAGTAAATTGTATTCAAATCTTTGTATGAAGTGTTTATGGAATTATATGATCTTTGAGTGAATTTAAATGTGTGGCTATTTGAGTTTTCAACATACCTGAATATGTGTTCTAGTAGATCGGTAGATGCAATTAACTCACCAACTGAATGTATTCTTAATAGTATGTATAATACATTATGCTATATATCTACTCTTGTTAATTTTCCAAGTGAAGTTATTTTGATGGATTTTGGAGTTTTTCTTTGGTCATTGAAAGTTCAAGCTAGCTTAAGACTAGAAGTAGATGTAAATCTACTTGAGGAATTGAATATCTTGTGAAATCTTGTTGGTTGAATCTTGTAGTGGTCATTGGTCTTATTTTCTATAATGAATTTATGATCTCATTTTGATGTTTAGGTAAGTGTCATGATATTGAAGATTTGAATCTTTCCTCAATGCTCGATGTTCAATTGTTTTAAATTGCTAAGCCTCAATGTTTAGGAATTACTTACACATTTTAGAGATAATTTCCTAAAACCTTGCCTCTATGAAACCATCCTTTGTCCTTATTTTAGCTTGTAGATGGTGGACTTAATTATCGTTTCTTAGCATTAAGTATAAGGTCAATAAGTGAGGATAGTGTGGCGATCAATAAAATGATTGACCACTTAATGATTAGATCAAATGAATTTTTGGTGGAAGCATTCACAACCCTTCTAGAGTTGTATGTAAGATGTCGGTGCCTAGTCTTGGTAAGAATTTTGATTGGTTATGTAATGAATGTGGACAATATGATTTAGATTAGATGACATTCTAAATACTTGAAAATTTAAATTAAAATAGAAGTTGAAATATAAATAGAAATTGAAAGATGAAATTGAAGGTTAGTTTGGATGTTTAGAAATGGAATCTAAAAATTCATCATGTTATTACTACAAGCTTCAAACATGTGTTACCTTAAGAGGGCATGTCTCCCAACTTGTGAGAGAAAATGACCCAAGTGGTACTTTCATTTTGGTCCACTATATAAATAATTTGGTGTGACTAAAGTAATTCACCAAGCTGGTTGTGGTTGTCCTATACCGACGAATGTCTCCCCTAGTATCCGTGTAATATGTCAAAACCCTTAGATATTTCTAAGGGTTGGGAGACCTCTTAATTGAGTGAATCATTGCATGTATAGCACTAGTTTATCCTAAAAGTATAGATTAAAAACCTTGTTAGTAGTGGCTCCCTGTTTCCTCAGAAGTGTATTTTGAAGTAGTGCATTGGAATAGCACCGTTCCAAGAAGTTACTTACCATGTTCAATTTTTTGTTGAGGCAATAAAGCAAATGGGGAAGGGACTCCTTTGCTTGGCATGTCAAGATGGTACATTTCCTTGACATAGCCTATTTTTCCATCCATCTTCATGGATTAATCATCTCTTAGGGGATGATGGTAAGCCTACTAAGAAATATGCACCTAAACTAGGATTGTTCATGCTTCTGAGTCAGTTTAATACTTTGCTTGGTTCCAAAACATTGCAAACAAACATCAATGATCTTTCTCAAAAATTTAAACCCTTTGGTCTAAGTATGGATACCCTTTGAAAAAACCTTGATATTGATACTTGTCCTAAGGATTCTATTCTTAGAGACTTCTAATTATTTTGGATTACATCTCAATCCATAATTTCCAAAGTCAACATAGGTAACTATACCCCTAACTTCATCCTTTTCACAAAATTGACTTCATGAAATGAATGATGTTTTTAACATAGACATTTAGTTTGAAACTTACGCAAGCCAAGTGTTTGAGGTAAAAAGAAACTCATTAAGCAAGATAAATTGAAAAATTGAACCCCACATGACCATTTGGCATCTGATTGCTCTGGTTGAACAACCAAACCTTACACCCGCTATTATCCAACCGAACTTTGAACTAATTAAAGGAGAACAAATAGATATAATTATTAGTTTGAGAAGCTTCACTTTTGAAATAAAGGAAACACCAAACCAGTTGAGAAACGCAACAAAGATCTTAGATGAACAAGAGGAAAACACTGATATTGTGGCCGGAAGGCCCATATTACCACCTCTTGTATGGTAATAAATATCCTCTTTTTCATGATCTTGTGCATCTCTAAATGATCTCACACAAAATCAAGGTCCCCAAGAGAAGCTTCACATTCTGAAGTTTCAAACTTAGACATCATAGTGCAAAGTATATTTGGAGACGTATCATAAGGAATTCATCGCAATCGAGATAGATTAAAAGGAGACATATTCTATGGTATTTCATAGATGAACTAGATCTACACATTTCACAAGTGCTTTTCATTTAAAATCATTGAGTTCTAAGGATTTGATCACTTTAGAGGTATAGCATGTTTCTCACTACCTTGTTCTTGTAAAACAAAGGTTCACTCTAGGTCAACATTGGGTCAAACATTCCATCCACCCTTCATCATATTTCACACTACACCTCATCAAACTTTGTAAACTTTTTAACACACTAACACCTTTTTGACTTGGACATAAATCAACCCAAACCTTAACTTAGCTAATTTGTGTGTGAAATGAATCCATTTTCCATGCATTTTGTTAAGTTAGTTATCATTTGTGGCCTAGTTTATCTTTAATGTCACAATTCTACCTTAAAGATTCACAAGTTCATCAAACATGCTTTATCCAAACATCAAACCTATAGTCAAAAGTGTTGTCCCAAAGCCTTTTTAAAGATCACTCCCCATATCATTCACCTTTTCATCTCCAACTCACTTCATTGCTCCAAAATGACTTAGAGCGTCCCTTATACCAAGATTTGGGTCAACTAGAGAGTTAAAACATTACAAATCTCAACATAACTCTCTCATAGGTGACCTGAAATTTATGGTAAAAACAAGATCACAACACAAGGGAATCATGGAAAAATCCAAAGTCACATTCACCTCAAGTGATCCCAATCCTCAATAATTTGATCCAAGAAGTCATGTTACCCCATCACAACAACCCCCGACTCCACCAGGACCATATGAGATAGAAGACGTCACAAACAATCCATTTGGACTTACTAAGGAAGAAATCATGGAGTACAAACAAGAACATCAATCCTTAGAAAATGTAGCTCCAATTTCCCATATTTTTTTGTGTAACCCTTAACATAAGGCTTGACTTCATCCACCATTCAAACAACTCCATTACTAGGGTTAAGTCACACACTAACTCCTAGTCTTGCAGCGAGTCTTGCTAAGGACTTTGTCCACACTCTTCCATTAGAAAGCAACACACTTGTGGGTACCCTAAACACCAATCCTTCTCAAAACACCACTTGGACACCAAAATTTGGTGCTCCCATTCCTGAACATCCCCTGCATCAGCATAAATCACTTACACTTCATGAATCCATGAAAAACTCAACATATCGAGGGCGCCCATCTTTATCCATCCCCACAAGTATCGCAAGCATGCCCAATGTCACACAAGGTAGTGTGGATCAAGTGTTGCAAATAGACCCAAAAGGGAAAGTTAATACCTTAACACAAAATCAACCCTTAATACAAACACCAACATCTTTATCCAACCATCCCATTGGTTCATCCATCACATTGGTTCCACAAAACACATCTATCCCATCCATCACCAACCCAAATCAAAACAAGCCCTTGATCACAAACCCCATCAACCAAGGTAATACCTTGGCTACATCCCAAACACAAGGGAATCCCAACACATCAATCAAGGGAATATTTTTAATAAATGGACTCAATGTCCTAATGTGCCATTGGCATTGCAATACCTAATGGTTCAATCATCATCTTTCCCCTCGATCCCTTTCATCATGTAAAATCAAATGGGACCTCAAACTTACATTCCTCCATCCCAATCCACCATCTTACAAGGAATGTGAAACCAAGGGAACCCCCAACCTCTCATCAACAACCCACAACCCATGCAGAACATCAACACCCAAAACCCATCATAATTGTCTCAACAACCAGCTGAACCTACATTGCAAGCACATGCCTTAACTTTACAGAAAGCACAACAGGCTTATCAATAAGCCATCCAATAACAGCAACAACAAGAATCCCTAGAAACACAACAATGATAGTAAGTAGCCCTAGTAGCACAGCAACAACAACAAGCAACATTAACAACACAACAACAACATCAAGCCCATCAAACAATCTTAGTAGCACAACAATACCATCAAGCCCATCAAGAAGTCTTAGTAGTATAGAAAGAACAACAAGCCCAACACGTAGCCTTAGTAGAACAACAACAACAAGCCCAACAAGCAGCCTGTTGATGGTCAAAATAACACAACAACATTAAACAAAATATTTCTACTCTATTTCTCCTGAAAAAGATGACTGGTCTAAAATCACCTATCTTCCAAGGTCTATGTAGTTGGTTCTCAACTATGTTGTTTCTGTTCAGTAGTCCATGCAACCGTAATGCTCAAGGCGATTGCTGGTAAAGGATACAAACTGCATAATACAACTTATTCTAATGTTTTGGGGGTGTAAATAAATAAATAAAGATATAACAATGTGTAGAACAGCAAGTCATAAATATAAATTTCTTTCAATTCAAACATACAAATTTTATAATGAGTATTTCTTTCAAATAACTAAAACCACAAAAATGATACAATCCATAGAACCCTATGTACCATTGCATGCATTCATAGTGCTAATTCAGGATGTACAATCATTCATCATTATCAAATTTGAAACCAAACCAAAACATATTACAAACTCATTACCAAAACTCA